>CM042259.1:36750060-37350060 GCA_023566225.1 Romanogobio albipinnatus | reverse complement strand
GTCGTTCCGTCCTGCGGACCGCCGGAGGCCCACAGAGTACAAGAAGGGGGGGGGGGGTGCTCTGATGAGTAGCTTCACTGTCCTCCGATGGGTGGGACGAGTCGGGGCTCACGACTGGGGGAGGGAGGCTGCTGGAAGACCGTTCAGGTGCGCATTTCGGGTGACATACTCCCTTCTTCTTCCCAGAGGGAGGACGGGTCAGGGCTTACGACCGGAGGGACTGTGGTGGAGCAGTAAGGTGGGTGTTTCGGACACGTAATCCTCTTCCTCTACTAGATGATCGACAGAGAACTTACGGCTGAAGGGCTTCACTGCAAAGCAGTCAGGTGAGTGTTCAGGTATGAACTCCTCTCGAAGGGCTGGCAGACACGGAGCTTACGACAGAGACGTTGCTGCAAAGCAGACAGGTGAACATACAGGCACGTAATCCTCTTCTTCAGTAATGACAGACAGAGAACTTACGGCTGGAGGAACTTCACTGCAAAGCAGTCAGATGAGTATTCAGGTATGAACTCCTCTTGGAGGGCTGGCAGACACAGAGCAGTTACTGCAAAGCAGACAGGTGAACATACAGACACGTAATCCTCTTCTACAATGGGCTATCAGAGTGCACTCAAGTATCTGTGGAGTACAACAGTGTTAGCCTCTTCTTACGTCTTAGAACATGATAGAAAACTCAGGTAAGTGATGGCATTGACCTGACCTGGCATTCACATCAGGAGTCCCATAGACAAGAGAGAGAAGATGGAGATCGATTGGACTACTCACAGTCTCTCACAATGGTCTTACTGTCCAGCGATTTCCTCCTTTCGGTTGAGTCAATGTGCTCTTCTCCCAAACTCAATGTCGTGCCCGTTTGCCAGCCCCACTTCCTCTTCTCCGCCGCTCACGCTTCCTCTGCCAACTCTCCTGTCCAGTCCCCCAAAAATTACCTCCTTTTATCCTCCCCTAATGGCAACGTGTGCCTTCAATCCCCTCGCGCACAGCTGCCAGCGATTTTGGCTACTCACCTCATTCGCGGGGAATTTGCGCTAACCCGGAACTAGCCCGGTGTTCCATTGTTATGGGTCCGGCGGGAGGCAAACATTAGTTCCGCCTTTCAAGGGAAAAAAGATGGAATTTCGTCACCTCGTGACAATAAGTTCCAGTTACGCCGACCCTTGTCTTCTTCCTCCTTTCTATTTGAACTTTGTTACAGCCCTCAACAGAATTTGCCTGGCGTGGATCTTTTTATTCACATAACTGTCATACCGCGGCCCTTTGCATAGCTTGGCCTATCATGGCCTTTCATGTAACATGACCTATGTGGCCTTTCTGTGTTAATTGGCTTAACATGGCCATAGCTTTTACAGTCATTATCACACAGCCTTTGGGGCCCTTCACATCCCACTGCCTTTTGGGGCCATCGGGTAAGACTGACTATTGTGGTTTTATGTTACCCAGCCTATCGGACCTTTCGCGTGACATGACCTATGTGGTCTTTTCGTGGTAATCAGCCTAATGTGGCCTCTCATGCCCATAGCTTATACGGTCATTTGTTTATAAATATTTACTATGTATGCCTTCATTTGTCATAATTTAATACTAATAGCGTATATGACACAAACCTTCGCTTTACAGCTAAACCGGCTCCTTTACTTCCGGTGTGTTAGCGTTCGTGTATTGTTCGTCAGTGAAGATGACAATATGGCAGTGTTTTTCACCCGGTCACTTCAGGATTTACCTCAGATGAATTTAAACAACGTAAGTCGCATCATAGCTCTGAACACTTCAACATTGGCGGCGATGAAGAACAAGGGTTTCAAACTGTATGTGACAAACTACATAAACAACTACGAAGGTAAGTTTACAATGTTTTTATTAGCCCTTAGCATGTCTGTTTTCCTACATTAACGTAGCAACTAACTAACGGTAACAGCAGTGTTTGTGTTTCATGTATTTAATGTGTTATTTGTGTACAATATAATATATTAACCCCGGTGTTAATATCAGTTTCAAACAAGAGTCCAGCAGGAGAGATTAATGTTAGGGCTGAGTGCTTCAGAAGTATGGAGAAACGAAAAAAGTCTCACAGTCCAAGTGTAAGGGATCACGCAGGTTCAGATCAGGTTCATGATAAATAAGCTAATCAAATCAAGTTTCTGTGAGTCATGGTATTGCTTTGAATTAAATTACTAAAAAAATACTCAACTAGTGATCTGACCCAGTATTGGGAAAAAAAGGAAGAAAGTAAATCTCACAGAAACTAGATTTAGTTCAGAGTTCTCTTACTACTCTACTTTCTTTGCTCCTACTTCACTCTTTAAGTAAATGAGTACAGTGAGCGTAATCATAAAATTGGGCTCTTTAAATTATGCATAATAAAGTAGGCTAATAGACTAGGCCTACTACACATAAGTTGCACTTTTATAGTGTCTCACTTTTGTCATTTATTTTCTCATTTCTTCTTATAAGTTCCCAGCCTAGTCTAATTACAGTTTATTACAGTTCAAAACTGACTGTGTTATAAGTGCTGTTAGTGATTCTGAATGAAATTGTGCATGTTTATGTATATGTTCACATTAGTTTACAAAAGCTGTTGTCCAACACCTTTTTATGAGGTACTCAGGAGAATATAAGGAAAGTCAATCATGGGGACATGGGGTTAGTTGAATTAATTATTAAAGTTTCGCTCACTGCACCTGTAATGTTAAATTGCTCTTGCAACTGGTAATTTTTCTATCTCTAACACGTGTGTATAGTAACAGATTGTGACGCTCGAAAGCTGTACATGTACGTGGGTGGCTGGCACTGCCCTGTGCAACCACGTGGCAGCTCTTTTGTACCAAACCGCACATTATTCGCAGCTTGAGCTCAAGGCTGTTCCACTGGTGCACAGCTGCACAGAGACGGAGCAGAGGTGGCACAAACCAAGAACCATGATAACTTACCACTAACAATTTCATAAATGGATGTTAGGTTAACTTTGACTAAAACATGTTTGTTTTCATTGCAGGGTGTTAAACCTGGTCTGGTGAATAAGATGGTGATCCTCTCAGCCCGACCAAAAGAAAGAAGGCTGGTAGAAGGAGTCAGGTTTGTATTGTTACTGTAGGTCTCCCCACACTGAAAGAACTACACAGTTCCCATTGCCTCAAAAAAGCCCAGGGGTCTCATTTATAAAACTTTGCGTATAAACCTTACTTAAAGTGTACGTACGCACAAAAGCTAGATTTTGCGCATGCACAAAAAAGTTCAGATTTATAAAACCATGTGTATTTTGTTAATTTTAAACCCTTCAACTCAAATTCATGCAGTTTTGCTGATAATGTGAACATATAGAATGTTTAGGCTATTTTAATTTAAACAGATAGGCCTACTTATTTATTGCAGCGTAAATACAATCGTCTGTCTCAGAGCGTCACTGACTAAGTATTTTTAAAAAAGAAACGTGCAAATCTTAATTTTTTCTTCAAGTTGTATCCTTCAAATACAGTGGTATTTTTTATAATTTTGTGAAGATGTCTCTCTTGAACTCTCCGTGTCCGTGCAGCTGCGGCTGCACAGTAAGATTATCATTGGACATATGCAAACCGGATAATGGACCGTTCGACCACCGAGTCCTGCAGTGTCTGTGATATCGAATTAAGTGTGCGTCACTGATCATCATTCTCGCTAAAACATATTTTGTCATAACATGAGATCTGCAGTTTAGTTTAAAGACGAATTATTGGAATTAGCCTTAATCCTTGCTGTCATTAAAACATTGTGTCACAGGAAAAGTGATCAAAAGTCGCACATGTCTATCTAAATTCATATCATTTTTGTTTAAATTCTGAGAAATTACTTTATGTAATTTCAGTGCATATGGCCATTAATGAAACTGGAACATTAATGTAAATGTGTATAGCAAAATGAAAACAGATTAAAATTGTTCTTACTTCATTATCTCACTCTAGTAAAAGAATTTGTACGCATGGGTCAGAGTTTGCGTGCAGGTGCGCAAATTTTCCCGTCAAGTTTGTTTTTATAAATCACAACTTGTGCATCGAATGTGGCGTACGCCTCTTTCAGGGCCTGTTTTGTGCGTACACAACGATTATAAATGAGACCCCAGAACATTACAAAGGACAATCACCATCCTGGTCACTCCCTGTTTGAACTATTGCCTTCAGGCAGGCGATACAGATCAATTAAAGCAAGGGCAAATAGACTCAAACTGCAATAACCACCCTCAATGCTGCAAAAAAATTATGTGCAATATGAACTCTGATATTAAATGACTGTTCATACTATTTTTATGCAATGACTGATCTATTCTATTCTATATTCTATTTTTGCCTTTTGTTCTGTCCTTTTCACAGAAGCAACCTGTATAGGGGAGTGACTTCCCCCTTGCCTGTACCAGCCACACTTAAAGTCGAAGCAGTGTACCAGGACATTCCAGCTGATCTGGCTCCAATGATTACAACCATGTCAATATCAGATGATGTACCTCTGGTTGACTCTATGTTTGGGAGAGTTCAGGAGGGAAGTGTGCTGTCATATCAGATGCCTGCAAAGGTAGTGCCCCGCACATTTCCACATAAAGATGCTCCTTCACCCCCACAGCTGCCACTCAGTGATTACAGACTTGGGCCATCAAACTGTGCTTTTGTCTACACTGAACAGCAACATTACCACATGGCATCCCTAGAAACATCACTAGAGATGGCACACCAAATATAAATCTCTATTAGAGAGCAGAGTAGCTGTACTGAGTGGCACCAACTAAGACAACCCCGCATAACCTCGACCAGATTTAGAGAGGTCTGTCACACAAAAGCACTAACATCTGCAGAAAATCTGGCCAAACGGCTTCTCAGGCCTTGTCACCAGACAGCCGACATGAGGAGGGGGCTAGAAATGGAATCCACAGCGATAGAGGAATACTGCAGTGTAAGAGAAGTAAACCACTATCAGTGTGGGTTCCTTATCCATCCTGATGCCCCATGGATGGGCTCGTCCCCTGATGGGATGGTCTATGACCCCAAGAGCCAGCCTGCCTTTGGACTTGTTGAAGTTAAGTGCCCAAAAGTAGCAAGCTATGTGGACTGTCCATACATTGCAGTCTGTGACGGAACACCGGCTTTGAGGAAAACTCATCCTTACTTCTGGCAGATACAGGGCCAGATGCTGATTTCTGGATGTGAGTGGTGTGATTTTGTTTTGCGCACTGAAGAAAACCATCTGTTTGGTCGAAACATGTTGGCTCTTGTAGTTTTTTAAATATGACTTAAGCCATACTTAATAAAGGCTTTTTAATTCATTCCTTCTCCTCTGTTTACGTTTGACTGAGTGCCTGGGACCTGCCTTTTTTATTGGTGTGATTTTGATGTTTACACACAGGAGGACATGTTTGTAGAAAGGATTCCCCGTGACAATGAAATCACTGACATCATCAAAGAGAGGGTTGATTACTTTTTTTTTCTATGTTTACCTCAGCACTTTCTTGTGTAGTGTAGTGTAGTGCATGTTATGTATTTTTTTTACATTTAATGGTTATATTTAAACACATGAACATGAGTTAAATAACAAATGACTGACTAATAAAAAGATGACTTTAAATAATTTAAATCATTTGGTGTGATGGTATTTTTGCTACTGTTGCAGAAGGTCACAGATAATTAATGGGAAGACTTATGTGTAAATTATTTTCACAATTAACTATACAGTAGAATAAACAGCAATCACTTTAATTCAACGCTGCTAATACTCAGAGGCGGACAGTACTTAAGTATTTTTACTTTCTACTCCAGTACATTTTTCAAGTACATATTTTATCAGTGTTTTCCTTTGGAAAACTGTGATTTCATAACATTCCAAAGCATAATTAATAATGTCATACTTTTTACTGCACTACATTTCATAAAATAATTTGTTGTTTTTACCTTGAATACTTTTTTAATGTAATTAAGTATTAAACGATATTCAATATGAAACAGTGCAGCAAAAGGTACAATATTATGTTTTGGAAGGTTGTGAAGTAAATGTTTTCCAAAGAAGAACACTGATAAAGTACATACTTGAAAAATAAAATTACTTGGAAAGTTAAAATACTTAAGTACTGTCCGCCTCTGCTAATACTGCATTCAGACAGTATCACCAATTAAAATAACTAGGCTAATACTCATAATAATAATTCACATAATAATTCATAATTTCTTTGCTACCCATGCATCTTTTTCGAAACTGACTAGGCTACTCATCTTACCTTGTGAAGAACCGGATGTCCTTGTCTGAAGCAGCAAAGCGATGGATCCCAAACCTCTGCTTCATCGTAAGGCTTTCAACTTGTTCCCTCAGCAGGCGAACCTCCTCTCGTAGAGCTATATTTTTGGCGGCGACTGCGGAGGCAGGATCAGGATCACCAGAATCTTCCTCCATGGCTTCATCTTGTTTGGGGGCGTGATCCTCCAGCGGCAGCGGTCTATCTCTCCAAACACTTGTTCTTACAGGTGGGAGGGAGAAGTTATTCCATTGAAATAAAGCTGGGATAGCTCCCTTTTTCAACAGTCGTTGTCTTTTCTCCGACGCTGGTTCACGAACATCTTCTTTTTTAAAATGCCGGCTACACACCCGGGTGTGAGGCGTTATCGTGAAGTCGCCCCTACGAATGGCGACAACCCACTTGCGTCTTAATTCTTCATCCGTGGGGAAAGTGTGGAAACTAAGTACATTGTTGTACTTAGCAGAGGCCTGACACATCGGCACACAACAGTGTTCAGACGATGAGCCCATAGATCGCTGATATTTAAACGTTTTCTTCATCATTTACCTCAGCAGCAAGCTTGTCAACAGCATGCCGGAAATAGCAACAGTGGCTTAGTTGTAAACAGAAGAACGTCAGCACTAGCGTTGGCATATAGGCCATTTGATTGTTATTTTAGGATTTCCAGTTAAAAGCCTCAACTGGTGGATATCAATTTGCAACTTTTTTAAAATATATTTTGGGTGTAGCAGCCTTCGTCTTCAGGCCGGATCAGCCGAATCTGCATCCCCGGATTTGGACTAAGGACAGGATCTACACCAAAGAATTTAGCTATACAACTAAACATGAATTGTAGCTCACTACCATCTGTTATTACTTAATGGAATAAATACCATGCAAAGTCTTTCTAGTAGAAATGTCGGTAACGTTTTAGATTACGGCCCGGAAAGTACTGCGTAAGTAAAGAGAATTTACAGCATACTTTTCGGTAATTATAGTGTAACTATTAAGTAAGTATGTGTAGGTATAAGGGAACAATATGTAATAGTGGGGGAATAAAGGGGTAACTATCAGGAAAATTAACACATTATTTATACTGTAAGTATTTTTTAATTAAGGGGTAATTATCCATGTAGTTACAGGGTAAGTATGAATCTGCGGGCTGTAAATTAAAGTGGTGTTTGTTCCCCTCTTGTTTCGTGTAGTTACAGGGTAAGTATGAATCTGCGGGCTGTAAATCAAAGTGGTTCTTGTTCCCCTATTCTTTCATGTAGTTACAGGGTAAGTACAATAAAAACACGTATACAATCTGATATCACTTTCAAGTTTTCTAAAACAGATTTACAACATTTATTTGTTGCTCTTGCTTGGCTTTATCCTTGTCTAGTTCCTCTACTTTTTCGTCCTTGCCACAGATGAATCTTAAGAAGGATGTCTCTAGCTATTCTGTATTATGTAGCTACACTGAAAATACAGTTCACGCAGAAATGTCCTCACTGTTTACTTGTCTTTCACCCTCATGCCATCCGAGATGTACATACAACTTTATTTCTTCATATGAACACAGAAAAATAAATAATCTCTGCTAATGAAAACTCATTTGGGTTCCTAAAAATTCAAGCATCAAACAGCAATAACTACAGTAATCCATACGCCCCAATGGATGAATCAATGTCTTCTGAAGTGAAGCGATAAGTGTTTGTAAGAAAAATAACAATATTTTTTTTTTTTTAAACTGTAGACTATCGCTTCCGACCAGCAGTTCTCACGCATTTAAAAATATCCTCTATTTAATAATCATAATAATTGTAACCTGATCATAACTTAAATCCAAGTCAAAGTTATATACGTTTTTTGCGAAGGATGAAAGTTTTGCTATATTCCATACTATATATATATTGACTACAGTACTATCTTCTGCCACAATGGCATTTCTTATATGGACTATGTACAGTAACTCAGCTCTGAATTATCTTATCTATGCGTATGAATGGGAGTCAATGGAATGAAAAGTGTAGTGTGACCTCCTTATATAAATAAATAACAATATGTATTTGCATACAGTATATAGATATAAACAGTATAGATGTATTGATGATTTAAACCATTTGTAGAGGTTATTGTGCTTTCATGTGCCATTGTATTAGTGACAAGCATCACAAAGCCCACTGTAGTCTTTGTATTGTGATCATGCCCACTGATGCACCTACAGCAGCTGTGACTTCACATGAATGTATGTCACTGATTGGCACAAACTGGGCACTTTAGAACACTGTGGCTATCAGCTGCAGTTTATTATACAGGAAGTCAGTATTATGGCACAAAACATGAAGTTGCAGTGGTTCTCAAACAAAAAAATCTGGATGTTAGTAGGCAGCATTAGAGCGGACGATAGATGGGTTGGTCCATCTGTTCCAAACGTATAAATGAAAGGACAGTTAGGAGATCACAACAAACTCCTCACTCATGGCCTATGAGACAAATGATCATGAGACTCAATACTGCTTTCCTGGCATGAACTCGTCATGTATCAAGGGAAAACGCTCCAGACATGAATACAATATCATGTATGTGTTTTTTGCATTGCTGTCAACATGGACTGTGTTTCTGAACCTGCTGGTGATCATCTCCATCTCTCACTTCAAGAAGCTTCACACTCCAACCAACCTGATTATTCTCTCTCTTGCTGTGGCCGACATGCTTGTTGGACTTATTGTGATGCCTGTGGATGCCATCAAGTTGATTGAGACATGTTGGTACTTTGGACAGATTTTGTGTGACATGTTTACAATAATCATGGGTCTGCTCACCTCAGTATCTATTTGTAATTTAGTTTTAATTGCCATTGATCGCTATATGGCTGTGTGTCACCCTTTAATCTACCCACATACAATAACCACAACTAGAATCATAATATGCATTTGTCTCTGCTGGTTTTTCTCCTCTGCTTACAATATTGCCTATGTGATTAGTGGCAGATATTTTGAAATTTCACAAGGAACAGACATGTGCTATGGACAGTGCTATTTAATAATACATTTTTCATGTACAGTTATTGACCTGTTCTTTTCTTTCTTGTTTCCTTTGATTGTGATCATAACTTTATATTTGAGGATATTTTATATAGCACACCAGCAGGTGAAAGTTATAAACGCTCTGATGAATGGTGGAAAATGTGTAATGGAAGGTTCAGTGAGGAGAAAATCAGAGAGTAAAGCTGCTCTGACATTAGGAATCATTGTGACAGCTTATCTGCTCTGCTTTATTCCATACTATATCATGTCTTTAACAGGTAGTACTGTTAACTCTTCTGCTCCAGTTACATTTCTATTATGGACTGTATATGCTAACTCAAGCATGAATCCTGTTGTCTATGCTTTATTTTACCGCTGGTTTAAATTATCAGTTAAACACATCTTAACTCTTAAAATATTGAAGCCAGGATCATCTCTCTTAGACATAGTTACAAATTATTCATGATTTTTGTTGAGGAATAATGGTTGTTGTTTTTGTTGTAGTTGTTATTTTTCCTTTTCTCCATTTGATAAAGCACTAACAAATGTATAGATTTTTATTTATTTCAAAAATATTTTTTTGTTGCTAAAATCTTCAGTTGTGTAAAATGTAATAGTTGATGATTAATTTACCCCTGAATCAACAGTTTTACTAATGTGGACAGAGTATTTACAGTTATTGTGGCCTGTTCTGTTCTTGTAATCAGCTGTATGTCCATACACAGGCCTAGTGTTAAAGGTGCAGTGTGTAGTATTTATGAGAATCTATTGAAAGAAATGCATAATAATATACATAACTATGTTTTCATTGGTCTATAAAGACCTTACATAATATACCAAGTATGTTTTTATTTCCTTAGAATGAGCCATTTCTATCTCCATACACCACGGGTCCCCTTACAGTGAAATACCCATTTTGCGCTGTTTTGTTTCTACAGTAGCCCTAAATGGATAAACTTTTAACCTTACAGTTTAGATGCATAAGGGAATTAAAATGTTCATATCCAGATTAAACCAGAAGATGGAGGCAGATACATGTGCAAAACCAAGGCATCATTGTTTCTCATTGACTAATTGACTAAAGCTCTTTCATATTCATCCTTCACAGAGAAAGGAGTTTGTGCTGATCCACCTACTCTGATAAAAATAAATAAAATAAATAAATACAATTAGTAACTTACTGTCAAAAAAATAGCCTGCAAGCTTCTTTTATACCGCAGTAAAATTACTGTAGAACTAACTACAGTAGTATTAAGCATGCTGTAAAATAAAGTACATCATTATACTGATATTGTATTATTAGTATTTTTAATTTAACTGATATATATTCAATAACACAAGTTATTGCTTCACATCAACAGCTTTATTCAGGTTTAATCTTTTACATTTTATAGCAGAACTTCAATAAAATATTTACTGGAATGCCAGCATATTAACAATATTTAATCAATGAACAATATACAATTATAGCCATACCAGTAAAATCACAGTAACACATTGTGCCAGTTAAAAAGTAAATGTTGGAAATATAAATATAAAAATGTGAAGACTAAGGGTGGGTTGCACCAATAAGGATTAATCTTAAATCTAGATTAAATCAAGGTTTATCTAATAATTTTGCTGCACCCAACTTTAAACATTGATTAAAAATAAGCAGGTTTACATTTAAAACATCATTTTGATCTGCTATTGAGTCCGGTATGCGGATACGTCACTCATCTCAGTGTCGTAAAAAAAAAAATAAGTGAGGAATAATATATTTAGCATTTAACGGCAGTGGTGATGATGAGGTGAGCGCCAGTGATCACCGTCCCCACTCTCCCCCTATCTCAAGCGGGCGTGAGAGGTGTGGACCTAAGGGATAAGAGGGGACAGTTGAAACATTCATTAAAAATGTAATACAAATTATTCCTTTAACATCATATTGCAATTTCTTTTTCTTTTTTTTTACACAGATAGGGTCTTCACTAAGTTAAATTAAATACTAAAAGGGGGGAAAAACTATTTCCAGGTAACAAGTAACAACCATGTTTTGGTTAATTACATACATTGTGGCCTAGTCTGACAGTATTTACGTAAAGGTCCTGTTCTTCGTGTTTTTTTGAAGCTTTGATTGTGTTTACAGTGTGCAATATAACATGTGTTCATGTTTCGCTTGTAAAAAAAAACTGTATTTTTAACACAATTTACTTATCTTTATACCGCTGTTTTCACTGTCCTAAAAACGGCTGATGACTTCCTTTATTCTATGAAGTCCCTCCTTCAGAAATAAGTAACGAGTTCTGATTGTGCCAGCGGTTCCCTGGTTGTGATTTGACCGCAGCTTAGCGAACGTGGCACGGTTCCTGCGTTGTGATTCGACAGCAGCTTAGCGCACGTGGAAAGGTCACGCCTCTTAACGGGAGATGTATGCACTTAATGATCTCTACAGCGTCCCTGGGAAAGCCAAACAAAGGTGATTTGACTCCGGGATGAAAATAACAGCGTCTCGACGACATGGCGACAAAACACAGTCAAACGCAACAATTCCTTTTCTCCATGCGACACGTCCTCTTCTCCACGTGGGACAGCAACAAGACCACGCCCCCTTTTTTCACGTATTCTTGTGGGCGGAGGTTAGTCTGTTCTACTGTTCTACTGACGTCATTTATGAAGGAAGTACCAGGATGTAGTCCAAGCCGGCCGTTCGCTGTAGGCTTTGAAAGGGAACTTTTGTTAAATAAAATATCTCGCTTGGCATTGAACTTTGAGCTTTATAATTTTACAGGTATTATTTATGCTCTAACAGCAACATTACACACTAAATAAAGTTTGAACAATGGGATCACGAAGAACGGGACCTTTAAAAAAGTGGATATACCTGCTGGCTATTGAAAGATGTAATTAGTAGTTATTAATTAGTAATTAATTACTTTTTAGAGTAACTTGGTTATATAGTTTACATTAATTGTTGTCATGGGGGACATGTTACAACATCTCTACACTGACAGCTATGATAAATTCTATGCTTGTTATGCTAGCTTGACACAATAGCCTTGACACATGGTAGCTATATCTTTTAGAAGCTAAGAACACACTGATTAAAATGATGTAACTTCATTTTATGCTGCCATTTTACTCTATTAATTGATACTATAAATATATTTCCAGGCTTATGAAATCCACAAGCACTGCCGCAATGCTTTCATTGCATGTTGCTGTCAATGGCGAATCCATCATATATATATATTGCTAAAATTGTACTAATATGGACAGAGAACTTACAGTTATTGTGGCCTGTTCATTTCTTGTAATCAGCTGTATGACCATACACAGGCCTAGTGTTAAAGGATGAGCCTATCTATTTTTTTCCTTGGGCAGGGAAGCCTGGAATTTTAATGCAGAGGAACTCGATGGATGTGGCGGGACTTGTGGTCCCGAACGCCTGATCTATGTCATGGTATTTGAGAGAAAATTCGTTGAGAGGGATCAAGTTTCAGAGATCAGCCAGGCTCCACCATCACCCTATCACAGCGTTCAATGTCACCAGAGTTCTAATCACCCAAACATATAAGCACACACCTCACACACTTTTTATGGTCTCATTTGAGTAAGGACTTTCACTTACCTGTTTCCAGTGAATGTTACTTGTCTCCATTTTCTCTCCTGATTCTCGTGTCTCCATCGTCTTTCTGGTCTTCCATGTCTGCGGTTCTTCTCCATTCATTCATCAGTCCCTTCACGAGGTGTGTGCTCCAGCTTCCATCTTCTTCGCCATTCCACGACCTCCTCATCCATCTTCAACGATAAAGACTGTCAGTATTCCTATTCTCCATTCATCTGCTTTACATCTCATCAGATATATAGTTTTATTAATATCATCTTTGTCTCTGTTCCGTAACATCAAGCTGTGCTTGGGAACGGGGAATTATGCGGAGTTGACAGATCGATTATAAGGCGTTTTTTTACCTGATAATTTTATTGTAGCCACTCTAATGAGGTTAATATAAAAAACTTTGAAGGGAGGATCATCATGAAGGGCCCTGACTCTACTTTTTTAATCAGGTTGTCTACGACGTCGGGCTCTGTGAGAGCGAATTAGAGATTATTAGAGATGACATTTTGGGAGAACGGGCACTCCATACCGGGTTTAAAGCCGTGTTCGAAGCCAGAGAGAAGATATTTAGTGAAGTCGGTGTTCGGGTGGTGAGCTAGTTTGATCGATAGGCAAGAAATTTTCACAGGAGTTGATGAGTAATTTTTTTTTTTTTTTTAATGACTGGGCACCGCTGAAATTGCAAATATGAAGATAGCGGCAGCACTGTCTGTAACACTTCCCATTGTTGAAGCTGTTGCACAGACAGCGCACTTTGCGGAGAAGAGCTTATGGTAGGTGTAGAAGTGCCCTCCTCCATAGGACAGAGTGAGCTTGGCTATAATTGACAAATAATCGCTCAATTCAAGCCGCCTATTGGGGAAGGCTGAGCATACAATTTCAGTGAAACGGCTGAAAGCAATTGTGAACTCAGAAAAAGAAAGTAAAGGTGACGAATGTGGATTTGGGTTTTTTAAGGTAACTGAAATATCCCTGCAGTATATTTGGCGTTTTGACTCAGATACAGGAATCAGAGAGAGAAGAGAGATTTAACTAACATTTTAATTAATAATTTGATACAATGCACTTATTGTGTAAATACACGTTTTTACATTGTACTTACATTTTAAAAAATAACTAATTATTTCTGTAGTTACATTTGTAATTACACTACTGACACTTCCCTTACACCTAACCCTACCCTTAAACTTACTCATACCACCACACCTGTCCCTAAAGCTTGGTACATACTCTACAAGAACAAAGAAATGTGTTTGTTTTCTTGAAGTGTCAAGAACAAGAACAGCGTTTGTTATGGCCAGGACATTCATACTTCACGAGAAAATCAGGTGCCGAACATTTCCGTTTCTCTGCATTAACCCCGCCCACTTCAAATTTCTGACCAATCACACAATAGTTCTCAAGAAAAAAGTTCTGCTCAGATGATGCGTCGAGATCAAGCTGCGACAACTCCCTTAACTTTAACCGTATCCCACCTGTGTTTACCCGTATCCCAAAAGTGTTTTGAAATACAATATGATCACAATAAGTACATTGTACTTATTTTTTGATGTAAGTACATAGTAGTTAATGCCACCTAATATAAAATGGGGCCAAGATGATAATTATCTAGTGACTGTTCGGTTCTAAGTTAAACACTTATACAGGATCAGTAAATTCGGTGTTCCAAACAATCATAAAACAAAGAAAATGTATTTCTTACCATTATCGTGTGGTGAAAATGAGGATCCACTTTGCCAGTGTCACACAGCAACGTTGCTGTCTCTAAATATTTTCAGAAAACTGCGGGTTGCAGACTTAAGCGTTTTTTGCAAACGTAAATCTAATTTGGACTAGCTTCTTATGAAATTGCGAGCAGCAGCGCAGCAATTTATTATTATTTTTTTTATTGTTATATATTATGTCATATGTTATGTTTCTAGTATTCTAGTTTTAATTTAAAACATTTAAATTTTTCTCTGCTTACGCAGTTTAGCTATATACAGCTCAGGTTGCACATGCTTGTGTTGCAAAGTCTTGATATTCTGTTTGAGTACTTTTCTGAGCGATTCTGTTTACTATTGGATTTCCTTGTGTATCTGCCTTGGACTGCCTTGTGTTTTTCCCGTTAGCTGCACGACTTGGATTTGTTTGCTTCATTCGGATTGTCTCCCTGGTTACAAACCCTGCTTGCTTACCTATGCTGTGTACCGTCTGTCGATTTAATAAATTTTCATCAAATGGATCCACACCAGCTTGCCGAGTCCTCATTACAGAAGACTTTGCCGCCATCGGATCCAGTGGAGCCTCCGTTGCAAGCCACGCTGGCGTCACAGGCGTCCATATTACGTGAGCACCACCACCAGCTTGCTCGTCTTTCAGCTGCCATGGATGAGGTTTTAGGCCATCTTTGCCAGCAGCCCATTGTGTCTGCATCAACTGCCGCCACTGCCGCAGCACCCAATCCATCCGCTCCCTTGAGCCTGCAACTGCCTGTTTCTGTGTCCGGAAATACTCGTCTTTCACTCCCTGAGAAATTTGATGGCTCTCCGGGTCGTTGTAAAGGATTTTTGCTTCAGTGTTCACTATATTTTGCTCAGCTACCTCAGACCTTCCCTTCTGAAGAATCTAAGGTAGCGTTTGTGATTAATCTGTTGAGTGACAAGGCGCTCGATTGGGCCACGACGATTTGGCAACATGACATTTGTTTACTGCTCGTCTCTGTGACGTATTTGAACATCCCGCGGGAGGAATTAGTGTGGAGGATCGTCTTTTTTCCATTAAACAAGGTACTGATACTGCAGCAGATTATGCTCTTGCATTTAGAATACTGGCCGCTCAGAGTGGTTGGCCTGATGCACCGCTTAAAACTCTTTATCGGCGCGGGTTATCGCATTCCCTGCAGAGTGAGCTTGCCAGTCGTGATGAACAGTTGTCTTTAGAACAATTTATTCAACTTTCTATCTGCATTGATAATCTGATACGTACCCGAAGTCCTATTTCCCTACCGTCTGAGCCCCGCATTCACAGCGGAAGTGATCTCTCTGTTCATGAGCCCATGCAACTAAGACATACTCGTCTATCACTTGCGGAACGTCAGCGCCGAATTCGAATGGGACTATGCATTTACTGTGGCGAAGCTGGCCACTTTCTCTCCGCCTGCCAGAAACGCCCTGGTGCTACTGCATCTAGTCCTTCCCTGGTGAGTTCTGTTTCTAACTGTTGTCTTTCCATGTCTGCCATGATCAGTTACAAGGGAAATCAAATGGCCGTTTCTGCTCTCATTGATTCAGGGTCTGCTGGGAGTTTTATTGATGTATCTTTGGTTAAAAAACTGTTCATTGATACTGCTCCTTGCATTCCTCCTCTGTGTGTCACAGCGTTAGATGGGCGTGTCCTTTGGGGGCAGGCTTGGTGCAGGAAGTGACTAAACCTATACACCTTCAAATAGAGGCTCTACATCAAGAGAGCCTGCAACTGTATGTAACCAACACGCCGACTAATCCATTAATTCTGGGCTTCCCTTGGCTTACGACACACGACCCGGTAATTTCCTGGAAAGGAGGAGACATTTTAAAATGGAGTCCCTCCTGTATTTCTTCCTGTCTTGAACCTGTGCTGACCTCTTGTTGTTTCACTAAGTTGCACGAACCTTTGGACAAGTTGCCACCCAGTGTCCCCGCTGAGTACTATGCCTGGCATGCATTCTTCAGCAAAGAAAAAGCTACTGAACTTCCACCTCACCGACCTCAAGACTGTGCCATCGACCTGCTACCAGGTACCCTTCCACCCAAAAGTCGTGTTTATCCCTTGTCGCTGCCAGAATCCAAAGCAATGGAGGAGTATGTGGAGGAGGCACTTCTTCAGGGCTTCATTAGACATTCTACGTCCCCTGCAGCAGCAGGGTTTTTCTTTGTGGAAAAAAAAGATGGCACCCTGCGGCCTTGCATTGATTATAGAGGTCTCAACGCCATTACTGTTAAATTTGCTTATCCATTGCCTTCCCCTCTGCTCTGGAGCAAATGCGTGAAGCTCAGTTTTTCACTAAATTGGACTTGCGCAGTGCTTATAATCTTGTCCATGTTCATGAAGGGGACGAATGGAAGACTGCCTTCATCACCAACACAGGCCATTATGAGTATCTTGTCATGCCTTTTGGGTTATCTAATGCTTCTGCAGTTTTCCAGTCGTTCATGAATGAAATTTTAAAGGACTTGATTAATAAGTTTATTATAGTCTACATTGATGATATTTTAATTTACTCCCCATCTTTAGAGACTCATTTGGCGCATGTTAAGCAGGTGCTGCAGCGTCTGGCCGACCATCATCTTTTTGTCAAGGCAGAAAAATGTGAGTTTCATGTGCCCTCATTCACATTTTTGGGCTATGTTTTGAGTGCTGGGGAAGCTCGCATGGACTCCTCCAAAACACAAGCTGTGGTAGATTGGCCCCAGCCTCAGGGCATCAAGGAATTTAAAAGTGTTTTGGGTTTCGTAAATTTCTACAGACGGTTTATGTGTGTCATTGTATTAGTGACAAGCATCACAAAGCCCACTGTAGTCTTTGTATTAGATTAGATTAGATTAGATTCAACTTTATTGTCATTACACAAGTACAAGTACAAGGCAACGAAATGCAGTTTAGGTCTAACCAGAAATGCAATAGCAGCAAGTGCAGGATATATACAATGGTTGCGTAAGTGCTGGGCATAAAAATGTACTGAATATATATAAATATGTATAAGTAGAGAGATGGTTATTACTATAAACAGAACTGAATTTACAGATGAATATATACAGTGAATAAATATAAATATACAGATGGCTATTACTATAAACAGAATGTAAACAGAATGTACAGGTGAATATGTACTATGAATATAATATACAGATGGCTATTACTTTGAACAGAATTTTACAGATAGAGGTATACAATAATATGTTAGGCAAGATGAGGAACATAGCAGTGGATTAAGGTAGTGCAATAAATTATGGACAGAGCTATCCGAAAGAAAGTGTAAAAGTGCAGTGGAAAGTGGTTGCATATTACAGTTAGAAGTACGGTGCAAAATGCAAATGTAAACATGGTTACTATAAATACAGTCGGCAGTGCAAATGAGCATATTCCAGTTAAGATATGGTGGTGCAAAATGCATAAGTAAACAGTTGTTACTGTAATAAACAGTCGGTAGTGCAAATAACAAAGTGAATGTAGGTGTGAGGTAGGAGAGTTTGCAGTTTATGAGGGAAGTGGATCAACGGGGGTTTGAGTTCAGTAAAGAGACAGCTCTGGGGAAAAAACTGTTCTTTAGTCTGCTGGTCCTGGTCCGGAGGATCCTGAAACGCCTGCCGGAGGGCAGGAGAGAAAACAGTCTGTGGGCTGGGTGAGAGGAGTCCTTGAGGATGCTGCGAGCTCGATGCAGACAGCGTTTCCTCTGGATGTGCTCGATGGCAGGTAGTGGAGTCCCTGTGATGCGCTGGGCAGTTTTCACCACCCGCTGCAGTGCCTTGCGCTCCGCAACAGAGCAGCTCCCATACCATACTGCCACACAGTTGGTCAGGATGCTTTCTATTGCGCAGCGGTAGAAGTTCACCAGGATAGCCGAGGAGAGCTGATTCTTCCTCAGTGTCCTCAGGAAGAAGAGGCGCTGGTGAGCCTTCTTGACCAGGATGGAGGTGTTGGTCGTCCACGACATGTCCGCCGAGATGTGGATCCCCAGGAACTTGAAACTGGAGACACGCTCAACAGCCATTCCATTGATGTGGATGGTGTCGTGTGTGCCTCTTGACTCCTTCCTGAAGTCCACGATGAGCTCCTTCGTTTTGGTGGTGTTGAGGAGCAGGTTATTATCAGTGCACCATGTGGCCAGGTGCTGGATCTCCTCCCTGTAGGCAGTCTCATCGTTGTTGCTGATGAGACCAATCACCGTAGTGTCGTCCGCAAACTTGACGATGGAATTAGTTCCATACACAGGCTTGCAGTCTGAGGTGAAGAGGGAGTAGAGAAACGGACTTAGCACACAGCCCTGTGGTACACCAGTGTTGAGTGTGATGGACGTGGAGCAGGTGGATCCTGATCGAACATTCTGTGGTCTGTCAGTTAGGAAGTCCAAAATCCAGTTACACATTGAAGTGTTGATGCCCAGGTCTCCAAGTTTGGCAATTAACTTGGATGGGATGACAGTGTTGAATGCTGAGCTGAAGTCAACAAACAGCATGCGTGCATAGGTGTTTTTACTGTCCAGATGGGTGAGCACAGAGTGCAGTGCCATGGAAACTGCATCCTCTGTGCTCCTATTGCTGCGATAGGCAAACTGGTGTGAGTCCAATGTGGATGGTATAGAGTCTTTTAGGTGTTCCAGGACCAGCCGCTCAAAGCACTTCATAATGATGGGTGTGAGTGCTACAGGGCGGTAGTCATTAGGGCACCTCGGGCTGGAGTGTTTCGGCACTGGCACAATGGAAGTGCGTTTAAAGCATGATGGTACAGCTGCTTGGGCGAGAGACAGGTTGAAAATGTCTGTAAAAACCCCAGCGAGCTGCTCCGCACATGCCCTGAGAACACGACCAGGGATGTTGTCTGGTCCAGCAGCCTTGTGCGCGCTGATCCGGCTCAGTGCCTTGCAGACATCTGTGGAGGAGAGTGTGATTGGTGGGTGGTCAGCTGAGGGTTTGAGCTTGGTGGCAGTTTCTCTGTTGTCTCTTTCAAAACGAGCATAAAAGTAATTTAGCTCGTTCAGGAAGTTGACATCAGTGGCTGCGGGGGTGGAGTGGGTGGGTTTATAATCACTGATGGCCTAAATGCCATGCCACATGCGTCGAGGGTCAGAGTTGGAAAAGTGTCCCTCTATCTTTAGCTTGTAGCAGTGCTTGGCCTTTTTGATGCCCCTCTTCAGGTTTGCTCTGGATGCGCTGTAGGCTTGTGCATCTCCTGATCTGAAGGCAGTATTGCGTGACTTCAGCAGGAGTCGCACTTCCCTGTTCATCCAAGGCTTCTGATTTGGGTATGTGGTGATCTGTTTCTGGGTTGTAACACTGTCAATGGTGGTATTGATATGATCCAATACTGAGGAGGTGTAGGAGTTAATGTCCGTGTGAGCGCCACTGGTGGCTTGAGAAGCAAACATACTCCAGTCTGTGTTTAGAAACCTTTCCTGGAGTGTGGAATCTGCCCCCGCAGGCCACACCTTGATTGTCTTCACTGATGGCTTCACACGGTTGATGAGGGGTGCATATTTGGGGCTGAGGAACAAAGAGATGTGGTCTGACTGTCCCAGGTGGGGGAGGGGTGTTGCAACGTAAGCTCCCGCCATGTTTGTGTAAACATGGTCTAAGGTTTTGTTTCCTCTGGTGTGGCAGGAAACATGCTGGTGAAACTTGGGTAGCACTGACTTTAAGTTTGAGTGATTAAAGTCACCTGCAACAATAAACGCAGCTTCAGGGTGATCAGTCTGTTGTTTACTGATGGCTGCGTGAAGTTCTTTCATAGCAAGCTTGGCATCAGCATCGGGTGGAATATAAGCAGCAGTTATAATGGTGGAAGTGAACTCCCGCGGTAGATAAAACGGTCTACATTTAACCATTACCCCTTTTCCACCAAAGCAGAGCCAGAGCTAGATTGGAGCCAGAGCCTAGTTCGAAATCGGTTCTTTGTGTTTCCACACCCAAAGCTCCAGCTCCGAGCCAGGAAAAGTGGTTCTTAAGTAGCACCAAAACATAGCTGGGCTAGAACAGGGCTAGAAGTAAGAACCGATTACGTCAGGCACTGGGGGCGGGGTCAACAAGACGAACACAGACTTGAGATCCGCCATTGTTGAAATAGCAGCTAATGGAGCTAACAGCTGCTGCTCGTTTGTAATCTCCGTCTATGCTAATTACGGCGAACTGCACGAATGCGTTGGATTTGCTGTGTTTTCGTTGTGTTTTAATGCCGATGTAGGATCGTAAAGCCACGTTAATCAATAGTTGTTGAAGGAAGGCTTGTTGGCAGCGGTGCTGTGCAGAGACCGATCTCCGTATGATAACGAGTCCGGCGAGAGCACACAACTCCTTTTTGATTCACTCATGCGTTTTTTTAAATATTATACGTGGATCGGTCTGCGCAGCGCCGATGCATCTCAAACAAGCCTGGTGTGTGTGTGTTTCCCGCTAGCATTGCTGAGAAAGATGAGACGTATACAGTGACGTAAGACCTGGCTCTGTTGTGGCTCTACTAGCCTGTGGAAACGCAAACGGTTCTTAGCAGGCTCCTCAGTTGAACCAACTATGAACTGGGACTAGCTCTGGCTCCGATCTAGCTCTAGCACTGCCTTGGTGGAAAAGGGGTACATGAGAAACTCCAGGTTAGCTGAACAATGACTCCCAACAATAGCAGAGTTTGTGCACCAAGCTTTGTTAATATAAATGCACAATCCACCACCTCTGGTCTTCCCGGAGCCATCTAATGTTCTGTCTGCCCGGAGTGTGTGGCGTCCCGCTAGCTCGATAGCGGTGTCCGGTATTCCGCTGTTTAACCAGGTTTCAGTGAAGATTAGGACGTTACAGTTCAAAAGTTTCTTACTGTGTGTGATGCTGATTCGAATCTCCTCCATTTTGTTCACTAGCGATCGTACATTAGCAAGGAAAATGCTGGGTAAAGAGAGCCGATGAGGAGAACGCGTTAGCTTAGCCCGCAATCCTCCACGCTTCCCCCGCCTTTGTTTACGATCTCGCCGCCGTCTGCGTGCACTTCCGCCCGGCCGGGATGAGCGCATCACCTCGGGCGTCCTAGCGATCTCAGGAAGGAGTCGAAGATTGTCCATAAAACTGTCGGAAATTCGCAAACCAATATCCAAAAGCTCAGCTCGGGTGTACGATGTAAAGGCACAACTGTTCTGCACGAACAGACCCGAGATGAGCAAGAAAAATACCGCAAAATTGCAGAATCTGGAGAGACGCTGAGCCTCGCGATCTACTCGCGCCGCCATCTTGGTCGAAAGTATTTTGATCATGGTATTGTGGTATTGTGGTATCGAAGGTATTGTGATCATGCCCACTGATGCACCTACAGCAGCTGTGACTTCACATGAATGTATGTCACTGATTGGCACAAACTGGGCACTTTAGAACACTGTGGCTATCAGCTGCAGTTTATTATACAGGAAGTCAGTATTATGGTACAAAACATGAAGTTGCAGTGGTTCTCAAACTAAATAATCTGGTTGTTACTAGGCAGCATTAGAGCGGACGATAGATGGGTTGGTCCATCTGTTCCAAACGTATAAATGAAAGGACAGTTAGGAGATCACAACAAACTCCTCACTCATGGCCTATGAGACAAATGATCATGAGACTCAATACTGCTTTCCTGGCATGAACTCGTCATGTATCAAGGGAAAACGCTCCAGACATGAATACAATATCATGTATGTGTTTTTTGCATTGCTGTCAGCATGGACTGTGTTTCTGAACCTGCTGGTGATCATCTCCATCTCTCACTTCAAGAAGCTTCACACTCCAACCAACCTGATTATTCTCTCTCTTGCTGTGGCCGACATGCTTGTTGGACTTATTGTGATGCCTGTGGATGCCATTAAGTTGATTGAGACATGTTGGTACTTTGGAGAAACTTTGTGTAACCTGTGTATGATAAGCATGGCTCTGCTCCTCTCCACATCTATTTGTAATTTAGTTTTAATTGCTGTTGATCGCTATATGGCTGTGTGTCACCCTTTACTCTACCCACATAAAATAACCACAATTAGAACCATAATAAGCATCTGTCTCTGCTGGTTTTTCTCCTCTGCTTACAATATTGCCTATGTGATTAGTGGCAGATATTTTGAAATTTCACATGGAACAGACATGTGCTATGGACAGTGCTATTTAATAATACATTTTTCATGGACAGTTATTGACCTGTTCATTTCTTTCTTGTTTCCTTTGACTGTGATCATAACTTTATATTTGAGGATATTTTATATAGCGCACCAACAGGTGAAAGTTATAAACGCTCTGATGAATGGTGGAAAATGTGTAATGGAAGGTTCAGTGAGGAGAAAATCAGAGAGTAAAGCTGCTCTGACATTAGGAATCATTGTGACAGCTTATCTGCTCTGCTTTATTCCATACAATATCCTGTCTTTAACAGGTAGTACTGTTAACTCTTCTGCTCCAGTTACATTTCTATTATGGACTGTATATGCTAACTCAAGCATGAATCCTGTTGTCTATGCTTTATTTTACCGCTGGTTTAAATTATCAGTTAAACACATCTTAACTCTTAAAATATTGAAGCCAGGATCATCTCTCTTAGACATAGTTACAAATTATTCATGATTTTTGTTGAGGAGTAATGGTTGTTGTTTTTGTTGTAGTTGTTGTTTTTCCTTTTCTCCATTTGATAAAGCACTAACAAATGTATAGATTTTTTAATTTTTATCTCAGTTTGTAAACTGAATGTGAACACACTAGATACCAGATGTCTTTATTTGCCATAAACTCATTAGCAGGACAATTTTTCATGTAAGGGATTTTAAATGAAGGTAAATAATTACATTTACCTTGCAAAAGGAATCTGATGTGCTTATGTTAAATTAGTTTTATAGAGGCAAGTATTATTTTAATTTGAGTTATCTGCATAACACATTAATTGTGGGTATAATTGGTTGTCAAATTATTTAGTGTTTATTTGATTTGGGATTTAAATGTTTAATTTGTATTAATTTCTAGGCCTCCAAAACTTAAATAGATGGAAAAAAACAAGAGAATCTATGATGAGTAAAATATTTTTTTTTTGTTGCTAAAATCTTCAGTTGTGTAAAATGTAATAGTTGATGTTTAATTTAGCCCTGAATCAACAGTTTTACTAATGTGGACAGAGTATTTACAGTTATTGTGGCCTGTTCTGTTCTTGTAATCAGCTGTATGTCCATACACAGGCCTAGTGTTAAAGGTGCAGTGTGTAGTATTTATGAGAATCTATTGAAAGAAATGCATAATAATATACATAACTATGTTTTCATTGGTGTATAAAGACCTTACATAATATAATAGACCTTACATATATACATAATATATATATTAGATGCATAATGGAATTAAAATGTTCATATCCCGATTAAACCAGAAGATGGAGGCAGATACATGTGCAAAACCAAGGCATCATTGTTTCTCATTGACTAATTCTAAAGCTCTTTCATATTCATCCTTCACAGAGAAAGGAGTTTGTGCTGATCCACCTATTCTGATAAAAATAAATAAAATAAATAAAAACAATTTGTAACTTTCTGTCAAAAAAATAGCCAGCAAGCTTCTTTTATACCGCAGTAAAATTACTGTAGAACTAACTACAGTAGTATCAAGCATGCTGTACAATAAAATACATCATTATACTGATATTGTATTATTTGTATTTTTAATTTAACTGATATATATTCAATAACACAAGTTATTGCTTCACATCAACAGCTTTATTCAGGTTTAATCTTTTACATTTCATAGCTGAACTTCAATAAAATATTTACTGGAATGCCAGCATATTAACAATATTTAATCAATGAACAATATACAATTATAGCCATACCAGTAAAATCACAGTAACACATTGTGCCAGTAGAAAATAAATGTTGGAAATATAAATATAAAAATGTGAAGACTAAGGGTGGGTTGCACCAATAAGGATTAATCTTAAATCTAGATTAAATCAAGGTTTATCTAATAATTTTGCTGCACCCAACTTTAAACATTGATTAAAAATAAGCAGGTTTACATTTAAAACATAATTTTGATCTGCTATTGAGTCCGGTATGCGGATACGTCACTCATCTCAGTGTCGTAAAAAAATAAATAAGAGAGGAATAATATATTTAGCATTTAACGGCAGTGGTGATGATGAGGTGAGCGCCAGTGATAACTGACCCCACTCTGCCCCTATCTCAAGCGGGCATGAGAGGTGTGGACCTCTCATGCCTCTCATGGTGAGCGCACAGTGATCACCGTCCCCACTCTCCCCCTATCTCAAGTGGGCATGAGAGGTGCGGACCTCTCATGGTGAGCGCACAGTGATCACCGTCCCCACTCTCCCCCTATCTCAAGCGGGCATGAGAGGTCCGCACCTCTCATGCCTCTCATGGTGAGCGCACAGTGATCACCGTCCCCACTCTCCCGCTATCTCAAGCGGGCATGAGAGGTGTGGACCTCTCATGCCTCTCATGGTGAGCGCACAGTGATCACCGTCCCCACTCTCCCCCTATCTCAAGCGGGCATGAGAGGTGTGGACCTCTCATGCCCGCTTGAGATAGGGGGAGAGTGGGGTCGGTTGCAACACTTTTTGCACATTTTTTTTTTTCTGTTTCTCAGAGAAAGCCAAAATTTTAATACATTAAACCCAGATCTGTCGGCTACCCACCCACACCGCTGTAACATGCATACATATGACAATATACATACAATTTATACTTGAATAGACAAAGTCAAATGTTGCAACTGACCCCATAAGAGGGGACGGTTGAAACATTCATAAAAATGTAATACAAATTATTCCTTTAACATCATATTGCAATTTCTTTATTTTATTTTTACACAGATAGGGTCTTCACTAAGTTAAATTAAATACTAAAGGGTGGAAAAACTATTTCCAGGTAACAAGTAACAACCATGTTTTGGTTAATTACATACATTGTGGCCTAGTCTGACAGTATTTACTTAAAAAAAAGAGAGGATATACCTGCTGGCTATTGAAAGATGTAATTAGTAGTTATTAATTAGTAATTAATTACTTTTTAGAGTAACTTGGTTATATAGTTTACATTAATTGTTGTCATGGGGGACATGTTACAACACTGACAGCTATGATAAATTCTATGCTTGTTATGCTAGCTTGACACAATAGCCTTGACACATGGTAGCTATATCTTTTAGAAGCTAAGAACACACTGATTAAAATGATGTAACTTTATAATGCTTCATGCAAACAGTTTAGACAGTATGAAAAAAATACTGGGCAGTGCTGTCAAGTGCGGAAATAGTCACTCCGCCAATCATGCCAGTTGTTTTTTTTCTTTTCTCGGTTCATAAATTATGCTGCCATTTTACTCTATTAATTGATACTATAAATATATTTCCAGGCTTATGAAATCCACAAGCACTGCCGCAATGCTTTCATTGCATGTTGCTGTCAATGGCGAATCCATCATATATATATATTGCTAAAATTGTACTAATATGGACAGAGAACTTACAGTTATTGTGGCCTGTTCTGTTCTTGTAATCAGCTGTATGACCATACACAGGCCTAGTGTTAAAGCATACTGTTTAGATGGAAAAGGGAATTCAAATGTTGATATCCTGATTAAACCAGAAGATGGAGACAAATACATGTGCAAAACCAAGGCATCATTGTTTCTCATTGACTAATTCTAAAGCTCTATCACATACATCCTACACAGAGAAAGGAGTTTGTGCTGATCCACCTATTCTGATGAAAATTATGAATTGGTCACACGCTGATATCCAAATTAGACATCTTAAGTGTGGCCTCAGAGCGGGTGGAATTTGGAACGGCCTTTATTAATGCATTGAACAGTTGCTTTGTTGTCACAATGCACTAAAATACTGTTAGCAGCCTACTCTTTCCCCCACAGGAAGGCTGCTACAACAAGAGGATAAAGTTCGAAGAGTGCTGAGGACTGTGATGTGTCCTGAAGTTGGGGGTTCCATGGAGACGCGAACCAGCATCCTTATTAAAAACCTCCGAAGCCAATTGAGGGGGCTACGTCTGTGAATGGTTGAATATCGAAGAGGGAAGAAACAAGATTATCATAGAAAAAAGATAGGCTGTTCCACTGTTTTAGAAATGTAATCCATAACCTAAGTTTGTCGTAGTACGCCTTAGGTGTGGGAATGAGGTCCTCTAGTGCGTGCACCGAAGAGGCGAGTGAGAGGAGATGTGAAATGAAAGGGCGGCCTTGTGGAATGATGCGCATTGCAAAGTTTAAGTGGCCGAGCGGGGAGAGGAGTTCGCGTTTGGAACAATTTGAGCTGTCCATGAGGATAGATGAGTCAAGGATGAGCCTATCTATTTTTTTCCTTGGGCAGGGAAGCCTGGAATTTTAATGCAGAGGAACTCAATGGATGTGGCGGGACTTGTGGTCCCGAACGCCTGATCTATGTCATGGTATTTGAGAGAAAATTTGTTGAGAGGGATCAACTTTCAGAGATCAGCCAGGCTCCACCATCACCCAATCACAGCGTTCAATGTCACCGGAGTTCTAATCACCCAAACATATAAGCACACACCTCACACACTTTTTCTGGGTTCATTTGAGTAAGGACTTTCACTTACCTGTTTCCAGTGAATGTTACTTGTCTCCATTTTCTCTCCTGATTCTCGTGTCTCCATCGTCTTTCTGGTCTTCCATGTCTGCGGTTCTTCTCCATTCATTCATCAGTCCCTTCACGAGGTGTGTGCTCCAGCTTCCATCTTCTTCGCCATTCCACGACCTCCTCATCCATCTTCAACGATAAAGACTGTCAGTATTCCTATTCTCCATTCATCTGCTTTACATCTCATCAGATATATCGTTTTATTAATATCATCTTTGTCTCTGTTCCGTAACATCAAGCTGTGCTTGGGAACGGGGAATTATGCGGAGTTGACAGATCGATTATAAGGCGTTTTTTTACCTGACAATTTTATTGTAGCCACTCTAATGAGGTTAATATAAAAAACTTTGAAGGGAGGATCATCATGAAGGGCCCTGACTCTACTTTTTTAATCAGGTTGTCTACGACGTCGGGCTCTGTGAGAGCGAATTAGAGATTATTAGAGATGACATTTTGGGAGAACGGGCACTCCATACTGGGTTTAAAGCCGTGTTCGAAGCCAGAGAGAAGATATTTAGTGAAGTCGGTGTTCGGGTGGTGAGCTAGTTTGATCGATAGGCAAGAAATTTTCACAGGAGTTGATGAGTAATTTTTTTTTTTTTTTTAATGACTGGGCACCGCTGAAATTGCAAATATGAAGATAGCGGCAGCACTGTCTGTAACACTTCCCATTGTTGAAGCTGTTGCACAGACAGCGCACTTTGCGGAGAAGAGCTTATGGTAGGTGTAGAAGTGCCCTCCTCCATAGGACAGAGTGAGCTTGGCTATAATTGACAAATAATCGCTCAATTCAAGCCGCCTATGGGGGAAGGCTGAGCATACAATTTCAGTGAAACGGCTGAAAGCAATTGTGAACTCAGAAAAAGAAAGTAAAGGTGACGAATGTGGATTTGGGTTTTTTAAGGTAACTGAAATATCCCTGCAGTATATTTGGCGTTTTGACTCAGATACAGGAATCAGAGAGAGAAGAGAGATTTAACTAACATTTTAATTAATAATTTGATACAATGCACTTATTGTGTAAATACACGTTTTTACATTGTACTTACATTTTAAAAAATAACTAATTATTTCTGTAGTTACATTTGTAATTACACTACTGACACTTCCCTTACACCTAACCCTACCCTTAAACTTACTCATACCACCACACCTGTCCCTAAAGCTTGGTACATACTCTACAAGAACAAAGAAATGTGTTTGTTTTCTTGAAGTGTCAAGAACAAGAACAGCGTTTGTTATGGCCAGGACATTCATACTTCACGAGAAAATCAGGTGCCGAACATTTCCGTTTCTCTGCATTAACCCCGCCCACTTCAAATTTCTGACCAATCACACAATAGTTCTCAAGAAAAAAGTTCTGCTCAGATGATGCGTCGAGATCAGGCTGCGACAACTCCCTTAACTTTAACCGTATCCCACCTGTGTTTACCCGTATCCCAAAAGTGTTTTGAAATACAATATGATCACAATAAGTACATTGTACTTATTTTTTGATGTAAGTACATAGTAGTTAATGCCACCTAATATAAAATGGGGCCAAGATGATAATTATCTAGTGACTGTTCGGTTCTAAGTTAAACACTTATACAGGATCAGTAAATTCGGTGTTCCAAACAATCATAAAACAAAGAAAATGTATTTCTTACCATTATCTTGTGGTGAAAATGAGGATCCACTTTGCCAGTGTCACACAGCAACGTTGCTGTCTGACTGCGGGTTGCAGACTTAAGCGTTTTTTTGCAAACGTAAATCTAATTTAGACTAGCTTCTTATGAAATTGCGAGCAGCAGCGCAGCAATTTATAAAAAAAATTGTATTGTTATATATTATGTCATATGTTATGTTTCTAGTATTCTAGTTTTAATTTAAAACATTTAAATTTTTCTCTGCTTACGCAGTTTAGCTATATACAGCTCAGGTTGCACATGCTTGTGTTGCAAAGTCTTGATATTCTGTTTGAGTACTTTTCTGAGCGATTCTGTTTATTATTGGATTTCCTTGTGTATCTGCCTTGGACTGCCTTGTGTTTTTCCCGTTAGCTAATAATTAATAATTTATTACATTTATATAGCGCTTTTCAAGGTACTCAAAGCGCTTTACATAGAAGGGGGGAATCTCCTCAACCACCACCAATGTGCAGCATCCACCTGGATGATGCGACGGCAGCCATTTTGCGCCAGTACGCCCACCACACACCAGCTGATTGGTGGAGAGGAGACTGAGGGATGATGCCAATCGTATATATATGGGGATGATTAGGAGGCCATGATGGACAGGGGCCAATGGGCAAATTTGGCCAGGATGCCGGGGTTACACCCCTACTCTTTATCGATGGGCATCCTGGGATTTTTAATGACCACAGAGAGTCAGGACCTCGGTTTAACATCTCATCCGAAGGACGGTGCTTGTTACAGTATAGTGTCCCCATCACTATACTGGGGTGTTAGGACCCACACAGACCACAGGGTGAGCACCCCCTGCTGGCCTCACTAACACCTCTACCAGCAGCAACCTAGTTTTCCCAGTTGGTCTCCCATCCAGGTACTGACCAGGCTCAGCCCTGCTTAGCTTCAGTGGGAAACCAGTCTTGGGCTACAGGGTGATATGGCTGCTGGTTAGCTGCACGACTTGGATTTGTTTGCTTCGTTCGGATTGTCTCCCTGGTTACAAACCCTGCTTGCTTACCTATGCTGTGTACCGTCTGTTGATTTAATACATTTTCAGCAAATGGATCCACACCAGCTTGCCGAGTCCTCATTACAGAAGACTTTGCCGCCATCGGATCCAGTGGAGCCTCTGTTGCAAGCCACGCTGGCGTCACAGGCGTCCATATTACGTGAGCACCACCACCAGCTTGCTCGTCTTTCAGCTGCCATGGATGAGGTTTTAGGCCATCTTTGCCAGCAGCCCATTGTGTCTGCATCAACTGCCGCCACTGCCGCAGCACCCAATCCATCCGCTCCCTTGAGCCTGCAACTGCCTGTTTCTGTGTCCGGAAATACTCGTCTTTCACTCCCTGAGAAATTTGATGGCTCTCCGGGTCGTTGTAAAGGATTTTTGCTTCAGTGTTCACTATATTTTGCTCAGCTACCTCAGACCTTCCCTTCTGAAGAATCTAAGGTAGAGTTTGTGATTAATCTGTTGAGTGACAAGGCGCTCGATTGGGCCACGACGATTTGGCAACATGACATTTGTTTACTGCTCGTCTCTGTGACGTATTTGAACATTCCGCGGGAGGAGTTAGTGTGGAGGATCGTCTTTTTTCCATTAAACAAGGTACTGATACTGCAGCAGATTATGCTCTTGCATTTAGAATACTGGCCGCTCAGAGTGGTTGGCCTGATGCACCGCTTAAAACTCTTTATCGGCGCGGGTTATCGCATTCCCTGCAGAGTGAGCTTGCCAGTCGTGATGAACAGTTGTCTTTAGAACAATTTATTCAACTTTCTATCTGCATTGATAATCTGATACGTACCCAAAGTCCTATTTCCCTACCGTCTGAGCCCCGCATTCACAGCGGAAGTGATCTCTCTGCATTCCTCCTCTGTGTGTCACAGTGTTGGATGGGCGTCCTTTGGGGGCAGGCTTGGTGCAGGAAGTGACTAAACCTATACACCTTCAAATAGAGGCTCTACATCAAGAGAGCCTGCAACTGTATGTAACCAACACGCCGACTAATCCATTAATTCTGGGCTTCCCTTGGCTTACGACACACGAACCGGTAATTTCCTGGAAAGGAGGAGACATTTTAAAATGGAGTCCCTCCTGTATTTCTTCCTGTCTTGAACCTGTGCTGACCTCTTGTTGTTTCACTAAGTTGCACGAACCTTTGGACAAGTTGCCACCCAGTGTCCCCGCTGAGTACTATGCCTGGCGTGCAGTCTTCAGCAAAGAAAAAGCTACTGAACTTTCAACTCACCGACCTCAAGACTGTGCCATCGACCTGCTACCAGGTACCCTTCCACCCAAAAGTCGTGTTTATCCCTTGTCGCTGCCAGAATCCAAAGCAATGGAGGAGTATGTGGAGGAGGCACTTCTTCAGGGCTTCATTAGACCTTCTACGTCCCCTGCAGCAGCAGGGTTTTTCTTTGTGGAAAAAAAAGATGGCACCCTGTGGCCTTGCATTGATTATAGAGGTCTCAACGCCATTACTGTTAAATTTGCTTATCCATTGCCTTCCCCTCTGCTCTGGAGCAAATGCGTGAAGCTCGGTTTTTCACTAAATTGGACTTGCGCAGTGTTTATAATCTTGTCTGTGTTCATGAAGGGGATGAATGGAAGACTGCCTTCACCAACACAGGCCATTATGAGTATCTTGTCATGCCTTTTGGGTTATCTAATGCTTCTGCAGTTTTCCAGTCGTTCATGAATGAAATTTTCAAGGACTTGATTAATAAGTTTATTATAGTCTACATTGATGATATTTTAATTTACTCCCCATCTTTAGAGACTCATTTGGCGCATGTTAAGCAGGTGCTGCAGCGTCTGGCCGACCATCATCTTTTTGTCAAGGCAGAAAAATGTGAGTTTCATGTGCCCTCATTCACATTTTTTGGGCTATGTTTTGAGTGCTGGGGAAGCTGTGGTAGATTAGCCCCAGCCTCAGGGCATCAAGGAATTTCAAAGTTTTTTGGGTTAAGTAAATTTCTACAGACGGTTTATTCGAAATTTTAGTGCTGTAGCTGCTCCACTCACTTCTCTGCTACGTGGCGCTCCACGCACCCTCCATTGGACTTCCGCTGCTGCTCAAGCCTTCCAAGAACTTAAGGTTCATTTTACAGGTGCTCCTATCCTGAAACACCCTGACCCAGCCCTCCCTTTTGTGGTCGAGGTGGATGCTAAACTGTTTCCCTGTGCTTTCTTTTCTAGAAAATTGTCCGCAGCCGAGAGAAACTATGACGTGGGGAATCGTGAATTACTGTCCATGAAGGTGGCATTTGAGGAATGGCACCATTGGTTGGATGGAGCCAAACACCCGTTTGTAGTATTCACCGACCATAAAAATCTGGAATACATTCAAAGAGCTAAAAGACTAAACCCTCATCAGGCCAGGTGGGCACTATTCTTCTCTAATCAAATCAAATCAAATCACTTTATTGTCACACAGCTATATGCACAAGTGCAACAGCAGGTGAAATTCTTGGTGCAGTTCCGAGCAACATAGCAGTCATGACATGACATGTACAACATTTAAAGCAGCATCAGATTACACATCTGATGCGCCCACAATTACTCACAGCACAGTAAACTCTACAATAAACAATAAATAATTTACACAATGTGAGTGTAGTTCTCACAGCTTTAACCAATATACACATACTTACAATATACATATACTTTAAACAATATACACTAAACATACATTAAACAGTATACATTAAGCTATAATAATAATAATATACAATGTACAGTATACATTATTATTCACAGTAGAGATCCAATTATGTACAATAGGTGCTATATGATAAATGATAAATAATAAATGATACATAAATGTGTATATAATGTGTGTGTGTATCTACAGTGGGTTGTGCGGAGTGAAATTCTGTCCAGTGTGTGTTATGATCCTGATGGATCAGGAGTTAAGTAGTCTGATTGCTTGTGGGAAGAAGATGGCAGCAGTGAGAGCAGCCCATGGTTCGGGTGGCTAGAGTCTCTGATGATCCTCTGAGCTCTCTTCACACACCGCCTGGCGTAAATGTCCTGGAGGGAGGGAAGCTCACCTCCGATGATGCAGCTGGCCGTGCGCACTACCCTTTGCAGGGCTTTGCGGCTGCGGGCGGTACTGTTGCCGTACCAGGTGGTGATGCAGCCAGTCAGCAGGCTCTCGATGGTGCAGGTGTAGAAGCGTGTGAGGATGTGGCGGTTCATTCCAAACCTCCTCAGCCGTCGCAGGAAGAAAAGGCGCTGATGAGCCTTCTTCACAACGGCCTCGGAGTGGACGGACCATGAGAGTTCCTCTGTGATGTGGACACCGAGGAACTTGAAGCTGCTGACTCTCTCCACCGGTGCTCCATCGATGGTGATGGGGCGGTGTTCTCTCTCATTCCTCCTGAAGTCGACCACCAGCTCCTTGGTCTTGCTGACGTTGAGGGAGAGGTTGTGCTCCTGAAACCACCGTGTCAGAGTGTGCACCTCCTCTCTGTAGGCTGTTTCATCATTGTCAGTGATGAGACCTACCACCGTCGTATCGTCAGCAAACTTGATGATGGTGTTGGAGCTGTGGGTAGCCACACAGTCTTGTGTGTACAGGGAGTACAGGAGTGGGCTGAGAACACAACCCTGGGGGGCTCCAGTGTTGAGAGTCAGCGATGAGGAGATGTTACTGCCCATTCTGACCACCTGGCGTCTGTTTGACAGGAAGTCCAGGATCCTGCATAACAGGCTGTTTAAGCCTAGAGCCCGGAGTTTCATGTCAAGTATGGAGGGCACAATGGTGTTGAATGCTGAGCTGTAGTCCACAAACAGCATTCTCACATACGTGTTCCTCTTTTCCAGGTGGGAGAGAGCAGTGTGTATTGTAGATGAAATGGCATCATCAGTGGAGCGGTTTGTGCGGTATGCAAACTGCAGTGGGTCCAGTGAGGGGGGGAGAACAGAGCAGATGTGGTTTCTGACTAGTCTCTCAAAGCATTTGCTGATGATGGGGGTCAGAGCAACAGGACGCCAGTCGTTTAAGCAGGTGGTTTTTGACTGCTTAGGTACAGGCACAATGGTGGACGTTTTGAAGCATGTGGGGACCACAGACAGGGAGAGGGACAGGTTAAAAATGTCCGTGAAAACTCCAGCCAGTTGGTGCGCGCACGCTCTGATCACACGGCCGGGAATGCCGTCTGGACCCGCAGCTTTACGGACGTTCACCCGCCGGAAGGATCGGGTTACATCCGCGACAGATACGGAGAGTGCACTAACCTCTGTATCTTCAGCCGCAAGCTCTCTCTCCGCGAGGGCGGTGTTAGTTCCCTCAAAGCGAGCATAGAAGGTGTTGAGCTCGTCCGGGAGAGAGGCAGCGGTGTTCACGGTGGAGTTTGTGTTCCCTTTATAGTCCGTGATGGTGTTAATTCCCCTCCACATGCTTCTGGAGTCGGTGGTGTTGAACTGTCCTTCAATCTTGTCCCTGTACTGCCGTTTTGCTGCTCTGATGGTTTTCCGGAGGGCATAACTTGCTTGTTTATGCTCCTCCGCATTATCGGAGTTAAAAGTGAAGGTCCGCGCATTGAGTGCCGCGCGAACATCCCCGTTTAGCCACGGCTTCTGGTTAGGGTACAGCCGAATTGTTTTGGTCGGAACAACGTCATCTACGCACTTCCTGATGAAACACGTTACGCTATCAGCGTAGACCTCGATGTCGTCATCAGAGGCCGACCGGAACATCTCCCAGTCCGCGTGATCAAAACAGTCCTGTAGCATAGAATCTGATTGGTCCGACCAGCACTGAATGGTTCTGAGGGCGGGTGCTTCCTGTTTGAGTCTTTGCCTATATGCGGGCAAAAGGAGGATGGAAGCGTGATCTGATTTGCCAAATGGTGGGCGCGGGAGGGACTTGTAACAATCCTTGAAGGGGGAGTAGCAGTGGTCTAAAACACGGTTCCCTCGCGTGTTGAAGTTAACATGTTGGTGGTATTTGGGTGCGATGCGCTTGAAGTTGGCTTTGTTAAAGTCTCCGGTCACAATAAACGCAGCCTCAGGATGCGCGGTTTCCTGCTCACTCACTGTCCTATACAGTTCCTTTAGTGCCCGGTCTGTGTCGGCTTGCGGGGGAATATACACAGCTGTGATGATGACCGCGGTGAATTCCCTCGGTAGCCAGAATGGTCGGCACAGAAGCATGAGAAATTCCAGATCAGGAGAACAGAAAGACTTGATAGAATGTACGTTCCTCTGATCACACCAGGATCGGTTGATCATAAAACATACACCCCCGCCTTTGCTTTTCCCTGAGAGATCTTTTTCTCTGTCCATTCGGTGCACGGAGAACCCCGTGGTTTCGATGGCCGAATCTGGAATCTCAGCGGACATCCAGGTTTCTGTAAGGCAGATAATGCAGCAGTCCCTCGTGTCTCGTTGGAAAGAGATCCGCGCTCTCAGCTCGCAGAGTTTATTGTCCAGAGACTGAACATTAGCCAGTAAAATACTGGGAAGCGGGGGTCGGTTTGCGCGGCGTCTTACTCTGATAAGTACGCTGGCTCTCTTCCCTCTTCTCCGGCCGCGTTTGCGTGGTCGGGCCGTCCAGACAAAGGGTTCCGCTGCTGTGTTTGTAAGCAGCGTGTCGTCACTGAAGAATTTAAAGTCCGGTTTTCGGTGTGCGATTGCCGAACCAATGTCCAAAAGTGTCTGTCTGTCGTACTTAGTAAGGCAGACAACATCCAAGACGAAAAACATAAGAACTATAAACAGAACAAACAAAAAACTACAATGTTTCAGCGGAGCTCGCGACGTAGCAGCCATCCTCGGCGCCATCTTGAGAGCCAAACAGATTTCTAGATTTCACTTCTCTGTATCCTACCGCCCTGGGTCCAAGAATGTTAAATCTGATGCGCTCTCTCGTATGTATTCTGGGTCGTCCTGCTCTGAAGCCCCTTCTACTATCTTAGCTCCATCACTTGCACCAATTCATTGGAATATCTTTAATGAAATTTTGCAAGCACAGCAGGCTGATCCCACCCCTCCCATTTGCCCACTCTTCGCTCTTAACTCCCTTTGAGTGTGTACTGGGGTTCCAACCACCTCTCTTTCCTTGGTCTGGTGAAACATCTGAACTTCCTGCTGTGGATCATTGGCTTCGGCGTAGCGAACAGGTCTGGGATGCTGCACACGTACATCTAAGCCGGGCTGTTCATCAGCAAAAGATCCAGGCGGACCGTCATCGTCACCCATTTCCTACTCTACCCGAGACCTCCGACTCCGTCTCCCGTGCCGTAAGCTAAGTCCCAGGTATGTCGGCCCTTTCAAAATGATCAAACAAGTAAATGCTGTTACTTAAAAGCTATTGCTGCCTTCTCACTACCGTATTTCTCCCACCTTTCACATTTCTCTGTTGAAACCGGTGGGAGGGCCTGGTCGGCAGCCAATGGATGATCCTGTTCCTCCACCTCCCCTCGAGATAGAGGGTCAGACGACATATCGGGTCCACTATCTGATGAATGGCTTCTCTGATGTAAATTTGACATTACGTGAAATGATTGTTCTCAACCTGTTTTTTAGAAGCTCTTTCCAAAATCGAAATGCTGATTGAGTGATCTGTCAGGCCACACTAAAGAGCGGCAAAACAACATTTATTGCTTGTATTTTGTGATAAAATTGAAAGAATTTGAAAGCTGGAAGTTTGTTAATTGTTCTCTAAAATTAACAAACACATTAAAAGTGACATATTAAAGGTGACAATTAAGTACAAATCTTTCTGCAATTATGGATGGCTGTGCTACAAATAATGTGAAGTTCAGGCAGTAACAGAAAACAGCAAAGATTAAAATGTATTGAGAATAAGTATCTATATCAATATAAATTAAAACGAGAATTGTTAATGATTAGTTCACGTCCACACATCTGGCATGTTTATCTGTTGTAGTTTATCCACGTTGTGTATGAAATACTGCCTTCCTGCACTTTAACAGTAAGCCTACTTGAATGTTGATTGACACATCTCTGTCGTTCCCTTTTGAGGGATCTTGTGCTGCATCGTATGACTACATTTTGGGGAGCGCCTTCGGCATGCAAGCGTCTTAAGCATGTATGAAACTAATCCAATCCTGATTGGTGCTGCATCATGACGTACCCAGTGACGTGGCATGTGACGTGGCTGGCACACAATAGCGTTAGCTTCTGCTCTTCAACAAGCGCTATTTGTGAAACTCCTATTTTTGGATTGTGCGTCCTTAGACAGGAGTTATTGTACTAAAAGTGACACAAGCATTCAGAAAAAAAGTAAAAGAGTTTTAGACGTCTGTGCATCCCTGCCCTGGATTCAGCATTAATGCGGGGGAGTTTAAGGACTCGCCACATCCCCCTGCCTATGAGGAGCTTGTAGAGGTTGTGACTCGTGCTGTGGCAAAGTTAAATATTGAATACCCCAGCGAGAAGCAGGAAGCACAAAAGAAAAGTAAGCTGGATGAGTGCTTCCTTGTGTGGCAGGGGGAATATATATATATAGCTGGGCTTAGACCCAGACAAATAGCAGACTACGCCACGATGGGACTTACACCCAAAGATTTAATGGTTTTTCGCTAACAAGACACTCAGGTTCGTGCAAGGATCAGCCAGAGACAGTGGTCAAGTACAAAAATAATATTTTAATTTCTCTTCTTTTACTTTTTATAAAAATGTACAACCCATGGAGCCATACACTCCAGAGTCACTCCAAACATTCAAGATTTCACAACAAACATAGTACGAATTTCACGGAGAATAGAATGTAATTGACACCAAATCAAATAACAAACACAATATACTCTAATCACAATGTACACACACACACACACGAGGCGAAGCTAGGGCTGAAACTTACCAGTGGGAGGCTAGTGGCCCGAGCAATGATCGTCCATAACACAACACCCCACTCACACGTGATAAATTTCACACACACGCACCGCAAGGGAAATAATCACATTTGGTGAACGCACCGCCACTGCACACACCAAGGGACCCATCACCACAAGGGGCACTGTTCCCACTGGCTGTCTTCAGCACCTAGACAAAAGACAAGCACGTGAAAATCAACCACACACAACAATTGCAAAACAATGTTAAACCCAAGATGGTACTAGGGTTAAAGATATGGATAGCAATTGAATCACAAAGCAAAATACAAATTAAACAAACAAACTATCATAGCCCAGCCAGCACAATGGGGCAAAAAATGCCGTCTGGCTTAACGACCTTTGATCGGGGTAGACAAAACAAAACAAATCAATAATCAACCCAAATGAATCAGAATAATACTCTTGTATATCAGCAGCAAACAAAAAGCCTCCCTACAAGAGTTTAAATAAACACACAAAACACTGAGCCTATAAAATATAGACCAGAATAATAACAGTTAATGGTGTCAGTCCATCCAACACTCCACACTTAAACCATGAAACTGGTCATATGATGCTGAATGAAACCAGTTCACGGTATAACAGGAAGACCGAGCTCACCAGGAAGCTGCCGATTAATGTAAGCAAACCTCGGTTCCACTTATTCTAGGTCCCGGGTGAAAAAGGCAGCCACAGTTGTTGACATGAGCCAATTATATACGTAAACAAATCGGAATAAAAACGTAAGCAAAGCAGCAGGCGTTCGGCGCTGATGTCGCCCACTGGCCGCTACACCCCGGCTATAAAGCCTTCCCTGAAATACAAAAAGTGTCTACTTGTAAACGCATCTCACCGTAACATTTATCTAATGATTATCGTAGTCACATACCTTTGTGAAACAGCATCCAGTCACGGCCCCAGGCTCTGGTCACCAATAACCGGGCACAACTTTAGCTGCTAACAGGGCTACTACAGCAACGGGGATTCTAAAATTAAAACATTCCCTATAAGCCCGTCATAAAGTTAAAAGAGTGGAAACAAAGAACCAGAGCTTTTCCTACCGGTAACGCTAGGATCGAATAGATGACCCAGGCAGACCAAGACAGACATCAGACAGATAGGCCGGCAGGTAAACAGGACAACAGTCGCGTGTCGATGACGTAACTTGTCAAACGAAAAGTCCCGATTTATATATAGGGACTCGACCATCGCGATTAGCTCACAGCACTGCAAATGAATTGCCATTTGGCCAGACAGCTGTAGCCTGCTACAATCTGCCCCCCCCTTTCTAAATCGTTGCCCCAACGATTAAAAGAAAACCCCATTACAACACTACGACGCTAGGTGGTGGCTCCAGCATTTAGAGCCGAAAATACACACTGATTCACAGGCCTGGAAGACCTCAGTTACCGAAACTCGTACATGTTATGGCAAATGATGAATAGTAGAGTGTTTTCCAGCCGTGGACCGGGATGTTTTTCGTCTGGTCACCTCCCCAGTATCCAAGCACCCCGAAGGAAGAACTGCCAAAGAGTGTTAAATCATCCGTCAATTCAGGATGAGGTGACGGTGCTAAAGAACTAGGTTCTGGCAGGGATATACCTGGAGGTGAATACTGAAGGGGTACTTCTGGACTAGCTATGACGACCGGTCTACTGATGTCTGGCAAGCCAAGCACGGCAGGTCCTTCATATCTCCAAGCCATCAGGTCAGAGTCACAATAAGCATCATCATCAGTAGGCCGGGGCGAAAAAGAGGGATTAGCGGAACTAGGTTCACCTAGGCTGACTGGGGCAGAGGAAGGGTTCTGTACCACAGCCTTCAGGAGAGAGCGGTGCACATGACGAGCCCTGTTAGGGTTGGCTACGGGTGCCACCGTATAAACCGACCCACCACCCTTAGGTGCCCTCAAGATTTGATGCACCACTGGGCTCCACAGGTCGCAAATCTTATGGCGTCCACGGATGTTAAAGTTACGCAAAAACACCTGCTGACCCTCCACCAGTGGAGCATCTCGAACGTGTCGATCATAGTTCCTTTTCCGGCGTAGGGCCGCTATGTCCAACCGCTCTCTGGCCCCCTGAAATGCAACCTGTAGTCGGGCCTGATGTTCCTGCACCCACTCATGAACCGTACCACCAACCGGATCCTGAACCCTACCCAAAAGAAAATCAACTGGTAATCTAGGCTCCTGCCCGAACAAGAGAAAGAATGGAGACTCTCCAGTGGACTGGTGGGGGGTAGTGTTACAGCAATAGAGTACCTGTGGTAAACAGGACGGCCAGTCCCTCTTCCTCGACACAGGCAGGGTCCGCAACAAGTTGTGAAGGGTCCTATTAAATCTCTCGCACTGACCATTGCCAGACGGATGATATGGGGTTGTTCGAGTCTTTTTAATGCCGTAAAGACCACATAGCTGCTGGATCAGGGCACTTTCAAAGCTACGGCCCTGATCAGAAGGAACCCCGAACTTGGAAAACCATTCGGTCACCAATACACGAGCCACAGTGGGAGCACGCTGGTCATGGGTGGGAACTGCCAAAGTGTACTTACTGAAAACATCAGTCATCACTAAGACGTTTTCCACCCCTGTCCTACCAGGCTCCAGGGTGGTGTAATCAATGGCCAGAATCTCATTCGGCTGCGAGGCCAACAAATGCCCCATGAAGCTTTGGGCCACAGGTTGAGAGTCCTTGGCAAGCTGGCATCGCTCACATGCCTGACACCACTGTGCCACTTCCGTGGACATACCCGGCCAAAAACACCGTTGGCGCAGCAACTCCAGTGTTCTCTCCACCCCCTGATGGCCGTGCTCCTGGTGAACTTGAGTCAGCACATCCTGTTTTAATGAGGCGGGCAGCAATAATTGAAGCACTGCCTCTTTTCCATCAGGGCGCAGTACTTGGCGATATAAGACCTCGCCCGTTTCCAGTAGCCGATCCCACTGGCGAAGCCAAGCCAACACAGTTGGGCACACCTGCTTCCGTTCCTCGGAGTTAGGCCGCTGTTTACGTCGCAAAAACCGCCAGAGTTCTCTAATAGCAGGGTCATCTTGTTGGAGGAGTGAGACCTCAGCTGGCCAACGGCAGGGCAAGGCAGTGATGGTCGCCTGCGCTGCCCCCACATCTCCCAGGGACAATACCTGCTGGAGTGGTTTAGGCAAAGGTGTGCCAGAGAGCATCGCTTGCATTTCCAAAGGGCCCGTGGGATGTTGGCGAGACAAAGCGTCTGCATTCCTATTATTCCTACCAGAACGGTATTTTAACTCGAAGTCAAAAGCAGCAAGCTGGGCTGCCCAACGCTGTTCGGTGGCACCCAGCTTTGCCGATGTTAGATGACTAAGTGGGTTATTGTCCGTGAAGACGATACATTTGTGACCCAACAAATATTCACGAAATTTCTCTGTCATGGCCCACTTAAGGGCCAGAAACTCCAGTTTCATGGAGCTGTAATTTTGCATATTACGCTCTGTAGGCTTCAACCCCCGACTGGCATATGCTATTGGCCGCACCTTGCCTTGTTGCTCTTGGGAGAGCACCGCTCCCAGACCACCATAACTTGCGTCAACCTCCAAAATAAATGGAAGGGAAAAGTCAGCATACGCCAGCACTGGTGTTGTGGTCAGCTTACGTTTTAGAGCTTCAAAGCTATCCCTACACTCGTCGCTCCACCTACCAATATTTTCCCGCTCAGACTTCCGTTTTGACTTGATGTTCCCTTGAGCAGCCACCAAACGATGTAATGGGGCGGCCAACTTTGCGAACCCTTGCACAAAACGGCGATAATAGCTCGCAAACCCCAAAAAAAGAACGGAGCTCTGAGTTGGTAGTGGGGGCCTGCCAACCAACGACCACCTCAATCTTTCCTGGGTCAGTGGCTACACCCTGGTCAGAGATCACATGGCCCAAATATTGAACCCGTTGCTGGAAAAAGGCACATTTGGAGAGCTTCGCCTTCAGCCCCTCTCGCTGCAGCCGCCCCAGCACCACTTCCAGCCTCTCCAGATGCTGTTTTACTGTAGAGGAGAAGATCACAATATCGTCAAGATATAAAAGCAACGATTGACATTGTTGATCCCCAAATAAACGCTGCATTAACCTCTGAAAGGTGCTGGGGGCATTGCAGAGCCCGAAGGGCATCCGGTTCCACTCAAACAGCCCAAAGGGCGTACAAAAAGCCGTCTTAGGCTTATCCACTTCTGCCACTGGGACCTGGTTGTACCCACTGGCCAGGTCCAAAGTGGAGAACCAACGAGCACCGGTCAATGCATCGAGCGATTCCTCAATACGAGGAAGAGGGAATGCGTCCTTCCTAGTGTTGTTATTTAGCTGCCGGTAGTCTACGCACATGCGCAGGCTACCATCCTTCTTTTTAACTAGGACAATTGGGGACGCATAAGGACTACAACTCTCTCGTATGATGTTTGCCTCAAGCAGTTGATTAATGTGTTCTTTCACTACCTCGTACTCTGAAGGAGGTATCCGACGATAGCGTTGACGGATCGGAGTATCCTCCACAAGAGGGATATCATGAGCAAGCAAATTGGTGCAGCCCAAATCCATGTCATAGGCCGAAAAGACATCCTTATATCTGTACAACAACTCCCTCACTGATCCTTGATCATCAGTGGGCAGTGAGGACAAATCTAAGACCTCTATCTGGTCCGGCACAGAGGGGCTAACAAGCTGGGATGACACCGTAGCAGTAACGGGGGGTATTTCAGTGACCCCCGCTGGCAGGCTAACAATGCGAGCATGATCAATCGTGCCTACAATAGTACGTGGAAAAAGCAAGACGTCAGTAGAATTTACATTGACTATGGGTATGTAGGCTGTACCCCGATTAACCTGGACTAGAGCAGGAGAGGCCAATAAGCCAACAGGTAGGCCAGAGGCCAAAGGCTCAAAGAGCACCATGGAACCCTGAAAACTGTTCGGAACAGGTGGCTGCCACCAACTTTATTACTCCACCTGGAATACGACAAGCCTTCCTACCTCTGACCCTAACCATGCCAGGGGCAGAACTAGGTACCTGGATGCTGCAACTATAACATTGTTGTAGCGCCTGCAACACGGGTGATGGAGCCTCCAGCACTAAGGGCAAGTCAAGGAAAGCAGTGCCATGCGCCCCAAACAGTTCCTGATAACATTTGCGGATCACGTTCATCCCTAACACACCAGGGACCGAATGGGGCTGGCTGTTTGGAGGATCACGAACTACCAATACCCCACAATTGGGCATTGATTTCCCACAAAGTTCGACATCTAACTCCAAATAGCCAAGATAAGGGATGGCCAGTCCATTGGCAGCCCTAAGCTGCAACCAATGACAAGAGTGGAGCCGCTCTTGACCCCATGGTTCATAGTTCTGACGAAAGAAACTTTCAGTGACAGTTGACACCATAGACCCAGTGTCAAGCAGGCAAGGTACCTTAACTCCCCCAAATAGCACATCAAGATGAGGGCAAGACGACATCAATTTTGAGGCACCCTTCGACTCTTGTAACCCAAACCCTGAGCCAATAGTAGCCCCACCCGAACGGTGGCTCTGCAGTTCGGTGGGCACTAGTTTTCCGACATCGGATTGGCACGAGATTGGTTACTAAAGTCCCGCGGGGCCTGAGCAGGGAGTGGAAAGCGAGCCGGGACACGAACCCCATCACACTCCCAAGCCAAGTGGCCAGGCTGATGGCAACGCCTGCATGTCTTAACGGCATCACGGGGGAAGCGATTGCGTTGGGGAGGATTTTGTAAGAGGGACAGACTCTGGGTAAGCTTCTGTAATTGATCTTGTTGATTTTTCAGCTGCTCTTGTTGACACTTCAACAAATCCCTGATCTCACTCAGTTCAGAAGCAGCCGGCACCAGAGCCACCGGCTGGGAACTGCCTTGAACCCGATACTGAATCCCCAATGCTGATGGAACAGAGTAGCTACGACCTCTCATACCTCCCGGTAAGCCCTCCCGCTCCCATCTAATAGCCTCACTCCTTACTTCTAAAATAGTAGCGGTCGGCTGCCGGCGTACCATCTGCTTGAGTTCACGACGCAGAGCCCCATCAAGGACATGCTCCACAAACTGATCCCTTAGCAGTGCCTCCGCATTGGACATACTCTCAGGCGCACTCTCCTTAACTTTCGCCATAAGGCTCAGCAAGGCAAGGGAGAACTCCTGCAGGGATTCCCCTTCCTGTTGCCTTCTTAAAAAAAAGGATTCCTGCAGGGCTACATATGAAGCAGTGCAGCCATACACCTCACGCAACACAGCAAATATCCTATCTGGGTCTGCTCGATCTGCACTAGGACGGTATTTTAATTCATCCCGAGCCTCCCCCTCTAGATGATCATAGAGAAAGAATGCCTGATCAGCACGAGTCAAATGTCGTGCTCTCATGCAAGCTTCCGCTTCCTCAATCCACTCCCCCAACTTAGGGCTTGCCCTACCACTAAACAGAGGGCATTTTCTATCACGTGGGACAAAAACTAACCTTTCTGGTACCGGGATAGGAGCAGGAATAAGGACAGGGCCCGGAGCAGGGGCAGGGCCTGGGGTCTGACGTAGACGCTCATTATCAGCTTTCAGGTGAGCTATCAAGTCCCTCAACTCCTGTAACTCATTCCCTTCAGCCACCCCCTGTTGCATATTTTTGGTACTACACAGTCCAATTGGCAGAAAGAAAAACCAAACACACTCCCCGCCTTACCTGCCTCTTTAGTGATTGACCGAAGAACAGCTGCTGCTTTGCTTATGAGAAAGAAGAAAACAAAAAACAATGCAAACAACAACAAAAAAACTGGAACACGTCTCTGGCTTTACCAAGCGATCCTGCCGACTATACGCCAAATGTGGCAGGGGGAATATATATATATAGCTGGGCTTAGACCCAGACAAATAGCAGACTACGCCACGATGGGACTTACACCCAAAGATTTAATGGTTTTTCGCTAACAAGACACTCAGGTTCGTGCAAGGATCAGCCAGAGACAGTGGTCAAGTACAAAAATAATATTTTAATTTCTCTTCTTTTACTTTTTATAAAAATGTACAACCCATGGAGCCATACACTCCAGAGTCACTCCAAACATTCAAGATTTCACAACAAACATAGTACGAATTTCACGGAGAATAGAATGTAATTGACACCAAATCAAATAACAAACACAATATACTCTAATCACAATGTACACACACACACACACGAGGCGAAGCTAGGGCTGAAACTTACCAGTGGGAGGCTAGTGGCCCGAGCAATGATCGTCCATAACACAACACCCCACTCACACGTGATAAATTTCACACACACGCACCGCAAAGGAAATAATCACATTTGGTGAACGCACCGCCACTGCACACACCAAGGGACCCATCACCACAAGGGGCACTGTTCCCACTGGCTGTCTTCAGCACCTAGACAAAAGACAAGCACGTGAAAATCAACCACACACAACAATTGCAAAACAATGTTAAACCCAAGATGGTACTAGGGTTAAAGATATGGATAGCAATTGAATCACAAAGCAAAATACAAATTAAACAAACAAACTATCATAGCCCAGCCAGCACAATGGGGCAAAAAATGCCGTCTGGCTTAACGACCTTTGATCGGGGTAGACAAAACAAAACAAATCAATAATCAACCCAAATGAATCAGAATAATACTCTTGTATATCAGCAGCAAACAAAAAGCCTCCCTACAAGAGTTTAAATAAACACACAAAACACTGAGCCTATAAAATATAGACCAGAATAATAACAGTTAATGGTGTCAGTCCATCCAACACTCCACACTTAAACCATGAAACTGGTCATATGATGCTGAATGAAACCAGTTCACGGTATAACAGGAAGACCGAGCTCACCAGGAAGCTGCCGATTAATGTAAGCAAACCTCGGTTCCACTTATTCTAGGTCCCGGGTGAAAAAGGCAGCCACAGTTGTTGACATGAGCCAATTATATACGTAAACAAATCGGAATAAAAACGTAAGCAAAGCAGCAGGCGTTCGGCGCTGATGTCGCCCACTGGCCGCTACACCCCGGCTATAAAGCCTTCCCTGAAATACAAAAAGTGTCTACTTGTAAACGCATCTCACCGTAACATTTATCTAATGATTATCGTAGTCACATACCTTTGTGAAACAGCATCCAGTCACGGCCCCAGGCTCTGGTCACCAATAACCGGGCACAACTTTAGCTGCTAACAGGGCTACTACAGCAATGGGGATTCTAAAATTAAAACATTCCCTATAAGCCCGTCATAAAGTTAAAAGAGTGGAAACAAAGAACCAGAGCTTTTCCTACCGGTAACGCTAGGATCGAATAGATGACCCAGGCAGACCAAGACAGACATCAGACAGATAGGCCGGCAGGTAAACAGGACAACAGTCGCGTGTCGATGACGTAACTTGTCAAACGAAAAGTCCCGATTTATATATAGGGACTCGACCATCGCGATTGGCTCACAGCACTGCAAATGAATTGCCATTTGGCCAGACAGCTGTAGCCTGCTACACTTGCAATCCAGAGCACAGCCTCCATGTCGGGGATTACCATTTTTTCCTGATCTGCATAATGAGTTGTGTAGATCATGAAAAAAAGTTTGATAACACTTTACCAAACTCTTTACCAATTATAATGGATATACAGTTACTGAAAAACTAAAGCAACTATTTACAGAATTTACAAAGTGTAAAAAAAATAATTTAGTTGATATGAACTGTCTGTCATACAGTCAGCAAGCTGCGCTAAGGTGTGTGCGTAAACTGACAGATGAGCACAGGTGTGAAAAAAAGTACTGTTTACATTAAATTACACAAGATGATGCCTTTTAATTGGTTACTACATCCATCTATCAAAACTTTTCTGGCAAGGCATTGGCTAGGCATTGGCTTTATCCAATGAAAACCATGGATGCTATTATTGACATCTCGTCAAGCCTGTAATGCGCTTCCTGGATATATTGAGTCACCAGAAGGCCTGTGATTGAAGGAGAGAGACCAAGGAGAGAGACCAGGGAGGGCCCAACTTGAGCACAGGAGTCCAATGTACACAAGCACACACAAGAAAATCTGGATTAAAATCGATATTTCAATGAAAATGAACATGATTGATTACTCTAACTCAAAACTCTCATAAAAAAGGAGACCTACCCAGCTCAACCTGCAGCGTTCAGAACGAAAGACTCACCAACACAGTTTTATAAACATGAGGTCTATCACCCTTACAACCCTGAAAAGGGCACTCTCACTAGTCAAGCCAAGGTGGGCCATCAGAATATTGTTTCTACACATAATGGGCCCAGCCCCAGGCCTGATATAAGAAGCGTCTGGGGAACAACAGATGAAGAAGAGAGGTGAGGGTTTAGTTCAACCTCAGGGAGGAGACCTATCACCGACGCTGAATGCGTTTGTGATGGATCACCCCACTCAAATCACTCTTCCGGGAGTCCCGCCTCTTTTGCGCCATACTCCTCTATGGAGGGGGTGCCCCGCATGAGAGGCAATGCTGGCTCTCATGCCCTATCTCCAGTCCACGGACTGTGACGGGCCAGGCCCTCCCACCTGCCTGAGCGTGGAACCGGATCTCCGATTCCCCAAACTTACATTTACATTTATGCATTTAGCAGACGCTTTTATCCAAAGCGAATTACAACTTGGGGGTACATGAAGTGATTGGTCATGAAGAGTCGAGAAGCGCAATAAGAGCCTGAAATCCTGAGACTGTGTACATTGCTCAGTGCAGCACAGGCTAGAGTAGGGAGGGAAGAAGGAAGAGAAAGAGGAAAGGAAAGTGTTTTTTTTTTTATGAGGTTAAGTGCTCACGGAAGAGCTGAGTTTTAAGTTGACTTTTGAATGATGTCAATGATTCTGCGTTTCGGATGGTGTTGGGAAGATCGTTCCACCAGCTGGGAACGTTGAATGAAAATGTTCTGGAAAGGGATTTTTTCCCCTTCTCTGATGGTACCACAAGCCGTCGTTCCTTTGCTGAGCGAAGGCTTCTGGTGGGGGTGTGGATTTGTAGAATGGAGTCAAAGTAAGCAGGAGCTGGCTCTGTATGCAAGCGTCAGCGCCTTAAACTTGATGCGACCAGCGAGTGGTAGCCAGTGCAGGGAGATGAAGAGAGGTGTGAGGTGGGTCCTTTTGGGCTCGTTGAAGACAAGACGTGCTGCTGCATTCTGGATCATTCGAAGTGTTTGGATCACATAAGAGGGGAGTCCAACCAGAAGCGCATTGCAGTAGTCAAGTCTAGAAATAACCAGGGCCTGGACAAGAAGCTGTGTTGCGTGCTCTGTTAGGAACGGTCTAATCTTCCTGATGTTGTGGAGCGCAAACCGGCATGAGCGAGCTGTCTTAGAAATGTGTTCTCTGAAGGACAGCTGGTCATCAAATGTTACTCCAAGATTTCTGACTGACTTTGATGGGGAAATCAAGAATGTACCTAACTGGATGGTGAGGTCATGTTGTATGGTGGGACTGGCAGGGAAGATGAGAAACTCAGTCTTTGCCAGGTTGAGCTGCAGGTGATGCTCATCCATGCAGAGATGTCAGCCAGACAGCTGGAGATTCGTGCAGCTACTGTGGGGTCGTCTGGGTGAAATGAAAGGTAGAGCTGAGTGTCATCAGCATAGCAGTGGTATGAGAAGCCATATGCCTGAATGATGGGTCCCAATGAAGTAGTGTAGATGGAGAAGAGGAGAGGACCAAGCACTGAGCCCTGGGGAACCCAAGTGGTCAGTTGATGTGCTTGGGATTCCTCTCCAGGCAACCTTAAAAGACCTACCTGTGAGATAGGACTCAAACCAAACTCAAACTTTCTCACCATTGCCTCAACGGTGGTACTGGAAAGTTTGGAGGCCGAAACTGGTGAATTGAGGAGAAAACCCTTTTCGTTCTCCCCGATGTCAACCAAGTTCAACCACAGATGTCTCTACGTGGCCACCATTGCCGCCATCGATCGACCGATTGCAGCAGCCGTCTGTTTGATGGCACGGAGAGCTAGATCTGTGGTGCAGTGCAGTTCGACCACCGCATCAGGGGAAAAACCCACCCCCCGATCGAGATCCTTCAACATATCTGCCTGGTATGCTTGCAACACCGCCATGGTGTGCAAAGCAGCACCAGCATGACTTGCTGCCATGTATGCCCTGACATTTAAGCGAGACGTTGTTTTGAGAGGCTAAGATGGCAGGGATGGAGCTCTCAGTGTCAATGCCTCCCCAGATGCGAGATAGTTTGCAAACGTCTTGTCAATCGGTGGCATCGACACAATCCCATATTCCCCTATCCCCTCTACATCAGGGAAGTTAGCCCACTGATGTCGGTGAATACGGGCCGAATATGGACTCTTTCATGCCCTCTCAACATCCGTGTGCAGATCAGGATGGAATGCTGGACTCTCCTCCCTCGAGAAGAGAGCCAGATGAGAATGGAGCATTCTCAAGGGAAAACGCTCACAATTCGCACAGGCTTCTCCCTCAAGAACTGACTGTGCATGCTCTTCTCCCAGGCAGTAAACGCACAGCTCATGTGTGTCCCCTGGTGTCAAATATCTAGGACACGGGTCAGCACACTTCTGAAAACACTTGGTTTTCTCTGTGCATTTCATTCTCTATTGAATTGCCTTAATTTGCAGCGCTTCAAACAGAACAGTCCGTTAAGACGAAAAGATGAGTGTCATGTTTGCAAGGCGCTCTTATATATTTCCAGGTCTCACGTTGATGGTGTCATGGGCTGTCACCGGTCAATAGGATTGCCGTGATTCGATAGTAGTTGCAGATACCTGTCACGCTGAGGCGTACCCCGAAGCGTTCTAGGACGCAGTGCAAGTTACCTTCGAAAGGGAACATCATTCAGATTTGCCTTCAGTTAAAATGAAGGAATAAAAAAAGCACTGGCAAGGGGAAAAAAGCATTAGCCAGTCAGTCTTCAGAATTAAAGTCGGAGAGGCTAGTAATAGGGAGATAGCTTTGAAAGCAATGTTGTCATTGAGATATGAAAATACATATGTTAACAGGCAGGTGGGACATCATATCCAAACATTTTATGGTCCTACACCTTCCACAGATGATATACATATAAATACATTTAGACCACTTACCATATTTCCTCAAATAAAAGCCGGGGCCTTTATTTACCTGAACTGCAAAAGGTCACCGGCTTTTATTTGAAGCAGGCTTTTATTAGGGGCAGGCCTGTATTTTGAATTCCATCTATTTGAAAAAATAATTGTTTTAAATAAACCGTTTTAAATGAAAAGCGATAGTGCTCCAGAGGACAGATATCATCAGGGGTGCGGGAAGTGGGGGGGTTTCAAAGGATTGCAAATGCAATGATGCAATAAATGTTGTAATTTAATAATTTATTGTAATAAACATTTTAAGTGGCCCATTAAAAAGTATTATTTATAAGTTGAATTGTGTTTTTAAAACATACATGAGGTCATATTGTGACTGTTGCGGTGTGTGCGTTGAAAGAGCGGTAATATTTCCTGCAGTGGAGATCAAGCGCCTTTCTGGAGATTCCGCTCATTTCTGAAGCTCATTCTGCTCAGCGCCGCGCGCTCAACCCAGAACTCCCTTTGTGACCTGCGGAATCAAATATAGGCCTATCTGAAATAAATAGTAAGGGCTGTCCCTGACTAAAGTTTTTTTCCTTTTCTAGTAGTTCATTTAAGCCGGTGCTGCCGCTTCCACCTCATGTCATTGTCTGTTATAGGCTATTTGCTTGTTATTTATTAAATCCAGGCAATTTGGTTGATAAAACATAGATTAAAATTAAGATACAATTTATACAAACGAAATGTACTTTTGTGATATATTTGTTGTTCTTTCGTGTTTTATAGACTCGATATAAACTCTATAATTTCGTTATTTTACTAATCCAACTAATGTGCTTTCTATATTCCACGTGAGGGAAAAAAGCTTCCTTCCACTTAAGAAGAGTTGTGTTCCTTTAAGCACTTTTTATTTTAATATATATATCTTTACATAAATATTATTTTCTACTTAAAAAAAAACTATAATTTCGTTATTTTTCTAACCCAACTAATGCGCGCACTTTTCTCAATCCGTTATTGAGCTATTCAATTTTGATTTTGCATATTGTTTTTTAAATGTTTGTTCGAGTTGTTCAAATGACCACTTTACAATATTTCTATAATATAATTTATTTTGAAGCCTATGCTGTTTTCTTGTACAAAATAAAATAGTTAAATGCAGAGTAAGATGTGTAAAAAAGACAAGAGGCTAAGAGATTGTCCAGATCATTTGTGTAGCTTTCACAGACTAACACGCGTCACATCTCTCATAGACTACAGTATTTAAAATAGCAGATATGCATCAGTTATATTCTAAATTTAATTTACAGAGCAATCCCTGCAAAGTGTTTAGGTTAAGTATAGAAGAGACCACGATTGTGCATCGCACTCGCAAGACTCACAGCGGGGGGCGATGGCCACGATGGTTTCGCTCCTTCGGCACAACCCTACTGTACATTACACTGAACTTGAATGCACATGAAATGAAAGTAAAAATAATTTTCCCCCGGCCTTAATTTGAGACCGGCCTTTATTTGTTTGTGCTGGCCACGCCCCCGGCCACTATCAGAGGCCCGGCGTTTAATTGACTACAGGCTTTTATTTGAGGAAATACGGTAACTTAGTGATTACTATCAGGATGTGAAGAGACTTTCAACCAGTTTAACAAAAAAAAAATTCTGGAACATTGATAAAAAAACAGACTTCTAGCCGACAGTCAAAGGCCCTGTTCCAAATGGAACCTTAAGGCCTCATAATCTTCCTCCGAGTCCACACTTTTGTGACATAATGCTGCTTTGACTGACGGGTAGAAGTCTGTTGCGGAGCTTGCTTCAGTGCAGGCTCGGAAAAAGTGCACATCGAGGGCAAATATTGGCTGCGAACGGGGCGTTTGCGAGTACCCTTCTGAAACCTAAAAAGACAAATGGGACACCCTACGGTTTTGAGGACTTAAAGGGATAGTTCACCCAAAAATGAAAATTCTGTCATCATTTATTCACCCTCAAGTTGCTCCAAACCTTGTTTCTTTGTTCTGCTGAACACAACAGAAGATATTTTGAAGAATGTTTGTAAAAAAGCAGATAAAGCAACCATTGACTACCATATTTTTCCCTATATGGTAGTCAATGGTTGCTCTATCTGCTTTGTTACAAACATTCTTCAAAATATATTTTGTTGTGTTCAGCAGAACAAAGAAACTCATACAGGTTTGGAAAAACTTGAGGGTGAATAAATTATGACAGAATTTTCATTTTTGGGTGAACTATCCCTTTAACCAAGTCCAAAAGACTGCAAGTGCACATGAAGTGTGCCATTTGGGACAAGGTCAAAGTGGCATTATGTCAAGAAAGTGTGGTTAGAAATAGGCTGCTGTGTAACCTGGCCAGAGTTGCACACAGATGACACCTTAAACCCTCTTTAGTAACAGTTTAGAATAATGGTCCGTCATTAATCTTAATCTGAATGTAAAGAACATTTTGGTGTGTACAACTTTGTTTTCATTTAACCTAACTCTATCACCAAATTTTCAAAAAGAGGGGGTAAACACTTTAGAATAATGGTCCGTCATTAATAGGTAACTATACTGGAAGTAATACAGGACGAATGAGTACTACATTAACACTTCAACTACCACTATTAACTAATATAGAAACCAGCTTAATTTATATCAAAGTAATAATAGTAAGTTAGTAATATCAAATTTAGGAGATAGTTCCTTGTTAAATTCAATATTACTTATACTGATTATTTCAGATTTTTTTCATATTAGTTAGTAGCTGAAGTGTTAATGTAGTACTACTCATTAGTCCTGCATTACTTCCTGCACAGTTACCTATTAATAACGGACCATTATTCTAAAGTGCTACCACCTCTTTTTGAAAATGTTGTGGTAGAGGTAGGTTAAATGAAAACGAAGTTGTACACCAAAATGTTCTTTACATTCAGATTAGGTCCAGACAGATTTCAGCCTAATAAGCAATACTTTACTGGATGGTTAATTTCACATGTATTTTGTGTATTTTCAAAATACAAATTTGTATTTAAATATTATTTTATTTTATTTATTTTATTTTAATCCCTTTCAACTGAGGTATTTCAAATTTTTGTCATAATTATAAACACACTTTTATGTAGCGCAAATAGTTCTACCGTTTACGGCCCCTTGTCATTCAGCGGCTTATGAACCTGTAAGTCTCACACAACAGAAAATAGCTTATTATAGGTTGATCAAGATTGGAGCAAACTGTGCAGGAAAGTGGACCTTGAGGGCCAGAGTTGAGAAACCCTGATTTTATAAGTGATATGCTATAAGTTGTGTTAAAATTGTAAATCATGAAATAAATCAAACAGAAATATAGTAGATGGTTTATGTAGATGGTACATATTATATATCACACATATTATATATAATACAACATTTAAGTATTTATGTCAAAGTTGTTTTAGTATCATTATCTCAATAAATAGTGTTTAATCACGAAAAGATGATGAAGAAACCATTAGTAAATGATCAGTATATAATTTATTGATGTATCTTTATATTGTGCTTAATCAGTGGGGGACAAAATAATAATAAAATCAACCCCTCATTAAATTATTCATAATTTAAAATGTCCATGAGAGAGGAAGATGGCTCCAATATTTTAAGAGTTAAGATGTGTTTAACTGATATTTTAAACCAGCGGTAAAATAAAGCATAGATAAGAGGATTTAGACTTGAGTTAACATACAAAGTCCAAATTAGAAATGTCATTGTGGTAGAAGAAATTAATGTTGTACCTGTTACAGACAATATATAGTATGGAATATAGCAAAGCAGATAAACTGTCACAATGATTCCTAATGTCATTGCAGCCTTTCTCTCAGATTTCCTCCTCCCTGAACCTTCCATTGCACATTTACCACCCTTCATCAGAGAGTTTATAAGTTTCACTTGCTGATGTGCAACATAAAATATCCTCAAATATAAAATTATAATAAGGGTCAAAGGTAACATAAATGAAAAGAACATGTCTGTGAATGTCCATGAAAAACTTATTACTAAATAACACGTTCCATAGCACACATCTGGTCTTTGGGAACTTTCAAAATATCTGCCACTAACTAAATAGCCAATATTGTAGGTAGAGGAGAAAAACCAGCAGAGACAGATGCTTATTAAAGTTTTAGTTGTGGTTATTTTCTGTGGGTACAGTAAAGGGTGACACACAGCCACATAACGATCAACAGCAACTAAAATTAAATTACAAATAGATGTTGAGATAAGCAGTCCCATGATTATCATAAACAGGTCACACAAAGTTTCTCCAAAGTACCAACATGTCTCAATCAACTTGATGGCATCCACAGGCATCACAATAAGTCCAACAAGCATGTCGGCCACAGCGAGAGAGAGAATAATCAGGTTGGTTGGAGTGTGAAGCTTCTTGAAGTGAGAGATGGAGATGATCACCAGCAGGTTCAGAAATACAGTCCATGTTGACAGCAATGAAAAAAACACATACATGATATTGTATTCATGTCTGGAGCGTTTTCCCTTGATACATGATGAGTTGAAGGCAGGAAAGCAGTATTGAGTCTCATGATCCTCTGTCTCATAGGCCATGAGTGAGTCTCCTTCTGTTAGGAGTTTGTTCTGCTCTCCTTTCTGTCCTTTCATTTATATAGTGTCTGGATCAGACTGACCAACCCATCTACCGCCCACTCTAATGTTGCAATGACATCATTATTTTATTTTAATAATATGGTAGTCAAATTACTGTGCACTACAGCCAAAAATGAAGAGATGCAACTGAAAACTTTTACATGATGCTAAATCCACATCTAAGAACACTGAGGTATTAACCAGTGAAACAGAACTTTAAAAAATGAGCAGCACTAAAGGCTATTTAATTAGTTCAACCAGATTTGAAAATTGTCATCATACTTGCATAGAACAACATTTTTCAAAATATCTTCTTTTGTGTTGCCTTACAGGTTTGAAACAAATATAGATGATTGTTACTCAGAATGAGTGAACTGTTCGTTGTAAAAATGGCTCAGAAAAGAGAAGTTAGTACTGATAGAAGCTTAATTAGCATCATTTGATGTCACTTTAATATTCTCTATTTAATGTAAAATATAACTTAGACTGTTAATGTTTTGAGGCCACTGTGTAGAGAACATGTTAGCCATACTGTTATCTACTGTTAACTAAGCAGTGCCGATGCTCCAAAACAATGACAAAATTCACATTTAGATATAAGCATTCAAAACTTAGAGTCTCTCAGTTCCACCAATATGGATCAATGATTTTGATGACATCACTCTGCACTTCAGCTTCTCATCAGATTTTCTGTCCAATCAAATGCTCTCTAGAATCTAAAGCTTTCCGCCCCCTACATTATAAATAGACGCTGAAGCTTCAGCTAAAATCAGTTACTTGTTCACACATTTATTAATTTCTACATGGTGAATGGCTCATAGTATGCAGTATATAGGGGATAGGCAATGATTCAGACAGTGTAAATAGGCAAATTAACTCTGGATTCACGTTATTGTCATGTCAACTGCTGCAGCGTGCACACAGTCTGTTCCGGTTCGGAATAGCACAGAGTGGATCATATGCGCGTATTTTCTCAGACCAGAAAACATATCGGACCCATTTGAATTCTTCACAGAATGCTATATTGTAAACTGATATGTATGGCAGTGACTGCGGCACGAACTGTGCACTTTAAAACAATACACAGGGAGTCAGTACAAGGCTTAAAGGGTTAGTTCACCCAAAAATGAAAATTCTGTCATTAATTACTCACCCTCATGTCGTTCGACACCCGTAAGACATTCGTTCATCTTCGGAACACAAATGAAGATATTTTTGTTGAAAGCTGATGCTGAGAAAGGCTTCAGACAGGCCTCCATAGGGATTCAGTACATTTGCACTCACAAGACCCATAAAAGGCACTAAAAACGTCGTTACAAAGTCCATCTCACTACAGTGACTCTACAATAATGTTAGGAAGCGACGATAATAGTTTTTGAGCGAAAAAAAAAAAATCAAAATAACGACTTTATTCCACAAGTTCTGTCTTCCTCTGTCGTGAGCTCACGAAGCACCAAGACGCATGCGCGAGAATATGACGCAGAACCGGCTTTAGGACACGTGACCCAGAAGCGAGGAGATTTGTTTACAACGAGCAGAGGAAGACGCGCCGTATCTAAGTTGTTAAATTCTACATTTATCGTGCTTTAGGTCTTGGCATAGTGGTCAAAATGGGGCGGCTAAAGTGTGCATTTCCTGGATGCCATAACCGTGAGAATCGAACAAGTCAACGTAAAAGTGCTTTATCAAATCCGCAAAATTATAATAAAAAATGATCAAACGTTACTTACTCAGCAGATAGTGTTCCACCCGGACCTTCTGGCTTTGGACGTCGCTTCCAATTAACTTTGGGTAGATGAAAAAACACTTCCAAAACACTGCGGCTTAGCAGTGGTGGAAAGCCAGGATCCTCTGTGAGGCAATGATGTGTTGTTGCATCTGCTGAATTAACAGAATTGTCCAATGTCTCAAGCTGTGGCATGACAATGTCCCAATCGACAAAGCACACGCTCTCCTGTTCAGTAGGCATGGCTTGGCATTGACCACATTTACACCACCACTTGTCCATTACTCTCTGTTTTACAGTAGCTTGTGGCTGTGGTTGTGTTGCATCTCTTGTAGTTCACTATCTGTATATTCAGGTTTGAATAAGTACGGATGAACAAAAAAATGCAAGTCCTCCTCTTCGTATAAATCTGCTGACATATTTACGAATGCTGTAAAGCACGATAAATGTAGAATTTAACAACTTAGATACGGCGCGTCTTCCTCTGCTCGTTGTAACAAAAAAGTCGTTATTTTGATTTTTTTTTGTTCGCTCAAAAACTATTATCGTCGCTTCCTAACATTATTGTAGAGTCACTGTAGTGAGATGGACTTTGTAACGACGTTTTTAGTGCCTTTTATGGGTCTTGTGAGTGCAAATGTACTGAATCCCTATGGAGGCCTGTCTGAAGCCTTTCTCAGCATCAGCTTTCAAGAAAAATATCTTCATTTGTGGTCCGAAGATGAACGAATGTCTTACGGGTGTCGAACGACATGAGGGTGAGTAATTAATGACAGAATTTTCATTTTTGGGTGAACTAACCCTTTAAAGGTTCACTAAGTAAATGTACACAAAGGTCTGTCATAAAACTCTAAATGGTGCAGGCTAATAGGTCCTTAAACTACCAGCTCATAATCACATCTTCATCTTTAATTAGGACACAGCTGATTGGTTCCTGGTTAAATACGCGGGTAGCTTATCAGTGCAGCATGCTTTCAGAAAACCAACATAAGATAAGTAAACTGGTTTATGCCATATCACAATGTGTTTTTGTGTAGTCTGCTTTATCATTTCCTTAGGAAGTAACCACACAAGGTTTAATTCAGGTGTTCATGTCAACATCTCTGTTTTAATGCTAGGAGTGAATTACTAAGCATATTAGCAGCTAGAGAATATGCATTTATGCAGAAGCAAGCAGGCAATGTAGTTGCCGTAAGGAAACTGAGACAAGCTTTTCGTGAACTCTTTAAAGTGAAATAGGCTTTGCTTTGTATTCGCATATCTAACGGAGCTACAGCAATTCCTAGGATTTTTTTTTTGTACAGCAGCAGCATTAGCATAACAAATTAAGATTGCTATGTTAGGAAATAGCAAGAGAACGCTAGCAGAAGTTGCGGTTAAATAGACACTGTGTTTGCTCATTCGAGTGAGATGAGTCACGTGTTGGCTAACAAACCTATCATACATTATCATGATTTTAAATGCAAACAATGTATTCACCTTAATTACATATGAAGTATGCGAGCAGATGCATGTCGACAAGAATTTTTATTTGGGCATATACTATTTCATAACTACAGGACGACAGCGATTTATGCTAATGTCAGACACCTTATCGTCAGCTATCAATAGACATCATTGCTGTCATGTAGAATGATAAATATAATTTCAACTTACCTAGAGCTTGCAAGGCTGTTCGATGTATTTCTCAAACGAAAGCAATCAGCGCAGTCAATGCTGTAACTATTTTAGCAAACAATCCACAAGACCCTCAAACGCAAGCAAAAGCACCCTTAGTTGATACTGCAATAATTGTATAATAATTATTAATTGACAAAACAGTTTTGGCAGATTTGCTAATTTGTTTTCACGCTCTGGAGAGCATCAAATGTATCTATTTACATCATGTTTTTGCAGCGGTGAGTAAAGTAGCCAATCACAGATATAGCTGTCGATCTCTTGAGTGCGATCAGAGGTGATTAAGTTGTTTAAGTACATCTCACTGTTAAAAAAAAAACGTTTTATTCAGTGCTGAGTTAATGAAGGCTCATGAAACCTCTCATTAACAAACAAAGTGAAGACACAACGTAAGTAAGATATTTATTATTGACAACTTAATTTTTAAAACGGAAATTTGTGAGACTGCGATGAACTGACAAAGCAACAGCATTTTAGTAATTGTAGCGATTTTGGCTTGCTTTCAAGACTACAGTCTATAAAATCCAACTTCCGGTGAGGCGGCGGAAGTAGTATACCAATGGTATTTTGTGTGCTAGTTAGTGAAAAGGCTAAGTGTTTTTCTTATTTATCAGATGGTGCCACAAGGGTTAAGTCACAGTTACTGTGAAGCAACATATGCAACATGCACACACTAGTTTCAGTTTAGTAGCCTACATTTATTAATTAATTAATAATATCACAATACAATAAACAATACAATCACCCTTAATTGTCCTTACTTTACTGACCTTCCACAAAAGTGCTGCTGCATGACTACAAGAACATCCTAGCCCTGCAATACATGAACAACCCGCTTTCTGTACTTCACCTGTCACTGATGCTAGCACCCATGCCTTGTGATGGGATACGTGTAGGCTTGGGCTCGGCTCAATGTCCGCTTCGACAGATACTGATATGCCTCTGAGCTTTTCAAATTGCTCATCGTAGGGCTGGGCGATATGGCCTAAAATATCTGCTTCGGGCAGCTCCTGGTGGTCTTCACCCATCCGCACTGCACGACCTCCTCAGCACCGCGATCCCCCTCAGCAGCGAGAGCTCTTCAACAGCATGTCCCTCCTTCCTCCCGGGTTTCGGCACCAATGTAACGGGGTTAGTTCGTATGGGAAGAAGGAGGCGGGAACCCACGAACAATCAACAATACATTTTAATAAAATAAATCCACAAAATAAAATACCGGCGGCAGCCCCTCACTGATGACTGCCGCCTACATACAAAACAAACATAAATAAAACACTACTTAAAATCCAGGCCTGGTCCTCTCTCGTCTTGCACTGGCGTCGCTCCTCCTTTTATGCCCCCGTCAGTCCTCCCTGAGACAAGCCCGGTGTGGCGCACAGCTGGCGCTCATTTACATTAATTTACATCTCACGGTCCCTCGCCTCGCTGCTTGCCACAGCGGTCATCTTGGAAGAGGGCTCTGGCATGGTGGCCATCTTGGCAGAGGGCTCAGGGCTGGCGCCATCTTGTCTGAAGACACAGGCTCGGCGGCCATCTTGTCCGAAGACACTGGCGTGGCGGTTGTGTTGTGAGCAGGTTCTGGTGGGGAAACCACAGTATGGAAAGGTGCTGAAAGTTTGTGTCCGTGAACACACGAATCGCAACACAATTGTTTCTGTGCGATATCGGTCCCTTGATGAACAAATATTTGAAAATAAGAAATACTAATAAAAATCAACAATCTAAATTAAATAACAACTAATCTTATGAGCAGCAGTTAAGTTACAAACGTAACAAATCTAACAAAATCACATACAATTTGTGATGTATTGAATGCTTTCATGTTTTGCATTTTACCCTGTAGAGATCCCGTAGCTAATGGGCGGGGCCTGGTTGACGCGCTTTGCGCTTGGTTCTTGGTTTTTGAGTCAGTAAAGAGTGACCTGAAAAGTCAGCCGTGTGGTCTCACGAGTGTTGTTTCGAATAGATACATCACAGTAAAATTGGCGACGAGGATAAAGTTTAAATTATGGAGCTTGTTGGACACATAGGCGAGTTTGTCCCGAAAGCGGAGTCTTGGTCGGCTTATATTGAACGGCTGGAGCAGTTCTTTGTGGCGAATGACATAAGCCAGGAGAAACAGGTTGCGACCCTATTGAGTGTGATGGGAGCAACAACCTACGGTTTACTGAGGAATTTGGTACAACCAGAAAAGCCCAAAGATAAGTCGTACAAAGACATTGTGGACATTTTAAAGAGCCATTTCGAGCCAAAGCCTTTGCTGATAGCTGAAAGATTTCATTTTAATCATTGCAACCAAAGAGCTGATGAATCTGTGACGGATTATGCAGCGGAGCTGAAACAATGTGCTGTGAGCTGTGAGTTCGGTGCAACGTTGGACGAGGCATTGCGTGACCGTTTTGTAAGTGGAATCCGCAATGAGGCCTGCCAACGACGACTGTTGTCAGAATCGAATCTGACGTTTGCACGTGCGTTTGAGATCACATTGAGTATGGAGACAGCGGAAAAAGACACGCAGCAGCTGAGAGGGTATGACGCGCGCCCAGGAGAAGTGCATAAAGTGGATGCGCGAGCAGCACGCCATTCGGATCAGAGAGGGAAGACGTGTTACAGATGTCATGGCAAAGATCACAGCCCTCAGGTGTGTCATTTCAAGGAGGCAAAGTGCCATAATTGTGGAAAAATTGGTCACATTAAAAGAGCATGCAGAGGAAAAATGGGAAAAAGTAAACGTTTTGCTGACAAAAACACTAAGTATGTGGAGGCAGAGGAAGCCGAGTTGCCCATGTTTTCACTGTTAAGTGATGAGAAGGACAAAAAGTCATTCACAGAGACATTTAAGGTAAATGGCAAAGAATTAATGAAGGAAATTGATACCGGTGCAGCCGTGAGTATCATATCTGAGGAAATGTTCCAAGATGCGTTCCCAACAGAGCCACTAGGGGTCGCAGGAGTCAAACTTAAGACTTATACAGGAGAGATTATGCCTGTATTGGGACAGTTTAAAGCGAAGGTGAGCTATGAAGGACAAAGTGAACTGTTACCCTTAATTGTAGTAAAAGGGGAGGGGCCAGCTCTGTGTGGCAGAAATTGGCTACAAAAGCTTACCTTGAATTGGAACAAAATTAAACATGCCAGTCAAGTGCATCAAGCAAAGACACTTCAAGAGGTGCTAGATTCGTGTCCAGAGGTGTTCAAAGAGGAATTAGGAACGCTCAGTGGGCTTAAGGCAAAAATACTGGTGAATCCTGAAATTCCCCCACGTTTTTGTAAAGCTCGCCCACTGCCCTTCTCCATGAAGGCTCAAGTTGACGCGGAATTGGACAGACTGGAGAAGGCTGGAATAATCACGCCTGTAAAACACAGTGAATGGGCAGCACCCATTGTGCCGGTGATAAAAAAAGACAAAACCATAAGACTGTGTGGAGACTATAAATTAACCGTGAATCAAGCAGCTACTACTGAAACGTACCCATTACCCCGGATTGAGAAGTTGATGGCTACACTGAGTGGAGGAATGGTGTTTTCTAAAATAGACCTAGCTTCAGCGTATCAGCAGGTTCTTTTAGACGACGAGTCCAAATAGCTGCTGACCATCAACACACACAGAGGATTATTTGTCTACAATAGACTACCGTTTGGTGTCAGCTCAGCACCCTCGATTTTTCAAAGAATTATGGAGAACATCATGAAAGATCTGGATGTTGTCGTTTATCTTGATGACCTACTGGTCGATGGAAGAACTGAACAGGAACATCTGCTGAGGCTACAGGCAGTGTTGCAAAGACTCAAGGAGAATGGCTTGAGAGTGAAAAAGTCAAAATGTGAGTTTGGAAAAACGCAAATTGAATATCTAGGATTTGTGTTAGACAGCAAGGGCCTTCATCCATCTCCAGACAAGGTTACTGCGATCAAGGATGCACCAGCACCTACCTGTGTAAAGGAGCTTAGAGCATTTCTGGGTTTGGTCAATTACTATGGACGGTTTTTGCCCAACCAAAGTACAATGGCAGCTCCTCTCTACCGGCTGTTGAGAGATAATGTAACCTGGGAATGGAAACAGTCAGAGAAAAGGGCGTTTGAAAAATGCAAAGATTTGCTGACGGACAAAAGCGTTCTGGTACATTATGATCCAAGTCTTCCACTTACCTTAGCCTGCGATTCGTCGGCATATGGAATTGGAGCGGTTCTGCAACACACCATGCCCACCGGAGAGGAACGTCCAGTGGCTTATGCCTCACGAACTCTTGCGCCTGCTGAGAAAAAGTATTCACAAATTGAGAAGGAGGGACTGGCGCTCATTTTTGGAGTAAAAAAGTTTCATCAGTATCTGTGGGGAAGGAAGTTCAAGATGGTAACTGACCATAAACCTCTGTTGACTTTGTTCGGAGAACATAAAAGTCTACCCACCATGGCAGCAGCCAGGATTCAGAGGTGGGTGATCATTCTTTCAGCTTATGATTACCATATTGAGTACTGTCCGTCCGAGAAACACAGTAATGCGGATGGTCTTTCACGGGTTCCCTTACCTGACACGACGGATGTGGGCACAGCGGCTGTGTCAGAGAATATACATGCTTTAATTGCCGAACATTTTAAACAAGCTCCTCTGAATGCAGATCAAGTGGCACGTGTAACACGCAGAGACAAGGTGTTATCCAAAGTCCTGAAGTATGTAATGGAGGGTTGGCCAATGGATGTGGACGAGAGTTTGAAAGCTTATCACTCACGCAGAAATGAATTGTCTGCAGAGAGAGGATGTGTGCTCTGGGGCACCAGAGTGATAATTCCGGAGAGACTGAGAAAAATTGTGCTGAAAGAAGTGCATGTGGGTCATCCAGGGATAGTTAAGATGAAAGCTCTTACTCGCAAGTATGTGTGGTGGCCTAAAGTAGATGCAGACCTGGAACAGGTTAGCAGAGCATGTGAGTCATGCCTGATGGAACAAAAAGCACCACGTCAAGTTCCATTACACCCTTGGGAATTTCCGGGTCAAAGCTGGAAAAGACTGCACATAGACTTTGCTGGTCCTTTCCAGGGACACACGTTCATGATACTTGTGGATGCGTATTCAAAGTGGTTGGAGGTGTTTAAAATGCCTAGCCTCACCTCACAAGCGACCATCACGAGACTAAGGAGGTTGTTTTCAGCATACGGACTGCCGGAGCACATTGTAACAGACAATGGAACACAATTTACGTCTGTGGAGTTCAAAAACTTCATACAGCAAAATGGTATTCTCCATTCAACGAGTGCTCCCGGTCATCCTGCTACCAACGGTCTGGCAGAAAGGTATGTGCAGACATTTAAAAGCGGAATAAAGAAACTTGCACATTTGACAATGGACTTGGAAGATAAGATCTCGCTTTTCCTGATGCAGTATCGCACTACTCCAAACTGCACTACAGGTCAATCACCAGCGGATCTTTTCCTTAACCGCCATGTGCGTACTCGTCTGGATTTTGTTCATCCAGATGTCGCTGTCACTGTTCGCAGGAAGCAGTATCTGCAAAAGTTCTATCATGACCAGCGAGCGGTGGAGAGGTCTTTTTCTGAGAACGATGCAGTTTACCTTCGTAACACCACAGGAGGAGGGAACAAATGGGTTCCAGGTGTGATAGTAAAGCAAACCGGGCCAGTGTCTTACAAAGTTCAGGGACGAGACACTGATGTCACTTTCAGGAGACATGGTGATCAGTTGAGACCCAGGGTTGTAGAAGATGAACTTGTTAAAGAGACTGATTGCTCAGAGATGGACACTTCTTTTCAACCCTGTGCACCAGAAGAGGAGAAACAAGCAGTTTCTGAGTTTTCTCAACAGGGCTGTGGGAGGGTTACTGGGGTTACTCAGAGTCCACGTCGCTCTTCCAGAGTTAGAAACCCACCTAAACGTTTGGACTTGTAATACATGAAGCAGACACTCTTGTAGCTACTGATAGGACTGTTACTGTCATAAATATAGATCTGGCACTTTACTGTTATTTAAAAAAAAAAAAAAAAGGTTGTTATTATGTTGTCAGTAGAAACAGTAATAATTTTTGTTGAGGTTTGCTATAGGCAGATTCCGGTGAAGCTGAATGTACCTTTGTTTAAAGGGGGGGGGGGGGGGGGGGGGTAAATGTGATGTATTGAATGCTTTCATGTTTTGCATTTTACCCTGTAGAGATCCCGTAGCTAATGGGCGGGGCCTGGTTGACGCGCTTTGCGCTTTGCGCTTGGTTCTTGGTTTTTGAGTCAGTAAAGAGTGACCTGAAAAGTCAGCCGTGTGGTCTCACGAGTGTTGTTTCGAATATATACATCACAAATTGGAGTCAGATTAAATTATTCATGGAGATTGATAAATTGGATCTTCACATTTTAATAAATTAAAGTGATTTTTCCAGAAGCGCCAGAAAAGACACATACACAGAATTCCTTCAACCAGCTGCTGGATTCCGCCGTTGGGCCAGTGGGTGGAGCTTACACTGGTGACAGTGATGGGCCAAGCTCCGTGGCCATCGGAGCTTCATGCATGGTGCCCCCCCAAAAAATGTTTAGGGGAAGAGTCCTCCTCAACCTCCCCAACAGTGAAGGAGGAAACAGCCAACAACAGAGCATAATCCAGAAACTCGATGAGTGAACCTTGAGGACCATCACGAATGAATCTTGCTTGATAGAATTAACTGAGTCCATAACAGTAAAAGTCAATGAGCGCAATATCAGGAAAGTTTGTGAAACTAGCCAGATTCAGAACGTCTCTGGTGTAGTCCTCTAGTGGTCTATTACCTTGCTGTAAACAGATCAGTTTACAGTTTTTCTCAGTCACTTTGGTACATTTCTCGAATCATCCTCGACCTTTGCAAAACAGTGAGTGCATTTCTCAAAACAATTCGTACAAATAGCAAAACACCATGGATTACCTTGTGAAAGCCAGTCTCTTGCTCAAATTCCTTAGTTCATCTCTCAAAAGTAAATATCTGTGTCAGTGAACATGTCAGTGCTATCAGAATGACAAGTCCTTGTGTCACTGTGTACGGATAACACAGTCAAATTGCTTAGTCATGTTGTCAATATAACAGTGTACTCTGGAGGGATGTTCTGATGTTAACTATGGCTAAAGTTTTGATGACAATTATTGTAAATTGTAGGTTACACCTTAGTGTATGTGAGAGTTTGATTGCAAGAGATTGGACAAGATTCACATTTACACTTTTACTGTTTGTACTGTAATTTGTTGACAGACCATGTCATTGCGATACAGAAAGGAAAAGACAGCACTGCATATAGCACAAAGAAAAAATAAACACTGGACAATCTCCTTAGGGAAAACTGTACATGAAGTGCTGTAGGAATTACAGTGCAGTCTTCCTACTCCTCCTGACGTTCCTGTCTGTTAGACCACAAACTCTCACCCACATCACAACGAATATCTTTAGAAAAAAAGTCTAATGGAAATGTATAGAAATATGCTTGACATATTATGACAACTTGTTCAACCATTTTGCATGTAAAGACTTATGCTATGAACTAATGCCTACATGTTGTGGGGGGTGAGACTATTCAACAGAGACCCATTATAATACATTTTGATCAACATGACATAAGCAATTGATAATGTAGGAAACAGCAGAGAATTGTTCATAATCATTTGCATGGATGTACCAAAGCATTTGCAACTTGTTCAAAGAAATGAGAAACTGCTTTTTTGATGTGCACAAGTGACACAATGATTTGAAGATTGAACAGGTAGTTTTGAGAATTTCAATTCTGATCTGAGAAATGTACCAAAGCGACTGAGAAAAACTGTAACTGCTGGATTCACAGTGGTCTGTGCATGCCGAGGTTTTCTGTTACAAACCGCTCAGAGACTTTAAAAGGTTGGAGATCCAAATGCAGCTTTTACTAGAGCACCCTCAGTGATTTCAGAAGCACCCTCAGTGATGGTAGCCCAGGCACACATAGTCATATTGTTTACTAGAGCAAATGAAAGTGATGAAAGCAAGCAAATAACAAAGTTAAGAAGGCACAGACACTTTTTACATCTTATTTGAGCATTCCAATACACAAATATTTCATAATAACATGGTCATCTGGAATGAAGGCCAAGGGTGCTGCTTTGTTTGTTTGTATAGCTCTTGTCTTTGTTCCTCTTTTCCTTTTTAAATAGTGAATACAGACTACTACCACCTACTACCAGTCGCTAGGGCATCTCTTGAGATCAGAGGAGTGAGGTTTACTCGCACAGCGACTACTAGCTGGCCTCCATTACATAAGTGATTCAGGAAGTGCTGCTTAATGTTTACATTTACATTTATGCATTTGGCAGACGCTTTTATCCAAAGCGAATTACAGTGCACTTATTACAGGGACAATCCCCTTGGAGCAACGTGGAGTAAAGTGCCTTGCTCAAGGACACACTGCTGGTGACCACTGGGATAGAACCAGCAACCTTCTGCGTATCAGTTCAGTGGTTTAACCCACTGTGGAGACCACCATCTCCAAAATTATGGTCAATGTATTTAGAAGAGCAGACCCTGAAGCAAATTCATGCCAGCGAACCCCCCACAACCGCAGTGTTGATGGACGGATATTGGCAAACACGCACAACATACTGATGCAACATTTGCTGCTGTATATAGGCCTACAGGGTCAGTGATTTAAAGGGGTGGTAAACCACGATTTCACTTTTCTAACTTTAGCTAGTGTGTAATGTTGCTGTTTGAGCATAAACAACAACTGCAAAGTTACAACGTTCAAAGTTTAAAGCAAAGGGAGATATTTGTTTTTAAAGAAATACATTTCTAAGGACTACAGCAAACGGCCGCTAGGGACTACTAGACATTCCTCCAGGGTCTCTGACATCACCAGCCCCAATATTTACATAAACCCCTCCTCCGAGAATATTAAATAAGGGGGACGAGGCCATTTTGTATCGCCGCGGGGAATAGTTGTTGTGGTATAGTTAGTAGGCTGGAGTGTTGTTGCCGCAATGCCGACGAAACGCTGTTATTTTCATCCAGATTGCAGGTCCACTTTGTTAAGCCTTCCTAGGGACGGGGGTGTGTTGCAGTGCGTTTAACATACAACATGTTATATGCATGTGTGTATGAGACAGAGGGGAACAGATCGCATTTGCAGCAGATATATGCTGCCCATCATAAATCAAAGCACGAGACAGACAGGGGTCGGAGGAGAAGACCAGAAAATGTGACATAATGGACAATATTCGTCTGTATTTGCAATACACGAGCCGTGGTTCAGCTGCCACTGCACATTTCACGGAGGAAAGCTTCCACAATCTTCACAAGTTCAATGCAGGATTCGCACAACGGCTTGTCCTGAAAGATGGATTTAAAAACAGAAGCTGTTTACGGGCCTCAACCTGTAACTATGATTTATTTTTCGTCAATGTGTTTTCCTGTAATAGTTTGTATTGTTAATTGTACTTTGTAGCAAGGAAGTACACAGATGTCCCCCCAAACCAGTTTGTTAAATGTTCATTCATACTTAACGTTATCCGACAAACACCTAATGTTACAAACTTTTTTTTAAATCTCAACAGCGAACTTGGCATTAGTGTAAATTATTCTTTGATTAGAGCTTTTATGTATTGTTTATCTACAGGCATGCTAAACATGGTTCTGTGTTTGATTTGGATACTATAGTAAAGCCAATGTTTAGTGTTCGTTTTGGGTTAATAGTTCTTGCAGAATTTTTTTTTAAAACGAAGCATGAACACATGTTACAGTGCACCCAAACATAATCAAGCCTTCAAAATAATGTGTTTTACCACCCCTTTAATAATTATTTAATTATTTACTACAGGAATTAATCCATCCAATAAACTAACACAAAATTCAGGGGATGGGGGGGTGGGGGTGCATTATATATAATGTCATCTTTTTGCCATTGTGTTTTTGATAAAACAGATTCCAAATGACTGATGTATATCAGTACATCATGAAGCATAGTACATAATATATACCTTTATAATTTATTTCATTAGACTGATTAATTTACTTATAAAACACCTTGTTACTTTTTTACTGTGTAACGAAGTTTGCTTAAAGGGGTGGTAAACCACGATTTCACTTTTCTAACTTTAGCTAGTGTGTAATGTTGCTGTTTGAGCATAAACAACATCTTCAAAGTTACAACGTTCAAAGTTTAAAGCAAAGGGAGATATTTGCTTTTAAAGAAATCGATTTCTAAGGACTACAGCAAACGGCCGGTAGGGACTACTACACATTCACCCAGGGTTTGCTGACATCACCAGGCCCAATATTTACATAAACCCCTCCTCCGAGAATATGAAATAAGGGGGGCCATTTTGTATCGCCGCGGGGAATAGTTGTTGTGGTATAGTTAGTAGGCTGGAGTGCTGTTGACAATGCCGACGAAACGCTGTTATTTTCATCCGGATTGCAGGTCCACTTTCTTCAGCCTTCCTAGGGATGGGGGTGCGTTGCAGTGCGTTTAACATACAACGTCATATTCATGTGTGTAAGAGACATGAGGGGAACACGATCGCATTTGCATCGGATATATGCTGCCCATCATAAATCAAAGCACGAGACAGACAGGGGTTGGAGGAGAAGATTGGAAAATGTGACATAATGGACAATATTCATCTGTATTTGCAATACATGAGCCTTCAGCTGCACGAGTTCAGCTGCACGAGACAGGCGGGCTACCGCGGCACATCTCGCAGAGGAAAGCTTCCACAATCTTCGCGAGTACGGGCTACAACCTGTAAGTGTGATTTATTTTTCGTCGATGTGTTCCTGTAATAGTTCGTGTTGTTAATTGTAGCCTACGTTGTAGCAAGGAAGTAAACATGACAGCGCTGTTTGGCTCTGCAAACCATTTTGTTAAATGCTCATTCATACTTAACGTTATCCGACAAACCCCTAACGTTACAAACTGTTTAAAATCTCAACAGCGAACTTGGCATTAGTGTAAATTATTCTTTGATTAGAGCTTTTATGTATTGTTTATCTACAGGCATGCTAAACATGGTTCTGTGTTTGATTTGGCTACTATGTTTAGTGTCCGTTCTTGCGACAGATATTTGGCAAATCGTTCTAAAAATACAAAAGTAACAGTGCATTCAGGAGCGATTACTATAGATCTGCAGTCTTTACTCTTGAGGACTGAACAGGTTCTGCTCGATCATCTTCACTAAAATTGTCTGGGTCTGATTCGGGCTCTTGGTATGGTTTTATTGACGCTAGCGTACACAAAGCCTGAGGCTACCTGTAGAGGTAAGGGGCGTGACGCTTTCGAGAAATGTTCACTAGGCGGCAGTGTTGGGAGTAACGGCGTTTAAGTATAACGGCGTTACTAACGGCGTTAATTTTTCAGTAACGGAGTAATCTAATTAATTACTTTTCCCAATGTTGCAACGCCGTTAGCGTTACTGAGAAAAAAAATGCGGCGTTACTATAATTGAGCTCACTGAAGCGGTTTTCATCCGAACAGCCTCTCTGTCAGTCGGACCTGCAACGTGCGTGTGTGTGTGTGTGTGTGTGCGCGCGCGTGGTACACATAACTGATGATGATTGGTGGGTGGGAGACAAGGTTGAGGTTGATAGGTTGAGTCCACACACACACACACACACACACACACCTATGACGCACAGTCGCACACGCATATGCACAGTCAGCGATGGCAAGTCCAACGACTTCAAAGATAGCTTTCGCAAACTGGAAGTATAAGCGCTACTCTTCCCTCGTTGAGGTGAAAGGTAAGAATGTTTATGTGACGTGCAACTTATGCCCAGGAAGAAAGAGTCTCTCCACGTCTGTGGCCAGTAATTCTAATCTAATGAAGCCTCACATCATCACAGCCACAAAATGAGCGGCTAAAAACCCAGGCGATAACGTGAGCTCCACTACCAAAGGAGTAGTAAAGTACTGATAATATTTACACTATAGTAGGTCTACTGATAATATTTACAATATATTGAATTTGATAGGTGTCTCTCACATTGTCCCACAGCAACATTACAATAGTGTACATTAATGTACAATGTTTAGTGTCTAATTCATTCATTTAACATATTTAAATTGGGGGCATCCAAGTTATTTGACATATTTGAACTTTTGACAAAAAAAAAGTAACGCAGTAATTACTTTCCCTGGTAATTAGTTACTTTTATAATGATGTAACTCAGTTACTAACTCAGTTACTATTTGTAAGAAGTAACTAGTAACTATAACTAATTACTTTTTTAAAGTAACGTGCCCAACACTGCTAGGCGGTTAGCGAATCACAACACACTGGGCCAGCTAACCAATCAGAGCCCATTGCGTATTTTTGAGGGACTGGCTTCACAGAATCCGGAAACCATCAGACCGTTTTTACAAGGAGGGACAGAGCAGTGTAGAATAATGTTCAAATATATGAAAAATACTGCATTTTTTTAAAAACGAAGCATGAACACATGTTACAGTGCACCCCACAAACACAATCAAGCCTTCGAAAGAGTGTGCTTTACCACCCCTTTAATTGTTAAATTCTGACTAAACTTGCATTGCATCAGTGTGAGAATTATACAGCAATCATACTATACAAAACAAACTACATACTATTAAGATAGATGTAGTGTAAATTACAAAGATAAACTTAATAACAATAATGCAGTGTATGTGAAATTGCTCTCAGAGTGACGGTTTTACCAATTTAATTACAAATTATATTGTGTAAAAATATTGACCAGCGAGGATTCTGGTTGAAATATTTTCAGAGATAAGATGTGTTTAACTGTCTTTTTAAACCAGGGATAAAATAAAGCATAGACCAGAGGATTGAGACCTGAGTTTGTATACATGACCCATGTCAAAACATGTATGGTTGTGGAAGATATTACTGAAATAGAACTGATATAGTACGGAATAAAGCAGAGCAGATAAGCTGTCACAATGATTCCTAATGTCAGAGCAGCTTTACTCTCAGATTTCCTCCTCACTGAACCTTCTATTACAGGTTTTCCACCCTTCATCATAGAATTTATAACTTTCACTTGCTGATGAACTACAACCCCAAATCAGAAAAAGTTGGGACAGTATGGAAAATGCAAATAAAAAACAAAAGAAGTGATTTCTAAATTTACTTTGACTTGTATTTCATTGCAGACAATATGAACACAAAATATTTCATGTTTTTTCTGGTCAACTTCATGTCATTTGTAAATATGCATCCTTTCCTGTCATTCAGACCTGCAACACATTTAAAAAAAAATTGGGACAGGAGCAATTTAGGGCTAGTAATGAGGTAAAATGGTTAAATAATGATGTGATTTGAAACAGGTGATGTCAACAGGTGATTGTAATTATGATTTGGTACAAAAGCAGCATCCAAGAAAGGTCTAATCCTTTAGGCGCAAAGATGGGCCGAGGATCGCCAGTTTGCCAACAAATACGTGAGAAAATTATTGAAATGTTTAAAAACAATGTTCCTCAAAGAAAGATAGGAAGAGATTTGGATATTTAACATTCAACAGTGCATAAATAATTAAAAGTTTCAAGGAATCTGGAGGAATTTCAGTGCGTAAAGGACGAGGGCGCAAGCCTAAGCTGAACAACCGTGATCTCCGATCCCTCAGGCGGCACTGCATCAAGAATCGTCATTCATCTATAAGCGATATCACCACATGGGCTCAGGACTACTTTGGCAAACCTTTGTCAAGTACCACAATACGTAGTTACATCCACAAATGCCAGTTAAAACTGTACTGTGCCAAAAGGAAGCCCTATGTTAACAGTGTCCAGAAGCGCCATCGACTTCTCTGGGCTCGAAGGCATCTGGGATGGACCATCACACAGTGGAAACGTGTACTGTGGTCAGATGAATCAGTATTTCAGGTATTTGTCGGGAGGAATGGACGCTGTGTGCTCCGGACCAAAGAAGAAAAGGATCATCCAGACTGTTTCCAGCAACAAGTCCAAAAGCCAGGGTCTGTCATGGTATGGGGTTGTGTCAGTGCCCTTGGCAAACTTCTGTGAAGGCACCATTAATGCTGAAAAGTACATAGAGATTTTGGACCATAATATGCTGCCTTCAAGAAGACATCTTTTCCAGGGACGTCCATGCATATTTCAACAAGACAATGCAAAACCACATTCTGCACACATTACAAAGTCCTGGCTGCGGAGGAAGAGGGTACGGGTACTTGACTGGCCTGCCTGCAGTCCCGACCTGTCTCCAATAGAGAATGTGTGGCGCATTTTGAAGCGCAAAATGCCACAACGAAGACCCCGTACTGTTGCCCACCTTAAGACTTGTTTGGAGGAAGAATGGGACAAAATTACACCTGAAACACTTCATCACTTGGTGTCTTCAGTCCCTAAACATCTTTTAAGAGTTGTGAAAAGGAATGGCAGCATTTCAAAGTGGTAAATGCTTTACTGTCCCAACTTTTTTTTAAATGTGTTGCAGGTCTGAATGACAGGAAAGGATGCATATTTACAAATGACATGAAGTTGACCAGACAAAACATGAAATATTTTGTGTTCATATTGTCTGCAATGAAATACAAGTCAAAGTAAATTTAGAAATCGCTTCTTTTTTTATTTATTTGCGTTTTCCATACTGTCCCAACTTTTTCTGATTTGGGGTTGTACATAGAAAATTCTCAAATATAAAATTATGATCAGGATACAAGGACAAATAAAAGACATGAACAGATCAGTGACTATCCAGGCAAAACCCATCATAACAGAACACTTTCCATAACACATGTCTGTTCTGAGTGAAGTGTCAAAATATCCGTTATCAATTATAAAGGCAGTGTTGTAAGCTGAGGAGCAAACCCAGCTCAGACAGATGCCTTTTCAAGTTTTAGTTGTGGTAATTTTCTGTGGGTTCAGTAAAGGGTGACACACAGCCACATAACGATCAATAGCAATAAATAATATATTACAATGAGATGCTGAAATAAGCATAGCAATAAATATTGAATAAAGTCTGGAAGCCTCTATGGGCATAACAAGTCCAACAAGCATGTCGGCCACAGCCAGAGAGAGAATAATCAGGTTGTTTCACTAGTTTGTGTGCCCATATAATCTTTGTAAAAGTGGTAAACGGATTTGGCTTGCTGTCTGCTATAGAGGGGCTCGGAGAGGATATTCTACCCGAGCTCCGATTGCCCCCCAAAAACATAAATGCATAAATAAGCAGCAAGCAAGAATTATGGGAATTGGAACCTCTCATGATTACTTAAGGAATCTGCATAATTATTTCAATAATCCAGAAGACCCCCCCCAAAATTGGAAAAAAGATGGCACTGCAGCAGCATTGAGATAGGCAGGTAACTGCTGTGGCAGTTTATGAAACTGCTGAGGCGTTGTAGCGGCTGTATGGGATAGAGTGACAGCGAAACGCCTTTTCGAATGCCGTTCGTCCAGCCGATTGGTTTGCAGCGATCGACCTGAAGGACGCCTACTTCCATGTCTCAATCCTACCTCGACACAGACCGTTCCTACGGTTTGCTTCCGAGGAGCGGGCATATCAGTACGCGGTCCTCCCATTCGGCTAGCTCTGTCCCCTCGCGTCTTCACGAAGATTGTCGAGGCAGCCCTTGCGCCACTCAGGCAGCACAGGGTTCGCATCCTGAACTACCTCGACGACTGGCTCATAATGAGTCACTCTCGAGAGCAGGTGTGCGAACACAGAGACCTAGTGCTCCAGCACTTAGCCCGTCTGGGCCTTCGGGTCAACTGGGAGAAGAGCAAACTTTGCCCCGTGCAGAGGATCTCTTTTCTCATTATGGATATCGACTCGGTCGCCATGTGCGTGCAGCTTACGAGCAAGCGCGCGCAGTCTCTGCTGACTTGCCTCCGTCAAATCAAGAGCAAGAGTGCGGTTCCACTGAAACTGTTTCAGAGGCTCCTGGGGCATATGGCATTTGCAGCCATGGTGACGCAGCTCGGATTGCTTCATATGAGACCGCTTCAGCATTGGCTTCACGATCGAGTTCCCGAGATGGGCATGGCGGTCTGGCACACTCCGGGTCCTAGTAACTCGGGCCTGCCTTCAGAAGCTCACCCCGTGGTCGAACCTCAGTTTTCTACGGGCTGGTATGCCCTTAGAACGAGTTTCCAGGCATGTTGTTGTGTCAACAGATGCCTCCACCAGGGGTTGGGGTGCCATGTGCAATGGACATGCTGCCACGGGCTCCTGGACAGGACCCCAGTGCCGCCTGCATGTCAATTGCCTCGAGTTGCTGGCAGTATGGTTTGCCCTGCACCGCTTCCGAGTGTTGCTGAAGGGTCAACACGTACTAGTCCGGTCAGACAACACGGCCACAGTAGCGTACATCAACCACCAGGGCGGTCTACGTTCCCGCCGCATGTCTCAACTCGCCCGCCATCTCATTCTATGGAGTCAGAAGCATCTGAGGTCCCTTCGTGCTGTCCATATCCCGGGAGAACTGAACCGTGCAGCTGACGAGTTCTCACGGTCTCAGCCACTTCCTGGAGAATGGAGAATCCATCCCCAGATGGTCCAGCTGATTTGGGAACAGTTCGGCGACACACAGGTAGATCTGTTTGTATCCAATGACTCTTCCCATTGCAGCCTGTTCTATTCCCTGATCGAAGGCACGCTCGGCACGGATGCACTGGCGCACAGCTGGCTGTGGGACCTGCGCAAATATGCATTCCCCCCAGTGAGCCTTCTCGCACGAGCCCTGTGCAAGATCAGGGAGGACAAGGAGCAGGTCATGTTGGTCGCCCCATATTGGCACGGCAAGACCTGGTTCTCTGAACTCTTACTCCTTGCAACAGCCCCTCCCTGGCCTATCCCTCTGAGGAAGGACCTCCTCACTCAGAGACGGGGCACCCTCTGGCACCCGCGTTCCGAGCTCTGGAACCTCCATGTGTGGCTCCTGGACGGGACGCGGCAGGTTTGAGTACCCTACCTCCACCGGTGGTGGCTACCATCACTTCCGCTAGGGCAGAGTCCACTCGGCATGCCTATGCATTGAAGTGGAACCTCTTTGTCACCTGGTGTTCTTCCCGCCAAGAAGACCCCTAGAAATGTCCGATCGGGTCCGTGCTCTCGTTCCTCCAAGAAGGGTTGGAGCGAAGGCCGTCTCCCTCCACCCTTAAAGTTTATGTGGCCGCAATATCTGCCCACCCCGACCTCTTGGAGAACAAAAAGGTAAGTCAGCACGACCTGATCATCAGGTTCCTGGGGGGAGCCAGGAGACTAAATCCTCCTCGCTCTCCCTCGTACCCTCTTAGGACCTCTCAGTAGTCTTAGATGCTCTGCAGAGGTCTCCCTTTGAGCCTTTGCAGTCAGTCGATCTTAAGTTCTTGTCTATGAAGACAGCGCTCCTGACTGCACTGGCCTCCATCAAGAGGGTTGGGGACCTGCAGGCATTTTAGGTTGACGAAGCATGCCTGGAGTTCGGGCCGGCTAACTCTCACGTGATCCTGAGACCCCGGCCCGGATATGTGCCCAAGGTTCCCACCACTCCGTTCAGAGACCAGGTGGTGAACCTGCAAGCGCTGCCCTTGGAGGGGGCAGACCCAGCCTTGGCATTGCTCTGTCCAGTAGGCGCTCTCCACGCTTGCGTAGACAGGATCTAAGGAGTTGATTCAGAATTCCTCTAATCCGTTCTGTTTAACGAACGAGCAGTACAATCCATATCAACTTTCACTAGGTTTTCTACCCAATTTTCGGGAAGTTTATCCCTCTGGCCACAAAGGACAAACCTTCCGAGTTATGGTATTAATTAAAGCATTCAATGATACTTATAAGAGCTCGTAGCTTAGATCTGATATTAAAGGGACTCATGTTTTGTGAGCAACAACAATGACAATCAAAACGTGGATACAATGGTTTTAATAGTGATGGCTACTACGATTACATGTAACTACATAAAGGACACTATGTATATACAGAATGAAGAAAAGTAAAGAAGGAGGATGAGGATGAGGAGAAAGGAAAGGAAAGTAAGAAGGGTATGGTCCGATCAGACACTTTCCCAAACCAAACCGCTAGAGCCAGCAAGGATACGATCTTCAAACGTATCGAAATTTTGATAGAATTGATACTTGCATGGTTTCTTTGTGTTGTGTAAAGCAAGATGCTTGCGTTGCGTTTGCTCTGATGGAGCGGGCTGGCCATGTCGCGGAGTGCGTCATCTTCAAAGGAAACGACCAGCTTGGCCGGGCCGCTCGGGCTCAGGGCTGAAGCCCCGCGAGCCGCGCTGACGTGATGGGAGGAAAAGAAAGTTTGTCTCGTCTGCGTCTTTTCAAGTTGACTAAGCCAAGATGGGCTTGTGTTTCTGTCCTTTAAAGTCCATTAACCTACGACCATCTTCTCTGAGATGTCCAATCGTTGGTGTGAATTTCCGGCGGGAGATCGTCCCTTTGTTCAGACTTTTATTACTCAATGGAATGTTCTTTTGGCAGCCAGAATGAGTAAGGTTTTGCTCAAAAAGGGCTAAACATACTAACGGTACATCTCATAATCATATACTTTACACCATTGACTAAGACACAGAAAGAGGAATCTTTAGACATCAAACATGCCCTGTCTTAAACGCATAAAAGGCAGTGAAAAGTCTTTAATGTATTGCCGATAATAGCTGAGCAGGCCCAGAATCTTGCGTAGTTCACCCACCGTGCTTGGCGTCTGTTCATTCAGTGCCGTTACAGCAACGATGTCTGCGGGATCAATACAACTGCCGTCAGCTGACACAATTCTCCCCAGATATTGCACCTCTTTCTTAAAAAGCTCACATTTTCTTGGTTTTAACTTGACTCCACGGGACTGTAACCTCTGCAGTACTTTCTTCACCGCTTCCACTTGTTCATCGAAGGACTCAGTGAAGACCAGGATGTCATCTAAGTACGGTATGCAAATTTTGTCTCTTAACCCTTCCAGGCTCTCTTCCATGAACCGTTGGAACGCTGCAGGCACGTTCATCAGCCCGAAAGGAATACGAATCCATTCGTATAGGTCCCACGGTGTCGTGAATGCAGTGAGGTACCGGCTCTCTGGGGACATGAAACCTTGGTGGTAGGCCTTCCCTTGATCTAACAGTGAGAACCATGTGTTAAGAACGCCTTGAGCGGTCGGAGACCCCAATGGACAGAGGAAACAGTTGGTCAGGGTTAAGTGGTTTTTTTTTTTCTTTATTGCTGCACAGGGTGACAGACACTCAGGTGGGGGAAAACAAAAAACACAAACAAACCAAACTTAGATGCAACAAAATATAAACTGCACAAAACAATATATAGCAGTGTAAACAACCTGACCTGTATGTGCAAAACTGCACTACAGAAACAGCACCTTCACAGAGACTCTCTCACAGTTTCTCAGAGTCTCCAGTTGTAGACTCAGACTGTCCATGGTCTGCCTAGACCTCTCCACACCTCCTATCTCTGCACTACCCAACTAACTTTCTGGAGTCATTTTATAGGCCTGACTCCTCCTACTTTGGAACATACCATTCAGAAGGTGACATGGTGCACATACATCACAGGAATACATAATCAAAAATAACCAAAACAATACCAAGAATAATTAAATACAAATAAACATGCAAGCGAGAAATCATATCTGCAAATATACATAACAAAAATACATATTGAAAGGAAACATCACTTTAGAAGCCTTCCTCTCCTACCACTGAGAGTTGACTCTCCAATGATGTCACTCACAGGAACACGCCCCAAGATGGCGGACACAAACACCTATAAATAGATTGGCTGTCGAACTAAACAGGTTTGGCCAACGACTACTCAAATCTGGTAAGCATAATCTGTATTTCATACTGTATTCAATAAACTATGTAAAACAAATACTTGTGGTGGTGATTTATTTTTATCTGAGAAAACAGTTTTATTATGCTATCAGATGCACTTGATTACTAGTTCTCTTTACTCAGGTAACTCTTTATAGGACATCGTACAAACAGTTTACAACACCGTTACATCAAATATTACACAGGTCCATGCATACATGAATGTATGTCCGCTAACAGACTGATAATACATAATACATTTGTGAGCGCAACGTGCCTGTGTATGTTTGTGTGTAGTCCATGCCTAGTCGCAGGCTTACCCTGTGACATTTCCTCCCCCTTCCCCAGACACCACTTGTGGTGTCCTGGAGAGGAAATCTGCGGTGCAGTTTTCAGAGCCAGTCCGATACACAACCTCAAAGTCGAAGGGCTGCAAAGCCAGGAACCACCGTGTTATACGGGCATTCGTGTCTTTCATTCGGCCAAGCCAAACCAATGCCCGATGATCAGTCTCTAATTTAAACCTCCTACCTATAAGGTAGTACCTGAAAGAGTCTAAGGCCCATTTGACAGCCAGGCATTCCTTCTCTACAGTTGAATAACGGGTCTCTCGTGGAAGGAGTTTCCTGCTGATAAAAGCAATGGGTCTCAAATGTCCTTGCTCTCCCTGCAAAAGCACAGCCCCCAGGCCCAACTGTGAAGCATCAGTCTGCACTGTAAAAACTTTGTCAAATTCTGGACTCTGTAACACTGACTCTTTGCATAAAGCATCCTTCAAGTCCATGAAAGCACGCTCACAGTCTGCAGTCCAATTAAGCTTGTTGGGTTTGTTCTTCTTCGTGAGTTCAGTAAGGGCTACGGCTTTCTCAGAAAAGTTCGGGATAAAGCGTCTATACCATCCCACCAGGCCAAGGAAAGACCTCACCTGCTTCTTAGTTACAGGCCGCTCAGCCTGTTTAACGGCCTCAACCTTCCCTACCTGAGGGCGTATGACTCCATGCCCCAGCACATGACCAAGATAGCAGGTCTCTTCCTTAGCTATCGTGCACTTTTCTGAGCGAATAGTAAGACCAGCATTCTTTATTCGAGTTAACACCTCCTTGAGATGCACTAGATGACCCTGCCATGTCCTACTGTAAATAATAATGTCATCCAGATATGCTGCTGCGTACCTCTCAGTCCCCTTAAGGATTTGATTGATCATCCTCTGAAAAGTCGCAGGAGCCCCATGAAGCCCGAAAGGAAGCACGCGGAATTGATAGTGCCCAAACGGAGTCTTGAATGCTGTAAACTCTTTACTGTCTGGACTTAAGGGTACTTGCCAGTAGCCTTTGCACAGATCAAGAGTTGTAAGGTACTGTGCACTGCCAAGCTTTTCAATTACATCGTCTACTCTGGGCATAGGGTAAGGATCAAATTTGCTCACCGAGTTGAGTTTTCTGAAGTCCAGACAGAATCTGAGGGACCCATCTTTCTTGGGCACAAGCACAATGGGGTTGTTCCACTCACTGACTGACGGTTCTATCACCTCCAGTTTCTGCATCATTTCCAGCTCTTGCTTCATGGTGGGCAACAGCCTTTCTGGAACTCTGTACACTGATTGTCGGATCGGTTTCACATCCTTCAAATAAATGTGATGCTGCACCAAGTCGGTCTTCCCAGGTATATCCTGGAACAGTTGCTCAGGTATACAATTTTTCAGCTGAATTCTTTGTTCAGCTGTCAAATGCTGAAGATTTAAAGGGTACTCACTTTCATGAACAGGCATGTATTGCTCCTCTACTTCCTCCTCTTCCTGTACTGCCCTCACCAAGAGCTCTTTCACCTCCGCTCTTACTGGTTCTGGCTGTGCAGATGGACTGTACCACTTCTTCAACATATTGACGTGAAAAATTTGTAAAGGTTTATTCCTAGATGGTATTTCAATTTCATACGTTACCGGACCAACTTTCTTTCTCACTTGGTACGGACCTTGCCATTTGGCCAACAGTTTGTTCTCTGATGTCGGAAGTAACAATAAAACTTGCTCTCCTGCTTGGAAAATTCGGGACCTGGCCTTCTGGTCATACCATGTCTTCTGCTTCACTTGTGACTCTTGCACGCTCTCACGTGCCCGGGTGGATGCTTGTTGCAACTTCTCTCTCATTTTGAGGATGTACGAGAGAACGTTCTGCTTGGTAGGCTTGTCACGGTCTTCCCAACTGTCTCTTAAAACGTCCAATGGACCGCGTATCTGGTGAGCAAACAACAATTCAAAAGGAGAGAACCCGGTGGAGGCTTGAGGAACTTCACGGTACGCAAACAAAAGGTAAGGCAGCCATTTGTCCCAGTCTTTTCCATTTTCAGAGACAAACTTCTTCAACATGCCTTTTAAAGGCTGATTAAATCTTTCTACCAGACCATCAGTCTGGGGGTGATATGGAGTAGTACGAACTCTCTTAATGCCCAGTAGCTGATAGACCTGTTTTAGGGTGCGACTCATAAAATTGGGGCCTTGGTCAGTCAACACTACTTTAGGGATGCCTACATGTGAGAAGAAGTTTAAAAGTGCAGCTGCAATCTGTTTTGCAGTAACGTCTCTCAAAGGGTAGGCCTCTGGGTATCTGGTTGCATAATCACAAACTACCAAAATAAACCGGTTCCCTTTCTGACTTCTCTCCACAGGTCCAACAATGTCCACCCCTATCCTCTCAAAAGGTGTATCCACTACAGGTATCGGAATAAGAGGTGCCTTTGCAGGTGTTCTACCAACTGCTAACTGACACTCCGAACAAGTCTTGCAATACTCTTTCACTTCGGTATACATACCGGGCCAATAAAAACGTTTGGAAATTCTCATCAATGTCCTCATGAATCCCATGTGACCTGACCAGGGAATCGAATGGGCGAGCTCTAACACCTTTCTGCGCTGAGCTTTGGGTACCACTAGCTGCAAACCTTCCTCTTCACTCTGTCTGTAAAGTAGACCTTGTTTTATTACGAACGTCTCACCATACAATGAACTCACAGTTGCACCTTTGCTAACTTTCCCAAAACATTCAGACAAGGTAGCATCCTCTTTCTGCAGCTGCCTTAGTTCCCTGGGTATAACAAAATCTGACTCCTCAATCTCAGGTTCTTCCCACTCAAACTTTGTCTGCTCGGAGCTATCCATCAAATCTGCAACTATTTTCCTTCGTCTGTCCAATCTATCTTCCTCAGACAGCCGTTCGTCATCTAGACTTTCCTCCAGAAAAAATGGCATCTCGTGAAGGGTGCTATCTACAGAATCTTCTGTTTGTGCTACCTGTGTCATTTTCTGAGCCTGCGCTCGTGTAACTATCCCACACCAAGCGGTCTCCTGCACTAAGTCTGCTAATATGGGCATATCAGTGCCTAGCAACACCGGATAGGGCAGGTTTGTGGTAACACCTACGTTCATCAAAAATGACTGCTTGTTAACCTCCAAATACACCTCTGCGGTAGGCAATTCTGACTTATCTCCATGCACACAACAAACCGTTACAGTTTCTTCAGTCCATGACTCTCTGGCTATATACTCTGACTGTACTAAAGTACGTGTACACCCGGTGTCTACTAATGCCGTAAGCGGCTTACCATTCAACAACACTGAAATGGTGGGCTCCTTATCCGGCTTCACTACTACTTTAGGGCTCGATTGGGGCACATAACATAAACTGGCAGATTTAGGTTTTCTCAAAGGGCAATGTGGGCTAGTATGTCCTACCTCTCCACAATTATAACAGACTATATCGTCTCTAGGCCATATCTGGCGTGTGACTACTGGCTTCGGGTGAGTGATTTTAAAACTTTGGGCTTGACTTTGAGAGAACGAACTACCCCCTGACCCCACAGACTTACCTCCTGCCACCGGAAAGACCCCAGAGTACCGAAAAGTCCCAGAAGATCCCCTCCGTGCTGCTATATAGGACTCTACCAGGTCAGCTGCTTCTCCTGCAGTGCTGGGATTTCTCTCCTTCACCCAAGTCCTCACGTCCGGATACAGCACTTTCATATACTGCTCCAACACCAAGGTTTCCATCATCTCCGTTTTGCTACTTACGTCCAACTGGACCCACTTTGAGAACAAGTCTTTTAAGCGACTGTACAACTCTGTTGGGGACTCATCAGCAGCTGTGTTCAATGAACGAAATCTCAGTCTATACGTTTCTGGATTAATCTCATATTTCTTGAGAATTACCTGTTTGACTCTCTCGTAGTCAGAGGTAAAGGCAGGCGCCATGGCGACAAAAGCACTTCTCGCTTTTCCAGTCAGCAAGGGAATCAGATGCACCGCCCAGTCCTCTCTTGGCCACCTGTACACCTCTGCCAGTCTCTCGAACGTAGTCAGAAAATGTTCCACATCATCACTGTCTTGTAGTTTTGACAACGGCGGCACATGATTTAGCCCTCGTGTACCTGGCTGATCTACACAGGAAGTTTTCTGCCTGGCACGCTCCACGTCCATCTGCATATGTGTGACCTGATGATTGAGAACCTTGTATTGCTGCTCCCGTCGTGCCGACTCTTTCTCTTGCCTCTCATCCCTTTCCTTTTGGTACTGCAGGAAGGCCTGAAACATCTCTGCCAGGGCTGTCACCGCTGCATCACCTGTGGTGTTTGGGACCTCAGCAGGTCGGACACTTTCTGCTGGAGTGCCACCCACTGCACCTTGATCCTCTTCCGTTTCCCCCTCTGTAGTCACCTGACCCCTGGTTTTTGGTGGCATTTTGAGGCACTGTCACTTTAACCGCTGATAACACCAACTGTTAGGTTTCCTTTACTGCCAACCCCAAATGTTGCGAAGCTTTACTTCTGACACCAACTGTTAAGAACGCCTTGAGCGGTCGGAGACCCCAATGGACAGAGGAAACAGTTGGTCAGGGTTAAGTGGTTTTTTTTTTTCTTTATTGCTGCACAGGGTGACAGACACTCAGGTGGGGGAAAACAAAAAACACAAACAAACCAAACTTAGATGCAACAAAATATAAACTGCACAAAACAATATATAGCAGTGTAAACAACCTGACCTGTATGTGCAAAACTGCACTACAGAAACAGCACCTTCACAGAGACTCTCTCCAGTTGTAGACTCAGACTGTCCATGGTCTGCCTAGACCTCTCCACACCTCCTATCTCTGCACTACCCAACTAACTTTCTGGAGTCATTTTATAGGCCTGACTCCTCCTACTTTGGAACATACCATTCAGAAGGTGACATGGTGCACATACATCACAGGAATACATAATCAAAAATAACCAAAACAATACCAAGAATAATTAAATACAAATAAACATGCAAGCGAGAAATCATATCTGCAAATATACATAACAAAAATACATATTGAAAGGAAACATCACTTTAGAAGCCTTCCTCTCCTACCACTGAGAGTTGACTCTCCAATGATGTCACTCACAGGAACACGCCCCAAGATGGCGGACACAAACACCTATAAATAGATTGGCTGTCGAACTAAACAGGTTTGGCCAACGACTACTCAAATCTGGTAAGCATAATCTGTATTTCATACTGTATTCAATAAACTATGTAAAACAAATACTTGTGGTGGTGATTTATTTTTATCTGAGAAAACAGTTTTATTATGCTATCAGATGCACTTGATTACTAGTTCTCTTTACTCAGGTAACTCTTTATAGGACATCGTACAAACAGTTTACAACACCGTTACATCAAATATTACACAGGTCCATGCATACATGAATGTATGTCCGCTAACAGACTGATAATACATAATACATTTGTGAGCGCAACGTGCCTGTGTATGTTTGTGTGTAGTCCATGCCTAGTCGCAGGCTTACCCTGTGACACCATGCATTGCCTCCCAGCCCATCTAGGATATCCTGCACCCTGGGTATTGGCTGGCGATCAGGGATTGTTTTGCTGTTCAGGTCCCTGTAATCAATACATAGCCTGAGGCTGCCATCCTTCTTACGGACGCAGACAATTGGGGAAGAGTAAGAGGAATGAGACTTGGCCACCCACCCTTGAGCAATCAGGTCATGTAAGTAGTCTTTCATCTCTTGAAATAACGGTTTGGGGACCGATGTGTATGTACGGGCAACAGGGGTGTTATCATTTAATAAGATACTCAGATGCAAACCTGGGACATAGCCGATATCATCGTCTGACTTCGAAAATGCATGACACTCTTCACGTAACATCCTCTTGACCTGTTGTTGTTAGGGCGGAGTTAAATGGCTCACATCAACTGGAGGGTCCCACGAATCCTGGGTGTAAGTTCTGTACAAACAAGCATTAGTCACATCAAGGGATCCACTTGTTTCGTTCCGTCTCATTATTTGTTCTATCACGTTATACCCGATGATAGGTCTGGGCAATTCTTGGTCCTTCAAAACAAACACAGGAATGTTTAACTCTTTCTCATTGGTTACAGGGGATGCCAGCTTGAAAGTCAACTCCACCCATCCATTGTATGGCATGTTCGCTCCATTTGCTGCCACCAGGCGCAAGCTGTCTGACGCCTCGGTTGCCTCCAAAACATTTCTCAGTGTCACCTCAGGTGCATATTTGGCTTTCCACTCCTCATCTATAATGCATACTTGGGAGTCTGTATCCCATAATGCTTCAGTCTTTTTTCCCTGAAGATAACAGGTAACAAGGCATTGTTTTCCTACTAAGGACATGATGGCAGAATGTTGGTTAACTTGACAAGGGGCAGTTAAAATACTATCAAGCGGCTGGGACTTAAACTGTCTCTGATGGCCAATGCTACATTCTTCATGTTTTTAGGACTGTTCTGCCGCTCGGGTCACACCCTGTCCCTTGGGGGTAACCCGCTCCTGTTTAACGGAGCTCCATGCTGAGGTCTGGTGCCTTTACTCTTACAGCCAGCTGAGAAATGCTCGCTGCTGCTACAGTGGTAACAATGGGTGCAAGGGTCTTCTGCTTTACACTGCTGGCAATGGAAACATTGTCTGGCCCGTGAGGGACGGGGCTGGTGGAACTGATAAGGGTGTTGTTGTGGTAGCACTGTGTACTGCTGGGGATAATACGGCGATGCTGCAAAACTTGAAGGATGGGTTGCATAATTGATGGACATGGGATGCTGCTGAGGAGAAGAATACACATGTGGTTGTCCATGGTGAGTCTCTGGCACTGTATAATGCTGACTCGACTGTGGATAATGTTCTGGTGGAACAAAAGAGCACTGGGCTGGCTTTGCAGGTATAAGTTGCATGTTCTGTTCCCTCACCTGTTGTTGGCTTTGTGAGAACTGGTGTGGAGACATATATGGACTTCCCTGCCGTTGGTATGTAGCTGTCTCGGGTTTCCAGGTTTTATGTTCTTGGACTTGGGTCCATCCTGATATCTTTTGGGACACTGCTGCTGCTGGTTCTTTGTCATAAACTGCAAAACACTGCTGAGGGACAGATAATGGCTGTTGGATTGACTCTTTTATCTGTATGATATCATCACTCAGGCTTTTCAGTTGTGACATTAAATCAAACTTTGACTGTTTGGACTGAAGTTTTTGTTCATGGGCAGGCTCATTCAACTCTACAGCATGAACAGTACCATTTTTCTCATATTTTCGCTTATTTTGTCTTTCAGATTCATTGGAGCAATTCTTCTCCTGATAATGAGAACGAAGTATCCGCCTTAGCATCGGGAGTGTCAGCCCTGCCTTCCCCTCAAGATAGCTCCGCAGCTGAAGCCCTGGCGTGATAGCCCTGATGACAGAATCTACTATTTCCTGTTCTGCATAGCCCTTTTTAAGTCTACCTTCTATCTGTCGTGCCAGACTGGAGAATGAGAGACGGTCCTTCTGCCCTAAATCTCCTATTAGACCAGAAATTTTGAAGTCTTTCTGCCATGTTGCATTAACTTGTCTCTGAAATGTGGGTGAAGAATAAACCAGGCCATGGTTTACATGTGTCTGTCTGTTTTCTGCATTCTGTGGTGCGGTGGGACTAATGTGCATGGCAGAGAATAATTCAGATGCACTTTCTACACTTTCTTGCATTCCTCTCTGGACGGTGTTAACATTTCCAAGTTTGTTTTCCTCTCTCTCTGTTCCTTTCCCAGAAGCATTCATTGTGATTCCCATGAGCTGGTTCAGGTTCTCATTAATCGTTAAAAGTTCAGCCATGCCGCCATCTTCCAACTCCTCTAGCTCAGGTCTCAATAAATAGTTACTAAGAAGGCTCAACAGGAACAAACGAGTCACCTTTGTCTCATCCTCTCGTGTTAGGTGAAGAAAGACACCAAGTTTTATCAGTTTTTCACGTGATAGTGTGCATAATTTCTCACCAATTTCCTCTTGGAGATGTTTAAGCTCCATTTTAGCTGCTATGTAGACAGGTCGTTGAGAGTAGCGTTTACTTTACTGACTTGACCTTGCTGCCACTGGTAAAAAACTGAATCTCCATGACATGCACTGCTCAATCAGACCTTTTTCACCACTCGTCCTGAATGTCTCACACGGTAGCTCGTCTGGATCATTTAGTAAGGGGATGATGTTGCTTAATGGGCTCTGCCGGTCAGGGAGTCACTCCACCGAACATCAATCCCAGCGGTGCCTCCAAAATTGTAGTACTCATTAATATCCTGCAAAGGATGATATATTAATTAACACCAGTTCAAGCGATGCGATCATCAGCATTTGTTTATCTTGAATCAATACAAATTATGTACATCAACATGTGCAACGAGCATCACAAACTTACATACATGTTTAAGTTACATGCTGGTCATGTAAGCACTCAAATTCCAATCATGCCATGGATACATACAAGTTCGCTCGACTACTCATGACGTCATACACTGTACATACTCACACTAACAGTGAACCAGCGCTAAATAAACTCATAACTCAATATTAATGACTAAAGGAAACCATGAAACATACAATCACATTACATAGTCTGTACTCTGTCTCTGTATCACTCGAGCGCGCGTGCTAATCGCAACACGTTTGCCAACCATGTGCGCAGCACCGATCGTTCACTCTAAACAGACATAACTCTCTCATATACATTTGGAAAACAATGCAGTTAACAGTCCTTCCTATAAAAACAATGATGGTGTGCCTTTTATACGTTAGTTACCTGTTCCAGCGGGTGAACGTCCGTAAAGCAGCGGGTCCAGACGGTATTCCGGGCCGCGTGATCAGAGCGTGCGCGCACCAACTGGCTGGAGTTTTTACGGACATCTTTAACCTGTCCCTCTCCCTGTCTGTGGTCCCCACATGCTTCAAAACGTCCACCATTGTTCCTGTACCGAAGCAATCAAAAACACTCTGCTTAAACGACTGGCGTCCTGTTGCTCTGACCCCCATCATCAGCAAATGCTTTGAGAGACTAGTCAGAAACCACATCTGCTCTGTTCTCCCTCCCTCACTGGACCCACTGCAGTTTGCATACCGCACAAACCGCTCCACTGATGACGCCATTTCATCAACAATTCACACTGCTCTCTCCCACCTGGAAAAGAGGAACACATATGTGAGAATGCTGTTTGTAGACTACAGCTCAGCATTCAACACCATTGTGCCCTCCATACTTGACATTAAACTCCGGGCTCTAGGCTTAAACAGCTTGTTATGCAGCTGGATCCTGGACTTCCTGTCAAACAGACACCAGGTGGTCAGAATGGGCAGTAACATCTCCTCACCACTGACTCTCAACACTGGAGCCCCTCAGGGCTGTGTTCTCAGCCCACTCCTGTACTCCCTGTACACACATGACTGTGTGGCAACCCACAGCTCCAACACCATCATCAAGTTTGCTGACGATACGACGGTGGTAGGTCTCATCACTGACAATGATGAAACTGCCTACAGAGAGGAGGTGCACACTCTGACACGGTGGTGTCAGGAGCACAACCTCTCCCTCAACGTCAGCAAGACCAAGGAGCTGGTGGTCGACTTCAGGAGGAATGAGAGAGAACACCGCCCCATCACCATCGATGGAGCACCGGTGGAGAGAGTCAGCAGCTTCAAGTTCCTTGGTGTCCACATCACAGAGGAACTCTCATGGTCCGTCCACTCCGAGGCCGTTGTGAAGAAGGCTCATCAGCGCCTTTTCTTTCTGCGACAGCTGAGGAGGTTTGGAATGAGCCGCCACATCCTCACACGCTTCTACACCAGCACTATAGAAAGCCTGCTGACTGGCTGCATCACCACCTGGTACGGCAACAGTACCGCCCGCAGCCGCAAAGCCCTGCAAAGGGTAGTGCGCACGGCCAGCTGCATCATCGGAGGTGAGCTTCCCTCCCTCCAGGACATTTACGCCAGGCGGTGTGTGAAGAGAGCTCAGAGGATCATCAGAGACTCTAGCCACCCGAACCATGGGCTGCTCTCACTGCTGCCATCAGGCAGACGGTACCGCAGCATTAGAACACGCACCAGCCGACTCCAGAACAGCTTCTTCCCACAAGTAATCAGACTACTTAACTCCTGATCCATCAGGATCATAACACACACTGGACAGAATATCACTCAGCACAACCCACTGTAGATACACACACATTATATACACATTTATTTATCATTTATTATTTATCATATAGCACCTATTGTACATTGGATCTCTACTGTGAATAATAATGTATACTGTACATTGTATATTATTATTACTATAGCTTAATGTATACTGTTTAATGTATGTTTAGTGTATATTGTTTAAAGTATATTGTAAGTATGTGTATATTGGTTAAAGCTGTGAGAACTACACTCACATTGTGTAAATTATTTATTGTTTATTGTAGAGTTTACTGTGCTGTGAGTAATTGTGGGCGCATCAGATGTGTAATCTGATGCTGCTTTAAATGTTGTACATGTCATGTCGTGACTACTATGTTGCTCGGAACTGCACCAAGAATTTCACCTGCTGTTGCACTTGTGTACATGGCTGTGTGACAATAAAGTGATTTGATTTGATTTGCAAAGGATGATATATTAATGAACACGAGTTCAAGCGATGCGATCATCAGCATTTGTTTATCTTGAATGACGCGTATCGCGAGAACTCTTTCTACAACGGCGCGCAATGACGCGCACACGCCCGCACAACCAATCACACACATCCATCTTTAACTATAATAATATATTTAATTAATTCAAACTTATAGCGCTTTTTATAGAACTCACAATATTTGCAACAAGTATTTAAATGAAAACAAAATGATAAAAATTATATAAATCTAATATAAATCTGTAAATGACACCTTAAAGCAAAAGCACGTAAAATACATATGAAAACTGATAGTGATAATAATTATACACTTATACCAGATCACAGATTATTCAGTATACCATATGCACATACACATGTGAACAAAATTGCTTTGACAAGCAAATTATTATCAAAGATGTCATGCATTGTCTAATGAAAACATAAAACATACATGAGGTTCCAAACAATATCATACATCAATCTTCAGTATGCAAAATGCATTCAACTCAGAAAAACTCACAAAGAATGCCCCATCAAACTCCAAACAGAAGATGTCCTTGGATTAAGAAACCCACAACATGTGCAACCTCATGGGGTGTTTCTCAAACGGAAGACTGCATCCTATGAAGGCTGCATATCTCATATCCACGTCATCAAAAGACGCTGAAGGCCATTTCATTTTGAAGGATCCTTGGAAAGCAGCCTTCATTTCGCGTCCTTCGTTCGGCCTGTTTTAAAGGATGCATCAGATGTATCCTTCGTGGCCTTAAATCACCCACAATCATTTGCACACATTTAAATTCACAAAAATAAACTTTTATATGGAATGTAAGAAAAAAATAATGTTTTCGGACATGAAAGCAGAGATGTTATCTTTTGTTTTGCTGTAAATTTATCACTAACACTTAACTGACAATAATGTAAGCTGTTGGGAGACCACAGACAGTCCATTTGTAGGTTGTTGATGTTGAAATCCTCTAACAGGATGTAGGGAGATACCAGCAGTGTTCTGATTCACAGGGTCTGTAAAACAGTGGCCACTGCTCCCTACACACACAGGGTATACGTCTAAATTCACCTCACTTTGTAAGATTAGTTCTAAATAAATGTCCATCACTAGAATGACAATAGACAAACAGATAACGCTTGGGACTCTTGGGTGTTTTGAGCATGATGACAAAATATACTTCTGGGAATAAACATAAATATTACATAAAATTACCGGGGCCAAGTGCAAAGAAGACATGCCAACATGTCTGGGAGTGTCAAACCAACTGCAACAATGAGCCATTAAAGACCTATGAAGATCATTTTAGGCAAAATAGCTGTTATAAAAAAATATAAAAAAAACTGTCAATAATAATTATTTAATGGTTTATCACTTTTTACCAATAGGTGGTGCTGTGACCAAATTGATGTGGTGTGGTCAGAGTGAGGCGACAATGACACATTTACATTTATGCATTTAGCAGACGCTTTTATCCAAAGCGACTTACAACTTGGGGGCAGGGTTGCCAGGTTTTCACAACAAAACCCGCCCAATTGCTACTCAAAACTAGCCCAAAACAAGCCCAATCTTGTTTCAGTGGGGAATCTTCAGTAAAAATCGCATTTGGGGGGTTAAATATGTGTTTTTTTGGCATGGTTGCCTACTAAAATTCGCATTCCCGGGGCTAAATATCATATAATTGGGGTCGCTTCAACCCGCGGACATGAAAAACAGCCCGCGGCAACTGTGTTGAAGTAGCCCAATTCCGCAGGAAAACTGCGGACTTGGCAACACTGCTTGGGGGTACATGAAGCGATTGGTCCTGAAGAGTCGAGAAGCGCAATAAGAGCCTGAAATCCTGAGACTGTGTACATTGCTCAGTGTAGCACAGGCTAGAGTAGGGAGGGAAGAAGGAAGAGAAAGAGGAAAGGAAAGGTTTTTTTTAAAAAAAATTTTATGAGGTTAAGTGTTCACGGAAGAGCTGAGTTTTAAGTTAACTTTTGAATGATGTCAATGATTCTGCGTTTCGGATGGTGTTGGGAAGATCGTTCCACCAGCTGGGAACGTTGAATGAAAATGTTCTGGAAAGGGATTTTTTCCTACTCTGTGATGGTACCACAAGCCGTCGTTCCTTTGCTGAGCGAAGGCTTCTGGTGGGGGTGTGAATTTGTAGAATGGAGTCAAAGTAAGCAGGAGCAGAGCGCGTGGTGGCTCTGTATGCAAGCGTCAGCGCCTTAAACTTGATGCGAGCAGCGAGTGGTAGTCAGTGCAGGGAGATGAAGAGAGGTGTGACGTGGGTCATTTTGGGCTCGTTGAAGACAAGACGTGCTGCTGCATTCTGGATCATTCGAAGTGTTTGGATCGCACAAGAGGGGAGTCCAACCAGAAGCGCATTACAGTAGTCAAGTCTAGAAATAACCAGGGCCTGGACAAGAAGCTGTGTTGCGTGCTCTGTTAGGAACGGTCTAATCTTCCTGATGTTGTGGAGCGCAAACCGGCATGAGCGAGCTGTCTTAGAAATGTGTTCTCTGAAGGACAGCTGAAGGACACATGCAACGTTTGGTGTTGTTGGACTCGGCACCAATTCCTCAAGCCCGCGTGTTCGTTGAATGAGGAGAGCAGAGATGAAGTTTAGATTAACTGTTTTAATCATTAATTAAGTCAGATGAAGAAAGCATACAGAGCTCTGGGTCACAACTGTCTCTGATTACACAAAACTCTGCGAGTCTTAATGTTCAGTTCGTCTGTGACTGACTCGCCTTTCCCTCAACCCAACATTTATACACAAAATGAATAATGGTAATCAGATGACTTCTGGTCTTGTGAAAGTCAGATGAATTTCTGGTCGTGTGCTTCGTTTGCAACATTCCACTCCGTCATGATTTTTCACCCTGCACACAAAAACTGCTTCCTTTGTTAAGACACACAAAGAGTTGTCACAAGGCAACTTTAGCCCCATGACACACATAGACCTGTCATACATACCAACACCCTACGTCTATCACTCTGGCCACACACTTCAACAGAAAGTACATAATTTTCTTACCCCTTATATTCTTAATGCATAAATCATCTCATAAGCTTTCAATTCCCATTTTCTTCAATGAACTATGTTAATGATTAATTTCTACAAGCATTGTTAGCAATAATGCACAAACAAATATTTTATTCTCATCAGTGTCGATATGCCAAAGCATTGCAGAGATACAGACATTATCTCTGTCATTTTGGCACCGTGCCTTAAATTTGTTGCTGCACTATACAAAAACTGTTTTGTCTATCAACACAAAATCCGTAAAAAAAATTTTGGCACGGTCTGAAGATTCTCGAATTTGGTGAAAATCGGACAAACGGAGAAGGAGGAGTTCGAGAACGTATGTAAGTAATCAAAATGGCGGACAGGAAGTTTGTCATTACAGTCATTACAGTAGTTTTGAGCATTTTTGTAAAATTTCATTATAACTTTTGAATAAATTTAGTAATGATACACCAATGCATTCATAAAATATAGCAACTTACATCATAATACTGTATTGTAGTTAGTGGCAATTTCATGTTTTGTTCCATTATAGTGACTTAATCCTGCAAATTTGGTGAAAATATTTTATTTCGTTTAGGAGTTATAGTCATTTGTATTAATGAGCATGTAAAAAATTACCCGCACCGACTTTGATTGCATTTTTTTGCCATTTACGATCAAAATTTTGATATTTGGAAAGGAGCATTTTTGAAACCCGCTATGATTCCAGTTTTCCTATGGTGGTTTCGTCTCGATCGGACTAACGGTTTCAAAGAGATTTGCAAAAGTTGTTTAAGCACTAAATTGCAACGTTGCACTATACATATGGCGAAATTTAGCATGTTTGGTATTGTTGGACTCTGCAAGGATTCAGCAATCTAAGGAGACTTGCATGAAAATAAGTCAACTCCAATCAATGGATGAGAATATTTGATTTTACCACTAGTTGGCACTGGCTTGAAACTTCTCAGGCTCCTTTAGGGCATCGTGCCAATGACCCATACCGAGTTTTGTAACAATACGCTGTGTGTGTTTATGTGTTCATGAAATACAGAATTTTACTACAAAATTAAAAATGGCTCATTGGACTTGGAATGCCTCCCCGAATCTCACAAGACCACTTTTATGATTTTTGGACAAACCGGTCAGAAGTTTTCTCAGTTTAAGTTCTCAGTTTCCTCTGTAGATAATTGAGTGAATTCCATTCAAATGACAGCATCATTGAAGAAAGCACTATGAAGGACATAGGACATTTGTGCCTCATGTGTGTTTACTTGGAAAACCCTGAATGCAGCCATAATTGTTTATTTCGAATCAGATTGTTACTTTGATGATGTAGCAGCACAAATCATGAAGGTTGCAGCTGTTAAGCTGTTAAGCTATTTTGGAACCCATTGACTTCCATGGTATTTCTTATACCATACAAGTAAACGGGTACAGTTAATTGTCTGGTTACCAACATTCTTTAAAATATCTTCTTTTGTGTTCAACAGAAGAAAGAAACTCATACGGGTTTGGAACAACTTGAGGGTGAGTAATGACAAAATGTTCATTTTTGGGTGAACTATCACTTTAAATTTGATGGTTCAGTGCACTGTGCAAATTATGGTGTGGGTATCACATGGGTTGTTGTTGTTTTTTTTAATTCAAGATGTGACAAGTGTCTTATTTACAGTAAACTGAAGACCAATTGTTATAGTTTGTTATTGAGTAAATGTGCACCTGAGGGTGCTGAGATGAGCCATTCATTAAAGGTGTGAACACAGGTAAACACACGCACACACACACACACACACACACACACACACACACACACAGAGAATGCACATTACTTGGGGGTCATTGTGTTTTGTTTTTTAGAAGTAGAACTTTTATTCATTAACAATTCAGACATTGATTAAAACTATTTTTATGTAAAGTTTTGTATGGTAATGTAATATTCAGTTTTATTAAACTCATTACCACACACAAACACATTATTGGTATTAAAACTGCACAAATTAATTTCTAATTCAAGCCACCAATAACTGTGTTTACCCTTTATTTGAAAACATGTTCTGTTCAATTTACTAACAATTTCTGAGTGAAATTTCTGTCCTATTTTTTTTCTCATGAAGTGGACTCTCTCCTTGATACTCCAACGACTCCCAAGTTCGATTCTCCAGCGACTCTCCTGTACATTTACTTCCTGTGGTTCTCCCCCGTGTTCTCCTTTCCAGCGTCTCCCTTCGTCTAGTCGTGCATGTCTGATCTCTCCATCATCCACGATATTCTGCGCCTCAAGCGCTGTCACTTCTTCGCCGCCAGTAATTGCCAAGCCTAATCTCTATCCCACTGTTAGTGGCATGTCAGAGCGAAGATCGTGTTCATCATTTCCCTGCTGACTGGGTGAGCGCTTCAATGGGCGGAGACCATCTGAACACCAGGGTCAGCACGTTTTCACTCCTCTCCTTCGCGGCCAGAGTCCATCAGCACTCCAGAACCAGGCCACGGACTCGTGCAACTAGGCCAGATTCAATGTTGTGGACACACGCGGGGGCCGGTTCCTTTTCTATTATATACGTTTCTTGGAAACATGACAAAAGCTTGAGCTGAGAGTAAATTTAATACACAAACAATATCTGTAAAACTTTTAACAACCTAGTTTTTAAAGGGCAAAATGATAATATTATTACTGAGTTAGAACTCTATTCTTATTTAAATTAGCGAGTACTCTATTTAAATCACTACAGGTAAAACCACATGGCACCTCACTATATGGTAAAAAGTAAAAATATTGTTTCTATATCTAGAATGGCTTTATGGTATTTAGTCAATAAACGCATTTAATATAAATACAAATGCACAAAACTGCAAGTTTATGACAAAAAAGTCTGTAATTTGGCTTTTATTACTCCTTTAATAAATATCAATGTTATAAAATGAAATAAAATGAGATATTAAAATAGGAGTGGTGTTGTCTCAACAATTCCAGCTAAACTCCATGTGCCTTCTTCTCCCGTAAACTCAGCCCGGCTGAGAAAAACTACGACATCAGCAACAGGGAACCTCTCGCAATCAAGCTGGCCCTTGAAGAATGGAGGCATTGGTTGGAAGGTGCTCAACAGCCCTTCATTGTGCTTACTGATCATAAAAACTTAGAATATCTATGAGACTTAATCCTCACCAAGCACGCTGGCCTTTATTCTTTACACGCTTCAATTTCACCATCTCCTATTGTCCAGGCCCAAAGAATGCGAAAGCTGAGGCTCTCTCTCACATCTATACTCCAGAAGAGGTCAGCAAAGAACCTACACCCATCGTTCCCAAGAAGCTTATCGTAAGTCCCATTCAGTGGTCCTCCAGTCCATATACTCCTTCCAATGCCTCCAACGCCACTCTGCCGGGCTGTTCACCAGTATTGCAGTATGTCACCAGAAGTCAACACACTTCACTGATTCACTCTGCTCACTCTTCTCTGGGCACTGGCTACCCAGGGGCCAATAGCACCCTCTCACTGCTAAAAGATCGCTTCTGGTGGCTAAGCATGGCCAGCGATGTGAGAAGGTTCGTCCAAGGTTGCGCCGACTGTGCCATCTTGAAGACCCCTTGCTACTTACCATCAGGCAAACTCCTGCCGCTGCCCGTTCCCAACCACCAATGGTCATACCAAGGAGTGGATTTCATCACAGACCTCCCTGTTTCAGACAGTAACACATGTATTCTAGTTATTATTGATTGATTTTCAACAATTACTAGTCTTGCTGCCTTCTCCCCCTCAAGGTGCTTCCCACAGGAATAGAGACTGCTGAACTCATGTTTAACCATAACTTTAGATATTATGGAATTCCCAAAGACATCATCTTAGACCACGGACCACAGTTTATATCAAGGGTAAGAAAGGCCTTTTGTACTCTCCTAGGTGTGACCATAAGCCTCAGGATACCATCCCCAGTCAAATGGGCAGATGGAGAGGAAGATTCAGGAGGTTGGGCACTTCCTGCGAACCTTCTGCCATGGCCACCAGAACTCTTGGAACCAGTTCCTAGGCTGGGCCAAGCACAGAACTCTCTTCGTCAGACTACCACTGGACTCCCTCCCTTCCAGTGTGCACTCGGTTACCAGCCACCTCTATTCCTCTGGTCTGTTTTCCATGCAATCACAATAAATGCATAATGAAGCACCATAACAGTATCATAAAAGTGGTCTATAGTGTGCTATATGATTCCAGCAAGCAATAGCCATCATTTCATCGTCTCGGTTAACTATGGACCCGATATAGTCTGGCTATGAGTAACCTACTTATAGCCAAAATAACCTTGAATTTGGTTACATGTCGTTTTTGCCTAAATAACTTGCGAGATGTATGATATTCCATTATGTAAGCAAAGTCAACAGTGATTACAAGGTGTTTGGTTTCATATCTTTGACATGTTCTATGCGTTGATGACTAGTCTATTCTTGGGCTATGGTTAGACATCTATTACATTTTCACTGACAGCCCAAATTTTGCCTTGTTTTAGCCTAGACATTAGGGCTGTGTTTTGACGGTTATTAGATGCACTGAACTATTACAGTGCTTTAGAAAACTTCAACTATAGTGCATAGTTGTATTAACCACTTTTCTATACTTTTATGATGCTTTTGCATCCTTTTTGAAGCCAGTTTTACACCTCAACTGCTAGAGGGCCAACTATTGGCATACTGCAATTTTACGATATTTCAACCAGCAATAAAACTTTTTTTTTAACTGATATCATATCAGAAGGAAGTGTTTTGATTGTGTTTCAGCTTTAAAAATATAAAGCATCATTACAGATATTACACATGCCAAATGTTAAGTTTTATGTTATAAAAACTATAAATGTAATTGTTGGTAATACTGATAGTTGCAGTAGTTTAAACAACAATTTCTAAGAGAATTGAAGAAAATCAGGCTGCCACAAGAGCTATTAGTAACAATGTCTGACGGACAAGATCACCAGCTTTCTTTGATTATATGTTTTGTTGGAATTTGTAGGTAATGTGTTTCTCTGTACTGTTGGCACCTGCAAAGAGAGGAATATGCATTATATCTATTGTCAAATAAAAGTTATACTTATTTGCCCTTAATACACCAAAAACAAAATATGATGTAACTGACCCCTGAATAATGAGCAGCAATTATTGCATCAGTGCATTCCCTGTATGTGTTTAGATGTGTTTCTTTCACACCTCTAATGAAGAGATCATCTCTGCATTCAGCACAGGTGTTAACAGCACCCTCAGGTACACATCTACTCAACAGCAAACCATAATGACTATAATTGGTCTTCAGAGTTTACTTTAACGGATTACTCAGATCATTTATTTCTCTGTTATCTCAGGAGTAAATGAGACACTTGTCATTGCTTGTTTGACAAAGCTTGACAGCTTCAAAGAAACTGGTAGCCAGGCCATACAAGTGACCATCCTCAGTGGTGACATCACTGCAGTAATTCTACCAGCAATGTTTCCTACTGTTTCCTTCCTTTTTCCGCTAACCACAAAACAATAAAATGGTATATGCGCCACCCAATGGTCAAAGTTTACACTATGTGGCATAGAGGGCACCAGCAGATTAAAAAAAAATAATAATATTAGTCACATAAAACTATAACAGTCTACTAGTCAGTAGACTAATATTCTTTTGCAAGATGTTCTTGTCCTGCCAAAAACAAATGCCTACAAATCCCATGGACCCACTTTATATTAGGTGGCATTAACTACTATGTACTAACGTTTTAATTAATAATTTGATACATTGCACTTATTGTGTACATACATGTTTTTACATTGTACTCACATTTTGAAAAATTACATCTGTAAATAATTTCTGTAGTTACATTTGTAATTACACTGTTGACAATTCCCTTACACCAAACCCTACCCTTAAACTTACCCATACCACTGTATTCCACCTCAATATCAGCAAAGGTGTTTTGCAATACAATTTGGACACAGTAAGTACATTGTACTTATTTTTTGATGTAAGTACATAGTAGTTAAGACCACCTAATATAAAGTGGGGCCAATCCCATCAACATAATACAAACATTTTTGAGGCGGTTCTTCAACTATTAACTCCTCTTGCAAAACTGTAAGCACATGGCACATGGCAAATACCTGAAAATTACCTGATATAGATGGAGGCAATGGCCCAGCCCAACACAAATAATTATTATGTGTTCAAAAGGTTGATTTATTACTGGTATCCGGCATAACGCACAGGTTTTAAAACCTGATTGGGTTTACCCATCATCTGACAGGTAGCTATAGCAAGTTTAAATATATGCCGCAATACCTTTTTTTAAGGTGAAGCCAATAGAATTGCCACAAAACATTGATCTTTTTTTTTCACTCCCAAATGGCCGGCAACATTGCCATGGGCAGCATTTAACTTTATATACACTCACCTAAAGGATTATTAAGAACACCATACTAATACTGTGTTTGACCCCCTTTCGCCTTCAGAACTGCCTTAATTCTACGTGGCATTGATTCAACAAGGTGCTGAGAGCATTCTTTAGAAATGTTGGCCCATATTGATAGGATAGCATCTTACAGTTGAGATTTGCGGGATGCACATCCAGGGCACGAAGCTCCCGTTCCACCACATCCCAAAGATGCTCTATTGGGTTGAGATCTGGTGACTGTGGGGGCCATTTTAGTACAGTGAACTCATTGTCATGATCAAGAAACCAATTTGAAATGATTCGAGCTTTGTGACATGGTGCATTATCCTGCTGGAAGTAGCCATCTTAGGATGGGTACATGGTGGTCATAAAGGGATGGACAAGGTCAGAAACAATGCTCAGGTAGGCCGTGGCATTTAAACGATGCCCAATTGGCACTAAGGGGCCTAAAGTGTGCCAAGAAAACATCCCCCACACCATTACACCACCACCACCACCACCAGCCTGCACAGTGGTAACAAGTCATGATGGATCCATGTTCTCCTTCTGTTTACGCCAAATTCCCACTCTACCATCTGAATGTCTCAACAGAAATCGAGACTCATCAGACCAGGCAACATTTTTCCAGTCTTCAACTGTCCAATTTTGGTGAGCTTGTGCAAATTGTAGCCTTTTTTTCCTATTTGTAGTGGAGATGAGTGGTACCCGGTGGGGTCTTCTGCTGTTGTAGCCCATCCGCTTCAAGGTTGTGCGTGTTGTGGCTTCACAAATACTTTGCTGCATACCTCGGTTGTAACGAGTGGTTATTTCAGTCAAAGTTGCTTTTCTATCAGCTTGAATCAGTCGGCCCATTCTCCTCTGACCTCTAGCATCAACAAGGCATTTTCGCCCACAGGACTGCCGCATACTGGATGTTTTTCCCTTTTCACACTGTTCTTTGTAAACCCTAGAAATGGTTGTGCGTGAAAATCCCAGTAACTGAGCAGATTGTGAAATACTCAGACCGGCCCGTCTGGCACCAACAACCATGCCACGCTCAAAATTGCTTAAATCACCTTTCTTTTTCTTTGCCATTCTGACATTCAGTTTGGAGTTCAGGAGATTGTCTTGACCAGGATCACACCCCTAAATGCATTTAAGCAACTGCCATGTGATTGGTTGATTAGATAATTGCATTAATGAGAAATTGAACAGGTGTTCCTAATAATCCTTTAGGTGAGTGTATATATATACAGTGAGGAAAATACGTATTTGAACACCCTGCTATTTTGCAAGTTCTCCCACTTAGAAATCATGGAGGGGTCTGAAATTGTCATCGTAGGTGCATGTCCACTGTGAGAGACATAATCTAAAAAAAAAAAATCCAGAAATCATAATGTATGATTTTTAACTATTTATTTGTATGATACAGCTGCAAATAAGTATTTGAACACCTGAGAAAATCCATGTTAATATTTGGTACAGTAGCCTTTGTTTGCAATTACAGAGGTCAAACGTTTCCTGTAGTTTTTCACCAGGTTTGCACACACTGCAGGAGGGATTTTGGCCCACTCCTCCACACAGATCTTCTCTAGATCAGTCAGGTTTCTGGCCTGTCGCTGAGAAACACGGAGTTTGAGCTCCCTCCAAAGATTCTCTATTGGGTTTAGGTCTGGAGACTGGCTAGGCCACGCCAGAACCTTGATATGCTTCTTACAGAGCCACTCCTTGGTTATCCTGGCTGTGTGCTTCGGGTCATTATCATGTTGGAAGACCCAGCCTCGACCCATCTTCAATGCTCTAACTGAGGGAAGGACGTTGTTCCCCAAAATCTCGCAATACATGGCCCCGGTCATCCTCTCCTTAATACAGTGCAGTTGCCCTGTCCCATGTGCATAAAAACACCCCCAAAGCATGATGCTACCAACGGTGGTCCAAGCTCTTTTCAGGTAATTGACCAGCTGATCCCGTGTAGTTCTGGGCTGATTTATCACCTTTCTTAGGATCATTGAGACCCCATGTTGATCTGAAAATTCAGCTTTGTCCCCGTTATGATTGAATCACAGCAGGGCCGGCCCAAGCCCTTATGGGGCCCTAAGCAGAATTTTATTTGGGGCCCCCTCTGTGCCACCAATACGATTGACTATTGTTCATTCTTGATAATTCGCACACCCAGTATAAATTGTATTAGTTGTAGCTGTGTTGCTTACATCATGTCTGCCAGTCATGTTTTTACCCTTTTACGGTTTTTAATTGTAACAGTAGCAAACCCACAGGAGTGATCAGGTGTTAAAGTCTTACAGTAAGTCTTACAGTAATACAGTTCACACTGGGATATGTACTTTTTTAAAGTAGTCTCTTATCCTGAATATGCTCACTTTTCCCCAGGATTCTTTGATGAATAGAAAGTTCAAAAGAACAGCATTTCTCTGAAATAGAAAGCTTTCAAAAAAAATCCTAAAAACATTGTTCAACACTGATAATCATAGATGTTTGTTGAGCATCAAATCATCATATTAGAATGATTTGTGAAGGATCATATGACACTGAAGACTGAGTAATGATGACAAATTCTGCTTTGATCACAGGAATAAATTACACTTTACTATTTATTCACATAGAAAACCTTTTTATTTTCTAAATAAAAATTTCCAAAATGTAGGCTACACAACTTATAATTTCAAGGGAGAAACTGGAAGCTATGCTGTCTACTCTGTACAAAACATGCAGAAGGTCAGACAAGATATTTGCACTAACCATATAGCGCATTCTCAAATCCATCCATTCATAAAAAGGTTACCGGGCAACTGACTAGTACGTAGCCGATTTTTCCGCACTTTGGACTTTGAACCCTGACTAACAAACGAATAGTGTCCCGATTGCGCTGCGAGCTTGTGCAGCGCTGTCAGAATCAATCCATGCATATATTAAACATTTTTTGCAAGAAATTGCAAAAAGTTTTCTAAGGCCATTTCGCGATTTCAATCATCATAAAATAACTTTGCCGGAGAGTAATTTACAGTGCTCTTGGGGGCCCTCTAGTGGCCAAGGGGGCCCTAAGCAGCTGCTTAGTTCGCTTATGCCTTGGGCCGGCTCTGAATCACAGGACCGGATACCAGTCATTTGCCAAGAGATCTCTTATTTATTATTTTTATATGTCAGACATAGTAGAGACATTGAAAAGTTATTGTCTCATGCCAGCTGTATGTTTCTCCATTCCTCCATTTCTCTCCCTCTCCCTTCTCCATCCTCCCTTGTCCCTGTCTCCCGTCTCTCTCTCTCTCGTCTCCTGTCTCTCTCTCCCGTCTTCCGTCTCTCGTCTCCCGTCTGAGGCAGGACACTCAATTTGAATGTTATATACTACTAACAGAGGATCTCACTAGGAGGAGACTTCCTTAGAAGGAAGAGAAACATGCGTCCTATGTTTAAAATAGAGCGTATACATCATGCTTACATATGTTGCACAATCCACTTTCCTTATAAATAATCAGTTGACAATATGTCATGGAACAGTTGCATGCTACTGTATGCATCAGTGGAAACATGTTCTATAAGTATGCACATTCCTGTAACAAATATAGCTTATCCATGTCTCTCCTTGGGACACATGTTCAGAAACAGCCTGACTTTACATTGTACATTATACAAATAATTATGAAAAATAATAAAACATTATAATACTAAATAAAAATAACAATAAACAATATAATTTCAATCTTCACCCCACGAGGTGAGGTCTTGCATGGAGCCCCAGTTCGAGAGAGATTGACAGTCATGTTTAGCTTCTTCCATTTTCTAATGATGGCTCCAACAGTGGAGCTTTTTTCACCAAGCTGCTTGGCAATTTCCCCGTAGCCCTTTCCAGCCTTGTGGAGGTGTACAATTTTGTCTCTAGTGTCTTTGGACAGCTCTTTGGTCTTGGCCATGTTAGTAGTTGGATTCTTACTGATTGTATGGGGTGGACAGGAGTCTTTATGCAGCTAACAGCCTCAAACAGGTGCATCTAATTTAGGATAATAAATGGAGTGGAGGTGGACATTTTAAAGGCAGACTAACAGGTCTTTGAGGGTCAGAATTCTAGCTGATAGACAATGTGTTGAAATACTTATTTGCAGCTGTATCATACAAATAAATAGTTAAAAAATCATATATTGTGATTTCTGGATTTTTTTTAGATTATGTCTCACAGTGGACATGCACCCACGATGACAATTTCAGACCCCTCCATGATTTCCAAGTGGGAGAACTTGCAAAATAGCAGGGTGTTCAAATACTTATTTTCCTCACTGTACATATATATATACACACACAAGCCGAATTCCAGAAAAGTTGGGACGTTTTTTTAAATTTAAATAAAATGAAAACTAAGACTTTCAAATCACATGAGCCAATATGTTATTCACAATAGAACATAGATAAAATATCGAATGTTTAAATTTTACACTTTTATCCACTAATTGAATTCATTTCAAATTTGATGACTGCTACAGGTCTCAAAAGTTGGGATGGGTGTTAAAGGTAAGGATGATGGAAGACCAGGGTGGGGTGACATTTACAGTCTTTAATAGATAAAGGAAATCGTCCTCAATGAATAATCAGAACATAAATAACAGGCATCAATCAGAGCCAGAACCGAAACTGCCAGATGGCTGGATAATGATAACATAAACTCCCACGAGGACAGAGGCCAGGAACCCAGAGATGCCTACAGCCAGTCAGGGAAAGTTATGGCAGCAGAGTGGGTGAACAGCCGAGAGCAGGCGCTGACCAGGTACTCTGCAAACAGGCACATCTGGATAACACAGTCTGATGGCAGTATAACTCACTGTTTGAACAAATTATATATTGTCAAGCAGACAGGATAGGACAAGACAGGATGAAGTCACAGACGTTTCTCATATGTAGTGAATGAATAATCCGACAACAAGACAGGGAAGGAGAGGGAATAAGAAGCGGAGACAATCAAGGGAGAAAATGGACCTGTTCATTTGCATGTTTCAATGACTCATCCTGAGACTGTTCCAGGGGAAAATCATCGCGGTCTGAGAGAATCAGTCTCTCAATCGTGCTCGTTACCCTGGATTCAGTGCTCAGTGGTCCAGGTTCAGCCTCTCCCACCTGCACGGCGGGTGCTGCCTTCTCCAGCTTTCTTTTATTACAAGAGACATCCGCACACAAATACCCTAGTAAATCCTTAAAAGCCGGCCAATTTTTTTCCCAGAATGAGCGGATGCCTGAGGTGCGGATTAACGGCCACCTCTACACTATGCTTTTGACCCCGAAATTGAATCACAACTGACACCACAGGATACATTTTCACCACGTGCCCGTGCACGCACCGTACCTTAACCATGCGGCCTGTATCCAATTCCTCAGGCTGAATCAGGCTTTGGTGGATCGAGGTTTGGTTACATCCTGAATTCACGAAAGCCGGATAGGTACCCCCCTTAATACTCACAGGTATCTGGTACCAGCCAGCCTGACCGGGGGCAGCCTGTGGGACATCCGGGACCCGGATCATTGTCCCCACCTCCATCATTGGGCATCTGTCGATGAAATGGTCTGGGTCCCCGCAACGCCAACAGGCCGGCCCAGACCTACCCGCCACCCCTGTGGTGGTAAGTGGGCCCAGCGATGGGCGTGGAGAGAGCGGGGCAGAGGGAGCGGCATTGGTCCCCTTGGGCGGAGCTTGCATTGCCCCCGAAAACTCCGGGCTGGTTCCACCACTCCCTCGGGGTGGAATCCTGGGCGGGCCTGGAGGACGGGACAGGTTTGTAGGACAAAGAGGGAGAAGAGAGAAGAGAGAGAAAGAGAAAGAAAGAGAAAGAGAAAGAGAGAAAGAGAGAGAGAGAAAGAGAGAGAGAGAAAGAGGGAACCCCAGAGAACGTCGGTCGGTGGCACTGGACCCACTCGGCCATTCTCCGGGGAAGCCGAGTGACGAACTGTTACAGTACCATGAGGTCGATGATTTTTCCAACGTCGTTTCCCTCAGCCAGTAGCCATTTGCGGCAGGAGTCCCGGAGCTGTTGGGCCATCACAAAGGGTCGGCCACTTTCGCCCATCTCAAGCGACCGAAACCGCTGGCGGTGTTGCTCTGGACTTCGGCCGACCCGCCCCATCTTGTTCAGCAGCAGGTGGGTGTTCATACTTGGGATGGGACCTCTGTCCGAACCTCCCAATCCATCCAGCTCCGGAACCTCTCGCGGTCCCCCTGCTGGGCCTGCACGATTGTCTGGAAGCGGCGCTCTTGGTCGCTCCTCAGATCGAGCAGAGCCTGGTGTTGATCCTGATGCAGGACCGCAAGGGACGAGATGATCTCCGCAAATGGTGATGATGATGGCAGAACTTGCATGGCGGCACCACTGTAACAAAGTTCGATATGAGTAAGGAAGGAAGAAGGCATGGTCGGCTTAATGGAGACTCGGGTGGCTTTTATCACTATTTCACACACTCTTTTAACACAGCACACGCACAGGCGTTTCACAAAATAAATCAAAAGTTCTCAATCACAGTCCAGTTGCTCTCCTCTCTTTGTGTGTGTGTCCAAGTCTCCTGTCAGTCTCTCTCCCGGAAGCTCTCTTTCTGGTGGCTTATATCCGGTCTCTCCACGCCCATTACTGGAACAAGGCACAGGTGTTCATTATTTGCAATTGACCCACTTACGGCTTACTTGTCTCCTGACTCTCTCTCCCGTCACAGACCTCACTAAACCACGCCCCCCTGGCACAGATATCAAAATGTATTAATATGCGTATCTGACTCTATATATATTTTTTTTTAATGTCCGTTGTGATGTTAAATAAAGCATTAAAAACCAAAGAAGAGAATTGCAACATGCGTGAAACTTGTGGCTCATACAGTTACAGATGCAGCATTATGCTGCAAGAGATGAGGGTGCTTTTATCATTTTTTGGGTCAAGAAAGAGTCTGAGTTTGTAATATTTTTCCTCATCCCTTACTGCAAAACACTTGCTCTGTCACAGTAAGGACTGTGGATTCTGTCACATATCACACATGCACACTTCAATAAGCCGACAGAAACCGAAGGAGCGAAACCATTGTGACCATTGCGAGTGCAATGCATACTAATCCTGGTCTCTTCTATACTTAACCTAAACACTTTGCAGGGATTGCTCTGTAAATTAAATTGAGAATATAACTGATGCATATATGCTATTTTAAATACTGTAGTCTATGAGAGATGTGACGTGTGTTAGTCTGTGAAAATACCGTGTCAGGCAGGCTACACAAATATTGATCTTGACAATCTCTTAGCCTCTTGTCTTTTTTACATATCTTACTCTGCATTTAACTTAAAATATTTTATTTTGTACAAGAAAACAGCATAGGCTTCAAAATAAATTATGTTATTGGAAAATTGTAAAGTGGTCATTTGAACAACACGAACGAACGTTTAAAAAACAATATGAAAAATCAAAATTGAATAACTCCATAACGGATTGAGAAACGTGCGCGCATTAGTTGAGTAAGAAAAACAACAAAATTATAGTTCCCTTTCGAAAGGGAACTCGCGCTGCGTCAGCTCGACGCTACGGGGAACGCCTCCGGCATGACAGGTGCCTGAAATCACAATCAAAAAAATATCAATCCTATTGACCGGCGACAGCTTCTGACGTCATCAAGGTGCAACCAGGAAGTATAAAAGGGCGCCTTGCCAACATGACAGCATCTCTTCGTCTTCAGTGACTGTTTTGCCTGTTATCGCCAAAAGCGTCAACGTTGAAGTGGAAATGAAGTGTGCTAAGAAACTGCGCCACTTCCGCAGGTGCGTGGATCCGTGTACCAGGTACCTTACACCTGATGACACACACACACTCTGCGTATACTGCCTGGGGGAAGAGCACGTACGAGAGGTTCTCGAGGGAGCCTCCTGTGCAAACTGTGATCGTTTTCCAATGAGAACGCTCCGCTCTCGTCTGGTTCTCTTCTCGAGGGGAGAGAGCTCAGCAGCTGGGAACGGCCCCGCTCGTGCTGAGGCTGAGCAGCGTCTACAATCCTGGGGTTCCCAGTTGGATCTGGCTCGTCGCCTGGAGACCGGTGTAGTGCTTGCAGACAACGAGCCAGATCTCGAGGGGCAGACCTCGGAGGAGGAGCGGGATCTGGGCTCCTCCTCCTCGTCTGCTGCTCTTCCGTTTGAGCAGAGGATGGTTGAGGAGGCGAATGAAGCGCCTGAGGCTGAGGCTTCTCAACCACCTTGTCCCATGTATGGGGAGCTGTTGGAGGTCATGGAGCGCGCTGCAGGTAGACTGCAGCTGCCCTTGCAGCGCGTTAGGAGGGATGACGTGCGTCCGAGTAGGTTGGACGACCGTTATCTCTCCGCTCATGACCAACCAGCTCCCGGGAGTCTTCCATTCTTTCCTGATCTCCACCAAGAGATCTCGAGAGGATGGAAGAAACCCTATTCAGCCCGTATCCATCGACATCAGCGGGCTAATTTCGCTGACGTCGAGGGATTGCCCGAGGCTGGATATGTGTCGGTGCCGGGCGTAGACGAGACGTTCGCGAACTACCTCGCTTCCGGGCGGCCATCGACACTGAGGGCTCCCAAACTGCCGACGGAACCTCTCAGAACGACCTCGCGTCTGAACGGCAGGGCATACATGTCGGGTCATGCCGGGGCGGCTTTACACACAATGGCAGTGTTATAAGCCTATCAGGCAGACCTGCTGGGGGACCTCGATCAGGGGGAGGGACTAACCCCTGATGTGGTGGTCGAGCTGCGCCGGACCACAGATTTGTCTCTCCGGGCCACCAAGCAAACTGCCTTCGATGGCGGCGATGGTGGCCACGGAGAGACATCTGTGGCTGAACCTGGCGGACATCGGGGGGAAAGAGAGATCCTTTTTTCCTCGATGCCCCGGTTTCGCCCTCTGAACTTTTCGGCACCTCTGTAGAGGCGGTGGTGGGGAAGTTCAGAGAGGCGAGGGCGCGCTCGGCGGCATTTAGGGCATGCATCCCGCTGAGGTCCGGGACCACGCCCAGGCAGTCGGGTGTCCCTCGCCCGTCTCGGTCTGAGGGCTGGAGATGGGAACAGCGAGCCAGCGTTGCCTCTCGAGCGCCCTCGCCGCGGAGGACCGGGACGAAGAAGAGGTGGGACACTCGCAACCGGAAGAGGAAGGAAGCCGGGGCTGGCAACCGGGACCAGCGCAGGCAGCGGACTCCGCCCCCGAGGACGTGGAGGTGAACGCTGCCTTTTTCCCTTCCTCTGGATTTTCCCCGGGCGCTTTACATCAGGCCGTTGGGCCTATGATGAGCAGAAAATGTACGATTCTGACAGCCCGCCTGGTTTGTTTGTCGAAGCGCCCCCCTCAGGATTGCGGGTGGATACTAGCTCGACGGCTGGTTTGAAGCACCGCGAGGAGCGATTGGTGAGTCCCCCTCTATAAGGGTGAAACATTTTCAAAACTATGTTTTTCAGGACTTTTGCACCTTCGCTCTCCTGAGAGGTTATTTGGGAAAATTTTGGAACGTCGCTGGATTTCGCAGGGCCTGCAGCTCCCCGTGAGTAAGCTAAGAACGATCTTCTTTGCAACATTATGTCGTTGTGTGTGAATGTCTCACTTTTACTAGTAGAGTTTTGCTGCCTCTCCGTGTTATTTTTTCCCCACTAATGTGGGTAACTGAATTGCGCTCTTGCCCGAGGGCTTGTAATGTCGGGGGCGAGCTGTGTTTTTCCTAGCGTAAAAGTGTGAAGTAGCTGAAGACCGGGTATGCGCTTATGCATGAGCTGTAGTGAGATCTGCGCCCAGCACTGCGGGGCTTTGGGGAAGGGGTTTTTCGGGGCCTCATTGTGTAATATTAGAGGTGATAATATTTCTTTCCCGAGCCCTGAGTGGATCTAGTGCAGACTTACGTCACACCACTTGGCCTAGGCTCCGTCAAGATTGGGGGCGTTCCCTTTTAAGGAAGGTCGTTCGCCCTGGCCTGTCTTTGATATAAAACAGGGCTTTGTTTATGCATCCTTGATTCAGCCTCCTCTTGTTACAGAGTCGTCCGGCCAAGGCCCGCCCCCTTCTCTGCGTTCTGGGGTTACGAGTAACGCAGTCAAGGTGTTGCAGGAGACAGCGACTTTGCCAGTGGTCGTGGTGGTGGAATGAAGCGTCTTTCGCTGGTTTGCGGTTAGACTTTATCTGCTGTTTCCGCCTTTCAGAGCTTGGTGGGCCGCCATCTTTTGGCGGCCCCCGGCCTCTTCCTGGAGGATGGTTCGGCCGGTGGGTTCCATATTTAAAAGAAAAGGTATGGTTTCACCCTTGCTCTATGTCTCTGCTCCACCTTCTTTAGGGCTCGGGTTGAGCTGAACATCGGATAAACCTTCTGGTCGGATGCTCCCCTGAGGCCCGAGCATTACCAATGGCTGACGCCCTCGCATTTACGGTTGGCCGCTGCATGGAAAGTAAGACAGCCGCACCGAAGCAGGTGACGTAAGTTGTACTCCCCTCGCTTTAGAGGGTTTTCGTTGAGCACTTTTGCTGAGTACACTGCTGTTGGCAATGTGATTAGGTTCATGTCTGTAGGCACTGCCCGAGAGACTGCGCCGTCATGGAGGCCTTCTAGCCTCTGGGATGGAGCCAGCCCCAGGTGCGGGCGTAAGGGCCAGCTGGTTGTTAGTAGCCAGCTTGGGCGGTCTGGGCAGCAGGACTTCAGGACAGGTAGTAGGCGTCCTTGCAAGAAAGTCTTGACGCCGCGGCCCACGAGTGTGCCTTGGAGGATCTTCTCCACTGGTGTTGACATCAGTAGTAACCTCGTCAACTAGAGGCTCTTTACTTGGCCTCCTTGGGTCCCCAGGTGTTAACTGGATTTCCAGGCCTTCGTCAGCAGCAGACAGCTGCCGTCAGCCCAGGCGCAGCAGCCAGCCTTTTTAAAGTCACGGCAGGGTCCATGGAATCTGCAGACCTCCTATTTGGGGGTAGGCCCTGCCAGGCCTCCCTGAGGGGTAGGCTCCCGGTTTGGGTTACCTTTGCTCAGGTGGTAGGCCCCATTTGGCCTCCCTGAGGGCCTGCTATGGTTAGCAGGCGCTGTCTGGTCTCCCCCGAGGGGGTACGACTGGGCATTAGTCCCTCGACGGCTGGTACAAGCTGCTAGTAGGTGGTAGGCGCTACCAGGCCTCCCTAAGGGCCTGCTGTGGGGTAAGCAGGCTCACTTGACCTCCTCTATGGGGGTGTTCCTGGGCTCCAGTCACTGGATGGCTAGCATGAGTGCTAGTAGGTAGTAGGCCTCACCCGGCCTCCCTGAGCGAGTTCCGGTTCCCCAGTCACTGTGGCGGTGAGCACGAAGTGCTATGAGTAGCACGTTCTGCTATCAGGTGGTAGGCACTGGGCCTCCCTGAAGGCGAGCTCCCGGTTCCCAGACGCTGTGGCGGTGAGCATGAAGTGCCATGAGTAGCACGTTCTGCTATCAGGTGGTAGGCACTGGGCCTCCCTGAGGGCGAGCTCCCGGTTCCCGGTCGCTGTGGCGGTGAGCATGAAGTGCCATGAGTAGCATGTTCTGCTATCAGGTGGTAGGCACTGGGCCTCCCTGAGGGCGAGCTCCCGGTTCCCGGTCGCTGTGGCAGTGAGCATGAAGTGCCATGAGTAGCACGTTCTGCTATCAGGTGGTAGGCACTGGGCCTCCCTGAAGGCGAGCTCCTGGTTCCCAGTCACTGTGACAATGAGCATAAAGTGCTATGAGTAGCACGTTCTGCTATCAGGTGGCAGGCACTGTGCCTCCCTGAGGTCGCTGAGACGGTTAGCGAAGTGAAGCGCTATTGGCGGCATGTTCTGCTATCAGGTGGAGGCAGTGAGCCTCCCTGAGATCGTTCCCCGGTCCCCAGTTTCGGTAATGGATCGTAGCATGGGTTGCTATCAGGCAAGCTGCACAGGCTTCCCTGTGGGATTCGCTGTGGAGTAGTAGGCCCCAAGTGGCTTCCTCTGAGGGCACGCTCCTGTCTCGTGGTTTCTGGATAGGTCCAGTCACTGAGCGGAGAGCTGTCATGGAGGAATGCCCGACCTTTTGCAGGTGGTAGGCCCGCTAGGCCTCCCTGATGAAGCGAGTCCCTGGTCTTCCCTGCTACCTCGAGGGCTAGCATGACTGCGATCAGGTATCAGGCACGTATGGCCTTCCTGAGGGCAAGCTCCGCTGTTGGACACGCGAGCAGTCGGCACAGGTTACCAGGTGGAGGCCCCTCTCAGCCTCCCTGGGGAACGAGTTCCCTAGGCGGGAATGCACAACTGGCTTTACGCTGACAGCTAGTGGTCACCTGCTATCAGGCGCCGGTCTCTGGCTGTTCGCGAGAACTGAAGGCGGTGTTCTTACCCTAGCATGACGAGACGTCGCTGCTGCTATGCGGTCCCTACAGGAGGGGACTTTCATAGACTGCCTATGGTTACCTACCGGGCAGGCTTATGAGCTCCTCTCAAGTGAGGGTCTGCTATGACCTTACGGATGCCTGGCGCTGATTCATTGGTTGTAGGCCCCTCAGGGCCTCCCTGGTACGATCAGCCTGTAAGGCCTTTGGCCTCCTAAGCACGTTTTAAAGTAAGTACTTGGTAGATCCGAGGATCGAGCGGCTAAACTCCCCTCGCTAGCAAGGGTTAGAAAGCACTTCGCTGAGCGCTGCTCTCCGGGATAACCCGTCTCTGAGGTCCGGCTAGTGGAGGACACTGCCTTTCTGCAGCACCCTAGCGGGATGTCTCTTCGGGGGCGAGTACCAGAGGCTCTGTACTTTACAGACAGGGTTGGCTGTACTGACGTGCCCCAGATGGGGTCACCTGGTTAAGTCTCCCTGGTGGCATTCGGTGAAAACCTCCCGAATAGTGACTGGCATAGGTTCCCTCGGGTTCCCTTGCCACGTTCCCTTAAAGGAACCCCTTCTGTCGAATGGGCTGGTTCCAGGCCTTCGAGCAGGACCTCCGGGAAGGACCTCATGTGTGTGAAGGTTTCCTTCTCAGGCTATAGCTTGGGCTTTGACCGTAGGGAGCGCTGTCACTGACAGCCTAATGTGACCAGAAGGGGAGTGGTTCAGGCATTTCAGTTGAATTTGCTTGTCTTGACAGTTGTCACTGCCAGTGGGCATGCACTCCCGTCGGCATGGCGGCGTGGGTATATCGTTCCCCGTAGCGTCGAGCTGACGCAGCGCGAGTTCCCTTTCGAAAGGGAACGTCTCAGGTTACGAATGTAACCATTGTTCCCTGAGAACAGGGAACAAGACGCTGCGTCGCTTTGCCATGCCGCAGGGTCTGCCTGCCGAAAACAGTCCCTTCAGACGATCAGATGCTGTCATGTTGGCAAGCGCCCTTTTATACTTCCTAGTTGCACCTTGATGATGTCAGAGGCTGTCGCTGGTCAATAGGATTGACGTTTTTTTTATTGTGATTTCAGGCACCTGTCACGCCGGAGGCGTTTCCCGTAGCGTCAAGCTGACGCAGCGTCTCGTTCCCTGTTCTCAGGGAACAATGGTTACATTCGTAACCTGAGACGGTTTTTTTTTTTTAAGTAGAAAATATTTTTTATGTAAAGAGATATATATTAAAATAAAAAGTTCTTAAAGGAACACAACTCTTCTTAAGTGGAAGGAAGCTTTTTTTCCCTCACGTGGAATATAGAAAGCACATTAGTTGGGTTAGTAAAATAACAAAATTATAGAGTTTATATAGAGTCTATAAAACACGAAAGAACAACAAATATATCAGAAAAGCCTTTCTTTAAAGTGAATTTCGTTTTGTATAAATTGTATCTTAATTTTAATCTATGTTTTATTAACCAAATTGCCCAGATTTAATAAATAACAAGCAAATAGCCTATAACAGACAATGACATGGAGGCGGAGGCGGAGGCGGCGGCGCAGCGTGATAAACGGCTTAAATGAACATCGACTAGAAAAGAAAAAAATCTTTAGTCAGGGGCAGCCCTTACTATTTATTTCAGATAGGCCTATATTTTGTCCAGCATGTCACAAAGGGAGTTCTGGGTTGAGTGCACGGTGCTGAGCGGAATGAACTTCAGAAATGAGTGGAATCTCCAGAAAGGCGCTTGACCTCCACTGGAGGAAATATTACCGCTCTATGCACACATAGAAACAGTCACAATATGACCTCATGTGTGTTTTAAAAAAACAATTTAACTTATAAATAATACTTTTTAATGGGCCACTTAAAATGTGTATTACAAATAAATTATTAAATTCTAAAAATGAATAAAATGAACATAAATTTGCATTGCATTTGCAATCCTTTGAAACCACCCCACTTCCCACGCCCCCTGATGATATCTCACAAAATTAATTGCATTTCAAAGGCAATTTTCAAAATAACAAAATAAATAAAATAAAATAATAATAATTAAAAAAAAAAGGTTACAACATTTTTTGTAGGTTACATCAGATTGGCTAGTAGATGGGTGGGTAAGTCTGATTCAGACACTGTATAAATAAGTAGAGCAGAACACACTCCTGGAGGAGACTCACTCATGGCCTTTGAGACAGAGGATAATGAGACTCAATACTGCTTTCCTGCCATCAACTCATCATGTATCAAGGGGATGCGCTCTAGATATAAATACAATATTGTGTATGTGTTTGTATCATTGCTGTCAGCATGGACTGTGTTTCTGAACCTGCTGGTGATCATCTCCATCTCTCACTTCAAGAAGCTTCACACTCCAACCAACCTGATTATTCTCTCTCTCGCTGTGGCCGACCTGCTTATGGGACTTGTCATGCCCATAGATGCCACCAGACTGATTGAGACATGTTGGTACTTTGGAGACACTTTCTGCAGACTGTTTATTATAATCCTTGGATTGGTTTTCTCAGCATCTCTTAGTAATTTAGTTCTAGTTGCTGTTGATCGATATGTGGCTGTGAGTCACCCTTTACTGTACCCACAGAAAATCACCACAACTAAAACTTTAATAAGCATCTGTCTGAGCTGGGTTTTTTTCTCAACTTATAACACTATCCTTGTAATTAATAGCGGATATTTTGACACTTCACTCAGAACAGACATGTGTTATGGAAAGTGTTCTGTTATGGTGGGATTTGCCTGGATAGTTACTGATCTGTTCATGTCTTTTATTTTTCCTTGTGTCGTGATCATAACTTTATATTTGAGGATTTTCTATGTTGCACATCAGCAAGTGAAAGTTATAAACTCTCTGATGAAAGGTGGTAAACGTGTAACTGAAGGTTCAGTGAGGAGGCAATCTGAGAGTAAAGCTGCTCTGACATTAGGAATTATTGTGACAGTTTATCTGATTTGCTTTATTCCATACTATATATGTTCTATATCAGTAACCTCTCCCACAACCATATATATTTTGACATGGGTTTTGTATATTAACTCAAGTTTGAATCCACTGGTCTATGCTTTATTTTATCCCTGGTTTAAAAAGACTATTAAAATCATCCTAACTCTAAAAATATTTCAGCCAGCATCCTCTTTGGTCAATATTTTTACAGAACGTAAATTGTAATTGAACTGGTAAAGCTGTCACTCATGAAACGTTGATATGATTAGCACTGTATGATTTATCTTTGTAATTTTAAGTGACAATGTTCATGAATTGTATTGCATTGGATCATTAAGTAAAGGGTTCTTAACTCCTTTGAGGTATGTTTGATTAGGTTTTGAGCTAAACTATGCAGGAAAGTGGAGAACACTTGGATTACCCCGAAACAGAGTAGGCCTAACTTCTATCCACATTCACCCAGTTGCTACAGACAACAGAATTAACAGTTAACACTAACAATACAATTATGAAATATCTTAATGTAACTTTTCCAGTAAGTTGATGTATTTTTTATGATATTTCATGAAAATGCCTGTGAATAAATGAATGATAAACTGGAACTCTTAATCACCGTACATCATTATTAAACTGCTTTACTCGGCAGCTCGGGTTGAGTTAGACAGGTCCTTCCACCAGCAGGGAACAGTCCAGGTAAAGGTCAGTGAAAGTGAATTTGTGTCTCTTTGGCAGTGAATGGATTGATTGCTGTATTAAGTTATCAAAAAGTAAAAACTAAAATGTAAAAAGTGCATAATTGACCCTGTAATAGAAAGCTGCCGCTGTTGCGTTAGTCTGGTGTGTTTGTCTCTGTTTCTTTTGTATGGAGGCCCACTAGTGCACAACACAATGACACTTAAAAAGAAAACATAAGTTAACACAGTGGAATCAAGTCACACCAGAATCATGCCACAACACAACCGAAGTGTACTTAATTACCATAATGCTAAATTCAGCTACTTGTTCATTAGTTTCTTATTGATACATGAACCTCCCTTTAAATAAAACAATGCTTTCTGAGGTCGTCCATATTTATAGCACTACGTGAATTAAGTGACGTTAGAGCTGAATGAACCTAGTCAGAATTTTTCCACCACCTGTATTAGTGTGTAAATCCAACTGTTACGGCCCCCGTCTAGGTCAGGACCGAAACATAAATAACACAACACGGATTGGCTGTTAATGTCTCATTTTTATTTTCTCAGAGTCTTAGATCGTATGATCGATCTTGGTGCAGCAGCCATTAGATAATACTAGTAAAATCAAAAGAAAGAAACATAAACAAAAGAACTGAAGCAAATGATCAGGGGTGAGCAAATGCCAAAATAATAAACAAACAACACTCTAACTTCCCATTAATAAACTAACTTCCCTGTGCATCAAAATAAAGAAACCAAAATACAGCAATATTACCTCACTCCTTATCTATTCAAGAAAACAGGAGAAAAGGGTGGTGGTCAAGTGACCTACAAAAATAAATAAGGCACTCACCCCCTACAGCTTCACATGTGGTTTGCAAACATGTGCAAGAGACATTGGAGTTCAGGACATGAGGCTCTCAAAAGGGTTAACAGCACTCGGTTAGAATGTAACTGGATTTAACAGCATTGTCACTAAAGCTTAACACCAAAACTACATGGGCAATAATGGTCAAAGAGAGAAAGACACACACAAACACACACACCGAGAAGAAAACATGGCAAATAACAAAGAGTACAATCGTAAAGAGTGAGAGCCCTCCAGCGAGACTTAGAGGAATTTATAGTCCAGGCCTCCAACCATCGACAGTCTCTCATTAAAGGTTCTTCGTGTTTTTTTAAAGCTTTGATTGTGTTTAGAGTGTGCAATATAACATGTGTTCATGTTTCGTGTGTAAAAAAACTGTATTTTTCACTCAATTTACTTATCTGTATACCGCTGTTCCCGACGACGTACGTTAGTGACTAACGAATGGGGGTTTCGCTTAGAAAGCCTATTACCTTCGAGAATTTAACAGCGCCCAATGGCAGTGCCAATGCCATGGGCATGCGGAATTTGCATGCGTAACTCCGCCCCACCTCGTGGGTATATAAGGAAGTACGCTGGCAACATCGCATTATGTTTCTGCTTTGGAGCCAAGATGATCTCTTCACTCCTTCAAGCCTGAAAACGGAGTCTTTGTCAGCCTTCGAGACAAGCAGCTTTCCAGAGGCATTGGTGTTACGGCGCGTTCCAGTGATCGCATACTGCCTGTCTGCTGATCTGCGCAGTGGTCTGCTAGACAGCTGGTGTGTGGTCCCTGGGTGCTTCGGCGTTCTCTGCGAAGCTTCCTCTCCTAAAAGAGCTTACACGTGACGCGTCCTTTTCAGGATGTCTCGTCCGTGTACTTCTGGGTGTGGCCGGTCGCTTTCTTCCTTTGATGGGCACAATCACTGCCTGGTATGTTTGGGCTTTCAGCATGCCCAGGCAGCGTTTGTGGATGCGTCATGTTCCCACTGCGGGAACATGACTCGGCTGTGTTGCCACCCTCGGGCGTTCCAGCATTGCCCGAGTCGGACCCAGAGCTGACAGCCATGCTGTCTCGGGCAGCCGCGAGTCTCGGGATAGAGTGGAACCCTCCGCCCTGTCCCGAGCGCTCGCGGCTCGATGATTGGTTTTTGGGAGCGTGCGCTGACACCCGTCAGTCCCCGCCCCCAATACCTTTCTTTCCCGAGCTGCATGAGGAAGTTGCGCGGGTCCTGGAAGTCCTCGCTGTCTTCCCGCGACTGTTCGGCGATTTCCTCCGCCTTCTCTACCCTTGATGGGGCCGTGGCCAACGGGTACACTGGGGTCCCCCCAGTCGAACGATCTGTTGCGATGCAACTGTGTCCGCAGAGCGCTTCGACTTGGCGTGGTGATCCTAAGCACCCCTCCAAAGTCTGTCGATTCACATCTACATTGGTGGCGAAATCGTACAGAGCTGCGGGGCAGGCTGCCGCCTCTTTGCATGCCATGGCGATCCTTCAGGTCTACCAGGCCAGGATCGTCAGGGACATGCACAAGGGTAGAGTTGATCCGGGCTCCTCGACAAGCTGCGTGCCGCCACCGACCTCGCTCTCCGGGCGACGAAGGTGACCGCACGCTCCCTGGGTCAAGTGATGTCCACAAATGTGGTCCAGGAGCAACATTTGTGGTTGAACCTGGCTGATATGCGGGACACCGAGCGAACCTGGTTCCTCGATGCCCCCATATCCCAGGCCGGCCTCTTCGGTGGGGCAGTTGAAAGCTTTGCCCAACAGTTTTCAACCGCTCAGAAGCAGACTGAGGCTATTAAACATATACTGCCCCGGTGGCCAGCTGCTGCCTCCACCCAGCCGCCGGCACAGTCGCCTCAGCCTGCTCCCCGCCGAGGACGCCCTCCTAAGGCTCCCGCCCGGTCCCAGCAGCAGCCTTCACCCGGGCCGGGTGGAGGTCGCCCTAGGAAGGCGTCCCAGTCCGCTCAGCCCGCCCAGCTAAACGCCAGGCCAAGCGGCGCTCCTGAGACGGACGGCTCAGGGATGGGAAATTCTTTCAGGGAGATGGTAGCAGGACCACTCCTTCCCCCGGTGGAGGGCCGGGGGAAAATCCTTTGTTCAGCTGCTGGCCCCCGGGTCAGCAGCACCCTATGTTGGTTAAAGAAAGAATTAACACTCCCATCCCTGAGCCACCAGAGATCGGTGATGACAGTGCGCGCCACCCCCGGGTCCCGCCACTCGCATCCCTCTCTGTCGCCAGCCTCCTGGCAGAGCAGACCCCAGTGGAACGTGCATCCTTCCCTGGTCTCCTCTGTCAGGACGCAGCAGTTAACCGTGCCCCCGCACCAGGACGCCCAACAGCCTCCCATGTCCGGGCCGGTAACGCTGCCTCACTGCCCCACCCTGGGTACGTCTGTGGTCCGAATGACCCCGCTGGTGCAGTTCCTGGGAGTCTGGCTTCAGCTTCCAGGTCTGTCCCGCTGGGTCGCGAAGACCGTCAGGCGCGGCTACGCGATTCAGTTTGCGCAGGTTCCTCCCTGCTTCCGGGGAGTCCTCTACACTATGATCAGGGCCAATGCCCCCGTCATGAGTACGGAGATTGCCACCTTACTGGCGAAGGGTGCAATCGAACCTGTCCCTCCCGCCGAGATGAACTGCGGGTTCTACAGCCCGTACTTCATTGTACCCAAGAAAACCGGTGAGTTACGGCCAATCCTGGACCTGCGCATCTTGAACCGATACCTTCACAGGCTTCCGTTCAAGATGTTGACAGCGAAACGCCTTTTCGAATGCGTTCGTCTGGACGATTGGTTTGCAGCAATCGTCCTGAAGGACGCCTACTTCCATGTCTCCATTCTACCTCGACACAGACCGTTCCTACGGTTTGCTTTCGAGGGGCGGGCATATCAGTACGCGGTCCTCCCATTCGGCCTATGTCTGTCCCCTCGCGTCTTTACGAAGATTGCCGAGGCAGCCCTTGCGCCCCTTCGGCAGCACAGGGTTCGCATCCTGAACTACCTCGACGACTGGCTCATAATGAGTCACTCTCGAGCGCAGGTTTGCGAACACAGAGACCTAGTGCTCCAGCACTTAGCCAGTCTGGGCCTTTGGGTCAACTGGGAGAAGAGCCAACTTTGCCCCGTGCAGAGGATCTCTTTTCTCGGTATGGATATCGACTCGGTCGCCATGTGTGTGCAGCTTTCGAGCAAGCGCGCACAGTCTCTGCTGACTTGCCTTCGTCAAATCGAGAGCGAGAGTGCGGTCCCACTGAAACTAGTCTGGCACGCTCCGGGTACGAGTGACTCGGGCCTGCTTTCAGACTCTCACCCCGTGGTCGAACCTCAGTTTTCTACGGACCGAAGTGTCCTTAGAACGAGATTCCAGGCATGTTGTTGTATCAACAGATGCCTCATCCACGGGCTGGGGTGCCATGTGCAATGGACAAGCAGCCGCGGGCTCCTGGACAGGACCCCAGTGCCTTCTGCATGTCAATTGCCTCGAGTTACTGGCAGTACGGTTCGCCCTGCACCACTTCCTAGCGTTGCTGAGTGGTCAACATGTACTAGTCAGGACAGACAACACAGCCACACTAGTGTACATCAACCACCAGGGCGGTCTACGCTCCCGCCGTATGTCTCAACTCGCCCGCCATCTCGTCTTATGGAGTCAGAAGCACCTGAGGTCCCTTCGTGCTGTCCACATCCTGGGAGATCTGAACCGTGCAGCCGACGAGCTCTCACGGTTTCAGCCACTTCCTGGAGAATGGACACTCCATCCCCAGACAGTCCAGCTGATATGGGAACGGTTCGGCGACGCACAGGTAGACCTGTTTGCCTCCCAGGACTCTTCCCATTGCTCCCTGTATTATTCCCTGACCGAGGGCACGCTCGGCACGGATGCCCTGGCGCACAGCTGGCCGCCGGGTCTACGCAAGTATGTGTTTCCCCCAGTGAGCCTTCTCGCATGGGTACTGTGCAAGATCAGGGAGGACAAGGAGCAGGTCATGTTGGTTGCCTCGTATTGGCACGGCCAGACCTGGTTCTCAGAACTTCTACTCCTTGCGACAGCCCCTCCCTGGCCTATTCCTAGACAGGACCTCCTCACTCAGAGACGGGGCACCCTTTGGCACCCGCGTCCGGCTTTCTGGAAGCTCCACGTGTGGCTTCTGGACAGGACGCGGCAGGTTTGAGTAGTCTTCCACCTGCGGTGGTCGCTACCATCACTTCCGCTAGGGCAGAGTCTACACGGCACGCCTATGCGTTGAAGTGGAACCTCTTCGTCACCTGGTGTTCTTCCCGCCAAGAAGACCCCTGGAAATGCCTGATCGGGTCCGTGCTATCGTTTCTCCAGGAGGGGTTGGAGAGAAGGCTGTCTCCCTCCACCCTTAAAGTGTACGTGGCCGCAATATCTGCAAGATCCACCACGATCTCCTGGGAGACAAAAAGGTAAGTCAACACGACCTGATCATCAGGTTCCTGAGGGGAGCGAGAAGACTGAATCCTCCTCGCTCTCCCCTTGTTCCCTCTTGGGACCTCGCAGTAGTCCTAAGTGCTCTGCAGAGGCCTCCCTTTGAGCCTTTGCGGTCGGTTGATATTAAGTTTCTGTCGATGAAGACGGCTCTGCTGACCGCATTGGCCTCTCTTAAGAGGGTAGGGGACCTGAGGCATTTTCGGTTGACGAAGCGTGCCTGGAGTTCGGACCGGCTAACTCTCACGTGATCCTGAGACCCCGGCCCGGATATGTGCCCAAGGTTCCCATCACTCCGTTCCGAGACCAAGTGGTGAACCTGCAAGCGCTGCCTTTGGAGGAGGCATTGCTCTGTCCAGTACGCGCTCTCCACGCCTATGTAGACAGCACGCAGTGTTTCAGAACCTCAGACCAGCTCTTTGTCTGTTATGGTGGAGAGCGGAAGGGAAGAGCTCTCTCAAAGCAGAGGTTGTCTCACTGGATAGTGGACACCATTGTTTTGGCTTACCAGCAAGGTCAAACATGTCCCCTTGGGGTTCGGGCCCACTCCACCCGGAGTGTGGCCTCCTCTTGGGCTCTAGTGCATGGCGCCTCGCTAACAGACATCTGCAGAGCTGCAGGCTGGGCGACACCTAAAACATTCGCCAGATTCTACAATCTCCTAGTGGAGCCAGTGTCCGACTATGTACTCGCCCCTACGGGTGGCCGGTAATGGACCAGGCTCAGTTGTCTTCGCTTGCTCGCCATTCCACTCCACGGACTGGATACGTGCGATATTCTCCTCAGGTGAGCTCCCCGAGAGCCCTGAGTTCCTCCAGCACTGCTGACGCCGACATCAGTTCAGTCTGCTCTTTCGAGCCCAGACCCTAATGTCTGGCCAGGTGCCCCGTGTGCATGGTTCCTCTCGGCGACCCCCACACGAGTATTTCCACCGTAAGCCTCCGCAGTGAGTAGGTGTCTTTCCCTTGGCAAGTCCCTGCCACCCCTAGGGTTAAAAATCCACCCTCTGGCTGGTACCCTAGAGTTCTTCCATATGCAGCTCTTAGCGGGTCAAATGTGTATTCTCTAAGTTCTCCCCACGGGTAGGCATTTTGGCATTTCCACACTGGAATATGCTTCCCTGTGTACCTTGGTATTCCTGTGATAAGTGGGAGTCCTTCGTCCATACTAGTCTTATGACAGGGTACTCACACTTACGCAGGGCACTGGAAGACAGCTGAGTGGCATTGTTATATTGGAATCCCCATTCGTTAGTCACTAACGTACGTCGTAGTGACTGAACGAAAGGGAACGTCTCGGTTACATATGTAACCCTCGTTCCCTGAGGAGGGAACGGAGATGTATGTTCCTTTGCCACGTCAGCTGTGCTGCCTGGAATGCGGAGTTCAGTCTTGGCTCCTGCAGCAGTTACATAATGCGATGTTGCCAGCGTACTTCCTTATATACCCATGAGGTGGGGTGGAGTTACGCATGCAAATTCCACATGCCCATGGCATTGGCACTGCCATTGGGCGCTGTTAAATTCTCGAAGGTAATAGGCTTCTAAGTGAAACCCCCATTCGTTAGTCACTAACGTACGTCTCCGTTCCCTCCTCAGGGAACGAGGGTTACATACGTAACCGAGACGTTTTCACTGTCCTAAAAACGGGCTGATGAGTTCCTTGTTCTATGAAGTCCCTCCTTCAGAAAACGTAACGAGTTCTGATTGTGCCAGCGGTTCCCGTGTTGTGATTTGACCGCAGCTTAGCGCACGTTGCACCTTGAACTGGGGCTAGGTTGAATATATCAATTTCTCGATTTTAACCAATTCTCATTTGGTTTAACTGATATTTATGCAGTTTATGGCTTTCTACGAACATTTGTGAATGAATGGGTCGCTCTCAGGAGCTCAGTGACCTCAAGTGTGGTACAGTGATAGATTTCCACCTGTGCAATAAGTCCATTTGTGAAATTTCCTCAATACTAAATATTCCACTGTCAACTATTAGTGAAGTTATTAAACGTAATTTTGGGAGGAGTACGCTCATCTAATCTTCCAATTAATACCAAGGTACAAAACAAGGTAAAGCAGCTTACCTCTTCCCATTTTTAGTTCCTGTAGCATTTGGCCCGTCCAAATCTGCATGACTGATTTCGATGATCATTTCACCTGTTGATCGCACAAGTTGCCTGTCTCTCCGCTCCACCACAGCCCAGCACAAAACACCTCGCTCAAGAAGACCTCTCTCCTCCTCCATCTAGATCATCACGGGGCTCGGTCGATCCTCATAGTGATGCATCGAGGCCTTCATCATCATCAATATCATCCTTTTCAGCAGCAAGCCCTTCCGTACTTCCTGTTGAGTACGTCAACACGCTCAGGCAAGCGTCATCCAACGCGGGTATCCATTTCTCCCAGAGGAATTCAAAAGCGTAACTTCACGATCTGCTTGTGCGCTCTCAACAAAACTCTCACGCCGCATTCAGCGTCCTCCCAGCACCATGCAAATATCAATACCGCCACTCATTCCGGCCGGCAGTCTATTGCGGCCGCAGACATTAGTTCCGCGGCTGCTCGCAATAGTTCCACAGCCTCTCCGACAGTGACTGTTACCTTTCCTCCTCCCACAGGTGAGTATAGCTTTTTCTGTCCACGCTTCCAATATTTCTGTTCCTTTTATTCTCAGTTAAATCCATCTAGCCATGGAATAAATTTCTTCTCTGCTTTTGGAGCAGGCCCAAAGTGTGAGGATGCCTCCGCAAACGGTCCGGCCCCCCCCTCCCATTAATTTCTCCTCCGCTAATTTCTGTTCCTCCTGGCTTTTATTCTCAGTTAAATCCATCTAGCAATGGAATACATTTCTCCTCCGCTATTGGAGCAGACCCAAAGTGTGAGACTGCCTCCGCAAACAGTCATGCCCCCCCCTCCCTTCCCCCGCTCATTCATTTCTCTTCTGCTAACGGCGCAGGCCCAAGCGTGAGGCTGCCTCCGCAAACGGTCATGCCCCCACTCCCTTCCGCTGCTCATTGATTTATATTCCGCTAACGGCGCAGGTCCAAGCGTGAGGCTGCCTCCGCAAACGGTCATGCCCCCTCTCCCTTCACCCGCTCATTGATTTATATTCAGCTAACGGCGCAGGCCCAAGCGTGATGCTGCCTCCGCAAACAGTCATGCCTCCCTCCCTTCCGCCGCTCATTAATTTATATTCCGCTAACGGCGCAGGCCCAAGCGTGAGGCTGCCTCCGCAAACGGTCATGCCCCCCCTCCCTTCCGCCGCTCATTAATTTATATTCCGCTAACGGCGCAGGCCTAAGCGTGAGACCGCCTCCGCAAACGGTCCTGTCCCCCTCCCATTCATTTCTCCTCCGCTTATCAGAGCACACCCAAGCGTGAGGCCGCCTTCGCAGACGGTCATGCCCCTCCCTCTCTTTCCTTTCTCCGCCGCCATTGGAGCCGATCCAAGCATGGGGTTGGAGGCGGACCCAGTTCCTCCCTATTCAGAATTGTTATTACAGTAATTGTAACACATCATCTCTGGATTCAATATTTTAAGCCATCTCACCCAGAACACTGCAATCCTACTGGACAGCTTGAAGAGCTTCAAACAATTCCATTCCTCCTACAACCAGTTTTCCCAACTTTTTTCCGCCTTTCAATTTCTTCATTCATCTCATATCTTAACCAGATTAAGTCCATCCAACCTAGTACCATCAAAGTCTATCTCAGCGGCATTCAATTTTTCTAATCTACGGTCATCCATCCAACCATCGCCGATTTCCAAATTAAAAACAAGGACACCATCCGTTATCTTCAATCTCCTGACACCCATCCAGCCATATCAATATCTTTCTTTCTCCCTTGCACACAGGGAGGTTCAGATCTCCTCTCAGCTCGACCCGCTGTTCATTGATGAGAATAACCTTCCTGTCATCAGGCATTGGTTTCATAAAAAGCTTAAGCACATCCTCACCCACTCTGATGTCCAAGCTCACTCGTATTCATCTCACTCCTTCCGCATTGGAGCAGCCACTACCACAGCCCAAAAGGACTGCCAGACCATCAAATTAAACTTCCGGGTTGGTGGTCCTCAGATGCCATTTAAACTTACAATCGTTCCGACCTCAGCCTCATCAAACAAACCATCTAACTCACTTCTCTTTAAGATGGCTGCCCCACGCAACTCAATCCAACCGATGCCTGCAAACCTTTCTTGATTCGATGCTGCCGCCACAGTGCCTCACAAATTTGATACCGCTGCTGCAGTGTTTGGCTTTACTTGATACTGCTGCTGCAGTGCTCCACCAATTTGATACTGCTGCCGCAGTGCCTCGCAAATTTGATACTGCAGCTGCAGTTCTCCACCAATTTGATACTGCTGCCACAGTGCCTCGCAAAATTGATACTGCTGCTGCAGTGTTTGGCTTTACTTGATACTGCCGCTGCAGTGCTCCACCAATTTGATATTGCTTCTGCAGTGCTCCGCCAATTTGATACTGCTGCTGCAGTGTTGTGCTTCACTTGATGCTGCAGTTCTTTGCTTGTTGCTGCAGGGCTCTGCCAATTCGATACTGCTGCTGCAGTGCTCCGTCAATTTGATACTGCCGCTGCAGTGCTCTGCCAATTTGATACTGCCGCTGCAGTGCTCCGCAAATTTGATACCGCCGCTGCAGTGCCCAGCCAATTTGAGACTGCTGCTGCAGTGCTTTGCTTGATACTGCCAATTTGAGACTGCTGCTGCATTGCTTTGCTTGATACTGCCGCTGCAGTGCCCACCAAATTGAGATTGCTGCTGCAGTGCCCGCCAATTTGAGACTGCTGCTGCAGTGCCCTGCCAAATTTGAGACTGCCGCTGCAGTGCCCCGCCAAATTTGAGACTGCTGCTGCAGTGCTTTGCTCGATACTGCCGCTGCAGTGCCCGCCAATTTGAGACTGATGCTGCAGTGCTTTGCTTGATGCTGCAGTGCTCCGCTTGATGCTGCCGCTTTATAATAGCAGTAGTAGTTGCTCTGTTTTTGAGGTCCATAAAAAATGCATCTGTCCATCAAATAACGTGCTCCACGCGGCTTTGGGGTTTAATAAAGGCCTTCCGAAGCGAATCGATGCGTTTGTGTAAGAAAAATATCCATATTTAATATAAAGTTTTATAAAGTAAAGTTCCAACCGATCGCCTTCTATGGAAAAGTGTTGAAAGTGCCTTCTCGCAATTCAAGATGCGTACGTGACATCTGAGGAGCGTACCGGGTAGCGTTAGCCTTTTGAACGGCAGAGGCACTTTCAACACTTTTTCCATAAATTTAATACGGAAGGCGATCGGCCGAAACTTTACTTTATAAAGTTTTAAATATGGTTTTTTTTCTTACACAAACACATCGATTCGCTTCGGAAGGCCTTTATTAAACCCCAAAGCCGCGTGGAGCACGTTATTTGATGGACAGATGCATTTTTTATGGACTTCAAAAACAGAGCAACAATTACTGCCATTATAAAGCTTGGATTAGCCAGGACTTTAATATAACTCCGATTTTATTTGTCTGAAAGAAGAATGTCATATACACCTAGGATGACCCTCTCGTCCAACATCAGTGCCTGACCTCACAAATGCGCTTCTAGAAGAATGATCAAAAATTCCCATAAACAAACTTCTAAACCTTGTGGAAAGCCTTCCCCGAAGAGTCAAGCTGTTATAACTGCAAAGGGACTCCATATTAAACCCTACGGATTTAAGAATGGGGTGTCATTAAAGTTCATGTGCATGTAAAGGCAGTCGTCCCAAAACTTTTGGCAATATAGTGTATCCTCAAGGAAAAGAAAAAAGTGACTGATTATAAACTCATCATTTAGTGGTGGTTTGACCTTTACTGAACATGAATCCTGACAGGATTGTAATGCTCATGGAGGACCGAAAAAACGTAAAAAATTAATATACATTTTTGTAGTTTGTAAACCTTCTGTGGCCTGTTCATAATGGCCATCTGATCATGTCACCATTTATTTTGATAATCTGAGAGGAGCTCATGCATCACTGCAGTGAGTGTGTATGTGTGTGTGCGTGCGTGCGTGTGTGTGTGTGTGTGTGTTTACAGTATTTCACACCTTTAATGAAAAGTTCAGAGGAGGAACATCTCCAAAGTAATAATACATACAGAAAATAAATCATAACAATTATAATTGGGCCTCTGAGTTTTCACATCATTAAATTTGAGTAAACAAACTGAAAAAAAAAACATGTCACTGTATATGACAGATCAACCCATGTGACAACCAAAAGAGAGAGGCCCACTTACACTGCCATTTGTAAAAACCCATTGTATTCACATCAAATGATAATTATTTAATACTGTTCTTCATGCAATTAAAATAAACAAGTAATGAAGCACCGTAACAGGATCATTGTCCAACAGGTCCATTGTGTGGTATATGATGGCTTTATGTAAATTTCATAAGAGAAGTACCAATGCCTGATTCACATTAATAATTTTAAGTCGGGCGTTTTCAGTGAAATGATGTGAATGATTTGTTCACAAATTGGTCTGATCCAGACAAATCACACAAAATGGGCTGCTCCAAGATCCAGGCCCATCACTGCATTATAGTTAAAGGGTTAGTTCACCCAAAAATGAAAATTCTGTCATTAATTACTTACCCTCATGTCGTTTGACACCCGTAAGACCTTTGTTCATCTTCGGAACACAAATGAAGATATTTTTGTTGAATCCGATGGCTCAGAAAGGCCTCCATTGGCAGCAATGTCATTTGCACTCACAAGACCCATAAAAGGTACTAAAGACGTCATTACAAAGTCCATCTCACTACAGTGGTTCTACAATCATTTTATGAAGCGACGAGAATAGTTTTTGTGTGCAAACAAAAAAATAGCGACTTTATTCTGGGCCTCTGACGTGAACTCACGAAGCACCATGACGCATGTGCGAGAATATGATGTCGAGCACGGTTCAGGCATCCATGAAATGCACACTTTAGCACCATTTTGAGCACTACGCCAAGACCTAAAGCACAATCAATGTAGAATGCAACAGCTTAGATACGGCACGTCTTCCTCTGCTTGTAAACAAAGTTCCTTGCTTCCGGGTCATGTGTCAGAACGCCTGTTCTATTCTTGCACATGTGTGTGGCGCTTCATGAGTTCACGTCAGAGGCCCAGAATAAAGTTGAATAAAGATGTCATTTTGATTTTTTGTTTGCGTACAAAAACTATTCTCGTCGCTTCATAATATTATTGTAGAACCACTGTAGTGAGATGGATACAGTGGTGAGATTTGTGACTCTTTAGTACCTTTTATGGGTCTTGTGAGTGCAAATGACATTGCTGCCAATGGAGGCCTTTCTGAGCCATCGGATTTCAACAAAAATATCTTCATTTGTGTTCTGAAGATGAACAAAGTTCTTACAGGTGTCGAATGACATGAGGGTAAGTAATTAATGACAGAATTTTCATTTTTGGGTGAACTAACCCTCTTTAAGGTCCACCACACCACAATAGCATGTATTTTTTTCACTCAAACCACTGGCGCTTACTGCTTCTGATTTTGTTTTTAGAGGGAAAAGCTGCCCATAACTCCTGATCTAGGATTTGTTTTCTTCGTAAAAGCATATTATTAGTGAAAAAAAGATCCAGAGCACATCTGTATTTGCGCTCCTCAAGTGATTAAATTTCCAACGTGTTTTCGCTTCAGTGAGTAATGTAGCCAATCACAGACATGTTTGTTGATTTCTTGAATGCAATGGCCAATCATAGGTGGTTAAGTTAGAATCCAATCACCGCTCGAGTTTTTGTCCAGTTCTGAGTTCTACACACTCACAAATCCTCTTTAACAAAGTGTAGAGATTCATTGTGTCGTCAGCTTCACTGATTTATATAATGGAACATTGTGAGATCGCATTCATTGAATGAGTGACAGCTTTTAGTGATTATAAAGGGAGCGCTCTTTGCGCGCTGTCAATGTAAAAAAAAAAGATTAATAGGCCTATCAGAATTTGAACAAAACTTTTGTTTTCCATTCTTGACAAGCGGCCACATACACGCTTCAATACATAGCCCCATCCGCATATAAATTCGGGATTCACTCTCGAAATTGTGGTGACTGACAGTGATACATATTTATGTATTTATGTATGGAAATCAGGCTCATATAAATGTCAGGAAGACATGATTCCTGGCTGCATGTCAATATCCATGGATCACTGAATCTTTGGTAAGTTGTGAGAAATACTATATCGAGTCCAACCTTTAATTTAAACTGCTAATCGTTTGTTTTACTCGCGTTTTACGCTATTAACTCCAGTCATGCAGCAGCTCTTCTGCCACTCGATATGGCTGAGGGGGCGTGTTCTGGCGGAAAAGTTGAATCAATGCAGACCCTCTATACAGATTGTTTCAAAGCTCCTTTACAGGTCAGAAGTCAGATTTGATCAGAACATTCAGAATATTTATCCAATTCCATCTGGTTGAAGATCAGAGTTATCATGCCGGAGACAGGTTAATGGGACAGGAAGGATGATAATAAAGTGGCTGATTACGGATTAAAGCAATAACCATCACATGTGTTCATTTCAGTTCCAAATTTTTTTTTTTTTTTTTTACATCAGAGTGGGCGGTAGATGGGTTGGTCAGTCTGATCCAGACACTGTATAAATGAAAGGACAGTAAGGAGAGCAGAACAAACTCCTAACAGAAGGAGACTCACTCATGGCCTATGAGACAGAGGATCATGAGACTCAATACTGCTTTCCTGCCATCAACTCGTCATGTATCAAGGGACAACGCTCCAGATATGAATACAATATCATGTATGCATTTGTATCATTGCTGTCAGCATGGACTGTGTTTCTGAACCTGCTGGTGATCATCTCCATCTCTCACTTCAAGAAGCTTCACACTCCAACTAACCTGATTATTCTCTCTCTCGCTGTGGCCGACATGCTTGTTGGACTTGTCATGCCCATAGAGGCCACCAGGCTGATAGTGACATGTTGGTACTTTGGAGACCCTATCTGTAGACTCTATTTAATATTTATTTCAGTGCTTTTCTCAGCATCTCTTAGTAATTTAGTTTTAATTGCTGTTGATCGTTATGTGGCTGTGTGTCACCCTTTACTGTACCCACAGAAAATAACCACAACTAAAACTTTAACTTTCATCTGTCTGAGCTGGGTTTGCTCCTCAGCTTATAATACTGCCTTTACAATTAATAACGGATATATTGACACTTCACAGAAAACAGATGTTATGATTTTTGTTTGGAAAGTCATCGATCTGTTCATGGGTTTTATTTTTCCTTGTATCGTGATCATAACTTTATATTTGAGGATTTTCTATGTTGCACATCAGCAAGTGAAAGTTATAAACTCTCTGATGAAAGGTGGTAAACGTGTAACTGAAGGTTCAGTGAGGAGGAAATCTGAGAGCAAAGCTGCTCTGACATTAGGAATCATTGTGACAGTTTATCTGCTGTGCTGGATTCCATACTATATATGTTCTATATCAGTAACCTCTTCCACAACCATAAATCTTTTGACATGGGTTGTGTATAGTAACTCGGGTCTGAATCCTCTGGTCTATGCTTTATTTTATCCCTGGTTTAAAAAGACTGTTAAAATCATCCTGACTCTGAAAATATTTCAGCCTGCATCCTCTTTGGTCAATATTTTTACAGAACATCAATTGTAATTAAACTGGTAAAGCTGTCACTTATAAAGGATTTGATTATCTTTAGAGGGTTTATATTTGTACATTGCACTACATGTATCTTAATACTAGCTAATTTCAGAGAGTATGTCTGCTGGTTTTGATGATTTATTTTAACAATCAAGTAAACTGCTTTCCACACACATTGAAATTAAGTGACAAAATGTTCATCAATTTTATTAAATTATCACATTAAATAAACCAATCATGCAGCATAAATCTTCAACATACTAGAATAAATGATAAAGGTAGATATTATGTGTATATGCGTAAACACAATGACAAAAAGAGGACAGAACTAACCTCCGCAGAAAGTAACGTCCTCTATCTTACAACTGCTTTTTTTTTCCAGCAGATGTCTAATGTAAATATTGGTATGGACAGAAAAAGTCAAATTTGACAAACAGAAATGGAACAATGAGTCCCTGAACAATATCAAAATTAGCGGCCACTATCTGGTGTAGCCAGTAGTACTACAGCGCATCTCATCCTCATGGACTGCAGCAGTTTTGCCAGTGTGTGTGTGTGTGTGTGTGTGTGTGTGTGTGTGTGTGTGTGTGTGTGTGTGTGTGTGTGTGTGTGTGTGTGTGTGTGTGTGTGTGTGTGTGTGTGTGTGTGTGTGTGTGTGTGAAATATCAGGACACAAATGTGTATAATGACATGGGTATGACATAGGAATTACAAGGAGAGGGTGAAATATGAGGACGTTACCCATGTCCTCACTTTTCAAAAGGCTTATAAATCATACAGAATGAGTTTTTTTTTCAAAGAAAGTAAACTGTGCAGTTTCCTGTGATGGGTAGGTTTAGGGGTAGGGGCAGTGTAGGGGGATATAAAATACGGTTTGTACGGTATAAAAACCATTATGCCTATGGAATGTCCCCACATTTCATAAAAAATCCTGTGTGTTTGTGTGTGTGTGTGTGTGTGTGCACGCATATAAATATTATATCAAAACAATGACACTAAGCAATTAATAACTTATTATTGTTTAAAGTCATCAAGCAATTATGCAAGACAAACCAATAAAATAACAAAAGAAGAGAAACGAGTAAAATGATCAAATACACCTTTTTTAGGCCTGCCAGGAATATAGGCTAACAGGCCTATAAAATAGTCATTCTGATGTCTAACAGCTGAGATAAATATTCAGAAATTAAAAATAATGCAGTCAAATGTGAAATAAAACTACTGAATTTTTGATGACGATAATGTGCTATTTTATTAAATAAAGCTAATAAATGTATCTATCAATAGCAATGAGCTGTATTTGCATTTCTTGACAGTATTCCTAAAAATATCACATCAGCAGCCAGCAAGTCTGTAATTCTTGTGACACACATTTCTATTTTTCTGCATGTTATACAAACCAACAATCTACATAATAGCGCAAAAAGACAGGGAATTTGAGATGTAACTGTACCAGAGTCCTGGTGTCCTATTCTAGCGAAAGTAAATCGGGCAGTGAAAAGAAAGGGCACGGAACCCCATCATATCGACTCCCTGGTTACAGTGCACGGTTTGATAGACTGATTAAACAGTTCTCCTGGCCTCCCTCTCCTTTTCATGATGTTAGTGGTACCCAGATTTTTTCCTGACATTTTCAGTCAGTCTCACTTCCACTGTAACTTTTTCTAGCTTCAACTGTTCTCGGAGAAGCCTCAACTCTGATTGATTCTATTCACTAGCTGGGGTGACTGCAATTTTATTGGGTCTCTCTGCTGAAATAATAACCATCAGACTAAACCATTTTTAGGGAGGGGAGAGAGAGGGGAAATTTGGAAAACTTGAACTAAATTGCATGTTTGTGTGGTTTTCATTTAACTCCCAGGCATACAAATGTATATATTATAATGATTTATAAGAGTAGGGGAATACATAGCATTAGCATAACTACTGGATTTAGTGGGCCCCCTGGGCAGCCCCTATAATTGTCACCACCTTTCACCCCACTAGCTATGGCCCTGAATGTAGTTTATACATGTAGTATATAACACTTATTGGGATATCGCATGGGAGCCCAATCATCTTCGAGTGTAAACTGAACGAGCCAATGGAGACTGACGTGCAAGATTTGCATCTTGCACTCCGCCCCGTCGCACGGGTATAAGTACGGAAGCAGATGCAATGCACATTTGCCTTTCACTTCGGTGCCATGCGGTTCAACTTTTGCTCTGCAAGTTATCTGAGAGTGATTCTTAGAGAGTGAAGTCTGTTCTTCGGGAAGAAGCCTCTTCTATCGACATTGGTGTGACGGTGCTGCAGCGGTGGTCGCAAGCTCACTGAGCATTTCCTGAAGTAAGGGCGCGCTTTCCCACAATAAGTCTTGCTGATTGGGTCATGCGGATATCCCAATACGTCGGTGACATTCCGACGTGGCATCTATTTTCCCTCCTTCATGGAACGAGAGTTACGTACGTAACCAAGACGGTCTATTTAAAGCAGGGGTCTCAAACTCATTTTACCTGGGGGCCGCTGGAGGTAGACTCTGGGTCAGGTTGGGCCGCATCAAGTATTACACATGAAAAGTGTTTCAAGTATTCTAAAAAAAGTAGCACAACTGATCCAATCTTCTCAATCTTTATTATTAAAGGTGCCCTAGAATGAAAAATGAATTAACCTTGCCATAGTTAAATAACAGGAGTTCAGTGCATGTAAATCACATACAGTGAGTCTCAAACACCATTGCCTCCTCCTTCATATGTAAATCTCGTTTGTGAAAAACACCACGGAAAAATAGGCGAATCTCAACATAACACCAACAGTGATGCAATCGTCGGGATCATTAATATGTACGCCCCCCAACATTTGCATAAGCAAGCACATGTTCACTATCTGGCGAAACTGCGCAGCCGCCGTATCAACTGGAGTTCTGCAGCAGTAAGCCTGACGCGAGGATAGCGAACATGGCAGATCATGGAAACAAATGTTATGTTCCAGGCTGTGCAGGGGATATGAAGACGTTTCATACTCTTCCCACAAATAAAACATGTCAACAGGCATGGTTGATGTTTATTTATAATCGGATACCGCAACAATTTAATTCAAAGTTGTTAGTTTGCTCAGCCCATTTCACCACGGACAGTTTTTCAAACCTGGGACAATATCAAGCAGGCTTTGCTCAGCGTCCGACACTGAAGAAAGGGGCAATTCCAACCATATACCTGCAAGCAGTACGTGATTTTATCCACTTCTTGACTGTCTAAACCATTTCTGATTAAATTGAAAGCTTCTTAGAGAGACAACATTAACGATAATATCCCTGTTGTTGTCTATATCCAACACAAGATGCTAGTACAGTAAGAATAGGATAATCCAAGTAGCTTACATAACTAAATAGTATGTCTAATGACAAAGGTTAATATTATTTCATGCCAGTGTTGTCATAAATTAGTAAATGCAACCATAGATACGTAACATACTATGTTAGTTTAGTTGCTTACACATAGCTCACACGATCCTTCTAGCTAACGTCAACACCTCCACCATTTAAGTTGAAACGATAGTAATAGTAATATTTATTTATTTATATTTTTGACAACTGAAGTATGATTATATACTGATTGATATATATAAGGTTTAATGCCTAATCTCTCCATCGTCAAGACGGTCAGTAAAGTTGTGCCTGTTATCATTGAGCCGTGCAGTGAAACAGCCAATCAGAGCAGAACTCTGCATTAATATTCATGACCCTTCCAAATAAGGCAAAAACAGACCATTTCATCCTGGGGAAGATTTATAGCGTTGTAAATGGACCTGTAAAACCGTATCTGGAAAATTATTGACCTTAAATAAGGCATATACCCCCTATGTAGATACCAGAGAACAATTTAAAATGTTGTTTCAAATCATTCTAGGGCACCTTTAACAGTTCTTCAACATGAATGTTTCTTATGAACCTGAACTGTTCCTCTGAATTTGAACTAAATATAGCCTATAGAAATTAAATCATGTAATATGAAATAATGAATGATTTTAATTTTATTTTAAATAATAGACTAATTCACAGCAAGGCCGTAACCAGGTCAAACAGAACAGTGAGCGAAATTCTAGGTCTAATTCTAGTTGGGAAATAATCTTTTTGTGACTATTTGTAAACAATATTTGCATTAATTTGCGTCAAATATATTATTAGTCCCGATATTCTTCCGTTGAGTGAGTGAATAAAAACATAGATCCGCAAACACTTTCAAATTCCCTAGTGGTCTGGTGGTAGAATTTTTGTCATCCGTGTGAAAGGTTCCGGGTTCTAATCTGCTCTCATGTAGTTTTTCTTTATTAAAATCAAATATGTTCATCAATGATTGTATAATAAGACCATTGACACGTTTGCATTTTGTTTTGTGATTTCACCGGAAAGAATAGAGTCTCTCTCAGCAACGGGATAGATTGACGTGCTCGTTTGTGTGTGAAGACTGTGCACGAGCCAAAAGAGAACGTAAACCCTGCCTACTTTGATTTGATTGGCCATCTCCATCATTTTGACATTGACAAGCGCTGTTAGACCACATTCGTTTCAACTGTCTGATCAGCTTTGTTCGTCTGTTCCTGTCAATCACGTGGTGTTAACCAATTATACTGCACAAGGGAGGGGCGAGCCAACTCTCTCTCTCTCTCTCTCTCACACACACACACACACACAAAGGAGGCAGCAAGAGTGGCAAGCACTGCACACGCAACGATTCAGCAAAAAGGTGCTTTTCAGAGCAACACGCAGGCCGCACTAACACTAAACTTTGATGTCAAGAAGGGGGCCACAAAATATCATCCTGCCGGCCGCAAGTGGCCCGCGAGTTTGAGACCCCTGATTTAAAGCAATATGCAAAAATATTTTCAATGTTTAATAGTTTTCAAACTTAAATATATTTTAGGGCTGTTAATGTTTTAGGAAAATTTAAGGCCAAAGTAATTCAGTAAACTCTGCAATATCACAAAAGTTTGGTTTATAACATAGGCCTACATTAAATGAAAAAAACAATAGGAGATAAGTTTCAATATATTGCCTCCTTGGTCCCCTGAGCTGCTGGCTCCGCCCTGGTCCCCTGAACTGCCGGCGCCACCCTGGTCCCCTGAGCTGCCAGAGCCGCCCTGGTCACCTGGCTCCCTGTAGCACCAGTACCGCCCTGGACTTAGACCTAAGACTCTCCTAGCCAGCCTCCAGGGCGCCTTCTGGGAGGGGGTAATGTCACGTGTTAGTGTGTTTCTTGCATGTCTGCCTGTTCCTGAGTATTGTAATTAAAGCTTTCATTTGGTGTAATGTGGTTTTCTCCTGCGTTTTTCCTGGTTCCAATGTGTTTGATGATTATGCCTTCTAGAATTATTCCAGAATTATTAAGTACCACGTTACGTTACAACTATAACGTTGGTTCAACATAAATTTTATGAAGCGAAGAGAATACGTTTTGTGCGCAAAAAACTAACAAAAAGAACAACTTTATTCAACAATTTCTTCTCATCTGTGTCAGTCTTCTACGCAGTTTACATTGGCCAGCTCCTGCGTCAACTTCACACACATGCATCGTGGTGCTCACGTGAACAGCATTGGCCAATGGTAAGCCGGTGTTCTGGCGTAGCTCTGACATAACTCGGAAGCAATGCACTGTATTTACTACGTCAACACCGTAGGTGACTGACACAGACGTGAATAAATTGTTGAATAAAGTCGCTATTTTTGTTTGTTTTTGGCGCACAAAAAGCATTCTCAACACTTCATAAAATCAAGATTGAACCACTGTAGTAACATGGACTATTTTAACAATGTCTTTCCTACCTTTCTATTGAGGGGTCAGAAAGCTCTTGGATTTCATAAAAAATATCTTAATTTGTGTTCCGAAGATGAACAAAGGTCTTACGTAATTTTAGGGTGAACTAACCCTTTAAGGCATGTTCACATCAAGGACAATAAAGGCCCCAATGGCCATGGCCAGTGTTACATGTAACTAGATTACGTAACTTAATTACAAAATAAAAGTAACTGTAATCAGTTACATTACAGTTACTGAGATAAAAAAAAAATAATAATTACAGTTATGAAAATTTTAATGATTACAAAAAGGGTTACATCTGAATATTTTCTGTAAAAATCTATCTTATGTTGAATAGTATTAATTTGTTTAACAGGCTTTGCCTGTTTTTGATGTGCACAATGCCTCCTGCCTTGCCGTTTAGTGAAGCAATGCTATTCTAACGCTTTTGATTCGTTCTCGTTTGAATTTGCAGCACACCACCTCAGCCAATTACTTCAATCCAAATTGCCAGGAGAGTTGGCAAGTGGTAAAAATTTGTTCCAGTGCTGGAAATGTAAAAATAATTCCATCCAGAATAGGGATGCACCGATCCACATTTTTTCACTTCCGATCTGATCCCGATACCTGAATTTGGATATCGTCCGATACCGATACTATTCCGATAGCAGAGCTGTGTTCGCTTTAATATTATTATTATCATTATTGTTGATTTTATATGATGCTGAAATAAACTCCTCTCAACAGGCAAGTATGATATGTAAGTATTAGGGATGAAATGGTATGGAAATTTCACATCACATAATAGTGACCCAAATTATCATGGTTATCAATTTATATTTGAAAATCAACAACAACAAAAAAACAATCAAGCAGCTCTAAGCACTTTTTCAAGCTAAATTCTGAGGAATTTCCTTCCTAATAATGGCCGTTGTCAATGGCAACACATAAATCTCTAATATTATATCTCTAATCTTATCTCTGTAAATATATTCTCAAACAATATTTACATCAGTGTTCTATCAGCTATGACACATTTAAATCTAGCATATTTTGTGTAAGAGCCCATACAGTATCTTAGTGAAATAAAGCATGTATTTTCCTATGATTTGACAGTTTATTTTATTAAATATCAAAAATCCAAAAGGTGTGCATCATACCTGACACCTAGATGAAAACTTTACTTTGATTTACTTTGAAAAACTTTAGAATGATTTCTAAATCATTCTCTTCCAATGCCATTCAAGTTAGAAACGTGTATAGCCTACCAATGTTTTACAGTGGCATGAAAAAGTATGAGAACCGCTTGCAGAATCTGTGAAAATGGGAATAATTTTAACTAAATAAGAGGGATCATACATAAATGCATGTTGTTTTTTATTTAGTACTATCCTGAATAAGATATTTTACATAAAAAATGTTTACATATAGTCCACAAGACAAAAAAAAATAGCTGAATTTATTAAAATAACCCTGATAAAAAGTTTATGAACCATAGATTCTCAGTGCTGTGTTTCGTTCCCTGGAAGATCCACGGCTGTTTTTTGTTTTGTTTTGTGATGGTTGTTCACGAGTCCCTTGTTTGTCCTGAGCAGTTAAACTGCCCAATGTTCTTCATAAAAATCCTCCAGGTCCTGCACATTCTTCAGTTTTCCAGCCTCTTTTTCATATTTGAACCCTCTCCAGCAATGACTGTATTATTTTAAGATCCATCTTTTCACACTGAGGACAATTAAGGGACTCAAACACAACTACTAAAAAAAGGTTCAAACATTCACTGATGCTCCAGAAGGAAACACGATGCATTATGAGCTGGGGGTGAAAACTTTTGAGCAGGATGAAGATGTCCAAATTTTTCTTATTTTGTTTAAATATAATTTTTTTTCATTTAGTACTGCCCTTCAGAAGCAACAGAAGATACTTGCATGTTTCCCGGAAGACAAATTAAGTACAATTTACCTTGATTTTCAAATTCAATAGGTTTTCAGAAATGACAATGGTGATAAAACAGCAATTCCTCCATGTCATAATGGTAAACCTGCTCTGATCTGTTTTGGCGCTAGATTTAGGCATGCTGCATTAAGATTGCACATTGATGGGGTTTAAAGGTCCTGTTCTTCGTGATCCCACGGTGTAATGTTGCTGTTAGAGCATAAATAATACCTGTAAAATTATAAAGCTCAAAGTTCAATGCCAAGCGAGATATTTTATTTAACAGAAGTTCCCTTTCAAAGCCTACAGCGAACGGCTGGCTTGGACTACATCCTGGTACTTCCTTCATAAATGACGTCGATAGAACAGTAGAACAGACTAACCTCCGCCCACAAGAATACGCGAAAAAAGGGGGTGTGGTCTTGTTGCTGTCCCACGTGGAGAAGAGGACGTGTCGCGTGGAGAAAAGGAATTGTTGCGTTTGAGTCTGTTTGTCGCCATGTCGTCGAGACACTGTTATTTTCATTATTTTCAAATCACCTTTGTTTGGCTTTCACAGGGACGCTGTAGAGATCATTAAGCGCATAATTCTCCCGTTAAGAGGCGTGACCTTTCCACGTGCGCTAAGCTGCGGTCAAATCACAACACGGAACCGCTGTCACAATCAGAACTCGTTACGTATTTCTGAAGGAGGGACTTCATAGAACAAGGAACTCATCAGCCCGTTTTTAGGACAGTGAAAACAGCGGTACACAGATAAGTAAATTGTGTGAAAAATACTGTGTTTTTTTACACACGAAACATGAACACATGTTATATTGCACACTGTAAACACAATCAAAGCTTCAAAAAAACACGAAGAACGGGACCTTTAAAAACTTGCATGCACTTTTATTATGATTTTGATTAAGTCACACAGCCCTAGAGATACATTGTATACCTTAAAAATATAAGAAAACATTTTTGAATCAATAAGAGTCAATTTTGATTTAATGGTGACTTTAAAGATGCAGACGACATATGTGCAACGCAGGCTTATAAAAAACAATGTAATCGTGCATTGGTGTGGACACTAATATAGTTATCGTTCCTGTTGTGAACATGTTGCCTTTAAAGGTGCAGTGTGTGAATTTTAGCGGCATCTAGCAGTGAGGTTGTGAATTGCAATCACTAACGCTCACCCCTCCATTTCGAAACACATAGAGAAGCTACGGGGGCCGACACAGGACAAAAATGTTGTTGGAGAGAGCAGAGAGTGACTTGCGCTCTGTAGAGCAGTTTGTCCGTTTAGGTCAGTGGCAACCTATGGCTCCTGAGCCAAACCTGGCTCTTTTTAAAAAATCATGTGGCTCGCAGGTCTCTCACCCTTTACCAACAAATGATCGATAAATCCGAACCATGGATTCGGTGCATCCTTTGAAAAAACATGTTTTTTAATAATAAGATTATATTATTTTTTATTGTGGCTCTTTTGGAAAAATGCATTAACCAAAAATGTAAAAATGTCTCTAAGGTTCCCGGCCCCTGGTTTAGGGCTACTGTAGAAACATGACTGCGCAAAATGGTGACTTCACTGTAAGGGGACCCACGGTGTATGTAGATAGAAATGGTAATAAAAACATAATGGTACATTATGTAAGGTCTTTATACTCCACTGAAAACATAGTTATGTATATTATATTGCATTTCTGTCAATAGATCCTTATAAATACTACACGCTGCACCTTTAAACATATCATATTGTGTATGAAAACTGTGTTGCATTAGAAATGAATAGGACTGAATTGCTTCAGAAACTGACATCTGTAAGATGTTTCATACTAAGTAGTCCAGTTCAGCATTCATTACGGAATACATTTCATAAATGGCATCTACAGTTACAGTGAAGTTTATCAAGAATTGCCGAACTTTTTCTAAGCATTCCTCCTCTGCAACTTCTTGATCCTTGGATAAAGCTTTAAGAAAATCTGACCTGCATGGTGCAGCAAATTGGGCAGCCTACAGCAAAACAAAACAAAACACTGGGTAAACAATCACTGTCTTAATAAAACAGCCATACATTATTACAGATGACACCAAACCAATTCTATGACTTTTTCAGTTGATCACCGGATTTTTAAAAGTATATTTACTGAGTAATTTTACAAGATAGTTTCCTTTATAAGACTTTTCGTTAACACCTTAGAATACTGATCCATCATTAATGAATAACTACACAGGAACAAATGAGTAATGCATTATTAACACTCTAGTAACTACTATTAAATAACAAGAAACTGATTCATAAATTAGTAAGTAATAGTGCTTAGTTGAATGTGGTAGTTCACTATTAGCTAATCAATAACTACTATCATTTTCCTAACTCCCAGAGGACTACTAAGAACTAATACATACAGATTCGTAATTAACATGAATAATGCATAATGTATAATTCATTATAAAGTGACGGTAATGGTAACCCACTAGTAATGACTCAAGTGTTACTAAATCCTTCTAAAGGAATTACTAATTATTTGGATCAATATTCTAAAGTGAAAAACATAACTCTCTAGTAATGACTGAAGTCATTGTAAACCTTTGAGGTTTTTGTAAGGTTTTCGATAGTAACACTTAAGTAATTACTAGTGGGTTACCATGATCTTCACTTTAGAATACTGATCCAAATAACTAGCAATTCCTATAGAAGGACGTAATAACGTGTAGTAACCGAGTCATTACTATCAAAAACCTTACAATGTACAATGTACAAACGTTTACAATGACTTTAGTCATTACTAGAGAGTTATCATGTTTTCACTTTAGAATACTGATCCAAATAATTAGTAGTTCTTTCAGGAGGATTTTAGCCTGACAAGCCAGACCCACATCAAGATGTTGGGTCTGGGAACACCATTGGCAGGGCTCAATCGGAGGGGCAGGATAAACGGTTGACTTTCAAATTCCCTCTGTACGCAATAGGATAGCGCTACAACCAACCAGGGGTGTGTTTCTCAAAAGCATCGTTAGCCAACTATGGTCGCAAGTTCCGTCGTTATCAACATAGTTCAACCAGTCAGTGTTTTCCCGAAACCGTCGTTTGAACGAACGTTCGCAAACAGCATCGCAAACTTGTGTGGTTGCAACGACAGCTCTCGACCTGTGGTTAGAAGCATAGTTTCTTGTTTGCATGACATGTGGACTTGATACATCCTTATCTTGAGCAAAATAAGCAAGCTGACACCTATATATTTTATTTAGAATACATACAAATGTCATTAATGTCTTTTAGTTTGTCAAGAGATTTAAAGCACCGTTTTTGAAGAGTGTGCATGTGCGGACGTGCTCTAGTAAGTAAAAAAAGAGCCTATTTGAATCTGGAAATAAAGCAAAATAACTGAGAAAAATTATAATTATTCCTCAGGTGCCATGTCCTTAATGTATAGCAAAAAATCTAGCATTAATTCGATCTCAAAATAATTAATTAAAAGCATTTATTACTCCACCACCTGCGTGACATCATTAACCAACGTGGTTGAACGACAGATTTGCGACAATAGGGTTTCGGGAAACAGTCGTGACTAGCTAGTTGATTTCTTCAACGTCGTTGAGTTACGTCGTTGTACAGGAAACGCACCCCAGAGCGCTATCAGTGGTGAGACAACAATCACAAGCGGGTTGTGGCTGAGTCCCATGCGTTTTCCCACTGTTGTGAACTTTTATCTTCTAAAGTGTAGGAAACTCAGAAGTGAAGACCAGGAGACTTCGGGATTCAAACAGAAGTTATTATTTTTAATAAGAACTCTCTGTGCTGCAGGTCGTCCGAAAACAGTCTGACTCAAACAGCATACCTGACAGGTTATATACACTCCAAAGGGGGAGGGATTTACATTGAGATTGAACAAAGCATGTAAATTAAATACACAGGTTTTGGGAAAACCCGCCCAAACAGAGTATCACTAATCCGACTCCTAATCAGCATAACTATTCAAAACGCATAGAGGTAACGACGGTGAGAGTCTGAAAACAGGTCCGGCAGGAATCTCCTGCTGGAAACTCAATCTTCCTTTATACCTCAAATGCTCACTGTAAAACAGGCCCAGGAGAGAATCATTATCTATACCTTAAATGTTAAATACAATGTACTTTCTTAAATTTGTAATCTTACACCACCAACGGAGCTAGTTGATAGAATAAACTTTTGCCGTATCCGGTCGGCAAAACTCCGAAGACATCTTCGTTTTTGAAGAATGACTTGACTTCAGTGCAGTTCTTTGTTAGCAGGGAATTCACGCGGAAGAGCCGCAACTCTGCTGTCATTATGTTAAAGGTCCCATGGCATGGATTTATTTTATTTTTATAATGTATTCTGAGATGTATTTATCATATTGTTAGTATGATTTTTAAATCATAAAATGTCATAATTTAGAAATACTATACTGATGTTTGCCCTCTGGCTGAATGCCCTGTTTCAAGGGGCGTGTCTGCTGTGAGACTTCAGTAAAAACGGCCACTGTTGTGATTGGCTGACATCTTTGCATTTGAAATGAGTATCAGATCTTGTAGCGGAGGGGGCGTGGTTTAACGAGGTCTACGAGGTACGAGCATAGGGCACGAGACTGCCAGAGAGACGGATGGACCTGAGTTCACTTTTCATCAGTTCTCTCAGCACATCTCAGTTTAGTGAACTGTTGTACTTACTAGCATATACTTCAGGTTATTAGTTTATTTCTAGTCGGAGGGACTGTCACTCATGTCAGAAAGTTAGTAACTTTAGTAAATTATGGATCAGCGCTGACCTGAGACGCGAACCGTTTAGAATGATTCAGTCCGATTTAGTGAACTGGTTCGACCGGTACACTAAAAAGAACCGGTTCAAAAGAAAGTTTCGTTCGCGAACCGGACATCACAGACCAGAGACGGAGCGATTGCTAATAAAGTTATATAGTAACTCCTGAGTTGTGAGAGCGCTGTCAGCGTGAGTTTATTTTGTTTGTATCTGAGAGTTCTGAATAAACACGAGTCCCAGTCACGCCGAACTCATTTTCCTCCTTATTCTACCAACTTTGTAACACATGTAATGTACCATTACAGGAGATGAACGAGTTACGAATAAGTGTTGATTATAGCATTATTTTTAGATATTTTCCTATCATATGAAAAGCGTCAGTGAGTACACAGTGCAAACAAAGACACAGCGCAGTAATCAAATGTAATCCAGTTTATTGTGGGGATAGCTGGCTAGCCTAGCCCAGATATGCTCACGCTTACCCCCCTTCTGCTTAATCTCGCGCCGTGTATGGCGCCTCCGCTGTGGGCGAGATGCAGTACTGGGGGTCGGTGATGTTGAAGGCCGACCAGTCAGTGCAGCATGAGCTTCGGTGTGCGTGAAGTTTATCTCTAAAGGTGTGGCTCTGCCGATGTTGAGCAGAAACTCACACTTTTATGCACATTTTAGAACAGATAGATGCGACGAGGACGTACAAAAACACTGACTCACAAGATAGAAAACACCTTTCTGTCGGGAGAGAGAGAAGCCGCAGCGTGTGCACGAATAATAAAGTTCTGTACAAACTTGAATAATTAGCTACACATCAGAAATCAATTATCACAGATCAGAAGGAACTGAAAAAAGACTTTTGTTTTCATTTGTACATCCAAACACAGAGAAACTGCCAGCATTCACTCGTTCACAAGCCATGATCTCTCGAGGACAAACAAATATGGCGCTCGCATGAGCGTGCCAAATTTTCTGGGCGGAGGAAAGGGAGGTAACCGTTCCTGTTATGACATCATAACAGGAAAATTCAAGATCAGCTCGTCTGGGTTGTCATTTTCTCAAAGGCAGAGAAAGACAGCCAGAACTCGGTTTACACCGATCAAAATTTCTAGCCACTTGGGGACAATATTCAGGCTAGGGGAACGTCATAAAATGAAAGTGTCATGCCATGGGACCTTTAAGCCCACCCACCGACTATACACGATGTGATTGGCCTGACTAGAGTTTGGTTTTTCAACCTCGCAAGCCAACAGAGAGTTGCTAAACGACCCTGGCATCGACCTTTCAAATTAGATTTGCTGCCGCTAGTGTGCGTCTAGATTTCTAGGCTAGAAGGATTTAATAATACCTGAGATTACTAGTGGGTTACCATGATCTTCACATTATAACTAATTATACATAATGCATTAGTTTCATTAATTATGAACCTGTATAGTAGTTCTTAGTAGTAGTCCTCTGGGAGGAGTGAAAAAATAGTAATTATTTAAGCACTATTACTTACTAATTTATTAATCAGAGATTCTTGTTAGTTAATAGTAGTTACTAGAGTGTTAATAATGCATTACTCATTTGTTCCTATGTAGTCATTCATTAATGATGGATCGTATTCTAAAGTGTTATCGACTTTTCCAGGCCTCATGATATGCCCATCTTGCCATGCACACATAGCAACTGAAAACACCCACCTTGAAAACTTTCTGGACAATCCAACCATGATACCTCTTGAGGGCTTGGTCATAAGCTTTAGTGATATTGATGCGAATAAGATTGGGATTGTCCTCATCTCTCTCCCCATCAGCTAGACTTTGCAGTAAAATCTGAATGAACCGCAGACCTCTGAGGAAAACACTGGTGATATTGTCAAACAATTTATGAAAAATCATAAACTGTACATATATAGAATATTTTTATTAGAGCTGCACCTAATATGTAGTGTATGCATTTTTTCCCCAAACCAGTTTAAGGTTAGGGTGTAGGGTAGGTTTAGGGGTTAGCATCTTTTGTAGCATTATGTTGGCGATCAGCACTGTGATTGACATGAGTACTGAAATCTTTAGAATCAAGTTTTTGCTAAACAGGTTTATGCAATAAAAAGCATGCGTCGATTACTTATTGGATTTAATACAGTACATCATTGCGCTATAACATGCAGCGAGGACAGTCTCGAAACCCATGCAATCTTGTTCCCAAATAATGATTAATCTATGGTCGTAAGGAAATAAGCGCAGTTAGAATGGCAAAATATATGGGAGAGCATTGCTATAGTGTGACAATATTGTATTGCAATAGGTGGAACTTCAAAGTTAATACTGAATTGTATTGCCTCACATTCACTAATTCATTCACCGACGGCGGTGTCAGCTCATTGGGAGCAGCTGGGGTTATGACTCCTGCTGCGTCTGTGCCGTGACTCATTCGGCTCACCTCACACTTTTTTGAAAAGACATGTTCAGTTTTTAATTGTAGTGTCTATTCTCTAACTGAACAAAATTATTTTATTACTATGAAAATCAAAACAACGGTGGGCGCGGTGTCATGGTGGGCAAGTGATAACCAGTAGCCGTGGCTTTGGGAGTGGCCTCGTTGAGCAGCGAAGCAAGTGTATTCTGGGAGTTGTTGTCTTTCATCCACATGAGACAAAAATACATTTTCTGTCTTTTCTCAGTCTAGAGGGCACCAAATTCAAAAATAATTTCACATTTCTACTAAATAAATGACCCAGTTTAAATACGCATTAATCTTCCCAGCACTGAATTCCCCTTTTTAAAAAGTAACTAATTGCGTTACTTTTTAAGAAAAGTAATGTGTTGCGTTACTTTTTCTCACCTGGACTGGGGTTCTTTTTTTAATAACAAAAGTTATTTTTTGGGCAAATGTAAAGGCCCTTTAACACCAAAATTGAAACAATAAGGAAATGCAAATTCACACGTGTACAGTAGAGGTTGCAGCTCAAACAAACCTTTCAGCTGTGCTGACATTCTGTATTGCAGAAGAATAGGATACTTCACTAATAAAAGCAAAAAAAATAGTTGAAAGTCATTTTTGCTTACGGTTTAACGTAATCATCGAAAGTCAGCAACAAGTACATCAAAAAAGTGAGATTAAATGCATCAAAAGATTAGTTTTATTTAACATCATTATTGATATTTTGCGTAGTCTGATATTGCATTTCACATATTTTATTCATTTTGAGGAATACTGAATTTTTTATTTTTTTTTATGTAAGTGAGATTAGTAAATACATGTTCACATTTAGTCTAGAACTACATAAACCTTAAATGGGAAAACAAACACTCCTCTGCACTTATTCCTGATTTTTTTCTCAACATGGAAACTGAGCTGTCAGTCAAGAAATGCTGTCAGTCAATAAATGGGAAAACAAAGTAACTTGCATTAATTAAGCCCTATTCGGACAGGATTAGTTTTACATGAGGAGGTGGGGGTAAAGTAATTTTACCTCAGGACGTCTGTAATATGAATGGCCAATTCGCACGGGATAAGACATCTCAGTAAAACTAGCAGAAGTGGGAGGGGTAACTCGCTCGCTGAGAAACACAGAGTTTGAACTCCCTCCAAAGATTCTTTATTGGGTTTAGGTCTGGAGACTGGCTAGGCCACGCCAGAACCTTGATGCTTCTTACAGAACCACTCCTTGGTTATCCTGGCTGTGTGCTTCGGGTCATTGTCATGTTGGAAGACCCAGCCTCGACCCATCTTCAATGCTCAAACTGAGGGAAGGAGGTTGTTCCCCAAAATCTCGCAATACATGGCCCCGGTCATCCTCTCCTTAATACATTGCAGTCGTCCTGTCCCATGTGCAGAAAAACACCCCCAAAGCATGATGCTACCACCCCCATGCTTCACAGTAGGAAGGGTGTTCTTAGGATGGTACTCATCATTCTTCTTCCTCCAAACACGTTTAGTGGAATTATGACCAAAAAGTTCTATTTTGGTCTCATCTGACCACATGACTTTCTCCCATGACTCCTTTGGATCATCCAAATGGTCATTGGCAAACTTAAGACGGGCCTTGACATGTGCTGGTTTAAAGGGTTAGTTCACCCAAAAATTAAAATTATGTAATTAATTACTCACCCTCATGTCGTTCGACACCCGTAAGACATTCGTTCATCTTCGGAACACAAATTAAGATATTTTTGTTGAAAGCTGATGCTCAGAAAGGCTTCAGACAGGCCTCCATAGGGATTCAGTGCATTTGCACCCACAAGACCCATAAAAGGCACTAAAAACGTTGTCACAAAGTCCATCTCACTACAGTGGCTCTACAATAATGTTATGAAGCGACGACAATAGTTTTTGAACGAAAAAAAAAATCAAAATAACGACTTTATTCCACAAGTTCTGTCTTCCTGTGCTGTGGACTCACGAAGCACCAAGACGCATGCGCGAGAATATGACGCAGAACCGGCGTTCGGACACGTGACCCAGAAGCGAGGAGATTTGTTTACAACGAGCAGAGAAAGACGCGCCGTATCTAAGCTGTTGAATTCTACATTGATTGTGCTTTAGGTCTCGGCATAGAGCTCAAAATGGGACTAAAGTGTCTATTTCATGGATTCCCGAACGCCGGCGCTACGTCATATTCTCACGCATGCGTCATGGTGCTTTGTGAGTCCACAGCACAGGAAGACAGAACTTGTGGAATAAAGTCGTTATTTTGATTTTTTTTTCGCTCAAAAACTATTGTCGTCGCTTCCTAACATTATTGTAGAGCCACTGTAGTGAGATGGACTTTGTGACAACGTTTTTAGTGCCCTTTATGGGTCTTGTGGGTGCAAATGCACTGAATCCCTATGGAGGCCTGCCTGAAGCCTTTCTGAGCATCAGCTTTCAACAAAAATATCTTCATTTGTGTTCCGAAGATGTACGAATGTCTTACGGGTGTCGAACGACATGAGGGTGAGTAATTAATGACATAATTTTCATTTTTGGGTGAACTAACCCTTTAAGAAGGGGAACCTTCCGTGCCATGCATGATTTCAAACCATGACGTCTTAGTGTATTACCAACAGTAACCTTGGAAACGGTGGTCCCAGCTCTTTTCAGGTCATTGACCAGCTCCTCCCGTGTAGTTCTGGGCTGATTTCTCACCTTTCTTAGGATCACTGAGACCCCACGAGGTGAGATCTTGCATGGAGCCCCAGTCCGAGGGAGAATGACAGTCATGTTTAGCTTCTTCCATTTTCTAATGATTGCTCCAACAGTGGACCTTTTTTCACCAAGCTGCTTGGCAATTTCCCCGTAGCCCTTTCCAGCCTTGTGGAGGTGTACAATTTTGTCTCTAGTGTCTTTGGACATGTTAGTAGTTGGATTCTTACTGATTGTATGGGGTGGACAGGTGTCTTTATGCAGCTAACGACCTCAAACAGGTGCATCTAATTTAGGATGATAAATGGAGTGGAGGTGGACATTTTAAAGGCAGACTAACAGGTCTTTGAGGGTCAGAATTCTAGCTGATAGACAGTGAGGAATACTGAATTCAAATTCAAATACAGTGTTCAAATACTTATTTGCAGCTGTATCATACAAATAAATAGTTAAAAAAATCATATATTGTGATTTCGGGATTTTTTTTTTTAGATTATGTCTCTCACAGTGGACATGCACCTACGATGACAATTTCAGACCCCTCCATGATTTCCAAGTGGGAGAACTTGCAAAATAGCAGGGTGCAGCTTGACAATTTCAGATGGTAGCATCATGCTTTGGGGGTGTTTTTCTGCACATGGGACTGCACATACCCATGTGCAGAAATACATTCTGCACCCATTCTGCACATACAGACTGCACTGTATTAAGGAGAGGATAACCGGGGCCATGTATTGCAAGATTTTGGGGAACAACCTCCTTCCCTCAGTTAGAGCATTGAAGATGGGTTGAGGCTGGGTCTTCCAACATGATAATGACCCGAAGCACACAGCCAGGATAACCAAGGAGTGGCTCTGTAAGAAGCATATCAAGGTTCTGGCGTGGCCTAGCCAGTCTCCAGACCTAAACCCAATAGAGAATCTTTGGAGGGAGCTCAAACTCCGTGTTTCTCAGCGACAGGCCAGAAACCTGACTGATCTAGAGAAGATCTGTGTGGAGTGGGCCAAAATCCCTCCTGCAGTGTGTGCAAACCTGGTGAAAAACTACAGGAAACGTTTGACCTCTGTAATTGCAAACAAAGGCTACTGTACCAAATATTAACATTGATTTTCTCATGTGTTCAAATACTTATTTGCAGCTGTATCATACAAATAAATAGTTAAAAAAATCATACATTGTGATTTCTGGATTTTTTGTTTTAAATTATGTCTCACAGTGGACATGCACCTACGATGACAATTTCAGACCCCTCCATGATTTCTAAGTGGGAGAACTTGCAAAATAGCAGGTTGTTCAAATACATATTTTCCTCACTGTATATATACAGGGAGTGCAGAATTATTAGGCAAGTTGTATTTTTGAGGATTAATTTTACAACATTAATAATTAAACAACAACCATGTTGTCAATGAACACAAAAACTCATTAATATCAAAGCTGAATATTTTTGGAAGTGGTTTTTAGTTTTAGCTATTTTAGGGGGATATCTGTGTGTGCAGGTGACTATTACTGTGCATAATTATTAGGCAACTTAACAAAAAACAAATTTATACCCATTTCAATTATTTATTTTTACCAGTGAAACCAATATAACATCTCAACATTCACAAATATACATTTCTGACATTCAAAAACCAAACAAAAACAAATCAGTGACCAATATAGCCACCTTTCTTTGCAAGGACAGTCAAAAGCCTGCCATCCATGGATTCTGTCAGTGTTTTGATCTGTTCACCATCAACATTGCGTGCAGCAGCAACCACAGCCTCTCAGACACTGTTCAGAGAGGTGTACTGTTTTCCCTCCTTGTAAATCGCACATTTGATGATGGACCACAGGTTCTCAATGGGGTTCAGATCAGGTGAACAAGGAGGCCATATCATTAGATTTTCTTCTTTTATACCCTTTCTTGCCAGCCACGCTGTGGAGTACTTGGACGCGTGTGATGGAGCATTGTCCTGCATGAAAATCATGTTTTTCTTGAAGGATGCAGACTTCTTCCTGTACCACTGCTTGAAGAAGGTGTCTTCCAGAAACTGGCAGTAGGACTGGGAGTTGAGCTTGACTCCATCCTCAACCCGAAAAGGCCCCACAAGCTCATCTTTGATGATACCAGCCCAAACCAGTACTCCACCTCCACCTTGCTGGCGTCTGAGTCGGACTGGAGCTCTCTGCCCTTTACCAATCCAGCCACGGGCCCATCCATCTGGCCCATCAAGACTCACTCTCATTTCATCAGTCCATAAAACCTTAGAAAAATCAGTCTTGAGATATTTCTTGGCCCAGTCTTGACGTTTCAGCTTGTGTGTCTTGTTCAGTGGTGGTCGACTTTCTGCCTTTCTTACCTTGGCCATGTCTCTGAGTATTGCACACCTTGTGCTTTTGGGCACTCCAGTGATGTTGCAGCTCTGAAATATGGCCAAACTGGTGGCAAGTGGCATCTTGGCAGCTGCACGCTTGACTTTTCTCAGTTCACGGGCAGTTATTTTGCGCCTTGGTTTTTCCACACGCTTCTTGCGACCATGTTGACTATTTTGAATGAAACGCTTGATTGTTCGATGATCACGCTTCAGAAGCTTGGCTATTTTAAGACTGCTGCATCCCTCTGCAATATATCTCACTATTTTTGACTTTTCTGAGCCTGTCAAGTCCTTCTTTTGACCCATTTTGCCAAAGGAAAGGAAGTTGCCTAATAATTATGCACACCTGATATAGGGTGTTGATGTCATTAGACCACACCCCTTCTCATTACAGAGATGCACATCACCTAATATGCTTAATTGGTAGTAGGCTTTCCAGCCTATACAGCTTGGAGTAAGACAACATGCATAACGAGGATGATGTGGTCAAAATACTCATTTGCCTAATAATTCTGCACTCCCTGTATATATATATATATATATATATATATATATATATATATATATATATATATATATATATATATATATATATATATATATATATATATATATATATATATATATAAATAAACAGTTAGGTCCAATCTAACGATTCTGTTTGGATTGTGTTGGTAATAGACACTTACCTAGAGCTAAAAGAAGTGTTGTGCCTCTAATAAGTGCTTTCGATCTTCTTTTTGCTTTAAATGGTATGTGGGAAATACTGGAGGTGGTTTGAGTTGAGTTCAAAAACATATAAAAGTGAGTTGAGCAACGCTATGCATTTTGACGCCTTCACGCTCACTGTCGTTACCAAGCAACCGGGTAAACAGCTGCTGCTTTGATGACGCAAACGCACCCCGGTTCAAGCCCAAATAATATAACATGAACACAGTCCAGGCAAGGGGAGGGGGGAGCAATCAAACTCGGGTTCGGTCCAAGCAGTCGAAACAAGAGTGAAAGCACCCTATGACGACTTCCGCTCTGAGAAACCCGGAAATGTGAAAAGGGTCTATTGCACGACAGGTATGATTCAGTTTACAGCACTTCTCATTCATTTCTATGGTATCCTCGACACAACTCTAAACGAAATTCAATGACGTCAAGGCTAATGTGATTGGTTATCAAGGCACACGTGATCCAAGTTAGCCATGACGCTTTCTCCAATGGTGGAGCCACGGACCCTAGTATCTACCAATAATAAGACCATCTCTGTTAGTGTTTGGTGTAGGTAATCAGCACTGTTATTGACATGACCAATGAAATCTTTAGACTCGGCTGTTTCTGCTGTACTGGTTTGGGGGTGGGTGGGGGGGTCACACATAGAGATCATCACTAATTGTAACAGATTCTAGATTCTAGACACTAGATGGTTAGAGTACATGTTTCACATTGTTACTTTTTGAATTTTATAAATAAACTAAAGCAAACATTTATCATTACCTCAAGTAAATAACATTTTGCTTATTAGTCTAAAGTTCAGGTTTTTTACAGAAATAAACATGTTCCTTCAGAATTCCTCTCTATTTTAGTAGCCTACAAAAACTAGATCCTCATTGTATTTAAATTTGTGCAGATATAGTTTCTATTAACGTGATTTGTTGTTAGTATTTCACATAACTTTTAATATACAATCAGAAGCAAAAGACATGCAGAAAATGTGAACAAAATACAAATTACCTCTTTAACCACATAAGCGCCAGTGTTGCTCCAACTTTAGGCCACTCTGAGCCATAGATGCTTTTCTCAATTAATAGTATCTGCTGAAGAGTCTCATACTTCACTGGATCTGAGTCATAGACACCTTTAATTTTCTTGTGAGAATGGGAAAGAATTCAGAACACTCTTCAATACATTTTCAAAGGCATTTGATATAGAAAGCATCCATAAAATCTGACTGATGAACACATAGCTTAGCCCTTAGACTTACTGTGATGTTTCCATTTATGTCAGCCTTAATTGGTGCAAAAACCTTGGAACCAAGGCAATCTGAAAAGTAATTTTATGAAATACATTATAACAGCTAACCCTGACATCATAACTGTTAAAAAATGTTGAATAAAAAAAATACGGTGAAGCAGCCTATGTAGGCTACCAGGAAAGTTAGCCATCTGGTAAATAAACAGTTCATCCTGTTCTGTACTAACTAGGATACCAAAACTATAACTAGACAGGCCTAGAATAAAATACTATGACTATATCAAACGTTAAATAACAGGAATTCACTGAAACAACACTCGTACCCACATTTTGATCACTTCAGGAGGCATTTTGACCAGGCCAATTTCTGGCCTTGGTACACAGTGATAAAAGCGCATGGTAATTTGGCACCACCGTGTGGTTACATTATGTATTGCACCACGCTGCGTGAAGGGTATCAGTTATATCGACTGCCTTCAATGTTTAATTACCTACTTGTTGTTTATTACACAGGTTTGGACAATTAAGACATTAAGAAGTCTAGTTATAATGTCACCCGTTAAAAGCAATTGCAGGGAGACAAAAATGTCATGTCCAAAATTGCTTTCATTGTTGTTTCCATTTAAAAGCAATTTCGGTATTTAATCTACAGGCCTTGATATACTGTTTCTTATGCTCGCTCGCCACAAATATATCATATTTTTTGTAACTTCCTATAGTTTAGTCACAAGTTCACGACTCACCGAAAAAAGGTGGCAGATGAGAAACTGACTCCAGAAATGTTTTCGTAGCGATCTCGTTGGTGTCTGGCAGCGACGCAAACTGCTGCTCCAGCAAAAGTGCCATCGTAAAAGGTGTAAATTATACTAGCTGCTAAAATATTCTGGCTTTTAAAACTTCCAAAGGGCGCCACTGTTCGTTTCTAATTTAAATTCTCCGGGGAAAGTCGTGAAAAAAGTATTCAGCAGGTGAGGGAGAGCCACTGACAAATTGACCGACTGAAGAAAAAACGGAGTTCAGTCAGTCACCGCAGTGAGGCCACAGCGTTAATAAATCATGCCAGCATTTTAAACACCCTTCCTACTGACAAATGACATGCTATACACGTTTTAAATAATTACATATGTTATATCCCGTTTTATATATATTTATTTATTAAAATCCTTACATATAGACCTTGTGAGAAGAACAACAGAGCAGCTTAAAGGAATTCTGTCATCATTTACTCACCTTCGAGTTGTTCTAAACCTCTATGAATGTCTTTCTTCTGCTGAACACAAAAGAAGATATTTTGAAGAATGTCAGTAGCCTAACTGGTAATGATGACAATGTTCATTTTTGGGTGAATTATCCCTTTAAGTTTGGATATCATAATACGGTATACTTCCAATAATTGTAATTAAACAAAACAAAAAATCATGCAACAATATTTTTCAATATTTTCATGCAAATAATGAATGGACATACATACAAATAATGACAAGCTGTAGCTTGAGTACAGTTAATTTATTATATTTAGTAACAAGACTTTCAGTGAAGCAGCATCAATGGCATGATGCATATCCCAATGTGCGGATGTGACCTTCCAAATGAGCAGGTAAGTGCATGTGTACACATCCACCAGCTACTGGAGCAGGAAATAGGCCAAACTCGCACTGAATTAGTTGCATACATAACTGACAACCAGCAGCTTACATGTATAACTTGTATATAAATATAATACAATGTACTGAATAATACAAAGCGATACCACATAATACCGGAATCACTAAAACAGCAGCTGGTGGCCGTTAGGCAATTGTTTGTGTTATTTGTATTATTTCAGACAAGGCAGCACATGAACACATCCTTTGGACACACAAGGTAGCACAAGAGCATCCCTAAAACATCTGACAGAGTGAATTCTTCATAGCAAAGGATTTTGTTTTGCAGTTGTCTATGAATAAACTCTGACATTCTTTGATGCCCTGGACGAATGAAAACTTTCACACACATGTCTGGGATGCAAAGACTGCATCTTGAAAGAAATTCAAAGGAACAATCATTTGAACTGGATAGCGATGAGGCACAAATTAATGAAAACTATTAAGGGTGAAAATAAACAACATGACAAATCATGTATGTCTGCATGTGTGAGAGACTATATATTAAGTGTATAATAGACACCCAAGCATACACACAAATGAGGTATAACAGCTCACACACTAAAGGACTTCATCAAAAGACTATACACTCTGAATACTTAATACAATGGCAACACCAGGACGGGTAAGGTAGGATTTTGCAGCGAGGCTAAAGGTATTTATTGCACAAGAAATGAGGCATTGTGTGTCCTGACAACTACAACACGGTCACATTTTGAGTGAGCTGGATTTCAAGACAGAAATACTTACCGCACCAGCTGAATTTCAGCAATAATAGCCGCTTAAGATTAAGGTTTTGTCTCACTTAAACTTTGTACGTGGTATATTTGAAATGTGCAGGTAGGAAATGAAGGCCATGTTCTGTTCATCCACAAACGAGAGCAGTACAGATATAACAAATCAGTTCATTAGCACCATGGAAAGCAAAACAAACATTAGTTTACATTTAAAAACGGCACCGTAAAGCTAGGAAAAAATAATACAAATCAGGCCGCTGATTATCAAGGCTTTGTGCCGAGAAAAAAAGTTATGTTAGTGTACGTATGCATAAACATAAAAAAAACAAACAGGTTTGATCAATAATACTGCACAAGATAATAGCAAATACAAGTGTACATGGTGAAAGGCGCTCAGATAATTGTACTGTAACTCAGTTACTGTCTTTGGTAGTCACAGTAACTAGCTGTTTAGCCGCCTTGGCAATGTCGTAGGCACACTGAATGACTTGCTGGGAATCGTGCGGTGTGGCCTTTTGACATTCGCCCTGCAGACGGCTGGCACTGGAGGTCAAGAGGCGCAAGGACCCGCGAACGGTCTCAGAGGACGGCCTCTGTAATGGGAGACAATTTCAGAGCCATATTAACGTTTAGTGCTTGGTGTGGATACAGAAATAATAAATAAAAGATATAAAGGGTTATATTCTCCACTAATGCAAAGTATCCTTATTCATAGTTTTCATGTGACGTCACACCATTATAGGAATGCCCTCCTGGAGGGCAAAACAAGCCCGCCAGTCATTTCTACCAGGTTTGTAGTAAGTTTTAAAGAGTTAGTTCACCCAAAAATGAAAATAATGTAATGTATTACTCACCCTCATGCCATTCCACGCCCGTAAGACCTCCGTTAATCTTCGGAACGCAAATTAAGATATTTTTGTTGAAATCCGATGGCTCAATGAGGCCTGCATAGCCAGCAATGACATTTCCTCTTAAGATCCATTAATGTACTAAAAACATATTTAAATCAGTTCATGTGAGTACAGTGGTTCAATATTAATATTATAAAGCGACGAGAATATTTTTGGTGCGCCAAAAAACCCCAAATAACAACTTATATAGTGATGGCCGATTTCAAAACACTGCATCATGAAGCTTCGGAGTATTATGAATCAGTAGCCTGGATGCCAGACGAACTTAGCCCCGCCCACAAAATGTTTTGCATGGGCAGTTCGGTCTGGACTTGACCAATAGAGAAGTAATTATGCCCGAACAGAAACTGTTCGGACCAATGAAATTGTCAGGGCGGGCTTTAGACGATGATGGACAGATGATAAGCAGTAATCATACACGTCATCAAAGGCGCTTGGGTTGAATTTGTTCTAATCCTAAACGGAGAACTTGTTCGTATATGCATTCACCTTTACCATTTCTCTCAGAAATGATGATCGTGTTGGTAAGTACTCTGTGTATCCTTAAATTCTTTTTTTACAACACCGGCAAAGATCGTTTACACTCATCTTTTTCTAACGCGACTTATTCTAGCGTGCGTGCAGACAGGGTTGCCAAGTTTTTACAGCAAAACTCGCCCAATTGCTACTCAAAACTAGCTAAAAACCCAATAGCTTTCTGGGTGTGGGGGTTCTCCGGGAAAAATGGCATTTTGGGGGTAAAATGTGTGTTATTTTGGCTGGACTGGCTGCTAAATTTCGCATTCCTGGGTCTGTATATAACATAATTGGGGTTGCTTCAACCCGCGGACTTGGCAACACAGCGCAGTTGAGTTCTGTTGACATTTGACAACTAACGTTATGCGTCGCTCCGTTGCTCTGATTGGTTGTAGGTCTATCCAATTGAGGTCTTTCCTGGTTCGGTTGAAACACGCCCCATAATCACAGCCCAACGGAGCAGTATCAGACTCAAATTCTGACTAGAATTGAGTATGACGACGTCAGGCTAATGAATCAGTGTATCGAACCAGCGGTTCGGAGCGCCAAAGTCATGTGATTTCAGCAGTTTGGCACGCAATCCGAATCATGATTCAACACGCCGACTCATAACGCTCTGAAGCTTCATGAAGCAGTGTTTTGAAATCGGCCATCACTATACAAGTCGTTATTTGTTTAGTGCACCAAAAAATGCACTATATTCTCGTCGCTTTATAATATTAATATTGAACCACTGTACTTACATAAACTGATTTAAATGTTTTTAGTACATTAATGGATCTTGAGAGAGGAAATGTCTATGCAGGCCTCACTGAGCCATCAGATTTCAACAAAAAAATCTTAATTTGTGTTCCGAAGATGAACGGAGGGTGAGTAATAAATGACATTATTTTCATTTTTGGGTGAACTAACCCTTTAAATGTAGCAAGACAGTGATATTAAAAGACCAACTTCAATATACACCTTGTTGTTGCATACTTTGTACAGGCAAGCAAATGAACGCAGAATATTAATGCAACAAGGTTTCTCGTTAAGTGTTTTTCCCATCGAAAACCATTGTAAAGAAAACACGTTGCGTTCATATTCTTGGCTCATCTACTCGCCTGTATATAGTATGCATCTTCAATTTGATCTTTTAATGTCACTGTTGTAGTACATTAAGGCACTTTAAGCGTGGGTTGCACTTGCACTAATGATTCTTTAGCCTGGCGTCGGTTCATCCCGATCAGCCTTTTAATTCTAACGGTCTTACGGTCTACATAGTTCTGTGTTTAAAATTAAGTGGTGCAACACAACTCGATTTAAAATAAAACCCAGATCAACAAATCCTTGATTAGCGTTAAACTTTGCTTAATTGAAACCTTGTTGGTGCAACTCACCCTATATATGTTTTTTACAATAAGCGTTTTAAAAACGTCCCGCTGTTTTTGGTGATTGAAATACTGCAGCAGGTGCTGTATATGGATCACAAGTGCCCAAAACTTGTTCACATATTTTAGGGTTTCTGCAGGTTTCACCAAGTCAAATTTAAGACTTTGAGATCTTTTTAAGACCATTATGAATGAAATTTAAGACCTATAAAGGAAATGCAGTCACAAATTAACTTGCAAAGTAAATTAATTTATTCAAATTGAACAAATCGATAAACTTGCACTTCCTCATAGCTTAATCCCACCAGAATTTCGCAACTTCTTTTGTTGTTAAGATTTTTGAGATCAAAATGACTGATTTTGTGGTGGTAATTTCCAGAAATTAGCATTTGCATTTTTTTCATAATTAGGACACCACATTTACCATATTATGTATTATGTTAGATGCACAATAGCCACACAACAATATAATAAACTAAATACATAAATCTTGTTTATTTTGGTTTACAAATAATGCAGGATCTCAAAAAAATGCATGTTGATTTTTCATTATATTTAGTAATCGCAGAAACACGAAAAAACTGGAGGACTATTAGCTGAAGAATAAAATTTGTTTTGTGTCTGTGGTACAATCTGAAAGAGACTCCAATAACACAAAACCTGATTGGCTGCAATATAAGCTGCATCTCATTTGTTGTTGTATTACAGCAAATTATATTTGGACTATTTAAAATTTGGACTATTTAGTGCTGCATGATTTCAATGAGCATTAGAGGTAGCGTTACATGGACATAGGAAAATTAAGACCTGTTTAAAATTATTTAAGACCCATTACAGAATACTTAAGACTTTTTAAGGCCTAAAATTTAGATTTTGAAATTCTAGACTTTCCTGGATGGAAAATTGACAGTCTTGTGCTGCAGTTCTATGGCCGTTTTGCCCTCCAGGGCTCTGCAACAGTCACATGACTGAAAACTTGGCTCAAGGCTTACCTTAGGGAATAATGTAGCCATTTCTGTCACTGCTACCAGAATTCTCTCCGAACACAGGACAAAGCTTGGACAAAGAAAAACAATGGAAAATGCATTGTCAATTGTCATTTAAAATTATTATGAAAAAAATATTATGACATTACCCTAGCTAATAAGCATATATATATATATATATATAATGTGTTTAATAATTTTATTTTCATATTTTAAAAATTATCAATTCATAATTTCTAAATTAAGTATTACATTATTTACAAACCTGTTATTTAGGAGTTGTCCATGGTTCATATGATCATTTAGAAAGTGTAAGTAAAGGATTAATAAACTATTTAAATGTACATTTATACATTGTGTTATTTAGACATATAGTAAATGTTACTCAGTGTTAATAAATGCTTTATTAACATATATTCCTACTGTAGTTCATGCCTAATTCAGGTAGTTATAACACATTTAATATTTGTCAGTTGATTCATCTGTGAGCTCAAGTGAGGACTATTTATGTCTCGTAAAGCTTTTACAAAGGCTCAGTTCTCTTCTGAACTGCTGTTCTCTAATGTTTTAAAGACCGTACTGTTTTGACACTGCAAAATATTTTATTATATCATTATTGTTTTATCTAAATTGTATTTGTTGTATTTTGGCACTCCTGTAATCCAGTGTAATGCACTGGTACATTTTTATTCAGCAACGTTTACACATTACAGAAATGTATTTTTATATCAGATTGCAGAGGCTTAGTTTCATTTGACTGCAGTTATGGTTTCTGGAGGTCTACAGGAATATTTTTTTCTATGACATTAAAGAGGTTTAATTTTAATTTGATATTAAGTTACTAGTTGTAAATTTTTCCATTGTTTCCATTTTTGCATTTTGAAATAAATATTTCTATGTGCTATATTCCTCTGTGTTGTGTTTGTTTCCTTTTTCTGTTCAGAAGAGAACTGAGCCTTTATATCGCCTTTGTAAAAGCCTTACGAGGCATAAATAGTCCTCACTTTAGATGAGCTCACAGATGAGTTAACTGACAACTACTAAATATTTCATTACTACCTGAATTAATCATGAACTACAGTAGGAATATATGTTAATAAAGCATGTATTAACACACTGAGTAACTATTTCGAAAGTTACTTACACTTTCTAAATGATCATATGAACCACGGACAACTCCTAAGTAACTGGTTTGTAAATAATTTAATACTTAAATTAGAAATGATAAATTGATCATTTATAAAGTATGAAAATACAATTATTAAACACATTATAGATATGCTTATAAATCAAGGATAACGCATTTATAGCTGTATTTATAAACAGCCTATTCATGTCTATTAATGCTTTATAAATGATGAATTATCTATTTACTAATGCTTAACTAATGCTTCAAAGCGTGTAGTTATTATAAAGTGTTACCAAATATGCTTTTAATTTTTGATTATAAAAACTTGGGAAAAATGGAGAAGTAGAACCAAATATGACTCCAATCATCCACACAAAAGCATTGTACACAATAGGACCCAATTCAGTCTCAAATAAAGAAAAAAAAAAATCGAAATGATTCAAGTATCCATATTAATTAGAAAAATACAGAATTAAAACAAGGGTAAGAAAAGACCTTTGTGATAATTAGTGGGTTTTGGTGGTAAAAAAACCACCCCTAACACCACAGCATCATGTGACTTGTTTTGCGCTGTGAAAGGAGAGCTGAAGAGCAGATCTGGGTGAGTGAAATGCTAACCTATGGTATCATTCTCCCATGAATGCATAATGATCAACACTGACCTGAGACTGAATGCCAGTGCAAGTTGAACAACAAAGACTCCCAGTGTTCAGAATATTGTATTCAAATGATTGTTTCTGATACTTATGTGAATACTGAACATACTGCATGCAGTAAACTCAGCAAAAAAGACAAAACATGAGCCATTTGTGAATCTACACGTATCCCTCCACCATGGCCATGTGTTGTTATATCCCAGCTGTGCTGACACAATCCCATCACTTGCTTAACAGACAAAAGAGACACTGTGTCACCAGGGCTGAGCCATTGGAGTCTCCGACTGGAGAATGGGTCCTTTCACACCAATAAACCTACCCAGGCTGTCGCCACATGAAGGCCTAGCGCTGGGTGGTATGACCAAAAATTAACATCACGGTATTTTTCAATTATACCGGTTTCGCGGTATATGACAGTATTTTTTTTCCCTACGCATGACCAGGTGTTAACCACATTTTCTACTAATTGAGAGAGGAAATACTGCAGTAGATTGACTATAATGCCCAATTTTACTGTCATGACGAGTGAATATTGTAGAAAAATTCCACACTAGAATTAATACAGATTTGCAAAGCCCCAGAAAATTATGCTGTGGGGAGACAACAAACAATAAAACACATACCTGCAACAGAAATAATTGCAGTGCTCTGTTCTACCGCTACAGAGTTAGTATCGCTATTGTGTTAGAACCGGTGGATGCGGTTTACAGGTTTCATAGAAAAACAATGATGTCATGTGTGAGCATGCAGAGTCGTGTTTGCGGTCCAAATAGCTCAAAATGAGAGGCAACGAGAAACGCAAAGACGTGGAATAAAACCTCATGTTTTAAAGAAGAGTGGCTTGATTAAGTGGTGGAAATAACAGATGATGGACACAGCACAGTAACAAAACGGACATTTAAAATTACAACCACCACAAGTGTAGCGTGCAAACTCCTCTAAACACCAAAGTAACACACATCAGTTTAAATAGATGTGTGTGTGGTTTGGGTTTCAGTGATGTTTAGATAACTATAAAATAGTTCACATGTTCCCTTGAACAAAATTAGCTATTAGATCTATTTAATTACTTCAGTTAGTTTTTTTATTTTAACAAATTGAAGCATTTAAACCAGGGGTGGCAAACTCCGGTCCTGGAGGGCCACTGTCCTGCATAGTTTTGCTTCAACCCTAATCAAACACACCTGAACAAGCTAATCATGATCTGAAGGGTTACTAGAAAGCTAAAGGCAGGGGAGTTTTATCAGGGTTGGAGCTGAACTCTGCAGTTCGCCACCCCTGATTTAAACTGATATAATACACTATCAGTTTAAATACTTCCATTGGTTTGTATATTATATTATAGGCTATTATAATTGTATTATAGTGTAAGCCTAATAAATAATTGATCTCAAAAGGGGATTGTTTAGGGATCCTTGCCATTAAAACGTTTGAAAACCCCTGATATAGAAAATCTTGGAAATTCATAAGCAATAAACAAACATTTAATATAGATGGTTTAATGCTGCCTGTCGCCAATAAATGACTATACAAAAACACATTAAGAACCATCTCAGTGTAACTGCTTAATTATTTTCATATTATATTATATTATATTATATTATATTATATTATATTATATTATATTATATTATATTATATTATATTATAAAGAATTTAACTGTCCTGGGGGAGATTGTAATAGTATTTCTTGGTAAAGAAGACTACAGTTAAAAGCACTGTAAAATGTGCTTAATTTAGTGACTTTTTTATTTAATTTTTTTATTTATTATATCACTACGTTACATCAATGGTTAAATAAAATAGAAATGGCACATTAAAGTTAAAAGTTACAACTGCATGATGAAACCACTTTTTTTGTGTGCGTTTACATACACTGTACAGGTAAAGAATGTTTTTGCTCGGGTGACCAAAATGTCTGCCCAATAGAGAAAAGTTTTGCTCAGCGAGAAAAGAAATTAGAGGGAACATTGGGTGTAAGGATATTTTAAATACATTTAAGAGCACTACAGTCTCTGAACAAACAACACACGTCAGTTTAACACAGAAAGAATAAAGCAGTTACCGCGCAGAAACCGCTCTCTCGTGCACTGCGTGTAGTTTGAAGTCTCCACTGTAATCAAGGGCTGAATCCGAAATCGCCCCCTATAACCTCTAATAGGGCATTATTTGAGGGGGCAGAAACCATAGTGAAACCATTTGTAGTGGTGTCTGAAACCATAGTGGACGTTGAGTGCACTCATTCAATCTCACATTGCATCGCAATAACGAGCAAACATCCGATGTACACACAACGGCTGTCCGAATTCACTCACATTTGTTTTCATTCACTCTTTCAAGTGAACAATATAAGTGGATAATGTAGGGAATAGTGAAAGAGGCTTTTGGGGGGGCGATTTTGGGCTTACCATAGGCTGTGATGCAATCTCAGCTGTGCTCTCACTACAGTGCAACAGTGAAACGGGACCCCTCTCAAACAGTAACGCGCTGCGCCGCGTTCCGCCCATTGTTTAAGCGCCATACCGTATTTCCTCAAATAAAAGCCGGGGCCTTTATTTACCTGAACTGCAGAAGGTCACCGGCTTTTATTTGAAGCAGGCTTTTATTAGGGGCAGGCCTGTATTTCGAAATCCATCTATTTGAAAAAAATTATTGTTTTAAATAAACCATTTTAAATGAAAAGCGATAGCGTTTCAGAGGACAGACATCATCAGGGGCGCGGGAAGTGGGGTGGTTTCAAAGGATTGCAAATGCAATGCAAATTTATGTTCATTTTAATCATTTTTAGAATTTAATAATTTATTTGTAATACACATTTTAAGTGGCCCATTAAAAAGTATTATTTATAAGTTGAATTGTGTTTTTAAAACACACATGAGGTCATATTGTGACTGTTTCTATGTGTGCATAGAGCGGTAATATTTCCTCCAGTGGAGGTCAAGCGCCTTTCTGGAGATTCCGCTCATTTCTGAAGCTCATTCCGCTCAGCACCGTGCACTCAACCCAGAACTCCCTTTGTGACATGCTGGACAAAATATAGGCCTATCTGAAATAAATAGTAAGGGCTGCCCCTGACTAAAGATTTTTTTCTTTTCTAGTAGATGTTCATTTAAGCCGTTGATCACGCTGCGCCGCCGCCTCCGCCTCCATGTCATTGTCTGTTATAGGCTATTTGCTTGTTATTTATTAAATCTGGGCAATTTGGTTAATAAAACATAGATTAAAATTAAGATACAATTTATACAAAACGAAATTCCCTTTAAAAGAAAGGCTTTTCTGATATATTTGTTGTTCTTTCGTGTTTTATAGAATTGATATAAACTCTATAATTTCGTTATTTTACTAACACAACTAACGTGCTTTCTATATTCCACGTGAGGGAAAAAGCTTCCTTCCACTTAACCCTCTAGGCGCCACAGTCGAGTTTACTCGACAAGATGCGGCACTGAATAAAACGGCCGATTTTGTCAAATAGGGTGTCAAATTTCGTTTGACCTCCCCTCCACTAGATGTCAGACATGTCATACTTCATCCCCGTTTTACTTCAAAAAAATGGCCACGCCCCCGGCCACTATCAGAGGCCCGGCGTTTAATTGACTACAGGCTTTTATTTGAGGAAATACAGTATACCGGTATAGCGGTATCATCAAAATTCATATCATAACAAAAATAAATACCAGTATTCGGTATGAACCGGTATACCGCCCAGTACTACGAAGGCCAGACAAATTTTCTTACCTCTCATGTTTATTTTCCTGAGCAGCTCTGAGTAATTCCTGGATGTTCTTAGTGATCAGCTCTGTTTTGCTGATGACGTCCTCTGTGCACGGTAGAGTCGAATCACACTCGCTGCCCTCAGATGGGTTTTCTGATTGCTGCACCGCCCCGTCACCCGGCCAGCCACTCGTCCTGGAGAAGTTACTCAGTGTTGACCTGAGGGGAGGGTAGAAAGCATCCACTCTTACAAAAAAAACATTAAAATATATATGTTTTCAAACAACAAAAGGTGAAGACACAAACCCAGATTCTTCCATCTCAATGTGGTTCAGGGCATTATCATAGTCACTTTCTGGCATGCCGCTCTGGGCGTCTAGGGTGGATCCCTGTAACAGGAGTAGAGTCAAAGTGAGCTTTCTGCTTAAACCGGGGAATGCTAGTGGCAACTGGAGCGTACTCAAAAGCTTGAAGAGACAGCAAACAATCATGCTTTTGGTGTAGAATCAAAACATCAGCATAACAGAGCTGTAAAGTAAGGCCAGAAACATACTTTACGCTAGCAGTCAAACGCAGACGCTTGGCCAACACGTTGTAAATACTGAACATGTTCTCTCATTAACAATGCAGTAACAAACCCTTGAGACTTAAGGGGGGGCGATAGTTACCTTCAAACATCTGCCCTGAATTTATATTTAGGTAGCTAGCTATAAACACGTTAAACTAAATTTAACTTGCTCAACAAGATTCTCTTCAAACTGTTGCTCCACCAGCAACGCCAAGGTCATGGGTTCAATTCTCAGGGCATGCATGAACTGATAAAACATTTTTTTTTTTTAAATGTATCACTTTCGATAAAAGCATCTGCACAAAAAAAGCATACATTTCAAATGATGGACGACATCAAACTTGTGTAGCTAGAAGCGTTTGCATTCACGTACTTGCATAGAGTATGTTTCAGGTCTGAGATGTCAGAGAGCCAGTGACTGCTTCACACATCAAGCAGAGTGGTGAGTAATGTTAATGGCTGGTGTCTCTCGCTGTGTATACGGTTTAAAAGTTAGTAATCCAGCTGAGGAACACGTTGTCTATTGGTTGGACAGATCTGAGGTTCATGCACTGAGTGAATGGGGGGACAGGTAGAAGATAAGCCCTTCCAACAGCCTGTTCACTGAGCAGGTACTTCACCCTTTGGGTTATTTCATCCCAGGACCAGGACAGAGTTGAGGGGAACGTGGGAAGGGAGGAGAAGGCAGTCAACGAGGGACCCTTCCCAATCTAGAAAGGGTTCAGATTATGTTTTGAGTGGGCAAAGGGATTTTTTTGTATTATTATGAATGCACAAAAAGAGAAGAGGGGTTATCAAATCATACCTGAAGTGATGATTCACTGGGTTACCAACTGAGTTAAAAACCAAGGAAATAATGAAACGGGAGCACTAAAACCAACACTGGCGCTGGTTCATTTTGTACTTACATTGGATGGAAGTGGTTGAAGAGTCAGAGTTGTGTCAGGGTGGACGGTCTCTCCTCTAGGGTGGTACTGCCTCAGACCAGAGCCAGTCTCATACATCGACATGGCCCTACAGCCGCGTGGAGGTGCCCTGTGCGGGAGGTCCTGCGACCTTGCCAAACTGTTTGGAGTTTGCCATTTCAGAGTGCTGTTCTCATTCTGGAGGGAGTTTAACTGAAATGAAGACACTAAGCGGAGTCAGACACTTTCATGTACGGCATTGATGGAGTGTTGGAGTGTGATCTGACCACTTACCTTGCTCTGCATAAGTCTTAACTCCTCACTAAGATGGCAGTTGACCTTGAGGAGCTGCTGGATCTTTGCTTCAGAGGCATTGAGGGCACTTTTCACTTCCATGAACTCCTGAACGGTGATCGGGCTGTCCGACAAGTCTGAGGACTCTGAGCTCTGATAAGAAAGATTACAGATTAGATTAGATCCCACACACTATTACGCAGGCCTGTCACAATAGTTACTATATTGTCTTATCACACCATATATGGACGTGACCTCATTCAAAATTATAAATGATTATACACATAAACATACATATACAGTGCTTAATAAATTTGTTAAGACCACCACTCAATGTAAGGTTTGTGCCATAGCTGCCCTAAACTAACTCACTTTTTTATATGTTTCTGTAATGGTTACACACACACACACACACACACACACACACACACACACACACACACACACACACACACACACACACACACACACACACACACATACATACATACATACATACATACATATATATATAATATACATATATATATATATATATACATATATATCTACGTACTTACGGTATGGTTCGGTATGGAATCGGTACAGCAGTTTTACAAAATTGCTTTTTATTAATTTTTATTCAACAGTGGTTTAATGAAAAAAAATTGTGTCCGTCCTTAAATGAATTAAATTATAACTAAAAGTTTCTTAAAGATAATGCTGTAAACTATATAGGGAGCCCTTACTTACATATAGCTATTAAAGATTAACAACAGAGCCCAAACTATTAGCCTAAATTCAGTTGCTATTTATTTTTAGATATAATAATCAACACTCATAAGCTTCACATAAGGCAGTTTTTGCATTAACTTCTAAATCTAATTATTTTTATTCGTTGTTGAAATATAATCATTTAGTGGCTGTAATTTTCATGACAGGTTTATTTTAAGTAGTATATAATGAATATATATAGGCTAATATAGTGAATATAACGGTTAATATAGTGCATGTATTCAGTGAAAGAGTTGATTTCTCTAGTGAGCTAACAGCTGTGGACACTGAATGACTTCTGAGTAAACGTGATTCTGCATGACATTGTTTACAAGCAGTTTTATTGTCTTTCCGCGGTTGAAACACAGATGGAGCGATTACACGACATATGATACATTTCAGTAAGTTGTAATGTATCCTCAACATACCTTAAGATGTATTAATTTATGTTTATTCTTTAGGAAGAGATGACCGCATTGACTCGCGCGCTGCCGCTTTAAGTTGAACTGATAGGCTACGCGTCTATCAGTCACGTCACCCCTAGTAAACACAGATGGAGTGATTACACGCCATATGATACATTTCAGTAAGTTGTAATGTATCCTCAACATACTTTAAGATGTATTCATTTATGTTTATTCTTTAGGAAGAGATGATCGCATTGACTCGCGCGCTGCCTGCAAGTTCAACTGATATGCGTCTATGATCGCATTGACTCGCGCGCCACGCGCTGCCGCTTTAAGTTGAACTGATATGCGTCTATCCGTCACATCACATTAAAGAGCGTTAAAACAGCATTTATCGTTTGAATTTCGTGATAAAATGGACTGAATACTTAATATGTTCGTGTGGGAACTCGGATTGAAGTGTGTTCCGCGCTTACAACGTGATACTATATTAGCCGTTATATTCACTATATTAGCCTATATATATTCATTATATACTACTTAAAATAAACCTGTCATGAAAATTACAGCCACTAAATGATTATATTTCAACAACGAATAAAAATAATTAGAGAGTGACTGTTAACTGTTAAAGATTACATTCATAACCGTTCGGTACACGAGTGCACCGTACCGAAAGCCCTGTACCGAAACGGTTCAATACGAATACGTGTACCGTTACACCCCTAATATATATATATATATATAAACCAGATTTAATTGCAATAAAGAAAGCAGTATTTGGGTGTAATAAACCTTTAAAAACTTTTTTTTTAAAAATGGGTTAAAATACTGCCTTGGTGGCACTTGTTTCGGATCTCCAAAACTAGGGTCCTGGAAATGCGTTCCTGGGATTGCGGTTCTCCGATTCGGTAGGTGGCGCTGTCACAAAAAAAATAGGGTCCTAGAAATGCGGTCCTAGAAACGCGGTCCTGAAAGTGCAGCCTCCGGTATTGCAGACGGATAATGTTGGAGCTCTGGAGAGTGTCACATGCATCTATTTACAGTGAGTTTTTGCAGCGGTGAGTAATGTAGCCAATCACAGATATAGCTGTCGATCTCTCGAACGCTTAAGAATCTCGACCGCTCAAAACGCCAGTTTCTGAGGTAATGCAGGCTCGCAAAATCTCTCATTAACAAAGTCAAGACACAATGCAAGTAAGAGATTTACTGTTTTGTTGACAACTTCATTTTTATAACGGAACTCTGTGAGATTACTCTTGGCTCGCTTTCGAGGCTACAGTCTATAACATTCATTGAATAAAACTATTGTTGCTAAGAGGACCGACGGCCAATTGCATGTAGCAAAGTTTCGAAAGTGACATCTAAATATAAATGCCACTCTGCACGAGACATAAATATCCTCCTGAGACCCAGAATAGAGGTTTTGCCTTTTCTCTGACAACATACACAGTTTTAAGTCTGAATATTCTTATGAAATATTATTACCCATTAATAAAGTATTATTACCCAAAAATCCCATTGTTTGTCTATTCATGTCTTTTCATTTTCTCAATAAATGGGTTCTGGTGTCCTCTACAGAGCAGAGGATATAGCATATAACATTGGAATTTTAAAAAATATATAAATTTGTTTTTTATGCTCCAAACAATGTAATGACCGGGAAAAAAATCTAAATTCACAAAACCTTTTTTTCCTGGTTCTCAGGAAGATGACATTAAAATACCAGTAACGCTTTAAAGCAATTTAAAGGCAGACTAATAGATTAATAGACAATTTGAAGCAAAATATTTTTGAAATTCCAGTTATTGGTAAAAGTGATGACTTGTAAATAAATAATCATAAATTTCTCACTGTACACTGCTATGGTGTAATTTCAGAAGCACCCTCAGTGATTTGATTCTAGAACCGGGCCTGCTATTACAGAATCAGCGGAGGGTGCTCTGCTTTTGTTTCAGGGTGCTTGTATTTGAATTTGACTGTGATGTTTTTTCCCCATATTATAATATTTTAATCAAAAAATTATTTGTGATCAAATATTAATAGGCGGAACCCCTGCAGGACCACTGCGGACCCCCGGTAAAAGACCCATGATATAAAGCAATCGTGTCTCTTCAGAAATTTGGACTAAACCGCTCAATTCATATGAATTAGTTTTACGATCTCTTTAAGAACTTTTTGAAGTGTCAAAATGGTAGTTGCATAGCTGTATATGGAGAGTACAGAAATCTCTCAGATTTCATCAAAAAGATCTTACTGTTACTGTATATTACTGTTCCAAAGATGAACGAAAGTATTATGGGTTTGGAACGACATGAGGGTGAGTAAATGATGACAGAATTTTCATTTTTGGGTGAAATAACCATTTAAAATGACAACATCATTAAATCACAATTATTCCTGGGACAAAATATCACAGTTAATGACAGGCCTGCTACTACTACGCACGCAGAGAACCTTGACAATGTACCTTGGTCCTCTCGTCTTTTCCAGATGTTGGTTCTTGCTCAGCATCCTCATCTGATGCCACACTGTCATAATCAGGCTGGTCCATCTCAGGACTTTCACTGCCATGACGGTTCCCAATGTCCTTCAGAATTAACTCCACGTTATCTGGGCAGAAACAAAAGGTGGTAGTTGAACTTTATGCATCATATGGTTCATGACAAACCCAAAACCTTTCATCACCTTTGACGTTATCAGGAGAATTTCCTTGCTGACGGCGTTTGGCATCAGTTAAAATATCAACAACCAGCGTGGCAAACTCATGTGCATTGAACCTTGCGAGTTTCTGACGTCCCTGCAACATAAATACCACGAACAGAGGGAAACTCAAACATTATCAAACCAACTCAACTTTAAAAGGTGTATGCGCATCTTAGTCAATGTACCTGATTCCTAGTGGAAGAATATTCAGGGTTGACAGGGAGGAAAGGTACCACCGTGGTGTCAGTTACCAAGGTGCTGTGGTTCTGAGTTGCAAGCCAGACTGCAATAGCAAAATAATGACACCACTCAAAACGCTAGGATAAAAATCAGAATTTGTACTTTTAGAGAAAAATGGATGGATATCAGGCTATTACGCTTCTCTAACCTGCATCGGTTTCTCTTCTGTCAACTTCATCATAAACATCCATGGCTAGTTCTTCAAACTGATGGTTACTGAGCTGAAATCAGCAAATTGTAGGTGTCAAATCAGATGTTGGAATAAAAATGTAATAAGCAAGCCCACCATGCATGGAGACAAACTAAGGTTTACAAAAACAGTACTGTACAACTTACAGACTGAAGCTTCTTCTTTGCTGCTTTGGCCAGTTCTGACAAGTCAAGACTGCTGTATGTAAAATAAAATGAAGAGAGCCGTTATCATCTGACCATAACTTACTCTAGCAAGACATGCGAGTGTCATTTCTATACTTACACATTTCTTATCCATATGAAGCCAGCAAATAAAACAAATTATGCAATTAAGTATTTTAATAATTCAAAAACAGAATAGACAACAGGTATGATGCAAAAGAGAGCTTATCCTACCTGTCTGCGATCTGAGGAACTATAAAGTGTTGCCCGCTTTTATGATCTGAGAAAAACAAGAAGCCGTTTTATTTTCAGGGTCTCAAGTCTTTGAGGTATATGCTGTGCTATGTTATTACAGAGACACTGATGACTGACCTGGCTTTCTTCCACACAGATAGAACGCTAGTCTGTCGGTCAGCTCAAACTGGATCTCCACCAGTCTGTCTGCGAGTTCCTGGTGTCCTGCCTGCCTATAGTGAGACATAACAGATGACAGAACGTCAACCATCATTGAAAATTATTCATCTTTGTACTGATCCCTCAAATCTGCATCTCTCTCACCTGGCATAGTCAACAGGAGTCTTCCCAGAACTGTCAGGTGCTCCAGGATCGGCTCCATAAACAGTAAGCAGCTCTGCCTGTAGCAGCTGGCCTGCTTTAGCTGCCACATGTAATGAAGTATTTCCTTTCTCCTGAGGAAAACAAATTATATAAATTGAAGTAATTCAGTCAGGGACCCTAAAGCTTAATTCCTGCTATGGAGCGCATGGAATAAATAGCAAAGAAAGCTAAATAATTATATATTTTTCCACTTTAGCAATAGATCAACATGAAGGCATCCATCTATACTGCCATGCAAAACACAGCATTAACACATTTTGTCAAAATTGACCTGATATCAGGGGCCTGTACCATGATGGTAGTTTAACAAACTCAGGGTTACAGGATTATTTTCGAGGTGACAAAACCAAACCAATCTATTCAGGCTTTGTTGGTCCCATGATGCTGATCATCAGCTTTCACTGTCAACTCAGGCTTTAGGAGTTTAGCTGTGACATCAGTAGTGAACAGCCAATCACATGTTGTGGATCAGTGAAACGGAGATTCACTTCCCTCTTCTGCAGAATATTACATGATTGAAAATTTTTTAAACAAATTTACACAGGAAGAAGAAATGAGCTGTGCATGAAAGAGGACAACTTAAAGAAAAATGTATATGTCAATGCAAGTAAAAGTTATGAAGTTAGTTTAGTAGATATATAGAGAGAATTGAACATTTAAGCTCACATGTAGTAATTGTTTATAGGTTTATTTATTGATTTTAAAGCTTATTGGAATGACCTGTATATAGGCTATTTATATTAAATTCTAATATTTTTTTATAAGTACCTATTAATGATTGATTAAAAATGGCACGTGTAATTGATTAATGGTATAATAGTTATATAAATGATATCTAAATCATTCAAAATTATTACCATTATAAATAAGCATTGTTAAAAGCCAAACGCTTTAGTCTTTAAAAACCATTTGCTCTGTAGTGACCTTTAATTTGGAGTAGAAACAGGGGGAGTGACTTTATTGCATCAGAAGTGTGTCACTTTGCTAACAGCTGATTGGTCCAATTTCGGTTTGAGATGTCTTATCCAGAACATAAAGCATCATAAAATCCTGCCCAAGTTACTATGGAGATGAACACAGCTAAAAGCCAAACCACTTTAAATAGTTCCTAAAACCCAGGATTAGAACAAACTAAGCTTAAACATATACCATTTCATGGTATAGGCCCCAGGTATCTTAGACAGGGTTCCCACTCTTTCATGAACACCAGATTCAAGGACTTTCAAGGACTTTTTAAAGCACCTTTTATTTTAAATCAAGCACAATAAATACGATAAAGGTGGGTGTGTTATTACCAATATATCAAATACCTACTGTACCGGTGTCTATCATTAATGCAGTAACGCTAAGGCATATACTGACAACTAAAATACAATTTCCAATGAGGAAAAATTTGCAATTTTACAAAATCCAATGAGGAAAGAGGCTGGTGTACAAGAGCGAGCGAGCTTTAACGAGAGATGCAGTTTGCAGCACTCTTATTCCTGCTTTTAACATTTATTTCACACTAGTTTTAGTTTTCTTTTTTATAAATCATTACTTAATTAAAACATCAAAATATAGAAATAATATTGTATACATGAATTTTCCAATTAAATGAAAAGATTTCAGATGTTTACGTGCTTTTCTTCTTTTTATTTTTTGCGCAGTGATGAAATATTGCCCTTGTAAATACTTGCCAGCATTTCAGTAATGAAAGTCTAGATCTTTAAAATGCATCCAAATTACAGCAAAGCGCAACCATACGGTGGCCTGCAGGGGTCAAAAAGGATATAAACAGTGCATTTTGAAGTGATCTCATCTTGAAAACTCTGAGATGTGGATTCGGACGGCAATTAAATGACCACACGTCCTTGGTGTTTGTCTAAAAACAGTAGGTAATTCGGCCAGGGATTTTTATGCGGGTGTGGGAGAAAAACACTGACCTTCTGGATTTGGGCGGCAATAAAATCCCAGACTAGCCCCTGTCAATGATGAAAATACCTTATGACCCCACGAGAAACAATTACCATCCGAATAGGGCTCTGAACAGTAGATGGTGCTTATGGAACAGCAAAAATATATTCCTTCCTCCCGTAATGCTGTTTTGTTCTGGCTTTGGCAGCGCATGAAGGCCAATTTTTGTAATAGCACCATGCTACTCTAACAAAATGCAGTTCATGCTTAATTCAAGCACTTTCAAGGACCTATGTTTGTTTTCAAGTACTTTCCAGGCCTTGAATCCATGTGTCTGAAATTCAAGAACTTTCAAGTACATTCAAGAAGCGTGGGAACCCTGCTTAGACTATGATCTGTCCGAATTTGGATGTGCTCACAAGGCTTTTTTTCCAGTTTCAACGTTGGTATAGTCACCGTTTCCAATATGTTGTTTAAATATTAAATTACCTAGAACAGAATTTTTTTGCGATATCCTTATGGCCTTTGAAACTTACCGGATGGAAAAAGTTTGCCTGCGCTCCCAACGACAACAGCCTCAGACACGTTTCCAAATTGCCGGTTCGCACACTAGAGTGAAGTTGCTGAAAACAATGGTGAATTCATGGTTTATTTTGTGGTTTTGGCCTCAAGGCCACATCAGATGTAGATCTTCGATAGGACTCGTTTGAATCTCATTTTCATCTCAGAGGCTCTTGTCCCATCCAGTTAAAGGGATAGTTCACCCAAAAATGAAAATCATCCTAGGCGTATATGACATTCTTCTTTCAGACGAATACATTCGGATATATATAAAAAATGTCCTGGATCTTCCAAGCTTTATAATGGCAGTGAATGGCCGCTTCTGTTTTGAAGTCCATTAAAATGCATCTATCCATCATAGAAGATATCCAAACGGCTCCGGGGGGTTAAAAAAGGCCTTCTGACACGAAGCTATGCATTTGTGTAAGAAAAATATCCATATTTAAAACATAATACAATAAAATAACTAGCTTCTGACAGACGGCCATGCGCATCTATTTACGGAGTAACCCTTGACCTGTACCCACAACGTATTGGCAAACGCACAGAGGATAGAGCAAAACACTGGTCATAACTTAAAACAAGGATTTCTAAAGAGAAATGCTGGAGGATTTCGCTATAAGAGAAAAGGGGCTTGAGTTTGTTGCACAGCCGAATTAGTTTGAACTGCGAGAGGCGTCAAAGCTTGTGATACTCCTACATCATGCGTCATATATCGTGTCAGGAGTTGTTCTTTTGCCGCAAGTCGACTTGCATAGGCCGTCTGCCATTAAATATGGATATTTTTCTTACACAAACGCATCACTTCGCTTTAGAAGGCCTTTATTTACCCCCCAGAGACGTATGGATATATTTTCTTTTATGGACTTCAAAACAGAAACGGTCATTCACTGCCATTATAAAGCTTGGAAGAGCCAGAACATTTTTTTATATAACTCTGATTGTATTCGTCTGAATGAAGAATGTCATATACACCCAGGATGACTTGAAGGTGAGTAAACCATGGGCTAATTTTCATTTTTGGGTGAACTATCCCTTTAATTCATTTTTATTAAAAAACATTCTTACCTTGCTGAGGTCTTTGGCAGTGACACTATCATCTTCTCTACATGGCATTCGATGAACAAATGCCAGCATTTGATATTTAGCCTTTATGAAATCGGTTTTGTTGGGGCTGAGAGAGAGAAGTAAATGATAAGGTGAGCATGTTTAAGACTCACTTGGCTCTAAATGTCATGATATAGGGGACTCACTGGACTCTGTCCTGAGGATTGGCTTTGCGTTTTCCACTCATGATGGAAGATGGATCCAGAAGACTGTGTTCCCAGATTGAATTTGCTCCATTATTGTATAGGGACTTCACCATCTGTGGATAAACAGCAAACACTTCACCTCAACTTTCACTTTGAGGCAAGAATGAACACATAAAATGCTGCAATGTGTTCCTGTGACTCAAACACATGAGAAGTGTCTAGATGGATGTTGTGGCATCTTGCACAATTAACCACAGATCTGAATTTAGCCTAATACTGTATGTTTTTTTTTTTTTTATGTGACTTTTTTAGTTCTTCTGGTAATATGCTGGAAATTATGTAAACTCGCTCTGTGTCATAGCACATGTTCTTAAAGGATAAGTTCACCTCAAAATGAACATTTCCTGATATTTTACTCACCCCCATCTCATCCAAGATGTTCATGTCTGTCTTTCTTCAGTCAAAAAGAAATTAAGTTTTTTGAGGAAAACATTGTCTTGATTATTTAATGTATGTTTAAATAAATCTGTCATGAAAATGATTATATTTCAACAAATTGGAGTTAATGCAAAAACTGCCTTATGTGAAGTTTACATGTTTGCATACAATGTGTTATTTGAGTGTTGATTATTATATATAAAAATAAATAGCAACTGAATTTAGGCTAATAGTTTGGGCTCTGTTGTTAACCTTTAATATTATAGTAAAGTGTAAGTAAGTGCTCCCTATATAGTTAACAGCATTATCTTTAAGAAACTTTTAGTTATAATTGAATTCATTTAAGGACAGACACAATTTTTTCAGTAAACCACTGTTTAATAAAAATAAAAAGCAACTTTGTAAAACTGCTGTACCGAACCGTGACTTCAAAACCGAGGTACGCACAGAACCATCAGTTTTGTGCAGTGTTGTGTAAGTTACTTCCAAACTGTAAAACATTATAGATTACTTGTTACTGTTATTTAAAAGTAATTCTTTACCGTACAATATTACTGTCTCAGAATTGTAATTGCACAAGCCATGGTAAAATATTTTTCTCCTGGTCCTTATTTTAAATAGGTCATAAAACATATCAATATTTATCGATATCGACCGATATGAAACCCTTATATCGTGATACAGTTTTCAGCCATATCGCCCAGCCCTATGTGACGTAATGACGCAAAGACATGCTTGAATTTCCCACGGAAATCCACCAGTACCACTGGAATTAAAAACATTATTACAAGCTTACCGTTGTAAATCGAAGTAAGGTAAGCAGATAGTATTGAACACCGGCTGGTTATTTACTTGCTCAAATTTATTTTGGATCATTTTTAACCCAAAAAAGTTACGGACTGCAGCTTTGACTAAATCTCCTGTAGATTTAGTCGACTAAAACTAAAAACAATTCAGGCGACTAAATTATGACTAAAACTAAATGGCATTATAGTCAAAAGACTATGACTAAAACGAAATAAAAATTTGCTGTCAAAATGAACACTGTTGCGGTGTGGTGCAGGAGGTGGACGAAGGAAGACATGCAGACCACTGGGTTCTATTTCTGTTTGAGGAACTGAGATACAATGCCTCATTTCCTTTTAATGAACCTCAGGAAACATGCAAAGCGGTCTCACATTAGAGCATGCAGCATGGGTCTTCACCTGTAGCTGTGAGGAGGACCACAAAGTTTGGGTCAGGTGCCGGACCTGAGAACTGTGGCGGCCCAGACCTCGGTGAATACTGCAGCATTCATCGCAGATCAGAACTCCACGATTGATCGAGGCCCAACGAGGATCTAAGAAAGAGAAAAGAAAAGCTTTGTGACTCAAGTACTGCACATCACAGTTACAAACCCCCCTCATAAGGCAGATCTTGACATTATTCTTTCTTCCTCCTTACCCACTACTGTCAAAAAATGTAAGCAAATGTATACGCCGAGGCGAGCATGTGATGTACAGTCATGTTGTACAAATGGCCAGATGTGCTCGTAGTTTCCATGGAAGCACAGGATTTTCAAATAATTATGAAGAACATGATCACCAGAATTTAAGTTCTACTCTCATTGAAGCAAAGAAGGAACTTATTTAATACATTGTTTCATGGGCGTCGGAAGCAAAAAAAATGTGGGTGGGTCCTTGCTAAACGTATAGTTCGGAAAGACAAAATTACGGAAATCGCCATATCATTGAGAGTGGCAGTAGTGTAGGGGTAAGATGCACGGTGTTTAATTTTGACACAAACTGACCCGCGGTTCGAGTCCGAACTCAATCTTCTCCCTTTTCCCATCACAAATCAGATCGGAAAGGCATTTATTTTCAATAAAAATGAAGAAAATGTTAGAAAAGTTGAAATAAAGCGTCTAACATGAGTTTAATAATAAGTGTTTATCGATTAGGGGTAGGTAAACAGACATGTGCTGAATGTTAGAGACAATAAAAGTGAGTGGGTCCTATCTCATTGATCGTAAAAAGTGGGTGGGTCTTGTCCGACCCACATACAATGGTTCCGACGCCCATGCATTGTTTACATAATAACCCCCATTTTTACAGCCATTCATTTTCAGGTTAACAACACCTTTTTAAAAACGTAATAGTCAGATATACAATCCAAAATACAGATGTAAATTAATGTAGATCATTTAGACAAGTTGGATCGCAAACCAACGCTATATACATATAATAGCCTAAATAATAATATTAGTTAATAGTTATTGTTAAAAAGGTATCATTTTTCTGTACTTCTTGCTAAAGATTTATTTTTTATAGTTACTTGTGTCAAAATATACAAATAAAACCAAAACAAATAACCAGTTCTGAATATTGATTATCGTAATACTTACAAATAAAACAAATATGTGTGGATTTTGGCTATAAAAAATGAACATATAAAATTAGCAATAAATAAATAAACAATTATTTCCTTATAGACTAAACATGTCACTGGTTTTAACGTGCACTACTTTTGGTGACAATTCTGAGGGGGGAAAAGTTATTTAAGTTCAATGTTTTATTATAATAAATAACAATAACCGTTATGATAACAGAAACTAGTGCTTTTGGTGTAAACTGTGGTTACCATGGTATTGCTACTACGGTCTTCCCTTCTTAATGAATTAAAGATGCGTCTTTAGCTCACAGTAGAAATTGAGAGACTATAGTTTATTGGTTGATCTGAATGTAAAAATGAGTTTTTAAAAACGAGGGCCTGAACATCATCTGTTTGCGGTAACGTTACATTATTTTCCAATGGCAATATCGGGATTGTCCTTTAACCGCGTTATGTTTCATTCAGACAACAATATCCGTGTAATCCGTTAGTATTATAACAGCGTTTGCTTGAGAATAATCTCAAATAAATTCGGTTTATAAACATCTGTCTGAATAAAACCCAGTAAAATCTAATATAACGTTACACTGTCTGTTTGCGTTTGTTTCGTGTTTGTTTTGTTAGTCTTACCGGACGCGCTGCAGTCTGCGCAGACCTCTCTGTTTCGCGCTCTAGTGGACATCATACAGCTGTTTTACACGACAATATAAAACATTAATGTGATTAACACATTAATAAGGGAGAGAGAGAGAGAGAGAGAGAGGCAGATGTGGGGAGGACGTGTTTCCCTTGTTTCTCCTTATTTGACGCCTTTTTTACTTCCTGGAAGAGGAGGAGATCGGCAGTCATGGGCGGGTGTTCTTCAACATGACACCGCTACTGCAGGCGAGCGACGCGACGCGACCAGAACCGAACGCTCCGATTATCGACCAATAGCGTGCTCGCTATTCTTCATTACCTTTATGAGGGTATTTTAACTATATAAACACAAAACAAAGAAAATGTGAGGAATTCGTTTTTTAAATCAATATCACTTTCTGTGTCAAGTCAACTTTATTTATATAGCACTTTTAACAATGGAGATTGTTCCAAAGCAGCTTTACAGTGTTAAACAGGAAAATAATGCAGCATAATTTTATTCAGCTGTATAGCCATTTGATGTCATCAGTTCATTTCAATTTCCATACGGTGACAGTGTGCGCTTTAGATCAATAATTAGATCAGTAATTTAGTTTATATGGTTAAATTAGTTTATTAATTAGATTTATTTCGATGTTTAGTTGAAAAAATATAGTGTCCCCAACTGAGCACGCCAAGCCAGAGGCAACAGTGGCAAGGAAACCAAAACCCCATTAGGTGACCTAATGGAGAAAAATAAACCTTGGGAGAAACCAGGCTCAGTCGGGGTGCCATCTCCTCTGGCCAATTAACAAACAGCGTATTATTATTATTATTATTATTATTATTATTCTGGCTGCTTTACAGGTCAGAGGTCATAATAGATCGGAATATTCAAAGGACCGGAGGCAACACGCTGGAGACGGGTTTATTGAGGATGATGTTGATTAAATAATTATTAAAGTGCAATATTCGAATGATAGGCAACACGCTGGAGACGGGTTTATTGCGGATGACATATCGATTTAAGTATTATTTAATTGTAATATTCGAACAATCGGAGTCAACACGCTGGAGACGGGTTTATTGCGGATGACATATCGATTTAAGTATTATTTAATGTTAATATTCGAACAATCGGAGTCAACACGCTGGAGACGGGTTTATTGCGGATGACATATCGATTTAAGTATTATTTAATGTTAATATTCGAACAATCGGAGTCATCACGCTGGAGACGGGTTTATTAAGATGCCGTGTCGATGAGGCAGTTGCAGGGGGAGGATAATTGACACGGTCTCTGCAGACACTTCGGGGTCCTGTGTTGGTCTTCTCTGGGCGCAGGTCCACCATCTGATCTGGATACGGCCCGGAGCTGGCTGACTGCAGTAAACCTCGGGATAAAACAGAGAGAATATCATTAGCGTAGATGCCATTCTTCTGATGATGTAACGAGTACATCCGGTGTTATGGGAAGTGTTCCCGGTTCCGGCTGACCTGTGGGATTTTTTCCCCTGGTTAATAATTTCTGACCCTAGGTTTAAAAATAACAGGGCTCTCAAGTTTTGAACTAAGTTCAGAGTGAGATTTTGGCAGCGGCGGGGGCGGGGTTCTGATCTGAAAAATGGCTCATCTGTACAAATAAAAATAAAAAAAACATTTATTTAATTCAGCATTTCTTAGTGCGTGTGTGTGTGTGTGTGTGTGTGTGTGTGTGTGTGTGTGTGTGTGTGTGTGTGTGTGTGTGTGTGTGTGTGTGTGTGTGTGTGTGTGTGAAATGTGAAAACCTTTGGCCTAGGCCAGTGGTACCCAGGCTGCCTCTAGTGGTACTCAGAGGAATCACTAAATAAATTAATGTTAAAGGTCCCGTTCTTCGTGTTTTTTTGAAGCTTTGATTGTGTTTAAAGTGTGCAATATAACGTGTTCATGTTTCGCGTGTATTAAAACTGTATTTTTCACACAATTTACTTATCTGTATACCGTTGTTTTCACTGTCCTAAAAACGGCTGATGAGTTCCTTGTTCTATGAAGTCCCTCCTTCAGAAATACGTAACGAGTTCTGATTGTGCCAGCGGTTCCTGTGTTGTGATTTGACTGCAGCTTAGCGCACGTTGCACGGTTCCTGTGTTGTGATTCGACAGCAGCTTAGCGCACGTGTACGGAAAGGTCACGCCTCTTAACGGGAGATGTATGCGCTCAATGATCTCTACAGCGTCCCTGGGAAAGCCAAACAAAGGTGATTTGACTCCGGGATGAAAATAACAGCGTCTTGACGACATTGCGACAAACACAGTCAAACGCAACAATTCCTTTTCTCCACGCGACACTTCCTCTTCTCCACGTGGTACAGCAACAAGACCACGCCCCCTTTTTTGCGCGTATTCTTGTGGGCGGAGGTTAGTCTGTTCTACTGACGTCATTTATGAAGGAAGTACCAGGATGTAGTTCAAGCCGGCCGTTCGCTGTAGGCTTTGAAAGGGAACTTCTGTTAAATAAAATATCTCGCTTGGCATTGAACTTTGAGCTTTATAATTTTACAGGTATTATTTATGCTCTAACAGCAACATTACACACTAACTAAAGTTTGAACAATGGGATCACGAAGAACGGGACCTTTAAAACACATACATTTTAATTTAATCTTTGAGTATTTTTTTTTTTTTTTTTACATTTAAGTACAGTACAGTTTTAATTTAACTTTACAACAAATTTTTATTTAATCATTATTTAATTATGTTATTTACCTGTATGTAAGCGCAGTGCAGTATTAATGTACAAACTGTGTATTTACTATGTTTAAGTGGCTGACAACAATAAATATTCTTATTAGGAATAAACTGCCTCGTACTTGGAGAGCCAAATATTTTCTGAGGTGGTACTTCTTGGTATAAAAAGTTTGAGAACCGGCCTAGGCTATTTCACTATATTTTATCCAGATAATTCATTAATTTATTTATCCAGACATACTATTAATTATTGCATTTGTCTATTTCAAAGATGTCAGAGAAGAGGCAAATGGCAAATTAATATTCCATAATAATTTGGAATATTTCGTTTTTTCTTTCCTTTTATTTCCTTCTGAATCAGAACTAATACTAAACAAGTGTCAGACTAGCTGCTGAATTTCACATACTCTGGTCAAACTGTTAGCTAACCTACCAGCTGCCTGGACACATATATTCCCCAGCAATGATGAGATGACTTACTGTCAGGGCTCAACATTAAGCTTGTTCATGTGTTTGTCCTTCGGAGAAGTAAATCTGTCATTCACTTGTCACACTGTAAAACATTTGCCTGTCTGGAAAAAAATCATTTCTAAATATAATTTATTCTGAAGAAATATTCTCACCAGTGTTCAATCAACTTTGACATATTTAAATCTGCATATTTGTGATATTTTTGACCTTTTATTTAGGACATTTTTCCATAATCTTATTAAATATAGGCTATGCTTCAGCTTTCATTTTATATTCTTAAATTTGATCTATAAATTAAATTAAAATAAGGCACTACAGTATAGGGCTGTTGGCATTATAATTTACACTGGAAAACTTTTTGAATATACAAATAAGAAATGTTGGAAAGATGAAACTAAACCACCAGTAGGTGGCAGCAGGTGACCGTCTTAATGAGTCATTCATTCAAACGATTCATTCAAATGGCTGATTCATCCAAGAACAGGCAGTTGTTTACGAAGGCCCTGTCCCAAATGGCGCACTTCATGTGCACTTTCGGTCTTGTGGACTTACAATGGCTGCTGCGTGCGCATGTCTGTTAAGTCCACGAGACCGTAGGGTGTCCCATTTATCATTTTAGGTCTCAGAAGGGTGCTCGGTCTCAGAAGGGTGCTCGCGAGCGAACCCCCTTTGAGGTCAATATGCGCCCAAGATGCACAGTTCTGCACACTTCTACACTTCTGGTGCGAGCTACGCAGCGGACTTCTTCCCGGCAGTCAAAGCGGCATTACGTTGTGAAAGTGCGGACTCAGAGGAAGACCGTGAGGGTTTAGGGTGCCATTTTTGACAGGGCCGAATAGGTTATTGAATCCGTTTCCTTCAAAACACTGAATCATTCAGACACACTGTCGCTGTGAGATGCGTTATGGTTCTGCTGTGATCTTTGTTTGGAACTATTTTCGCTGCTGAAATAGAACAAAAACAGTCAATATTGCATCTAAAATGTAAGTGATTTAATGTTAATTGATTTCATTTGACATTGTTTTGCTTAACTGTATTATATGTTATAAATATAAAAACTCCACGATGTGTGTTAACTGAGTTTCTTTATGTGAGAGGTACTCATTTGTTGTGATTTCTCCTCGAGAGGCTGCGCGAGCCTCAACAGCGCAAAATTGTTACCATCAGTTCATTATACATTTTATATTACTATTCACTATCGATTGCCACTTACACTAAAATAATGCAGAATCATTCTTGTATTTTGATGATTCCCTAGTTATCTTTTACCATCAACGTTTTAATCAGTAAAATTCTCTTTCACTTGCCCCTTCAAAACATACACTTGTCCCGGACAAGCAATAATGTCGAGCCCTGTTACTGTACTCATAGAGTATGGTCTTCTCCCACGTCGATCAGTCTGTAAGTTAGCTACTTCAGCAAGCATCTGAATCAATGTCGTGTCGAGCGAGCCCGTGAATCACAGAATGTGTCGTTGGAATCAGAATGTAAACGTTGTTGTTGTGGGAATATCTAAATCTTACCCGGATACAGCAATACTATTTTCTGATTGGTTGTTCGGTAGTTATATTTTTTTTATTTGATTAGCTGGTGCATGGCAGGGCCTTCTGAACTCTATGGGGAACTCACTTGATTCCAGAAATACAAGCTGTGGCGTGTGAGCGTGTGAACGGGTTGAAATGCATGTGTCTAACTTGAGAGCCCTGATTAAATAAACATGCAAACGTACACCCCACCACCAACACTATTCAAGTGGTTGACATATGCGCCAGAGAAACAAGCACACAGTCATCTTTAGAATTTTGTGTTTTAACTTCTGTTTTTGCGGTAGCTCTGTATAGCCTATTTCCATGACATTGCTGCGGTTAAAGGGTTAGTTCACCCAAAAATGAAAATTAGCCCATGATTTACTCACCCTCAAGTCATACTTGGTGTATATGATATAAAAGTCCAAGCTTTATAATGGCAGTGAATTGTTCATTTGTTTTTGAAGTCAAGCGTACCGTGATAGATTGCCACCTGTGCGATAAGTCCATTCGTGAAATTTCCTCACTACTAAATATTCAACAGTCAAACTTCGTGTGGCCTTCAGATTAGCTCAAGAACAGTGCATAGAGAGCTGGGTTTCCATGGCCGAGCAACTGCATCCAAGCCTTACATCACCAAGTGCAATGCAAAGCATTGGATGCAGTGGTGTAAAGCACGCCGCCACTGGACTCTAGAGCTGTGCAGACGTCTTCTCTGGAGTGACAAATCACACTTCTCTGTCTGGCAATCCGATGGACGAGTCTGGGTGAAGTTTGGTGAAGGGGGGATTATGGTGTGGGGTTGTTTTTCAGTGATTGGGCTTGGCCCCTTAGTTGTGCTTCAAGAAGAATGGTCAAACATTCCCATAAACACACTCCTAAAACTTGTGGAAAGGCTTCCCAGAAGAGTTGAAGCTATTATAGCGGCAAAGGGTGGGATAACTCCATATTAAACCCTACGGATTCACAATGGAATGTCATTAAAGGCCGGTTTGTGACTCGAATTTATGCGTTACAATGGCAACGCTATTAAAGCCGAAATGAATCTGCAGTGGTCAGGTGGTACAGGTCAGTGTTCTTTAAGTTGTTTATGTTCATTATTATTGTAAAATGATGTGTTTTGAGAAATGAGGTGCAGTCTCTCCTGATACTTTTGCTTTACTCCCTGCTGTACACGTTTATGTGTTTTGAAGGAGGCATGAAGATGCTCTGAAGGGAGGGTGAAATATCATGCTTTCAAAGCTAGCTTGCTATTGCTAGCCTCTCTGAAAATTGCCTACCCTATCTTTAAGTACATTGACTGAGGCCGGTTTAGAAGGTTTAAAAACGAGCGGTTCATTCATTCATTAATCCGTATCTTACTTTCATGCTGTGGAAATACAGCACAAGTGCGTGCTGAAAAGGGGCGGGGCTACACAAGGTTTATAACTGTGTTCTGCTAAGAAAACGAATGAGACTTATTTTAGTTACTGGGTAAAATAATTATTTTGAGGTGAATTATGGAGAATGAAAACCATGGCTATTTGACTTGTCTTTAAAACATCCCTTTATTCCAAAATTAAATAGATGTCTTGTTCCTGATTTTACCATTTGGTCATAAATTACAAATTAGACATTTACTAAAGCTTTAGACTTACCTCAGTGTTGTTTTATACAGAAATCCTTTAACATGTATCATCAACAACCTTTCTTTGTTCTGTGCAATGGGTCATTTTGGTGAGTCCCATAATTATACTCCCTGAAAAAAGTGATTAATTGGAGCATTTAGAAGAAAGATGTCCAAGCAGAGCGTGTCTCTAAATTTGTGTTTACTGAAATTTAATTTCTAGGCCATATCTTCAAAATTAATTTGTGTTAAACTGCTCTTTAAAGCTACAGTTCATAACTTTTTGCGCTCTAGCGGTTTGTTACGAGCCCCTGCTATTTCTCTTGTTTTCTTTCTCTTTCTGAGTATAGTCAATTGGATGGGGGCGGAGCCTGATGATTCCTAACACCTGAGGCCTCTGCCTATTTAAGAGCTGCTGGTGGCACTTTAGTTTGGGGCCTGGGCCTGGGATTGGGCCTGGGATTGGGCCTGGGATTGGGCCTGGGATTGGGCCTGGGATTGGGCCTAGGATTGGGCCTGGGATTGGGCCTGGGATTGGGCCTGGGCCTGGGATTGGGCCTGGGCCGGGGATTGGGCGGGGATTGGGCCGGGGATTGGGCGGGGATTGGGCCGGGGATTGGGCCTGGGCCGGGGATTGGGCGTGTTGCTCTGTGACGCCCCAGGTATTGGGGGAGTCGGGGATGGCAAGTCGATTGGATCCTAAGGCGGTTGGATCCTAAGGCGGTTGGATCCTAAGGCGGTTGGCAACAACTGGAATGTGAATGGACAGGAGAATGCTGAAGGAAGTGACGGTTCAGGAAATTAATTAGACGAGATGGAAGTAGGTGGCGGGAATTATGGAAAATAGGATACGGTTAGAAATAAAACACAGAAAAAGAAACGAAAGAATAAGTCGATGAAAGTGATTCTGACAGAGGATTAAATGTAGAGGAAACGGAAAGAGAGGAGTATAAGGTATTTGTAAAACCTGAGCATGAAGAGGATTAATTTGGTGATATGAATCCAATACAGCTAACAAAAACTCTAAATAAGGAAATTGGCTGAATAAAGAGTGCTAAAATACTAAGAAATGGATCATTGCTGATTTCATGCAAGGATGAGAAACAGCAAATGAAAGTAATCAAAATGAACAAAATAAATGGGAAGAAAGTACAATGCTACACTCTAAAAAAAAAAGGTTCTATATGGCACCAAAAATGGTTCTTGGCTCGTAATCATAGGGGAACCTTTTTTAGTGCTATATAGCACCAATTTTGGTGCTTCAGTGGTTCTTCAGCAGTTCTTCAGAGGTTCTTCAGCAGTTCTTTGACTAAGGTGCTATATAGCACCGCTAACTAAGGTGCTATATAGCACCGCTACCATATACAGAACATGTTAAGATATGGTGCTATATAGCACCAAAAGTGGTTCCCCTATGATTACGACGAAGAACCATTTTTGGTGCCATATAGAACCTTTTTTTTTTAGAGTGTAAGACTAATGGTAAAAAAATTGTTAAAGGAGTTATCACAGGGATTTCAGTAAACGTCTCAGTAGAAGATGTGAAAGGAAATACAAAAAATGCAAATGTGCGTGAAGTAAGACGTCTGAAAATAAACAGGAATGGAAGTACAACTGATAGTCATTAAATTATGATCACTTTTGATGAGGAGATACTCCCGAATAAGGTCTATATTGGATATATGTGTTACGATGTGAGGCTATATATACCCCCACCACTTAGATGTTTTAAATGTCAGAGATTTGGACATGTGGCGGCGGTGAGCAAGGGAAAACAGAGATGTGGTAAGTGTAGTGGTGAGCATGAGTATGGCAAATGTGTAGAGGGTGCAAAGTTGAAGTGCTGTAATTGTGGAGGGGAACATAGTTCAGCTTATGGAGGATTTGAGGTTAGTAAGAGGCCGGCTGAAGTGCAACGAGTCAAGGTTGTTCAAGGAATCAGTTTTGCAGAGGCTGCAAAGACGGTGTCAGGAATTGGGACCATGGCTAAACAAACTGGAATTAAGAACAAAAACATTGATACGTGTCAGAAATGTGATAAATTGAAAGAGGAAACTTTGATAGTGAGTAAAAATGTTTTTGTATTGTTTATGGCAGAGATAATAAGCTGTTCAGCACAAACAAAAAGCAGAAATGAAAGGATCAAAACAATTGTTAAGTCAGCAGAGAAGTATCTAGATGTGAAAGGGCTGCTCTGGGAAACAATTAGAAACATCCTCAATGAAGAGACACAATCCTCTCAGACAAGGGCTGGATCATCTTAATGGTGCTAATTATTCTACAGTGGAATGCAAGGAGTTTAATTGCCAATGGTCAAGAATTTAAGAAGTATATTGATAACTTGATAGAGAAACCTCATATAATATGTGTACAGGAGACATGGTTAAAACCACAATTGGATTTAATAATAAATGGATATAATGTTATAAGGAATGACAGAGAATACTGTAGAGAGGGAGGAATAGCAACATTTATACAGAATGGGATGCAAAATAAGGTAGTACAAATAAATACAGTTTATGAATCAATTATAAATAAAATATGGACTGAAAGGGGTTGTATAGATATAATTAATTATTATAATCCGTGTAAAACATTGAGTCAGACCATTTTAGAGGATGTAGTGGGACCAACACAAGATGGTGTTATATGGTGTGGTGATTTTAATTCACAAAATTCATTATGGGGGAGTAAGAGTACTGATGCAAACGGACTACTTATTGAAGAATTCATTGATATTAAAGGTGCTCTAGAATGATTTGAAACAACATTTTAAATTGTTCTCTGGTATCTACATAGAGGGTATATGCCTTATGTAAGGTCAATAATTGTCCAGATACGGTTTTACGGGTCCATTTACAACTCTAGAAATCTTCCCCAGGATGAAATGGTCTGTTTTTGCCTTATTTGGAAGGGTCATGAATATTAATGCAGAGTTCTGCTCTGATTGGCTGTTTCACTGCGCGGCTCAATGATAGCTGACCGTCATGACGATGGAGAGATTAGGCATTCAACCTTATATGTTTGAGCCTGTTTCTGACGAAGATGCAGATTTTGAGGAACAACAACATGTTTTGAGATTGGAAATGAACGCTTCTGAATGGTAAGTTAAGTCTTTATTTTATTTAGGAACCTGCAAAACCATTACGTCCATACCAGAACTTCAGCCTAAACGATAACTAGCATATAGCATTAAATATACACATCAGCAGTCACAACTTTTTTAGCATTGTAAAAATATTTTAATTATTGTAATGTGTCCCTGTATGATTTTACAACGATAGCTTCTTCACTTTGAATCACAAACTGAACTGGGTAGAGCTTAAATATGTTTGTACAGTAACGTTTGAGTTTGACAGTAGAGTACTGATTTAAAAGTCAATTTATTTAGCCATTTAGTTATGTAAGCTACTTGGATTATCCTATTCTTACTGTATAGCATCTTGTGTTGGATCTAGGCAACAACAGGAATATTATCGTTAATGTTGTCTCTCTAAGAAGCTTTCAATTTAATCAGAAATGGTTTAGACAGTCAAGAAGTGGATAAAATCACTGCTTGCAGGTATATGGTTGGAATTGCCCCTTTCTTCAGTGTCGGACGCTGAGCAAAGCCTGCTTGATATTGTCCCAGGTTTGAAAAACTGTCCGTGGTGAAATGGGCAGAGCAAACTAACAACTTTGAAATAAATTGTTGCGGTATCCGATTATAAATAAACATCAACCATGCCTGTTGACATGTTTTATCTGTGGGAAGAGTCGTCTTCACATCCCCTGCACAGCCTGGAACACAACATTTGTTTCCATGATCTGCCTTGTTCGCTATCCTCGCGTGATGCGCAGTTTCGCCTGATAGTGAACATGTGCTTGCATATGCAAATGTTGGGGCCGTACATATTAATGATCCCGACGATTGCATCACTCTCGGTGTTACATTGAGATTTGCCTATTTTTCTGTGGTGTTTTTCACAAACGAGTCAGAAGGAATTATGAATTGCCAGTGTTGAACAGTGGGGATAAAATAGCTGTTAACAATCTAGAAAAGGCTGAACTCCTGGTTCAAATATTCAAGAAGGTTCATAGCTCAGATAATCTTTCTGTAGTGGCCAGGCAATGTAGGAATAAAACCATAATGGAATTCCCTAATATTTTAAAGAAAAATAAGATGTCGGAAAATCCTTTAGACTTACCTTTAAACATGTTCGAGTTGAAAAGAGCAATAAATAGTGCTAGACAGACTACTCCAGGGAAAGATGGAGTGTGTTATAAAATGTTGGCACAAATGACAGAGAAAACACTGGAAATAGTATTACAACTATTTAACCAAATGTAGGATACTGGACAACTCCCTTTGGTATGGAAACAAGCAATAATAGTACCAGTTCTTAAACCAGGGAAAGACCCATCAGATCCTTCTAGTTACAGACCCATTGCCTTGACCTCCCATTTATGTAAAATCATGGCACGAATGATCACAGAGAGAATAACGTATTTCCTAGAAAGTAAAGCTCTTTTATCTCCATATCAGAGTGGGTTTCGTAGGAGTCGTAGCACAATGGATTCTGTATTCTGTCTAGAGTCAGACATTAGGAAAGCTCAGACCTATAAAGAAGTAGTTATAGCTGTCTTCTTTGATGTGGAAAAGGCATATGATATGCTCTGGAAAGAAGGATTATTAATAAAGCTAAAATCATTAGGGATTGGCGGTAGAACATATAATTGGATTATGGACTTTTTATTTGACAGGAAAATACAAGCAAGGGTAGGTAAAGAATATTCCAAAGTATATTCAGCAGAAAATGGAATTCCACAAGGTAGTGTGTGTAGTCCGATATTATTCAACATTATGATTAATGATATTTTCACTCAGGTTGAACATAATGTAGGAAAATCGTTGTATGCAGATGACGGGGCTTTGTGGAGTAGAGGCCGCAATATAGCATATGTGAATAAAAAATACAAGCTGCAGTAGAGGTGGAAAAATGGACAAATAAATGGGGATTTGCTTTTCAAGGCGGCATAAAATTATACCCCTTTCTTTAAAACTTTATGGGCAACCTCTGGAGCAGGTAAAAACTGTTAGGTTTCTTGGGGTTTGGTTTGATAGAAAACTGACATGGAAAGTTCATCTGGATAAAATAAACGACAAAAGCAAAAAGGTCATCAATATTCTTCGTTGTTTATCAGGACGGGAATGGGGAGCAAGTAGATCATCTCAGCAAAATATATATTGGGCACTCATGAGATCTGTTTTTGATTATGGAAGTATAGCTTACATATCAGCAGCAGAATCAAACCTCAAGAGATTAGAAGTTTTGCAAGCTCAGGCTCTGAGAATCTGCAGTGAATCTTTTAAAACATCTCCGGTATCATCTATGCAGGTGGAAATGGGAGAAATGCCTTTAAGAATTAGAAGATTGAAATGAATGATGGCATATTGGGTTCATCTCCAGGGACATAATGAGTTGCATCCTGTCAAAAGTGTATTATCAGAATGTTGGGAACATAATGAATCAAATTATACTAGTTTTGGATGGATTGGTAATGCAAAGGCAAGAAATATAGGATTAGACCAATTACAGTACAGTAATACCGTTTCAATTTCTTCCATTCCTCCTTGGTTATTCCCTTTGCCAAATGTTGACCTCAATATACAGCAGGAATTGAAAAATAATTTGGTACAACTTCCAACATGGTTTATAGTCCAGAATTATTTTAAGGAACATTATCCAGAATCAGTGTTTTTATTTACAGATGGATCTAAAGATCCTGAAACAGGATTTGCAGGTGCAGCAGTATATATTCCTATGAGAGATTGTTTTATTAAGAAAAGAGTAACCAATCATTTGTCAGTATATGCAACAGAACTGTTGGCAATATTACTGGCCCTGCAGTGGATAGAGGAGAATTAAATTAAAAATACTGTCATTGCATCAGATAGCTTCTCATCACTTGAAAGTATACGATCTGGCAGGTCATTAGTTAGGATGGATATTATCAATGAGATATTCTGTAAGGTGTATAATATGGAAATTATGGGTATTTCTACAAATTTCATTTGGGTTCCTGCTCATGTTGGTGTGGAAGGAAATGAGAAGGTGGATACTCTAAACAATCTCTAAGAATAAAGCAAGTAGATTATCAGGTCCCATTAAGTAAAACGGAAGCTAAAGTACTCATAAGGACATATGCACAATCAGTATGGCAGGTATATTGGGATGATAATAAAACCGGTAGACATTTATACAATATTCAAAAACAAGTTGGTGCTGGGAGGAAGGAGAGCAGGAATCGAAGAGAAGGAAGTATCATAACTCGGATGAGAATAGGTCATACTGGACTTAACAGTACACTATATAAAATTGGAAAACATTCAACTGGGGAGTGTATACATTGTAGCCAACAAGAAACAGCTGAGCATGTATTAATCCATTGCAGGAAACTACTAAAACCTGTTGTTTGTGGTTTTGGAGTTTGTGGTTCTCTTTTATTCAGGATGGTGAGTTTCATTTGTCTAGTTATGTTAGGTTAGCGGGAAAGCATAGGCAAGTAAGCTAACCCGGAAGATTCTTTTGTGCTTCTCGGGAGTTAGGAAAGCATTAACTCCGAGTTGTAGTTTAGATTGGTTAGCTCACCAGTCCTTATTTTAAGTTTTGTATGTTTATATCGTTGTTTGTTTTGTTACTTTCCATTGCCAATAAGATTTTTTGAAAAAAAATGTTATTGACCTGGCCTTTTGATTTCTTGTTATGCTACCTTCCTGAATGGCTCTTATGTCGGTCCCTATTTTGGGTCATAACACAGTTAATAAACACAACTGCATGCGTCTTGCAGAAGAACATTGCAGCCGGAGCTACTTCTCTCTGTTTATATCTATGGCGAGTCACGCAGGGACGTGCTCCTCCGCAGCGGTTCCTACCAGACCGGTCTGAAATAGTCCCAATATAAACAATTATTATAAGTGTACCATAATGATTCAGGGTAACACAAAAACACGGTTTGGAAAATGGATTCATGTTGTACATTCTCATTATATAATAATGCTAATAATAGTCATTTAAAAATAATACGGACAGCAGCTTTAATAGTTATAGATGAAAATATTGTGATAAAGGAGTAGCACTTTCAAGATAAATATTAGTTAATTCAGGTAAATTTGGGCACTTTTGACATTGTGGTGACTATCAAAAGTAGCCTAGTTTACACAGATTGTTTTTTAAAATTGTATTATTGCAATAAACACAAGTACAATAAGACCATTTAAGATCAGTTACAAACTCTAAATAACGGAGCACAACTAGATAGAAAGGGAACTAAACAAATAAGAATTAAGAAAAAAAAGGAAGAAAAAAAACTATTCGGTCTTCCAATAGTTAAAATTTCTTCAATAAACCAAGTAGTCTTCTAGGCCTACCACTTTTCAATTTTAACATTCATAAAGAAAATCCTAAATTCTTTCTGAAAAACAGAAAACAACGGCTTTGTTTTAAATGTCCCGTTCTTCGTGATCCCACTGTTCAAACTTTAGTTAGTGTGTAATGTTGCTGTTAGAGCATAAATAATACCTGTAAAATTATAAAGCTCAAAGTTCAATGCCAAGCGAGATATTTTATTTAACAGAAGTTCCCTTTCAAAGCCTACAGCGAACGGCCGGCTTGGACTACATCCTGGTACTTCCTTCATTTATTACGTCAGTAGAACAGTAGAACAGACTAACCTCCGCCCACAAGAATACGCAAAAAAAAGGGGGCGTGGTCTTGTTGCTGTCCCATGTGGAGAAGAGGAAGTGTCGCGTAGAGAAAAGGAATTGTTGCGTTTGACTGTGTTTGTCGCCATGTCGTCGAGACGCTGTTATTTTCATCCCGGAGTCAAATCACCTTTGTTTGGCTTTCCCAGGGACGCTGTAGAGATCATTAAGCGCATACATCTCCCGTTAAGAGGCGTGACCTTTCCATGCAAGTTACGTGCGCTAAGCTGCTGTCGAATCACAACACAGGAACCGGGCTACGTTCGCTAAGCTGCAGTCAAATCACAACACGGGAACCGCTGGCACAATCAGAACTCGTTACGTATTTCTGAAGGAGGGACTTCATAGAACAAGGAACATCAGCCCGTTTTTAGGACAGTGAAAACAGCGGTACACAGATAAGTCAATTGTGTGAAAAATACTGTGTTTTTTTACATGCGAAACATGAACACATGTTATATTGCACACTGTAAACACAATCAAAGCTTCAAAAAAACATGAAGAACGGGACCTTTAAGGCATTTGCACTTATGAACATAACATTGTCCCAAAATGAAAATATTGTTCAGTAAAAATTGAATGTGTACATCTTCCATTATTATACCAAAACTTTAGTCTCCTTTTTTAGAAAATGAAGGAATCAAATGAATTGTAATTTTAAGCCACCCGTACACAGATTGTTTGCTAACAAAAAATATATATTTAAAGTGCACTATCTGCTAACAGCCACAAGGTGGACAAACACAAACAGAATTCAAGCAATAAATGACAAACTAAAGGTTTATTTTAGTCCATTTGATATCATTTCCGATCGTCTTCCACATTTCAACGTACGTGAAATAAAAGTCTCCAAACGATGTCTGTTGAAAGGAATAATAATAAAAACAAAATGTAGCAAGTAATAACAAATGCAGTGGAAATCTTTTTTAAATACCTTTATTCATTCCGTCTATTTCTTGACAACACAAATTTACTTATATATTTTATTTTTCTGAAAGTTTCTCAGGGATCCCACAGTGCAACCAGCGCATGTAGGATGTGCACTGTACACAACATATACATACATTGCAGTAACATGTGTATATACATTTTGTAAAGAAAAAATCAAATAATAATAAAAAAGCATTTTAAAACTCAATGTTGTAATTAATTTTTTTTTCTTTGTTTACATGTTTTGAAAAAAAAAAAAAAAAAAAAAACTGATTTTCTACCTCAGTGTTTTGCTCCTAGCATTGACATGCCTTAAAAAACATAATATATGAATTTCCCATTCACCTGGACCATAACAGTCATGGCCATAGGGAAGCAACCATCCTGTCTGTGCACACAGGCTACAGTAGAAATAATACTGTTCGCAGAACTTTTTTAGGGCCTGACAGTGAGCAATGTGGCAGCACAGCCATGGTCTCCCAATGCTTGACATCGAAATACATTACGCCCTCTAAATCACCCGTCCAAATAAAGGATCGTCTTTCAGCTAGAAAATACATTCTCACAGACGGTTCATGTGGAGTTACAGCGATACTCACTCTACTTGAACACACATTGCACATTTAATACTGCATATTGGTTTAATGACTATGAGAATGAATACAGACATAAAGTAACAGTTGTCCCCTGATTTTTAGGAACATAATCATAATGAAAAATACATTTTGTGGGTGGACCATTCTTAAGAGCTAACTGATTCTGTAGCATAAACAGTGCAAGCTGATCACTATGACCCGCAGATGCTATTTTTAGTCACCTAATGTTTCCTAATGGCCCTTGTTGCTTAAAAATAAGATAAGGGGTCTGTCAATAAAGCCAACTGGGGGATGCATAGGCTCCAAAAGACATGCGTTCAGTATCTCAGGACAAAATTACCATCTAAGATTGAGTTGAACAAATTGGACTGGTTCATCATGACCAGATTAGACCAGTCCGTCTGAGATCGTTTCACATCTGTCACATGTCCTGGACTAAGCCATCAGCTCCCTTTTCATCAGTTTATACAGTCAAACCTACATTTATTCAGACACCATCAACATTTTCTCACGTTATCACAGTTTATTTACTATAGTTTAGAAAATGGTAATAAAATATGACAAGAGCTCAGAGTTAAGCTGTGTCGGAACAAAATCATCTTGATAATGTCAGATAACTTTGATAGAAAGGTATGTAATGGATTACAATCAACCAATCAGCAGTTAAATTTAAGTACACAATTAGATAACACCAATTTAGGTTTTCAACCAATGACCAAGCAATACTTCATTTTGTTCAGTCCGTGGTGTAAAAGGTCGCATTAGCGATTAAAGAAAAAACACTTAAGCAAAAGATGGTCAGGTCAAAGTGTCTGAATAATTTTGGTCACAAATTTGTATCAGTTTTACTGGTAGTGCACTGTATGAAGATTTTTTTGGGTATAATATATCACAGTTTACTTTATTTTGCTATCCTCACTTACATACATGAACTATAGTGTCCTGCACCCACTAGTAAAAAATGATATCTTGTGTCTGAATAATTTTTAGTTTGACTGTACATTGGTTTTAACAATGCCAGTGACTGAGATTGCTGCTTAGAACTAGATTAATTCCTGTTAATATATTTCTAATGTTATATTTTGGCCTTTTGGAACTATTCTTGATGAGGAGGAAATGGGGAAACAGGATCAGGAAATAAACCAAGACTTGAATCCATGTCGCCCACATGAGCACCATAACTCAACATCACGAGAGGCCAATCTATATATCTCGATACATTTCCCACTTGCACGTGTGAGAGTTTAACGCAACTTTGCATCTGGCACCTTAAGAGGTTACAGTTAATTTGAACTTTATCATGAGGTTGAAGGTTATTTATATTGCCAAATGTTCTGATTACTGCTCAGTTTCTTTTTGGAAATTCAAGCATAACCTGGATTTTTCACAGTTTAGTCTAAACAAACCCACTGCTGGTCTATCTTTAGAATGCATCAAGAAAAAGAAAAAAAAAGTCTGTCCAGCTCCACTAAACTAATACAGCCATGTTAAATACTTTCTCAAATCACATGACCAATGTGCATCTCTCACCCGTCCAGCAGCTGGTTCAGCATTAAAACACAAGGAAAACATACAACAAAAAATCATGAAGTGGCTTTAAAATCAAAGCTTGGCAATATGAAGTTGTTTACAGCTGCCCGCAGGATATAAATTAACCCTGAGGGAGAAAAGAAACACATTCCTGTAACAATAACTCATTCACAAATGAATGGATGCCATTGGCTGGGGGGACATGCTGTAGTTAACCAGTAATATACCACAACCATTACTACACGAGAGGTTTGGTTGACCACAGGCTTGATGGCTGCATTCCACTTCTCATACTAAACCTCATCATAGTGTGCCGTGGTGACTTTTGTAGACCAACTGGAAAGTTGGCTGATTTTAGCTCTGTGACCAGCAAATATGTTTGCTTCTTAAGTTACAAGTCAATCTTTACAAATGAACAACTTTTATGAATTTTGAACAATCGCATGTCTTCAACTAAGCTTCCAATAACTCTTTCAGCCTTTTTTTTAATTTAAAAGATGAGTTTTCCAGTTTGGAGTGATGATGTTTATCGTCTCCGACAACCTCTGTAGTCCCATTTAGCCACTTGTTAGCCACCACCTTTTTAACACAAGTAAAATCTTAAAAAAACACAAGGGGATATTACTGATGTTGGGCCCTATCATACACTTGGTGCAATGCGGCCGCAGGCACAACGCAAGTGTTTTTTGCTAGTTTCAGCCTGACGCAGTTATCATTTTTACGTCCTGCGCCACAGTTTAAATAGCAAATGCATTTGCGCCCATTTGTGCGTCCATGGGTGTGCTGGTCTGAAAACGAGGTGTTTTCAGGCGAATTGTTGGCATGGGACACGCAGCAGCACACAAACATTTTTAAATATTAAAAATAAAAGGATTCCTCTCTGGAGAAGCGTTCAGTTTTTCCGCTTGCAAATTCCGCCATATACAGTGAGGAAAATAAGTATTTGAACATCCTGCTATTTTGCAAGTTCTCCCACTTAGAAATCATGGAGGGGTCTGAAATTGTCATCGTAGGTGCATGTCCACTGTGAGAGACATAATCAAAAAAAAAAAAATCCAGAAATCACAATGTATGATTTTTTTTAACTATTTATTTGTATGATACAGCTGCAAATAAGTATTTGAACACCTTAGAAAATCAATGTTAATATTTGGTACAGTAGCCTTTGTTTGCAATTACAGAGGTCAAACGTTTCCTGGAGTTTTTCACCAGGTTTGCACACACTGCAGGAGGGATTTTGGCCCACTCCTCCACACAGATCTTCTCTAGATCAGTCAGGTTTCTGGCCTGTCGCTGAGAAACACGGAGTTTGAGCTCCCTCCAAAGATTCTCTATTGGGTTTAGGTCTGGAGACTGGCTAGGCCACGCCAGAACCTTGATATGCTTCTTACAGAGCCACTCCTTGGTTATCCTGGCTGTGTGCTTCGGGTCATTGTCATGTTGGAAGACCCAGCCTCGACCCATCTTCAATGCTCTAACTGAGGGAAGGAGGTTGTTCCCCAAAATCTTGCAATACATGGCCCCGGTCATCCTCTCCTTAATACAGTGCAGTCGCCCTGTCCCATGTGCAGAAAAACACCCTCAAAGCATGATGCTACCACCCCCATGCTTCACAGTAGGGATGGTGTTCTTGGGATGGTACTCATCATTCTTCTTCCTCTAAACACGTTTAGTGGAATTATGACCAAAAATCTATTTTGGTCTCATCTGACCACATGACTTTCTCCCATGACTCCTCTGGATCATCCAAATGGTCATTGGCAAACTTAAGACGGGCCTTGACATGTGCTGGTTTAAGCAGGGGAACCTTCCGTGCCATGCATGATTTCAAACCATGACGTCTTAGTGTAACCTTGGAAACGGTGGTCCCAGCTCTTTTCAGGTCATTGACCAGCTCCTCCCGTGTAGTTCTGGGCTGATTTCTCACCTTTCTTAGGATCATTGAAAACCCACGAGGTGAGATCTTGCATGGAGCCCCAGTCCGAGGGAGAATGACAGTCATGTTTAGCTTCTTCCATTTTCTAATGATTGCTCCAACAGTGGACCTTTTTTCACCAAGCTGCTTGGCAATTTCCCCGTAGCCCTTTCCAGCCTTGTGGAGGTGTACAATTTTGTCTCTAGTGTCTTTGGACAGCTCTTTGGTCTTGGCCATGTTAGTAGTTGAATTCTTACTGATTGTATGGGGTGGACAGGTGTCTTTATGCAGCTAATGATCTCAAACAGGTGCATATAATTTAGGATAATAAATGGAGTGGCACCTACGATGACAATTTCAGACCCCTCCATGATTTCCAAGTGGGAGAACTTGCAAAATAGCAGGGGGTTCAAATACTTATTTTCCTCGCTTAAATGGCGAATCCGCCATGCACAACTGGCTTTTAAAGGGAATGGGAGATGAGACTCCGATTGGTTTATTGCACGTTACGCCCAAAACACACCGTGTCGACCATTTTTTCCCGTCATTAAACTAGCAAAAGTGGATTCGGACACGCCCAAGTGCACCTGAGCCCTGCACTTCAGACCATGTGCTTAGATTGATAAAATAGAGCCTGTTATGTTGTAGAATAAAACTTGAAAATATCTTGAGCTTAAGTTTAACCCAAAACCCATTTAGCCAAAAACCTGTTGACTTTAGGATGATGGAGCTGGAAGTGCTAAAATGCTAACTTGCTTCCAGGTTTTGGCCTACAAAAATATGCCACTGATGCTATACACTATTAGCACAGATACGTGCTAACCATTAGTCAGCCAAACAAATAGTCCCGCAATTGGTTGAGCCAGTGTTGCCGTGTCAAGCTGGTTGAGATATTTTGGTAGCACCACAGAGCAACAATGTTTCACTTTTCAGGCAAATCTTCCTATGGATTTCTTATAGTTGACTCTTCACATAAAGTGAGCGAAGATGATCACCTTTCAAATAATAATGTAGCCTGAATTTTGCATCCATATCAACTTGTGCACAACAACAGCGCATGTGTAAGTGATTTGAGTGCTTGAAAAGAAAGGCCCGCACCCGCCACACACATCAATCCACGCTCACGATGCACAAGCGGAACATGGAAAATGAAGTCAAGCTGGGCCTTAAAGGGTTAGTTCACCCAAAAATGAAAATTCTGTCATTAATTCCTCACCCTCATGTCGTTCCAAACCCATAAGACCTTCGTTCATCTTCGTAACACAAATAAAGATCTTTTTGATGAAATCCGAGAGCTCTCTGACCCCTCCATAGACAGCAATTTAATGAACACTTTCAAGGTCCAGAAAGGTAGTAAAGACATCGTTAAAACAGTCCATGTGACTTTAGTGGTTCAACCTTAATTTTATGAAGTGATGAGAATACTTTTTGTGCACAAAACAAACAAAAATAACGACTTTATTCATTATACGCTGTGAACAGGGCTTGACGTCTCCCACTAGCCACTTTGACGGGTTGAATATAATTTCAGCCTACAGCCAATGAAATGCCAAGACCGTCGTATCACAAAATTACAATTATTTATTGATTAATGTGCGCTGACACAACAGAAGCGCTCTCTCTCTGTCGCACGCGCGATCAGTTCTCCTTGCGCCTGAATAGTAAAATACACGTGCACACAGATGGCAAAATGTCTGTGGAGTATCTTGCATGAACACAGTTGGTTATGGCTTAAGTGTGCGTAAACAGGTGGGTAATAACTGGATATGTGTCAGAATATTACGTCCATGCATTCATCAGCCCATAAATCATAAATTATGGTTTAATAAATCATAAATTCTTGTGGCAGATAATATAGATTGTTTTAAGCAAAAACTCACTTCATTTTACTTATCTAATAAATTAATCTTGATTTAAGAATTTTAAATATTTGGACTGGAAACAAAATGCTCTTCTTATTTGGTATTTTTTTTATTTTGCAGTGTAGTCAAATCTTTTGATAATTTAAAATAGAATAGGTCTTTGTTGACTACATTCCAAATAAAATAAACTACAAAAAATATATATATTTCCTTTGCTCTGTTGCTCTCTGTCACATAGGCCTACCTGAAGCTCATTCATTATGCAGCTCATTATGCTGGCTATTATGTTCTTTTGTCCTCTCAGGTGATCTCCAGCATTATTCATTAGCTATCACGCCTCTTCGCATATTGGCTTTGTGAAGAAAAACATACGAATTGTAAATTAATATATTGTTTTATGTGAAGTAGTGCTCACAGAAGTTTATGTGAGTAGGCTCAATGATTCTCACATCAGTTTAAAGAAAAAAACTCTATGAAAATACACCCTGGAGTCAAAAGTCTTGTGAACACATATCTATTGTGTTTTTTGAGGCCTTAATTTGAAAACATTTTTTTTTGTTTTTTCAAAAACCGTGCATAAAATTTTTTTTCTCAAAGATACAAGCATGTACATACATGTTGCTCACATATTATGGTAGCCCAGTTTGTGCTGAATACAGTGTAATTACACTTTTGCCATTAATGTGTTTATAAGCAACTGAAATAAACACAAATGTCAGCGCATGTCAAAACTTCTAAAGGGCCCCAAAAGAGCTCAGACTAGAATTTGAGTCATTCTACTTGATTTAAAGTAATTTAAGCATGCCAAAGTCAACTTTAATCACATTAAATGTGATTTCCAAACAGCAAAATTGTGGCCAGTGAAAATGCTGAGTGGCTAGTAACTTTGGAAAACCACTAGCCACAGGACTTTTATTATGCCACAGTCACCAGCGCCATTTCCACTTTTCCGGCCATGAGTATGAGGTAACGCAGCTCTGTTTATCACATTAGATACATCTGAGTGTGTTGAAAATTATATTATGACGTTACTCTGTGCGTTTGCTCGGCGGCTGCTATGACACTCGTTGCACACTGCAGTAAAAGTAAAGCGTTTCTGCAAAATAAAACCGGAAACCGAGGGGCACGCAGATATGAAGCCATCGACAGGCGACTCCCTCACACGGTTCCCTGGTTAAAATAGCAATTTTCTCATGATTTACACATAGTTGGAAACATTTGGGATATTGTAAGTACTTAACTCAACAAAATATATAACACTGGCCTAGTGGTTTTTGGATATTTTACTGAAAAAATGTTACATAATGCACCTTTAAACAGCAATTCATCGACTGGTCGCTAGGGATAGGCTCCAAAAGGGAGCAGAATCTCATTGAGCCCCATGTTAAAATGCCCACATTTACGGCAGAAAAAAATCATGTTTACAGCCTGGTACAAATTGTGGTTTTGGTCTATATATCTAATTTTGCCCTTCATGACAACTGTGAAGGGGGTGAATGTGAATGTGAACTCACTTCATTTACATTATATAAAGCCCTTAAAGGGTAACTAAACTTTTTTTAGTTAATGATCTGCAAGACTGGGGCTTTATTAATGCTGTTCATTGATTCAAGTAAATGTTTTGACATTTGGGTATAAAAGGTTTTAATTCTATAAAATATGGTGTAAAACCGCCAAAGTGCAGCCCTCTTAAGGTTGAACGGTGGCTACTGCAGTTGAATTTTCCTATCGGACGTTGTGGTACATCGTGACGTAGGATGGTACTTCCAACAGCTCACTACACACGCCCCTGGCACGAGCTCTCCACGCCCTCAGAAATGTTTTCCCCAATCACATGATGAGAACGGCTTTACTCCAGTATGAACTCTCATGTTACATGAAGTAGAAACATTATGAATGAAACTTCCTTGACACTTGCTTTAACATTGTAATGAAGAAAATGCGGTTAAATAATGCAGCTGACAGTACACGTCAGGATTTTCTTGCGATATTATTGCCGCCCGTCATGTGTACAGATAAGTTTCATACATGAGATGCATTTTCAAACCCTGACACGCAAGTGGTTGCCGTGGTAACGAACAACAATACCGTAACGTGCTGGCATATATAGTCTTTTATTTGAGGAAATCTGTTTATAATAGGCTATTGAACTTATTGGTCCTGCGCTGCTTATTGATTCAGTTCATTTGAATGAAAATACATTGTATGTATCTGATCTATTTAGTGGCATTCAGTGAAAGGATTTGACTGTTCATAGATTAGGTCAGTTCTCTTGCGCTGCTGATTCGCTATCATCGTCGGCATCGGGAGTTAACGCAGTTTGAGCCAGCGGCTCGCATTGATAAGGCTCTGGGTCTGTGTCTACAGACAATTCACCCTCCTCCACTTCATGTGAAGGTAGGAGAATGACTGCTCTGACTGGAATGAAGCCAGTAGCTTTACAACATTGTCATCTCGCGAATCAGACAGCTGTCAATCAATCCATCACTGCGGGTCTCAGGTGCACGCCCTCCGCTCAGTCCCGCCTTCGGTTCGTCCCCTCTTTCTCTGCTGGGTTCTGCCCACTTTTCCAGCATTTTTCAAAAATTGCCAGTGGGTGGAGTTAAGCTCTGAGCTGGGGTTTAGTTACCCTTTAAAGTTCTGCATAATTAAGGGCGTGGCCCACTTGAGTGACAGGTGGATTGCCGTTTGTCTGCTGTCTGTTAGTCATTACGTCACCTCAGCTCCGCCCACGTCCCGCCTCTTTGCCCATTTTCTGTTATCCGGGAGTGATGCGCGATGACGTGCTGCCAAGATGACAACGGCCAGCTCGACCCTACTTTACGCTTCAAAACTGCTCTTCAGGATCCTATGGGTGACGTCATGGACACTACGTCCATATTTTTTTACAGTGTATGATTGAACCACTGAAGTCACATGGACTACTTTAACGATGTTTTTACTACCTTTCTGGCCCTTGAAAGTGTTAATTAAATTGCTGTCTATGTAGGGGTCAGAGAGCTCTCGGATTTCATCAAAAATATCTTCATTTGTGTTACGAAGATGAATGAAGGTCTTACAGGTTTGGAACGACATCAGAGGGAGTAATTAATGACGGAATCTTCATTTTTGGGTGAACTAAGCCTTTAACCTTGTCCTAATTATATGTCCTAAAAGTACTTTTTTTGTGTAGTATGAACACTGGAATGCAGCCGATGACACTCAACCTCAGTGACCGGGGCTCTTTTGCCATTGCAAATCAATCAATCAAAAGAAGTCATTGTTCCGAACAGAGGAGGATAAACTAGTTGCATATAGTTGATGCACCATGGCACAAGCTATCAAGGAGCCAGCCTTGATTCTCCATGGAAGCCTGTTACAAATGAACTCTGGCAACAAATATAGCTCTACATAGAAATTATATATTTTCATGTCTATCGTAATATCATTCAATTCCATATTTTGTTTTTTTTATAAATAAATGTGTACATGTCCACGTAACACGTGTTGATAAGTAGCTCCATATTTTCTTTATCTGGTCCCAGACTCCAAAAGGTTTAAAAAAAGGGATGCTGCCGAGTTCAAACATCCGCTCAGGTTTTCTGAATGTTTAAACCAGAGAGTCTGTCTGTTTTTGCAGTGACAGTTTAAGTGTTGTAGCCCTGGGTGAACAGACCGATTTCACTATCATTTCTCAGACTGCATTTCGGCTCTAAAGAAATGAAAGTACTGGGTTTCCTTCGGTGTCTGCTGTCAGAAAGGCCTCACAATGCTGTAGCCAGACTGCGACTGTGAGAACCGTTCAGTCAGTGCCGCCCACTTACAATGCCCCGCCCCCATCCAAGCTCGTCTGAACGCTTACGTGTGGGGATTTTCATTACATTCCGGGACTCTGTTCGTCAGTGATAGTGACTTCTCCTTTCTTCGCTGTCTGAATCATAGTCTCTTAACCCAATACCTTTCTGTAGCTTCAATAGAGACTCTCTCATCTGTAAACACACAAATACACCATTGAAATCCTGCAGCGATTGCAGTTTAAAGGAATAGTTCACCCAAAAGATTTTAATTATAATCATACGAACCAATTTCATGATGCTTTTGCATCCTTTTCACTTTGTTGAATTGCATGAACTAGAGCAACCAGCAAAGTTCTTTACTCCTTTTGTGTTCCACTGAAGAAAGCAAGTCATATGGGTCATGAAAATGAGTAAATGATGAGAGAATTTTCATTTTGGTTGAACTATTCCTTTGAATTCCCTTCTTTCTCATAGAGTGGTGCTGGGATTAATGGGGGTTTTCAATTTATGAGTAAAATGAAGCCTGAACATAACTTGACGATACTTTGACGTTTTGTTCTACAACGTAAACTACACACACTCACACCACAAACTGCCTTATCTAGTTATTTATTAGAAAGTTTTCAAAAATAAACATAGCTGTGTTTTCGGTATGGGTGTGTGTAATTTACGTTGTTGAGCAAAACGTCAAAGCATCGTCAAGTTATGTTTACCACAGGCATCCCATAAGAAAATCTTGAGGGAACCAGTGATTAATTAGTCTTCCGGGTTTTGACATCATCCCTGCACCACTCTATTGTTTGATTCTGTATATTACCCAGAAAACATAGTGTCGGCCCAGATCCGGGCCACATCTGGTACACATGGATTCCATGCATACCAGATGCGGGCCGGATCTGGGCTACTCTATATTACTGTCTGGGTATTTATTAATATGATACAGTTATGAAAGTTGCACATTTTTCAAACTTGCACTGTACTTGATCGTACCTCATCTAACATCAGCACAGATGACTTTATTATTTCCCTCCATTTCTCCAGCTCGTTTTCATGGTAACGCTGCTGAGACTCCAAAAGTTGAGCCCATTCAATCTGTGTTTGCGGAAGTTTGCTGCAACACACACACACAGAATGAAAAACAATCCTCACGCAAATATCACTCAAGTGTTCATATGCAGCAAAAATCAGTCGATTAATCAGTATTTATTTTCTTCGTTTTCTTGTAAAAAAAAGAAAAGAAAAACTGACTTGAAAAGCAAAATCAGAAAAAGAATAGACTTTTCAGAGAATATACACACCAATCAGGCATAACAATATGACCAATATTGTGTTGGTCCCCCTTTTGCTGCCAAAAAAGCCCTGACCCGTCGAGGCATGGACTCCACTAGACCCCTGAAGGTGTTCTGTGTTATCTGGCACCAAGATGTTAGCAGCAGATCCTTTAAGTCCTGTAAGTTGCGAGATGGGGCCTCCATGGATCGGACTTGTAGGTTCAGCACATCCCACAGATGCACGATTGGATTGAGATCTGGAGAATTCAGTTTGATTGACAGGCGGTCTGACCAATCGCAGCGCTGAATCTGCCGGTTTGTCCGACAAAGCAGTCAGGAGAGTTAGTAGATTAACGTTAGTGGAACTTGAACTTGGAAAAACGCTGTGTACTGACGTCTTTCCGCGGTTGAAACAACATTTCTTTTAGTGTTCATTCATGTTCATAGTGTTATTTTGTGCTTATCAATGAACTACAAGGAAGAGATAATCGGTTCACGAGCAGCTTTAACTGAAGCGCTATAGCGATTACGACACATTAAAAAGCCACAAAACTGTATTTATTGTTTAAATTTCTTTTAAAAAATTACAATTTCAAAGTTTAGACTTTTTTTTCATATCAAAAGTAACTTGCTCTGTCCTGTCTGTCGGCATGTTGTCAGTGTCCTCTTTGCTCCGCAATGTATTTTTTCTACGTGAGAACGTGTGTGTGTTGTGAGAGCGCCATGGCTTGTCGGACATAGCAACAGTAACTCAAGGGTGCGGGTCTTTGCGAACGGTCAATTTGGAGGCCAAGTTGTTGTTGTGCTCCTCAAACCATTCCAAACCAATTTTGCTTTGTGGTATGCCGCATTATCCTGTTGAAAGAGGCCACAGCCACCAGGGAATACCGTTTCTTTGAGCTACAGTAGCTCGTCTGTTTGATCGGACCACACAGGCCAGTTTTCGCTCCCCATGTGCATCAATGAGCCTTGGCCGGCCATGACCCTGCCGCTGGTTCACCACTGTTCCTTCCTTGGACCACTTTTGATAGATTCTGACCACTGCAGACCATGAACACCCCACAAGAGCTGCAGTTTTGGAGATGCTCTGACCCAGTCGTCTAGCCATCACAATTTGGCCCTTGTCAAACTCGCTCAAATCCTTACGCTTACCCATTTTTCCTCTAACACATCAACTTGAGGACAAAATGGTCACTTGCTGCCTAATATATCCCACCCACTAACAGGTACCATGATGAAGAGATAATCAGTGTTATAATGTTATGCCTGATCGGTGTATATTGAATTAGGTTTATTTTTCTTATCACATTGGCATTTTTCCTTGCATAAACCTCACTACAGATTTATGTGTAAAACAACGAAGAAACAACAACTGGGCAATGATTTAAGAAAAATAAACGTTCAATACTGCTTGTTGTAAGTGTTTTTACATTTTTACCTAAAAACATAACAAAAATGCATATTTTTTGCAGTGTGCCAACGTTTAACATTTAGTTTCACATTCATTGTCATAAAAATAACAATTCAACACATTCAAGTATCTGCACCAATGCTAAATCCTCCATACATTATAACCGTTATGTCAACAATTTGTAAAAATTACTTCAATGAGCTCATTGTTTCTGCCTTAAATTATACATCCCTCTAACTGCGTGATTTGAATATGTACATTTATGAAATAATTACTTGGACACAGCCACCTCTGATAACATATCACTCTAAATTGTAATGTAGATGCATGCATTTTCTGTAAAGCTGCTTTGAAACGATATGTATTGTGAAAAGCGCAATGCAAATAAATGTGAATTGAATTGAAGGATCTAGTTACCTTTCCTGAGACCTGAGACCCTGCCAGGAGGTCAAACTCTGGGTTGTGTATTCCAGCATCCATAGCTTATAAAACAACATCATGTTTAAAAAGACCAGCAGCACCAGACTGAAGAACAAAAGAAGACAAATCCACATCAGCTCATGAACCGCTCTATATCAGCTACATCAAATAAATCAATACAGCTGAAAATGTTTTGACAGCATTTATACGTTCATGCAGATGAAAACATTGAATACCTTACACAAATCCTGCGGGATGCAATGAAAACAGGAGAGAGAAAAGACATGAAGCCAAAGAACAACAGACCATGATGAATTCCTGCTGACCAACAGTGTGAGTTACTTGAACAGTAACTCTGAAACATGTGAAAAAACAAACTTTTTATCTTCTAATAATGTAACATAGTGTGACTGACACAGTAAGAAGATTGAAAATAGACCAAAGTAGACACTGAATGAAACATGCAGTGGGCCTATTCTACACTTTTGTAGGCTACCATGTTAGAAAATGTATATACAGTCAAACCAAAAATTATTCAGACACCAGATATCATTTTTTACTAGTAGATGCAATACACTATAGACCATTTTTACGAAGTGAGGATAATAAAATAAGGTAAACTGTGACATATTATACCCAAAAATTCTTCATACAGTGCACTACCAGTAAAACTGATACAAATTTGGGACCAAAATTATTCAGACACTTTGACCTGACCATGTTTTGCTTAAAGGGGGAGTGAAACACTCAGTTTCAGTCAATCTCTTGTAAATCTTGAGTACCTATAGAGTAGTATTGCATCCTTCATATCTCAGAAAAGTCTTTAGTTTTATCATATTTATAAAAGACAAAGTCTTTCCGGAAAAAAAACGAGCGGCTGGAGGCGTGTCGTGTAGGAGGAGCTAAACAGCCAAGAGCGCGCGCAGCTATTGCGTTGAGAGCGTCTGAAAGCTGTGACATCCTTAAACGTGGAAAAGAAAACGTTATCTTAAATAAACCATGACTGTCAATCAGATTCAACCACACACATATGATCCAGAATCTGATCCGGAGGCTGAAATTGAACAGGAGCAGCAGCAGCAACTACTACAGCAGGACGTCTCTATGTGATGTGTAATGTAACTGTATTTATTTGCTTAGCGGCTTGTCATGTGCGAGTTTTACAACATTTGTGTGTGTTTACTCATGGTTTATGAGGTCATAAACCAGGTTTATAAGGACTTGCATGTCATGTTGTTTACTTGAGGTGCACTAACACGCAGATAGCTAACAAAAGTAAAGTTAAGTGTTTTTTCTTTAATTGCTAATGCGACCTTTTACACCACAGACTAAAAAAATTTAGCATTGGTTGACCAAAATTGGTATCATCTAATACCAACCAGCTTGATTGTAATGCATTACATACCTTTCAATCAAAGTCTGACATTATCAAGATTATTTTGTTTCGACACAGTTTAACTCTGAGTTCTTGTCATATTTTATTACCATTTTTTAAACTATAGCAAATAAACTGTGATAGTGTGAGAAAATGTTGAAGGTGTCTGAATAAATTTTGGTTTGACTGTACATCAATTATTTTATTTAAAGAAATGAGTCAATCTAATCTAATTCCTGTGATCTGATGGCCTGGTTTTCATTTCTCACTGAGAATACCCACACAGAGCTGATGATGAGCAGGAGTTTGGAAACGCTGTAGAGAGCCAGGCCTTCAGATCCGTGGTCCGGGATGTGTCTGGTCTGTGTGGATCCTGCAACAGCACATACATCATACTCAATGAACACAGAGGAAAACACTTAAAGGGGTACTTCAGTGCTGGGAAAATTAATGTGTATTTAAACTGGGTCATTTATGTAGTAGAAATGTGAAATTATTTTTGAATTTGGTGCCCTCTAGACTGAGAAAAGACAGAAAATGTATTTTTGTCTCATGTGGATGAAAGACAACAACTCCCAGAATGCACTTGCTTCACTGCTCAACGAGGCCACTCCCACTACTGGTTATCACTTGCCCACCATGACACCGCCCCCACCGTTGTTTTGATTTTCATTGTAATAAAATAATTTCGTTCAGTTAGAGAATAGACACTGCAATTAAAAACGTCTTGGTTACGTATGGGAACCCTCTGAGGAGGGAACGGAGACGTACATCGGTTATACCAACGAATTGGGATCACTTCAGGGAGCCCCTATCAGCTTCGAGATATAGAGAACAGGCCAATGGGCCATTGGCGTGCGAGATTTGCATCTCGCGCTCTGCCCCGCGCCGTGGGTATAAACAGGAAGCGAGAGCAACGCACTGACGTTTTTCACTGAGGAGCCGAACTAGTGACTCGGACATGCAGTGATGGTAAGGAACTGTGGCGACGGGACGTACGTCTCCTTTCCCTCCTTCAGGGAACGAGGGTTACCATACGTTACTGAGACGTTCCCTTTCAGTCGGTCACTATGACGTACGTCGGTTATACCGACGAATTGGGATCCCTTTGGAAAACGCCACATTTACTACCACTTCCAGCGCCCAGCAAGAGCCCCTCAGACCCCGTTCTGATGCGGGCGGGGAAATTCAAGCAGGGAGAGTCACACTGCTGTTCCGCAAGACCCACTCAGCAGACTTATTGGATAACGCTGGGAAAGCGTGCCCGGAGGGACGCTGCGGAAGCCACATCATGCCCGGAGGGAGTTACCATGTGGAGAATACACGTATGGACTGGCCTTGGGCAGTGCAACATACGGAAGTCCCAGGGGAGCCCCGGCCTGTTGCAGGCGGGGGAACGACACCGTACTGAGACGGCAGAGGAACTCTGCCGAGGGAAAGACACAAGCTCGCCGTAGGGAGCTGTACCGTGGAGAATACACATATGGGACTGCCGTAGGGGTCGCAACATACGGAACCCAGCCTGACACAAGTTCCACCAATGCATACAAGTGCCAGACCTGACGTCGGACGCTCCGTCACATCCGACTAACGCAGGTTGCGGAGGACTCAACAGGGTTCGCCAATTCCTGGGGAACATGACTGGAGAATATAAACGCACGTATCAGTTCAATGGGGAAGGGAGTGGCACAGCAAGCCGACACTAGAACGTGTACTTCAGTGAAGCTGACTATGGGAAGAGAGCACACGAGAAGCAACCGGTTCCACACGTAGGCTATAAAACCTAGCGAACGTGTTAGGTGTCGCCCAGCCCGCAGCTCTACAAATGTCTGTCAGCGAGGCGCCACGTGCCAGCAAACAGGAAGAAGCTACACCCCTGGTGGAGTGAGCTCTAACCCTGAGCGGGCAGGGCACGTCTTGGGATTCATACGCCAAGACGATGGCATCCACTATCCAGTGGGCCATCCTCTGCTTGGAGACAGCCTTTCCCTTCTGCTGTCCTCCGAACAGATGAAGAGCTGCTCTGAGGTCCTAAAGCTTTGCGTTCTGTCAACATAGATGCGCAGGGCGCAAACTGGACAGAGAAAAGCTAGGGCTGGGTCTGCCTCCTTCGAGGGCAGCGCTTGCAGGCTCACCACTTGGTCACGAAAGGGAGTAGTGTGAACCTTGGGCACATATCCAGGCCGGGGGCTCTCAGAGTTACCTGAGAGTTGCAAGGCCCGAATTCCAGGCACGATTCGTCGACCGAAAATGCCTGCAGGTCCCCTACCCTCTTAACCGAGGCCAATGCAATCAGGAGTATTGTCTTTAAAGACACGATTTTCAGCTGACTGCAAAGGCTTGAGGGGTGCCCTCTGCAGTGCGGTCAGCACCAGAGTTAAGTCCCAAGAGGGTATAGAGGGAGGACGAGGCGGATTTAGTCTCCTCGCCCCCCTCAGGAACCTGACGATCAGATCGTGCTAGCCTAAGGACTCACCATTAACCAGCCTTCGAGGCATAGCGTCGCACACTGTCGTCTACGCACCGCTGAGAAGAGGGGAATGAGAGTGGCGAGGCTTTGTAGCATCACGCACTGCCATTCTCGCCCTCTTGTGGGGAGGGTAATGAGAGCGGCGAGGCTTTGTAGCGTCACACGCTGTCATTCCTGAACTCCCGAGACCCAGAGTATTGGAACTGCTCTTGTTTCTTTTAGAATTTGGGTACCACTGGCTGTTTTTAACACCAGTGGCGGAACAGAATTACTAATGGTTTTCCACCCGGCCCTCCTCCGGGGGAGAACAGTTCCAACCAAATCCAGGTCAATAGTGTTTCTGGACCAGGGTGGCAACCGTGGCAACCCGCGCTGTCACCCGGCAGCTAGATGGCACACGGCACGCTGATCACTCAAACCCTCACGCGGAAGGTGAGATGACCAGCGCGTTGACGTGATCCCGTTCCCCTGAGAGAACATGGATCACCCACGAACACAGTCTCAACATGTTTATGCAAGAGGGATCGTGGCCGTCAGGACAGGAAACAACCACATCCAGAAACGCACGAGTGGAATGACGTCTTGAAAAAGACACAGTCACACCCGTGTTGCTCTTTTATGAGGAAATGCTCTTTCAACAGTGCTGAAGCACCCAGGGGAAGACCGCGACAGCACACAGGAGGTAAGTGCAGTCCTGTGTCTGCACTCACTGACAAACGCCCTCACCAAACCGACAGTTGCTGTGAGAACAGCAGTTTGTTTATGCTGATGCAGCGGTGAGCACACGATCGCACTGATTTTGCCTTTTCGCCAACACAGAGCGTCCTTCTCATTCTCTGGAGTATCTCTCTGTAGATAGGCTCTCTTTTAGAAAAGCAGTCTTGCTTCATCAACGCCGTTCGGCTCCGAAGGGAATGACGTCAGTGCGTTGCTCTCGCTTCCTGTTTATACCCGCGGCACAGGGCGGAGCGCGCGATGCAAATCTCGCACGCCAATGGCCCATTGGCCTGTTCTCTATATCTCGAGGCTGATAGGGGCTCCCTGAAGTGATCCCAATTCGTCGGTATAACCAACGTACGTCGTAGTGACCGACTGAAAGGGAACTGAACATGTCTTTTCAATAAAGTGTGAGTGAGCCGAAAGAGTCACGGCACAGACGCAGCAGGAGTCAGATTTCATTCATCACGAGAGTGCAGAGCTGAGGTAAGCGTGGCAGTCATTCACAATGCGTGTCCAGTCTGGCGTGTTTTCACAAATGGAAGCTTAACTTTCATAGGAATTAATTGAAAAGTTGAAACACTTGTTGGCCGTGGGCATTTAGTTGGCTGTGGGCATTTACATTCTGTGAGTGAGATCTCTCCCCTATGTGCGGAACTAGCTCCTGCTACTGGCTGTAGTCTCTAGCCTCTGGCCAAAAAATGACGATATTTGCGTCATCTGAGGATTTTTTCCAGAAATAAAATGCATAAATCTCTCGTCTCAGGGGGACATGAAATGGATGGGTGGAAAGCACGATAATTTGAATATACTACCGGGTTTGTACTGATACAAAGCTTAATGCTAACCGCTGATTACTGCCCATGTACAGGACATAAAAGTATCTCAGGAGGAGAGTTGGCTGATGTCACACCTGCCACATGTTTGATGCGACGGATGACACTCTTCTCATCCTCAGGTGTGGTGACGGGGCTGAGCGCCTCGTCCATGTGCTGCTGCCTCATGTGCGTCATGGGCCGCTTCCTCCGCCTCGCTGTAGCTGTGCGTAACGCTTTGGATCTGGGAGACTGTTTGTGAGGTTCAGAAAGCACCAGCTGTACCTTACTCAACTCCAGCTCTACACACACACACACACACACACACACACACACACACACACACACACACGCAAAGCAAAGAAAGAAACAGAGATTATTTTCATCATTATTCTTTTTATCCTGTTCTCTGCTTTTTTATTTTCATTTGTTATTTTATTATAGGCTATATTTAAATGAAAAATTTCATTTAACTTGTAGAACTTACCTAAATACCTAAAATATTCATCCAGGCCACTCCAGAAGTTTCTCTCAATGAAGCCCTTGACCAATCCCCATGGCTGCTTCCTGTAGCGCAGTTCAGCTGAAACTCTTTCAGATTCATAAGCAAAAACCACAGCATTTTATTCCTCTTACATGCTATAAAATGTGTTATTTTTTGTATAGCACCAAGCAACACACATTTTAATGATATTTATTGGATCCAAATAGAGTGCAGACTTTACCTCAGACGGCACTTGTTCTTGGCGACTCTAGTGAGCATGTAGCGGTTGAGCGTGTAAAAGTAATCGTGATATGGGACATCGTGCGCGATCACCTCAGCGTCAATGATGTAGCACTCGCTCACTTGACTGGCCTTGTGCAAAGTCTAGAAGAAAAACAGAGAACCTAAAGCTTTTCATAACGTCATCATAAAGACAGAAAATACATTAAACATGTCCCATGTACTGTATGAGGTTTGTTTATCTCCTCACCTGCGTCTCTGTGACTGTGGCTGTCTTTGGGGCCAGTGGGTTGGAGAGGGCGATGGTGTACCTGATCTCTCTGCTCTGATTACCAGTGTCCTCTTTCCTCCAGGGGTGATAGACCACGTCTGCAAAGAAAAATAGAGAGAAACAATGTAAAATCAATAATATCTAGATAGATAGACTGATAGACAGACAGATAAATAGAGAGGTTGATAAATTGACAGACAGACAGACAGACAGACAGACAGACAGACAGACAATAGATAGATAGATAGATAGATAGATAGATAGATAGATAGATAGATAGATAGATAGATAGATAGATAGATAGATAGATAGATAGATAGATAGATAGATAGATAGATAGATAGATAGATAGATAGATAGATAGATAGATAGATAGATAGATAGATAGATAGATAGATAGATAGATAGATAGATAATGGTTACAATGGTCAACCTGAGAAGCGCCTCTGCTCCAGAAACTCTCTCATGAACTGGGATTCAGTGAAGAGGATGTCATGCAGTTTTTCCACACTGAACTTATAAACTTCATTAATGTACAGTTTCCCATTCAGATCTTCCTGGAAGGCCTGCACTTCCCCTGCTGAGAAAATACACACAGAAACAGGAAGAGCAGGAAGAGTGTCAAGAAGTCAGACAAAGGTTGTGGTTCAGTATATAGAAATCGATTTTGCCTACACACCCTCATCGTGTGTTTCTGAGGAGTCGCTCAGTTCAGTGGGGAGATCCTCATTGTCATTGAAATCGAGGGAGGAGGGTGGGGCGGGGACATGGGCGGAGCCACTGGTCTCTGACAGCTTGTTGTCAGGTAAAGGCAGGGGCAGGAGGTCTTCTGGGACACAGCCAGTAAAGTCCTCCACTGGGGGCACATCAAACTACAAGGATAGAAAGTTGATTATGAACATTTTTAAATAAGAAAATTTGAAGTGCTAACATTATGATGTACTGGTCAGGTATGGCCATCTTAACCATTTATGTCTTGCATAAACTACCATTAACACAACATTCTGCAGGTGTACGTGTCCTTCTACTACTCCCACTGTAACGCAGTTGTATGTTTAGTGAAAATGAGCCGGTTCTTACATTGACCGGAGCGTCTGCGCTGTCTGTGGAATTGAGACTGCTATTGGGGAAAACCTTCCTGTGGAGCTGAGGGCTGATGTCCATTTTGGCGTCTGGGGTTTTGGGACAGTTGTCATTGGCCTCGTTTTCTTCAACGGGAATCTCCTCACAGTACCTGCACCAGGGAGAGGGGCAACAGCTGCAGGTCAAGATTACCAGCTCGGGCAACAGAATAGACCCTCTGCCACAGATAGCAATAAGATGGATTGATGGACAGAGGGAGAAAGGGAGAAGTGAAGATGTCTACAGCAAATCAAAAGCTGCGTTTACACAGACCCTAATAAGTAGCACAATCGAAAAGTCACATGTAACTACGTAATTCGGAATAAAAAGGTCACATGTAACCACGTCAGTCGGAATGAATTGGCCAGATCTGATTACAATTTCATTCGGATTGCAAGGGGTGGTTTATTCCCTTTGTAATCCAATCGTGAGGGCATGTAAACACTTGATCGGATTGAAAACTGTAAAATACTGCGCATGTGCAATGGCGTAGAAATAGCATAATGACGCAAGACACGCTGAACGAGCTGTTCTTACTGTTGAATAAAGTGTCATAAATGATTGTCCTGTCATTCTGAAATTCTCTTTCCACTCATCAGGACAACGTCCCACCAGTCCTTGTTTCACCTCTTATCCACAGACAAGGCCTTGTTTTGGGCGCAGGAATGGGCGTATTTACTGCTTGATAAATAAGCGGCACAGCTCAACACTTAATGTGCTCGTAGTCTCCTAATTAGGATCCAAAATAAATACATATTAAGTCTGAATTTTAAAACAAAGACAAGGAGGATGGTCAGTATGCAACAACAACAGGATACTCGTATATTTGTGAAGTGTGCGCATGTCAAAAGATTAAATCCGGTCAGAAGCTTGTGAAATATAAACGCGTACATCAACCGGATCAGTTTATTTAGCGCTCAACGTTCGGATTTGGCCAATTCAAACAGTCAAATACACACAAATGAATGTCAATGCCGGTCTTGGTGAGTATTCACATAAATGCAGTTATGTTTAATGGATCCGTGCATCAGGTCTTAAAGTGACAGCAGCCAAATATACCTGCTGCCAAATCATGAGATAATATTGAAATTATCTATATGGTAGTTCTTTCCCATTGTATCAAATTTGTGGCGAGTGAAAACTGAGTGGCTAGTAACTTTTGAAAACCACTAGCCACAGTGGCAGGTCAGCAAAAAAGTTAATGTCACGCCCTGGTTGTGGACTGATTGGGACTATATCAGTCAGGGCTATATATGTGTCTGTGCGATGAATATATTTACCCCAGTAGCACGCGTGCGATACAGTTTAGCATGTGAGACAGAGCTCGTTTGAGTGAAGGGAGAATTTATTTTGTGCTCGTGTGAGGTTAATCTAGTCTAGTTAATCTTAATCTAGGGCTGCACGATTGACTGAAATTAAACCAAAATCGAGATTTGTCTTTGTGAAATTATGAATCGATTCGATTTTTAAATAAATAAATATATGTGCAGATGAAGCGCAGCGTTCAGGGTGGATCGATCGGTTCACAAAAAATGCTGCTCTATCTCTGCATGCACTGTGAGCTGGAGTCATTGGCATTTTAGTTCGAAAAGGGGCACGGTTTGCATGAAAAATTGCTAATATAAAAGCTGTCAATGGCTCTGTGCGCACCGGGGTACCGAACCCGAGACTCTGAAGGAGGTTGGCACTCGAACTGTCCCGCGATTCACGTGAATGTGAAAGCAACACGGACTCGGGTGCGCATTTGTTCAGGAAGAAACGTAACCTGCATATGTGTTTTAGCATATTACAATGTATTTAGTTCAATAAAACACATGTAAGGGATGATGGTGTTGATGATTTACCTTGGATACTAGTGTATTTGCGCATATGCGTGCAATCAGGGCAACAAATGAACTTCATGCGACGAGAAGCGATTACAAACCTGTTGTCCAACAAAAGAGAACATTTAATCGAGTGTTTGAAATAACCTACTTTTGTAATCTGACAGGCTTCACATCACGGAATGAGGCAGAAATTATATTATTTTATAATATTCTGTAGTACAGTGATAGATTTGCGGTGTAGAGACGTGTACAGTACTTTTTTCTCAGTGAATACATAAGATAAAATAAAACCAAAATTAAGACATTAGTCACACATTTTTGGATCATAATTTAATATTTTATTATAAAACCTTAGACCTTTCTAATGATTTATGTTTTCTGTAAAATATAATAAAAATAATAATAATTATTATTATTATTTTTATTCTTAAATATTTGTATTGTATAGCACTTTTTTTTTGTGCATTTTTCAGACATGGTAACAGACATTTTATACATGTGCTATAATTTTGTGGGCTGTGCTACAAAACTTTCAACCTCTGTAGCACCAGTGCTATGTGCAAAAAAAGTTAACGTACAGCCCTGTCAGTGTATCTGAATGGGTGTATTTGTGGTAAAAATCTGTCTGTCTGTCTAGTTCAGACCTGTAAAAAGACTAGATCTGTAAATCTGAGTGTATTGTGATGAAACGAAATGCCCCCGATACCAGATATTCCTAAAATTGCAATTGAAAATCTTTTTCCTGGATGCCTTCTTACAAAGACGTGAGAGAGGGTCTAGATTTGTAAATTATGAATCACCTAAATGATTCAACATTCAGGATGGGGGAAGACTCACCCCATGGTGTTGAAGTCGTCATCAGGAGGTACATAATCCTCATCGTCACTGGTCAGACCCAGCTCATTCCCATAACACTGATGGACAAAATGCCATAGCTCTTTAGGACACAATGGCTAGACAAAAAATGAGAGACATTGAGACTCAGTGGGCTAATATGGCCACTAAACATTTGTTTTCAACAGATCATTGGGAATAATGACGTCTTGTCGTACCTTTTCTAGTAGAGCATTCTGCCAGAGTCTGAACATCATCATGTACGTCCGATCTCTCGCCCCGAATGAGGTAAAAAAGTGCTAAAGGAGAATATGTGAATGTTTAGTATGTACGACAGAGTTTGGTACACTACTACTGTTATGCACAAAGTCAAAGGCCTCTGTTCACCTTTTCACTGTCTGTGCACAGCTGGATGGCATTGGGGATGAGTCTAGCCGTCTTTTCCTTCGTCATGGAACAAACATCTTTCAACTTCACGGTCAGCTACACACACACAGACATAGAAAGATGACAACACAAACTCAACAAACCTGCTGAAGCAACACAGTACATTCTCTGGATATACATATTTTATATATAGACATATTTTACATATAGACCTAAAAAGATGAATAAAGTGTTTAATCTTAAAAAGAGAGGCAGAAATGCTAATTCCGTGCAGAATCAGCTGTTTCTCCTCACAAGAGACTGAAGCCCTCCGAGATGAGAGTAATATTTTAACTCACCAGCGTTTCCCAGCGGAATATGTTGCTATAGAAACAGATCCAGTTTTCGGAGAGGTAGAGGCGCCCCTGCAGGAGGATATCTCTCTGCAGGGCACAGGAGTAGTCTGTCAGGATGAGGTGAGAAGTTAGAGTTCAAAGATCGTGGATGTTAAGATACATCAGCCTAGCCTAGAAATCTAGACACACCCTAGTGGCAGCAAATATAATTTGCAGCCAGGGTCGTCTAACAACTCTCCGTTGGCTTGCGAGCTGGAAAAACCAAACTCTAGTCAGGCCAATCACATCGTGTATAGAGTCGGTGGGCGGGCTTAACCAGTGTTAATTTCGTTGACGAATAATTTTCGTCATCATTTTCGTCAACAACCTTTTTTCTTTGACGAAAACGAGACGATAACTACATAAAAACTAGTGTTGGATGACAAAAACTATGACGAAAACTTGCTGTCATTTTCGTCAACAAATAAAAATTGTATTGCAAAACACCTTTGCTGATATTGAGGTGGGATACGGGTAGGGTTAGGGACAGGTGTGGTGGTGTGGGTAAGTTTAAGGGTAGGGTTTGGTGTAAGGGAATTGTCAACAGTGTAATTACAAAAGTAACTACAGAAATTAATTACAGATGTAATTACATGCAGGTATTTTTTAAAATGTAAATACAATGTAAACACATGTATGTACACAATAAGTGCACTGTATCAAATTATTAATTAAATTGTTAGTACATAGTAGTTAAGGCCACCTAATATAAAGTGGGTCCGAACGTGCTGATCTAAGCGATGGAAAATACGGCGCTGTTGCACGTTCTACAGGCTCACGCATCCCCAATACAGCGCTCCAGAGCAGTTCACAATCAATGAATAGTTTATGAACTAATGCTGATGAATAATGACAGTGTTTACGTTATGATGTTTATATAGTCATATGTTTTAGATGGTTGTAACAATGCATATTTTATCTCCTGAACTTGAATGAGCATCTTGCAACTGCAATAGTAAGGCGCATACATTTCAAAATAAGAGTCAATGTGTATTTCGAGCTTGTTTGTAATTAAAAGTCATGCATTATATATTAGTTTTTGCTTACACAATAAACTGTATTTAATTTCATTCCCATTCAATTCATAGTCAGGAAGAAATACCAGTATTTGACACATATTCAATAAAGTATCAGGGTTATAATAGTTAACTAAAACCATAAAAAAACTTCATTACTTGAAATTAAATAAATGTTAACTGAAATTTAAAAAAATAAATAAACTTATTTGAAGCTTTAGCTTAACCTGATATGGCCTACTAACTAAAACAGAAATACAAAGTTATAAAAACTATATAGATGTTTTTAAAAACAAACAAATAAGTGAATTGAGCTCTTTCGTGTATTTTTAATGTCAAAAACAAAATGATGTCAAAATGTCAGTTCAAGTGACAGTCGGTTATGTAATGCTTAAATGCTTAATGTATTACAATTTAACTAAACTCATAAGATTTTAGGAGACTGAATCTACTGATTTAGTCGACTAAAACTAAACTAAAACTAAAAGCAATTCAGGTGACTAAAATATGACTAAAACTAAATAAAAATTAGCTGTCAAAATTAACACTGAGCTTAACATAATGATGGCAGAGTAGCGGCGGTTCCGCATGGTACTTGAAAACAAAGAAGGTGTCAAACAGCGGTCTTTTGAATCGGCTTTGGCCGCGACTCTGGAAGGCTTGGAGTTAAGCTTTTCTTTGAGAAAAGAACAAAGAACGGCACTGAAGCCATTCTTAAAAAAGGAAGATGTGTTCAGAGTTTTGCAGACTGGATACGGCAAAAGTTGAATCTATCAACTAGCTCCGCTTCACCTTCTTCTGGTTGGTTGTGACGCTATCCTATTGCGTGCAGAGGGAATTTGAAAGACAACCGTTTATCCCGTCTCTAGGATTGAGCCCTGCCAATGGTGTGTTCCCAGACCCAACATCTTGATGTGGGTCTGGCTTGTCAGGCTAACATCAGCCACTTTTATACATGAAACCTTTCCATTCTGTTTACAATCAAGCACCAAAAATATAACAGGTAATCACTAGTTTGAAAATTTTTTCGTTAACCAAATCGACAACAACAAATCAATGCAGTAATATCAGGTTGCATGGTGAATGTTAACATGTATGCTAGAAGATGGCTTATTATATTGCACTATAATATTGTAGCTGGCTGCAGTATGTAAAGTTCAAATATAACACTCACCCACAATGAGGCGCTCCGTGTCGGGCAGCTGCTTGAAGAGCTTCCTGAAGTCTTCATTTCGCTGCTTGTATGTGGGGCTCAAAACCTGGGCGACAAGAGGAGAGAGAGAATGAGACCAGCTACATACAGTACAGATAAACACACATACAGCCACAACAATCCACACAGAGACAGTTAAAACGTTCAGCATTCTTTAGAAGGAACAAAGAACTCATAAATTGTTTACTGGAGACAAACTGTAAAAGGATCATTCTACAAAACAGGCGACATTTGTGTCCCCATATATACATACCAATTTAGTTTGTTTTACCTACAATGATCAAAAAAGGACAAAAATCATATTGATTTAATCGTGAATATTTTTTGGCCTAGTCCCACTCCTGTAAATGCAATAAAACCTAGGGCCCTATTTTAACGATCTAAGCGCATGGTCTGAAGCGTATGGCGCAGATGCACTTAGGCCATGTCCGAATCCACTTCTGCTAGTTTAACGATGGAAAAAAAAGGTCGGCGCGCCAGGCACATGGTTCAAAAGGGTTGTGCCTAGTCTCTTAAAGGGTTAGTTCATCCAAAAATGAAAATTAGCCCATGATTTTCTCACCCTCAAGTCAAATAAAGTGCTCCACATGGCTCTGGGGGGTTAATAAAGGCCTTCTGAAGCAAATCGATGCGTTTGTGTAAGAAAAATATCCATATTTAAAACTTTATAAAGTAAAGTTTCGGCCGATCATCTTCCGTATTCAATTTATGGAAAAAGTGTTGAAAGTGCCTCTGAAGTTCAAAATGCTTACGCTACCAGTTACGCATCGATTCGCCTTCATTAACCCCCCACAGCCGTATGGAGCAGTTATTTGACGGACAGATGCATTTTTTATGGACTTCAAAAACAGAGCAACAATTACTGCCTTTATAATGCTTGGATTAGCCAGGACTTTTTAAATATAACTCCGAATTTATTCATCTGAGAGAAAAATGTCATATACACCTAGGATGACTTGAGGGTGAGAAAATCTTGGGCTAGTTTTCATTTTTGGGTGAACTATCCCTTTAATGACCCATTGGTGTGTTTTGGGTGTAACTTGCAATAAACCAATCAGAGTCTCATCTCCCATTCCCTTTAAAAGCCAGTAGCACTTGCACCATGGCGGATTCACTATTTACATTTGCGAGTGGAAAGACTGAACGCTTCTCCAGAGAGGAATCCTTTTATTTTTACTATTTAAAAATGTTTGTGTGCTGCTGCGCATCCCTGTGTGTGTAATAAGCAGAGTGTATGCACGTTGTGCACCCACCTATGGCCGCCCTTTAAATAACACAAATAATACTGCACTATTGACTTTAGACCAGGTTTTCGTTGGTCAATGGCGCAGTCGTTTTCAATTGCATTTCAACGTGCCAACAATGCGCCTGAACACACCTCGTTTTCAGACCACCATGCCCATGGGCGAACAGATGGGCGCAAATGCATTTGCTATTTAAAAAACATCACGCTGGACATGAAAATGATAACTGCGTCGGGCTGAAACTAGCAAAAAATACTTGCGTTGTGCCTGGCATCGCATTGCGCCGGGTGTATGATAGGGTCCCTAGAATTTTCTCTTCATTCTTTTTCAATATATTTTCAGATTTTTGTGACAAGAATTAATTTAAAAATTATATAAAAAAAAGCGTTTTGTGTCCCCAGCATTTTTTATCGTTTAACAGCAGCTCCACACATATACAAAAAAAAAATCAAGGACATAAGGACATATTATTATGTTTTATATTATGTGATGATGTAAGGTGAAGGTGATGATCTTAAAATGCATGGATATTTGTAGAAAATATAAAGAAATACCAGCATTAAATTCTTAAATTAAACTAAAATTGCCACTCTATTTTTATTAACAATTTCTGAAGGAATAAATATATCATAAAATATGAATTTAGCTTTGCATAATGCAGTTTATTAACACTTAAACCCATTATCTGTCTGATTAAATGTTTAATATTTGACAAAAATTTACTTTAAAAATCACTTTATCAATCTGGAAAAAGCAGTCTGCTTTACAGAATGACCCCCCAAAATGATAAAAATACCTATTTTCAATGCTCTCTCGGCCGAACGATCTACACCAAGGAACACAACTGAATGTACTCATGCCATCTATCCTGAGCAGGTCCGTAAGCGCACAACAGTAAAACTCTGCAGTCCTGCCTCTACACCGAAACAGCAAATAGTCAAAGATTCGCAATAATGAGATGCTCATGATCTAACATCACCAAAGCCAAACTAAAAAGGAGACAACTCCCTTCTCTTCTGCTCTCTGATTGGTTGCTTACAGCAGGAATACTCTCTGAATCCCAGTCCATCCAATCACACAGGGGCATTTCAGGCTGTTGGACTGCCTCCCAGTCGTAGAGCCAATCAGACTCTGCATCAAAGCTGAGGACTTCCATCGCTCCTGTCCGTTTGTGGAGACGTGCCAACTTATTGTCTCAGATCCTAATGGTGGAGCAATATTTCACAACATGCAGGCTGAGCTCCAGTCCAGCTTCAGCAGGCCATGCTCTGAAATGACCTGAAGTAACCTCTGCACTCGTCCTTTGGCATTACCAGTTTTGTTGTTTAAATAGTGCAACCCGAGTCTCAGCTCCTAAACACCAGCCAAACAATCCTCCACAGACAGCAGGAAAACTCCTCACATTTATAAGAGAGATGCATCACTCTTGACAATGAAAACGGAGCACGGTTTCCTCAGGAAATGAGTCAAACTTTTAACAAGACGCTGAAGATAGTTAGGGGTCTGCTTTGAAAGGTTGTGACAAAACATGAAGCAATGTTTGTCTCGTGATATTGATTACTTTTTTTGGGGAGATTTGTTCCAAATGTTCCTTGGAGCTGCTCTCTTCTTGTTTTGAGGGTTTATGCCTGCTGATCCACCAAATTTACAAAATACTAGTAACCGTTCCAGATCCAGGCAGTAACTCTGAGGGACGTTGCCGCTTTACAATATTTTCGATTCAAATGGTTCATGAAGTTTTTCCAATACGGTTATCTGATGGAAACATATATTTAGGCTACTGCAAGAAAAACAAAAATATCCTAAAAATATCCAGAGGCAAACATCTCTTTACACAAATTCAAAAACATAAAAGTGTTTGACTGCTTGAGGAATCCCAAAAAAACATCCACCTGTTGAAAAAAAAAGAAAAAAAAAAAGAAGTGTTTCTCTTCAGACAAAAGAAAAATCTTTCAAAATTCTTCAGCATGCATAAAAATAGTCAAAATACAAGCATTAAAATCCTTGCAAGCCAAGTTGAGTTCATCTACGGCAAGTCGTTTTTGAGTAAATCTCCCTGAAGGATGCAAAATTTTCTTCTCTTGAGCTGAAGCAGCCCTTTACTACAGCAGGAAAGAGTTCTCAGTAAGACTTTCTACAAAACAATTCTGCCAAGAGGAGTGGGAGGGGCCACAGAGAATGTTTGTGTGTGAGAAAGAGGGAGGGGGAGGAGCTAGGGAAGCCAGCTGGCCAATAGAATGCAAAGAAGAGGAGAGAGGAGGGGCTGTGTCAGATGCTTCAGGCAGTACATTTTTCTCACTCATGATCGAAGAGCTGTGAGATTTATATGCTTCTCCTAGGACTGCCACTACACCCCCACCACAGGCCAAACTTGATTCAATGTCTCTCCAGAAATGTCTCTCCAAAAAAAAAAACGTATACTCCTGTGACAGTTGCTGTTGTAAGTTTCCTGAAAACCCTGAGGGGTTCGGTGTCTGAACAAGACAATTCAGCTTCCACAAATTTGTTTTATTGCGAAACCCCAAAAAACTGCAAAAGCAGAATTTTTTTTCCCATGAAGTGGGAGAAAGAGATCAAAACAGTGGGTGTTGGAGAAAAATAGAGGATAGAGAGATAAAGAGATAAAGAGTGTTTGAGAGAGAATCACAGAGGCCCCCATTGTGCACAAGTCATTTTATGGTGTTAGTGTTGAGGCACGGCCAAGGACAACGCCTCGGTCTTCCTCCTCTCCTTCGTTCTTGCACTCTCACGGGGTGAACGAACTCTAGTTAACTTCCTACGCTGGAGGAAGGGGGGATGTTGAGGGGATGCCAAATGGGTGAATCATCTCTCTCTCTCTCTCTGGCCTCTCCTCCAATCCCCTCTCAAGCAAAACATCTGAGGCCACTGTTGAGCTAGACATATTGTTCAGCTCAGGAGCAAGACTCTTGGTAGAACCATCCCTTTTTTTGGAAGTCCTAAAGAAGTCTCTTTTTCGTACAAAAAAAACATGATAGTACTCTCCTATTATTAAATATGAGAGAAAAAAAATGTAACAAATATATTTAATTAAAAATATTTACAAAAATCTAACCTTTAACACTTAAAGACCTAGAAAATTTTTGGGGCGCCTGACTTGCCACTACTTGATTTTCTCACCCATTCTAGCGGTTAGCATCAAGTGTCATATATCATTTTAAACAGGAGAACATGAAGTTTCCATCTAGCTCATTAGACTGAGAATGGATTAAATGAATAGAATCTTAAGAAAAACAGCAGCAAAAATGTGGTGTTTTTACTGTGAACTCAAACAGAACTTCATGAAGTTTGGATTTTTTCCTTTAGAAAGTTAGACTTGGTTGTTTTAGACTTCCAGATGAAATGATGTCTACATGTAACAATCCCTCAGCAAGTAATAGCCATTTATTATAATATTATAATTAGACTAATGGGACTAATGATCAACATTCGTTTCTGTTTGGCTCAGGGGAACAACCCACATGCGTTTCCTTGACGAATCAATGCTGAAGATTTTGATGACGCATCCACGCTCACCACGGAGCCTCTGAATAATCAATCGCGAGAAATGTGATACTTCTGAAAAGTGAGATTCTCCTCTTTGCGCTGCATTTTACAGCATACAGATTGGATTAGCGGTTTAAAAGTTATTAAACATTTTAGATAGTTATTTTTAGCCACGGGCGGCTGTCTCGGTCTTTAAGGGTTAAAGGGTTAGTTCACCCAAAAATTCTGTCATTAATTACGTACCCTCATGTCGTTCGACACCCGTAAGACCTTTGTTCATCTCCGGAACACAAATTAAGATATTTTTGTTGAAATCCCATGGCTCAGAAAGGCCTCCATTGGCAGCAATGACATTTCCTCTTTCAAGACCCATAAAAGGTACTAAAGATGTCGTTAAAAAGTCCATCTCACTACAGTAGTTCTACAATAATTTTATGAAGCGATGAGAATAGTTTTGGTGCGAAATAACGACTTTATTCAACAAGTTCTTGTCTTCCGTCTGTGCCTCTGACGTGAACTCACAAAGCACCACACGATACTATGACGTAGAGCCAGCGTTCGGCATCCAACACACAGAGAAAAAGGGTGTCAAAATTTTACTTTTAGGGGTACAACAGCTTGTCGCTGGGGCAGTACCCTTAAAAGGACACATTTGTACCTTTTTTACCACAAAACCATACCATATTTTACCATATTCTCGTGCATGCGTTGTGGTGCTTCGTGAGTTCACGTCAGAGGCCCAGACGGAAGACAAGAACTTGTTGAATAAAGTCGTTATAAAATCGCACAAAAACTATTCTCGTCGCTTCATAAAATTATAGCCACTGTAGTGAGATGGACTTTTTAACGACGTCTTTAGTACCTTTTATGGGTCTTGAGAGAGGAAATGTCATTGCTGCCAATGGAGGCCTTTCTGAGCCATCGGATTAAAAAAAAAAAATCTTAATTTGTGTTCCAAAGATGAACATGATGATGAAGGTCTTAGGGGTGTCGAACGACATGAGGATAAGTGATTAATGACAGAATTTTCATTTTTGGGTGAACTAACCCTTTAATTGATGTAGAAATATAGAATAAAATGGGTATTTTATAATGTTCCCCATGTACATACTTTGCACTTATTATAGTAATTACAATAACTGGGTAATAACTAGGTACTAACCCTGAACCTACCCCTATACACATAACCTTAACCCATGTAGTGACCTTATATTACCCAGTGCTTACTTAGTACACTGTAAGTACTGTAAAATAAAGTGCAATCAGAAAGTGCATGTGAAATAAATGACAAATATTTGTTTTTAATTACATTTGCCATCATTAGTGGCGCCACTACAAATTATAAGTAAAGTAAAAATCTAACAGAAAAAACACTATATTCCCATTCAGTTTCTCAGAACCTTCTCAAGGTTCTCAGCAGTGGCGAATCTACGGGTGGGCCTGGACCCACCCACTTTGAATTGTGGCCCACCCAAAACATAGTTGGTAATTTTCCTAAAAGATATAGGAAATAATTTAATAAGCAATAATAATAAATGTCTTATTACACTATAACTTTATTTATTTTGTTAAAATAATGATTAAATGCAGTTTCCAATAGTCAATCGCAGGAGGTTTCGTAGTTTCCCCTCTCCCTATAGTTGCATTTCACACGCTTGTCAAAATGAACATTTTGATTTGTCTGTTTCTGTTAGTCCCACCCAGGATGTAATGGTAAGATTTATGCGTCTGTGCAATGTGGAGTTGAATTTGAAAATTGTGAAGCAACTCAGTCGATTCTTTAAAAGCTTAATTTAGATGTGGATATGTACTACTACAAGAAACAACCAATAAAACCGTGCAATTCCCACAATGCAAAATAACAGAGACAATTGACAATTATTTAACCAGAAGCCCTGTCTTCTCAGAGTAATATTGCAGAAGGACATGCAAAGGTAAGCACAAACATTTATAGTCAGTGTTGGGGAAAGTTACTTTGAAAAGTAATGCATTACAATATTGCGTTACTCCCTTAAAAAGTAACTAATTGAGTTACTTAGTTACTTTTTAAGAAACGTAATGCGTTACATTACTTTTGCGTTACTTTTTGTCACCTGGGCTGGGCTTGTTTTTGTTTTTGTTTTGTTTTTTATAACAAAAAACTTATATTTTTGTGCAACGGTAAATACCTCTTCAAACCAAAATTGAAATAATAAGCCCCAGGCTGAGGTAAAAATGCAAATTCACACATGAACAGAGGGCGCAGCTCTGCTGTTCTGGATAATGGTAGAATAGGATGCAGGAGAAAAAAGTTTTACCAATAAAAACAAAAATCTAGTAATTTTCTCATCAAAGGTCAGCAGCAAGACATTGGTCAATTAAATATAAAGGTAGATTATGCATAAAAATAGTTGTTTTATTTAACATTTAATTATTGGAGGTTTGCATAGTACTCTGATTTAGCATTTGACCAATTTTATTCATTTTGAGGAGTACAGAATCTTTATTGTGCAAATGAGATAAATAAATGCTCACATTTAGTCTAGAACTACAATAACCATCATGTTTACACACAACGCCTCTGCACTTATTTTTCTCAACGGCAGGAGAGCTGTCAGTCAAATTAATGTGAAAACTTTTTTTGAAAAAGTAACTCAGATATTTTGTTGTAAATTTGAAAAGTAATGCGTTACTTTACTAGTTATTTGGAAAAAGTAATATTATTACGTAACTCAAGTTACTTGTAATACGTTACCCCCAACACTGTTTATAGTGTATAGTTATAGTTAAAAGATTTTACATATTGCAACTGTCTTGCAGAAACGTCTCCAAATTTCGTCATTTTTTTTCATTACTATTGGTCACCCTTTATGTGAGTTTTGAGAGCTTGGGGCTAAACCCCGTAACTCCACTGGCTCTTCAAACTGTCAGTCAAACCTCATAACTCCACCCCGTCTCTGTCGTGAATGAAGTGTCGCTGCCGCGCGCTGCTTGCACTGTAAAAAATGTAAGGCCTCTCCAATTCAAAACTAGTGAGTGATCACATCTAAATTTTTCAATTGGCCAAATTGAATTTCTGTGAATTGAATTTTATCCATTGTGGCAACAGTCTGTTAACATGGGCTCAATTAGAAATAATATGCTGAGCCAATGGAAAAATGTAATTTACCAACACTGTAAAAAATGTCAGGCCTCTCCAATTTAAAATGTTCTAGTGACCGATCACATCTACATTTTTCAGTTGGCCAAATTGAATTTCTGTGAATTGATCAAATTTAATTCACAGAAATTCAATTTGGCCAACTAAAAAAATTTGATGTGATCGGTCACTAGAACATTTTTAATTGGAGAAATGTTTTACAGTGAAACTGTGAGATTGGTCCAATTAAATGTTTTAAATTGTAGTCACAATTGTTTATTTCTCACTGCCCAAAATACAAAAATGACTAAAAACATAGCCTAAATATATTAAGCAAAATACAGAACACCGACAACAGGGTTGACATTTTATCACATTACTTTATTAACAAGTAAATTCCAACACAGGATATTCGGTGAAAATACCTTATTTTCAATGAGTAAAAACTCAGAATACATTCAAGAAGTCTTCTGCATAACAGGATGTCTTAATGTGGTGAAGGTGTCACTGCATAGGCTAAAAACCTGCAAATAAAAATAAAAACTAACATTAATGACAAAGTTCCCTGCATCACATCTGGCAAATGACAGAACAGAAGTTACTTCATTATATAATGAGGATGAGATGAATGAATGGATGAATAAGAAAATCACGAGCTTGACGTGTTTTATATTAAAAGGCAATAAAGCCCTGAAAGAGGCCGACGCCAAACTCAATCTAACAGCACCGTGTTCAACAGTCACATGGCACATATATCACACAAATGACTTAATTTACTTATTACCTATTGTTTTAGACATATAAGACATGAGGAAAATAAAACTATTGGCTACCATTAGAGTAAACGAGGTAAACGAGAACACACGCATGAAACCAACGAATGCATGAACTCGTGATTCTACAAAATGTCTTTTAAACTTCATATCGGGTCATAAAGCAAAACTCTGGAGAATAATTTCAGTGCTAAATACTCACCAATGTCTTTGTGAGATGAATATCTCTATTCTCTTGGGAATGTCTTCAGCACCTGCTGGTTCGGCTCCACTCGCGCTGCCGCTCCCGCGCTCCGCATTTGAAATCGAACGGTTTTCTTCAAGCGCATTTTGCGCATCCGTATACCGTTTAGGACTTGTTCAGCCTAAATGGACTTTTCACTTCGACTTCATAGATTGACTGAGCACAATTAAATATGTTCGGTGAATATACAATTTAAATTTTGAGTGAAGACCTTAAGCTATGATTAGTACAATGCATCTTTTTGCATGGGGATAATTATTTGGAAGTCATTTATTGGGCCAATATGTAATGATCAATTTTCACAATTTTTCCCCCAAATTTTATTTTACAGTGTGGAGATAGATAGATCGCTGCTTGTTTACAATATTAAGGTAAATAAAGAACTGCTTCTTTGAATAAGTACAGCATTTTCTTTACTCAAGAAACACTATATATAAAGGCTAATGTTTTTGAGGAGCCTTATTGTAGCATTTGTCATCGAGTCATAGCCAAAACTCTCCTAAATAGCCTGTGTGTAGCACTTCATCTTTAATAACATGAGATTTTGGCCAAATGTCAGAAAAAAACTGTATACAGCTATAGTAAACTGTATAACCTGTAATGAAAACATAATGCATTTACTGCCTCGGATGCGGCTGTTGATGACAGACAAAGCATGCATCTCTGACATTAATTCTCAAACCTCAAAACACCATTTGAGCTTGATTTTGGTGAAATGTTAATAATATGGTGCCATGTGCAAGTGTCTGTCCATATATACATTAATTCATTGATTGATTGATTGATTGATTGATTGATTGATTGATTGATTCATTCATTCATTCATTCATTCATTCATTCATTCATTCATTCATTCATTCATTCATGTGGGTTATTTCTTATTTGCTCTTTTGTAACTTTGAACTTGAAACTGTGCTGCATTTATTTCTGATAATTTGGCACGCTGTTTTCATCCTGGATACGATTTGCCCACCCTGTTTTATGAAGTTCCCACCCATCTGAATATTTCTCGCCCCTGGTTCTCACTCCTCTAGCTCAACATCTTCTGGAGTTTTTTTTACTTGCTACAGTTACTCTTTACTTGTTCACTGGGGATTTAAAGTTTAAATGGAAACACGTTGGTTCAAAGAAGCTTTACAGAAAAGCATGCATTACTAATGTCTTAAAGGGATAGTTAACCCAGAAATAAAAATTGTTATCATTTACTCACCCACAATTTGTTCCAAACCTGTATGAATGTCTTTCCTCTGCTGAACACAAAAGAAGATATTTTGAAGAATGTTGGTAACCTAACAGTTGATGGACCCCACTGACTTCCATGGTATGAAAAAAGAAAATGGAAGTCAATGGTGTCCATCAACTGTTTGGTTACCAACATTCTACAAAATATCTTCTTTTGTGTTCAGCAGAAGAGTACTTTTCTGTAAAGCTTCTTTGAAACAACATGGTTTGTAAATGCGCTATATAAATAAAAATGACTTGACCGTCCCTGTGATGTGATTATTTACAGTCCTGTGGAAAAAATGCTTCTTCTCTATTGTCTGTTTTTAGAATGTTTACAGCTGCCATCTTACCCCTGAGCACATGATTCGAGAGCTTGCGGTTATCTGCCCACCCAAGAAAAACAAAAACGAGCCAAGTTTAACATTTTCTGATAAGCTCACACATGGAAAGATCCCAGCATCATTGTTTCCTGCTGGTTGTTATAAACACGGACTGTTATCTCCACACAGATGCTTGCATACACACATTGTTTTTTCTCTGTTTATGGAGTCCTGCAAAAGCATCATGCCCATTCAGACTTCCCCCGCAGAGTCCTGCCCGGGTTCTGTTTGGTAAACCCACACCCACACTACTTAAAGGGGGTGTCTAATGCTATTTCATGCATTCTGACTTATTTACACTGTTAAAGAGTTAGATTCTCATGCTAAACATGGCCAAAAAAAGAGTTCAGAAAGTTCAGTTTCAGAAAGTTTTTTTCAAGTATGGCGTCATAAAGGGGCTTGTATGGGCACTTCACCCGGATGAGTGTGTGCGCACGTCAACCAGAGCGAGAGCAAGAGCACGTCCATCAATGGGTTTCGCTCGGTTTATGGGAGCTGTTGACGGCGCTGTCATTTTGTTTTTAGACCACGAAACCAACAATGTCACTAAAGAAGTGTGTTTCTGGTTGGGAGGGAAAGATAACCTTGTTCAGCTTCCCAAATAACCCAGCATTAAGGAAACAGTGGATGCAGTTTGTTTTTCCGGAGCAGCAACGGAGTTCTGCAAGTGTGTTTGTTTGTTCCCGGTCATGAGTCGAAACCGCAGGTGGTGAGTGAAACTGTATCAAATGTCTGTGTTTTGTTGGCAATCAGAGCGCAAGTACATGTAAATGTAAACAACACGGACATATAGTGAATCGAAAGTTATCCAAGGATAATGCCATGATGTATTGTGTGTGTGTGTGTGTGTGTGTGCTCGTGACTCTTTAAGCTCCGCCCACTGCACGCCTCCATGAGTTCGACTGTTTTCGGAAAGAATCGGTACAGCGTATCAGTCTTTTATAAATATTATAAAACTAAAGACTCTTCGAATATATGAAGAATGCAATACTACTCTATAGGTACTCAAGATTAACATGAGACTGGCAGAAACTGTGTGTTATGTACCCTTTAACAGAACACCGACCTGTTATCCGACACCAACACTAATTTAATTCCGTACCCGACCAGTTTGAGAGACATTGAGAGACTGCGACCCGAACCGCACACACATTAAAATGCAGTTGTGTCTCCCGAAATGCAGCGTATATTTGGCCATTAATCCTCTTAGCACCATGAATAAAAAATATTCAAATTCTGAATAGACTACATACTGAATGCAAGCAAGGAGCGATCCATATAATAATTGAAGATGTCAATCACTTCAGTTCTGGATGATGGGCAATAATGCTAAACGCTGCAAAACGTGTTGTAAATATAAACCTTTGATGGTCTTCAAAGTGTGACAATAACTATGCATGGGACCATTTCAAAGCAGCTGCCTATCAGCGTGTACCAAATTGAGTTGAAATAGTCTTGGATATTGCATCCGCATTTCGTCTGTGCCTATTGATTCCCGACCCGCACCCGCACCCGCTCCCCAACACAAATGTTATTCTTCCCTGTTACATCAAATATTATTGGTTCACCCATCGGGTACCCACCCAAGTGAGTACAATTATTCTGGTAAAAATGTCCAAAGTCTACAGATACTGTCTCCAATTCATGTTGTATGACTATGTATAGCAACGAATGAATGAATGAGGCATTTATATAAGATTTACTATGTACTACTGTATACCCAAAGCGCTTTACAATCATATCAGGGAGTCTCTCCTCAACATCCACATCTGGATGAAGCCAGTTATACGCCAGTGCGCTCACCACACACCATCTAGAGGAGAGATCAATGGATGGGGATTATTAAGAGGCTATGATTGATGGAGAGAATTTTGCCAGGACATGGGCTTACACCCCTACTCTTAACGAGAAGTGCCATATGATTTTTAATGACCAGAGAGTCAGGACCTTGGCTTAAAGCAGGGGTGTCCAAAGTCCGGCCTGCGGGCCAAATGCGGCCCGGGGATGAATTTCAAACGGCCCGCAGCTTGTCTATTAAAATATATTATATGAGGCCCGCCACGCATAATTTACAAATCGTGCAGTTTCACAATGTCAACGCAAGGTGGCAGTACTAGATTTTAGGCCAGGGAAACATTTCAAAAGCGGAACGAAGCAGCGCTACTGGCGAGCTCTCTGAACAAATGTGTTTACTTGCTGAGTGTTTCGATCACGCGACCACTAAAGAGCCTGTGAGAAGCGTTTGAGTTCGCCGCAGAGGTCTCCGGTACGAGCTGTAAATCTCTTTAAAGCCAGTTAAAACTGCGCTGACTTGATCAACAACACTAATGTGCAAATCAGGAGAAACACTGAGCCGATTCAGTTAAATTCCTTTTCAAACAACAATTCACCAACATTTATCATGGATTTACTGTGGTAACACTAACTGTAACCGTGGTAATTTGTCAGAAATGTAGGTTAATATCTAATGTTATTTGATTTGTAATGTAGACATGTATTAAATGAGTAATAAAGGCCAAATTACACTATGACTATTACATTATGACTATTTTTGTCATAAACTTGCAGTATTGTGCATTTGTATTTATATGTTTATAGACTAAATACCATAAAGCCATTCTAGATATAAAAATAATATATTACCATGCAGTGAGGTGGAGATGCGCCTTTACTAGATAAGTTAAATGACATAATATATATTTTTCTTGTTTTCTGGAAAATAAAATTAAATTGAAGTGAGTTTTTGCTTAAAACAAGCATATGTATCTGCCATTGGGGTAATAATATTGTTTCTGTTTGCATTCTTGTTTCTGTCCCAAACCGAAACAAGATTATTTTTCTTACCCCATTGGCAGATGATTTTGCTTGTTTTAAGGATAAACTCAATTAATTTTGATTCCTAACTTTTCCTAAGTCTCCTGATTCTCAAATCTTTGTCCTAAGAAAAAAAAAGAATCCATCTCACATGAGAATTTGAAGAGATCTCGAAATCAAATCAAAAGTCTGAGATTTCAATATGAACAAACATTTTTCATCAAATTCTTCTAAAACCAAATGTTCTGGGCTATGCTATATATTTTAGATGTAGTATGTTTGAGCAGTAACAGTGCCTGAACCATGACAGAAACACTTTTATTTGAGAGAAAGAACACTGCTCTTTTTGTTCTGACGTTCTGCATTGCACTTTCATTCGAGTGGCCCAGAGGTTATGAACGACAATAACACATTGACAAAACATCACAAAGGCACTTGTAAAATGATGAAAAAATGTCATTAAGTACTAGCTGACCCGAAAATAGTTTATTCTTTCCCACAGGAAAACAAATGTCAGGCCAAATCTTCAGCCTGACAGAAGAAAAAGGGTAATCATTTCCAATATGAAATGTCTGTGAAAGCAGTGTAACTCTCGACACCCTCAGAGATTCACATGACATAGCATGTGATGATGTTACATGCTGGGGATACTCTCATCGTCTGACAACTGATAAAGCCATGTGGATGAGCAATAAAAAGAGTATTTAAATAATGAACATAATCCAGTTCCTAAAAACCCCCAACCTGCCAGTATTGCACAAACACACAACATTCAATATCAAAAGTAGGTAATGAAGAGTAAAAAAAAACAAAACATAAACTTACGTTATACCAGCTTTGACTTTTCTGTGAGATTGAAGAAATTGTGGAAGAGAGTTTTCCAAGAGTTTGAAGATGGTGGAAGAAACAAGAGAGGAAGAGAGAAACATTAGAGTAAGTTGTTAAGGGTTCTGAGTGATTCAAGTATACACAAACACTTGTATTAGGCTATACTGTATTCATATCACACACACACATACACTTTTACATTTTCAAAAGACATAATTTGACATCATTTTTAAATATGATTTATAAGCCGTTTTCCTAATGGGAACCTAAAATGTCTCCACAAGGACAAGGATTCCGGATATTGCCATCTTTGCGGGGACATTTTGTCACATAGGATATACCTGAACCACACACACACACACACACATGCGCGAACACACACACACACACACACACACACACACACACACACACACACACACACACACACACACACACACACACACACACACACACAAAATGTCTCCACAAGGACAAGGATTCCGGATATTGCCATCTTTGCGGGGACATTTTGTCACATAGGATATACCTGAACCACACACACACACACACACACACACACACACACACACACACACACACACACATGCGTGAACACACACACACACACAAAATGTCTCCACAAGGACAAGGATTCCGGATATTGCCATCTTTGCGGGGACATTTTGTCACATAGGATATACCTGAACCACACACACATGCGTGAACACACACACACACACACACACACACACACACACACACACACACACACACACACACACACACACACACACACACACACATGCGTGAACACACACACACACACACACACACACACAAAATGTCTCCACAAGGACAAGGATTCCGGATATTGCCATCTTTGCGGGGACATTTTGTCACATAGGATATACCTGAACCACACACACATGCGTGAACACACACACACACACACACACACACACACACACACACACACACACACACACACACACACACACACACACACACACACACACACACACACACACACACACACACACACACACACACACATATGCAGGTAATCCTGTGTGATTTCCATAAAGATTGCTATCAATCTATTCATCCATCCATCCACACACACACACACACACACATACACACACTTTTACATTTTCAAAATACATAATTTAATATGATTTATAAGCTGTTTTCCTCATGGGAACCTAAAATGTCTCCACTAGGACAAGGATTCTGGATATTGCCATTTTTGCGATGACATTTTGTCACATAGCATATACCTGAACCAAACACACACGCACGCCATCCATCCATCCATCCATCCATCCATCCATCTATCTATCTATCATTTGAGTGTATCATAAAACAAGGGACTATGGGAAAGCTCTGTTTGTGTATGTGCTTGTGGCATAGCACATTCCCCTTCCCCATACACAAAGCTACCACAAGGGAGCAGTCTTTACACTAAATTAAACAGTTTTTTGTTAAACGTTGCAAAATGTATAATGCATTTTTATAGAGGACAGCTCTATGAAACCACAACTATCTTAAACATTTCTTAACAGTGATTGTGATACAAATGTATGGTACACAAATATAAAGTGTAATGAGAGCACTTTTCACACACACACTGGGACTCTACAGTACTCTACTGTGGTTTCTTCTCACAGGATGGGTCTGAGCTCAAGGGCACAAATACTGATTCCTTACTTTAATCAGGTTTAGTCTGTCATACTGGAAAGAAAGTTCATCAAGAGAGGTCAGGTGTGAAATGTTTTACTAATAAATATGTATATCCTTCTATATCTGTCTTTATAAAAGAAACTGACTGTGACAAAGGCTTGACAAAACTGCTAGGTGACAAAACTGCTTTTGTGTGATGTTGCATCGGCACCGTTTGGTGTCAAATAGAAGTTACCATCTTTTTTATAAGCCCTGTTCACACAGCAATCCCGGTAAATTACCATAAAATTACCAGAATAACTTCTCCAGTAAATACACAAATGTGCTGTTCATACACTGGACCAGCTGTTTGGAAAATGGATGGATTCAGCTGTGGGAGCCATCTTCTGGTCAGACATGGGAATTCATTCAGCTCACGATTCTCAAAGTACATTATGGGAATTCTCTAGCCGTTGAGCATATGTCAGTTGTATACTCGTTATTGCGATGCATTGTGGGATTAAATGAGATTACTCAATAATGTCCACTATGCTTTCGGACACCACTACAAATGGCTTTTCCCTTAACCCTCTAGTACTTTTCAGGTGTTGTCTAAAAAAAAACTTCTTTTTTTTTCAATGAAATTAATGTAAAAAAAAATTGTTAGATAATGTTTTGTATTTTTAGGGGATTTTAAGTTTTTGATCTCTTTTTAAAGACGACTCTTGGCAAATTATTGCTGAGGTGAAAAAAGTTTTAAAAAGTGCACTTTAAAAAAGTTACAGAATTGTAAATTATAAATAAAATACTATTTAAAATTTTTATATAAAATATTTTCAAAAACTGCAAGAAAATCAAAGCCATAAATCTAAACAAGTTGTGTTGCAAATATGAGATTTCAGTAAGATTTAGTTTGGCCGCAGAACCAAAAAAAAAATGTCACTAGGTGAAATTCGTCTCCCATTCATTTCCAATGCGGTAATTTTTGATGGGCCGTTTGACCTCTTCGAATCATGTCCATGATTTGTTTGTGTGTTCACATAGCAAGTCCCAAAAACTTTACTAAGTTTCGTACCATTCCAATTAAGTAAAACAATAAAAAAACGTACACATTTTCGGTCAAAAACTACAGAAGAGCACCAGAGGCTTAATTAATGCCCTATTTAAGGGTACAGGGGGTGATTTCGGATACAGCCAGGGTCTTGATCATGAGACGCGCCTCAATGGTCAGACGTCAATTTAGCGCATTTTTAAAGAAAAATAATTCAGAATTTACCATAAACAGTTCTGACAGAGCATTATGATTGGCTCAAAGCAAACTTTTACGACGTGTTTTGACCTCGAATGAGCTCATACTGGTAATCCTGTTCTTTGTTCACGCACAGAATCATAACAGTAATTTACTGGTAATGCTACAACTTCTCATATGGGAAATTACCAGACCTGACTTACTACTTTTGGCAAGGTGCTGTTCACACATGATCTCATAATGGTAATTTACCTGTAATTTACCAGTATAGACTGCATGTGTGAAAGGGGCTAGTGTGTATCAAACAAAGTTCAAAACGTTTCACTTGGCATTACTAGCTAGTCTTGCACAGGGTTTGCTTAGCATTTACTAGGTTAGCACAGACAGGCGATGCAGAGCATTATGGGATAGGTCACAGGCAGGATGGAGGTACAGTAGAGCAGAAAAGAGTGATGCTTACTTTAGACAGTCTCTTGTGTGACTAGCATGCATGAGAGAAAGAACAGATATCAGAAAACAAACAAAAACAAAAAGAAAACTGTATGAATTATGTGCAGACAAATTAAAAAACACCGTTGGGCGGCAAAGCTTCCTTACATACAGTATCAAAGCAGAAGAGGTTTTCTGTAAATCATTCTGGTACATGAGGTGCTGATGATCATGAAATGATTATGCAACGATTCCTGACTTCAGATTAGACCAGACTGAAATGTGCCTCACTTTGTGACAGTCATACAATATTTGGAAGCACTTTATTTTACAGTCCTGTTCCCCATGTACACACTATGTATTTATTATATATCACTTGCATGCGTGTACTGATGATTCCTGTTCACCTGCACTGTCAGAAAAAAAGGTACATTGCTGTCACTGGGGCGGTACTCCAAGGTACAAAACCGAAAAGGTACCAAAATATACCTTTAGGGTACTAATATGTACCTCTAAGGTACTAATATGCACTCTTAAAGTACTGATATGTACATTTTAAGGTACTAATATGTACCATTTAGGGTACAAAGATGTACCTTTTCACTTTTGTACCTTAGGGTACCGCTCCAATGACAGCACTGTACCTTTTTTTCTGAGAGTGTGGATCAGCGGAAATGACTAAAATGACTGTATTATGCATGCCAAACAAGTCATTTGGCAGTCATTTTGTAAAGACAAACTATGCGCCTGTGTACATATGTATTCAAACGCGCTTGCCTATAGACTAAACACGTAATACTTGCGTGCATGCCGTCGCCATTCTCACAGATTCACGTTTTTTTAAGTCTACATGAAGATGATAAAGTAAATAACTAATGATTTTTCACAAATCTAAAACTAACTTTAGCTGGACAATAACTTTTCTTCTAGAGCTGCTGTAAAGCCAAAACAATCTCTCTTCCATTCATTTCCTATTATCACTGTAAAGTTTTGTAAAAACCGCTATATAAATGAAGGTGACTTGACTTGACTATTATAGTAATTGCAATAACTGGGTAATAACTAGGTACTAACCACTGATCTATATAAATGACTGGATTGCTCATCGCGTTCTAAACTGCCATCAGGCGGTGAAGCCACCGGAAGTGCTCGAGCGGCCATCTTACTATTCCCTACCAGCAGAGGGCATCATTGACGTACAGCCAAAACATTGAGCTAATATCACACGATTTGCAGCATCTTAGCCTCACAGGATTAGCTTTACGATATATGTAAATGAATAGTTACTTCAGATGTTATCTGTAATGTTTATGGTCTTTTCGGAGAGGATGAGTCATATATTGAAATCGTTAATGTGGGTGTGTCTACTGCACGCTGCCGACACTGGTAACTGAACTGAACTAACACAAACATATTTCTTTATGTATGTAATTACGGAGGAAATATTAAACATTAACGTATATCTGTGTTTAGCTGCAGAAATTGATTTGAATAGCTTATACAATATTAATACAAGCCTCTATTGCACTATATTGTATTACAATTCAAAGTTTGCCATGCATGCGTGTGTATTTTATTTCCTGATTGAGCAACGTCTATTTCAGACTCTTAAAGACAGCGCAAATGTGTGCCTTTTACAGTTTCCATTTGAGTATAAGTGTTATATGAGTATAAGTATTCCATATAAGTGTTATGTATGTTGTTGAATTAAATATTTATTTAATCATTGTTTACATAATTAACTGCTTCAAAATGCATGTTGTTAATGAAATCATTGTTGAAACATTTGCAGTTAGCCTACTGTATGAATAAAAACAATACTACAGTACAGTACAATGCGATTTCAGGTTACAAGGCATAAATCTTTATTCCGATTTCCAAATAAACGCTTTGACAGTTGTAATACATACCCTGAGGTGTCTCGTCCGCCCGCCGAGCTGATGTTCAGTGTTCACTACTGTAATGAATATGAACGTAACTATTTAATCAGCTGGAGAAATTCCTGACTATAAACGAATAATAATTTAGGGAATAAAAACATGGCGGTTCGGCGCGCTTCACTATTTATGACGTCATGAGCAATCCAGTCATTTATATAGATCAGTGGTACTAACCCTGAACCTACCCCTAACCTAACCTAACCTTAACCCATTTAGTTACCTTATATTACCCAGAACTTTCTTAGGTAAGTAATATAAAGTGCAACCCAATATTTTTCAAATCATGTACTATTTTTATAAAGCATGTTGTTCTTCTTAAAGAAAGGGAGAGTAAATGCAATCCTTCAACAGATGCAATGATAGGAAAAATGAAAGCAAGAGCTCTACAGTATTTCAATTTCTAGTGACCTTCCACTCACTCACACACAAAATAACTATTTCTCTCAAATATTGTTCACAAATCTGTCCAAATCTGTGTTAGTGAGCACTTCTCCTTTGCCGAGATAATCCATCCACCTGACAGGTGTGGCATTTCAAGATGCAAATTAGAAAGCATGATTATTGCACAGGTGTGCCTTAGGCTGGCCACAATAAAAGGCCACTCTAAAATATGGGGGTGTCTGAAAACCAGTCAGTATTTGGTGTGACCACAATTTTCCTCATGCCGTGCAACACATCTCCTTTGCATAGAGTTGATCAGGTTGTTTATTGTGGCCTGTGGAATGTTGGTCCAATCCTCTTCAATGGCTGTACGAAGTTGCTGGATATTGGCAGGAACTGGAACACGCTGTCGTATACGCCGATACAGAGCATCCCAAACGTGCTCAATTGGTGACATGTCTGGTGAGTATGCTGGCCATGCAAGAACTGGGATGTTTTCAGCGTCCAGGAATTGTGTACAGATCCTTGGATGATCGTGGACGAATGGCACAACAATGGGCCTCAGGATCTAATCACGGTATCTCTGTGCATTCAAAATGCCATCAATAAAATGCACCTGTGTTTGTTGTCCATAACATACTGCCCACTGCCCATGCCATAACCCCACCGCCACCATGGGCCACTCGATCTACAAAGTTGACATCAGCAAACCGCTCACCCACATGACGCCATACACGCTGTCTGCCATCTGCTCTGTACAGTGAAAACCAGGATTCATCCGTGAAGAGAACACCTCTCCAAAGTGCCAGCCGCCATCGAATGTGAGCATTTGCCCACTCCAGTCGGTTACGACGACGAACTGCAGTCAGGTCGAGACCCCGATGAGGGCAACGAGCATGCAGATGAGCTTCCCTGAGACGGTTTCTGACAGTTTGTGCAGAAATTCTTTGGTTATGCAAACCAATTGTTGCAGCAGCTGTCCGGGTGGCTTGTCTCAGATGATCTTGGAGGTGAAGATGCTGGATGTGGAGGTCCTGGGCTGGTGTGGTTACACGTGGTCTGCGGTTGTGAGGCCGGTTGGATGTACTGGCAAATTCTCTGAAACGCTTCTGGAGACGGCTTATGGTAGAGAAATGAACATTTCATTTACGGGCTAATTAACAGCTCTGGTGGACATTCCTGCAGTCAGCATGCCCATTGCACGCTCCCTCAAAACTTGCGACATCTGTGGCATTGTGCTGTGTGATAAAACTGCACATTTTAGAGTGGCCAGCCTAAGGCACACCTGTGCAATATTCATGCTGTCTAATCAGCATCTTGATATGCCACACCTGTGAGGTGGATAGATTATCTCGGCAAAGGAGAAGTGCTCACTAACACAGATTTAGACAGATTTGTGAACAATATTTGAGAGAAATAGTCCTTTTGTGTACACAGAAAAAGTCTTAAATCTTTGAGTTCAGCTCATGAAAAATGGTTCAAAAACAAAAATGATGCATTTATAATTTTGTTCAGTGTATATAGTTTTATGTATTTTTTTTGTGTGTGTATATATATATATATATATATATATATATATATATATATAAATATATGATGCAGCATATGAAGACGGTGAGTACAGAAGTACAGTAAGTACAGTCACACACATTTACCTTGGAGTTCTTTCCTCCAGAGCGGGTGGTGTGAAGCAACTGGCTGTTAGTGCGCTGGACGGCTTGTTCCGGGGTGGAAGGGGATTTATCGGAGGAATGATCGGAGTTCTTTTCCACCATGTTCTCTCCCTCTGGACTCTGGGGTGTTGGGGAGCGTGAGCGCTTACGCAGGACGGGTGAGCAGGCCGGCGTGCTGCGGTTTGAGTTACTGGCAGTGCTACAGAAACAAGAAAAATATCCAATAAACAACCATAAAACAGATTATACACTTCAATAGGAACTCAAATGGTTGTTTGAGCCTTGACTGGACAGTTATGTGGTGTTCAAGTGGGTGTACCAAATTCAAAATCTACCAATGCAAAAGGTTTTCTGTATAGGTCAGGGGAATAAATATAGTCATTGGCTCAGAATAATATCAACAACAAAAGTCAATGGAAAAGTCCCCACCAAAAAAATCCAAACCACTTGTGCGCACATGCAACCTCCCAGCAGGCCATTAATTGGCCTTTCACCTCTGCCCTGTCAGCTTCCAGGAATTTATTCAGACTGACATCTCACAACTCTGACCAAAACCACAGAAGCGGGGGTCAATTGCTAAAGCGCTGAAGTTAGGGTGGGAATTTCCACATCACTGATAAAATCACACTCAAAAAAACAAGATCAGTCAAAATACAGGAACTGAACATCTGATTAAGTTTTTGAAGCACGAAACTGAAACTCTGTAAAAACACAAAAAGAATAAAAAATGTTCTCCAAAAAATAAAAAAAATAGAGAGCAAAGCAAATGGAGATGTTTCACATTTGTTTCTCCTGAAACATTAATATTCTCACAGGAGATTCTCAACACAGGCTTAAATGTGTCAATTAATTTGCAATCAAAAGTGAAATAATTCTCAATTCTTTAGGTACCAAATTATCTGAGTTATGGTGTGCATGTTAATTGTGTAGCTCTGTTCTCTAACAGTGTCAACAAGTCTCGTTTCAATTCCCCATAGAGCTTTTAGGAGCAACATCTCAGACAATCAGTATGGATTGCATAAAAAACAATCTACTTCTATTTACTTGTAGTATTTTTATAGACCTGTCAAAAGCTTTTGATACAGTTAGTTAATCATTACGAAAGGTTGTATAAATATGGGTTTCATGATATTACATACAAATGGTTGAAAATTGTCATTTCTATTAGAAGAATAGAATTGTTTGTTTTAAGGGTTGCTATTCTAGCAAAGCAAGATTACTCTGTGGGGTTCCCCAGGGGTCCATTCTTGGACCCTTACTATTTCCTATTTATATAAATGATTTGTCAAATATTCTTACTCCAATAATGTTTGGTGATGACACAACCTTAGTTCTCACTCACTCAAATTTTAATTTATTGATTAAGAATGCAAATTATGGTCTAATCACTTATGCTAATTGGTTTAATTTAAATGTTTCATGTTGTAATACAGTTTGGGCAAGCACTTTTCCTACTACTCAAAAAAAATCCTTCAGAAATGTTTTGTTAGGATTGCAACCCGATTGAACTCATACACTTAAAGGGATAGTTCACCCAAAAATGAAAATTAGCCTATAATTTACTCACCCTCAAGTCATCCTAGGTGTATATGACATTCTTCTTTCAGACAAATAAAATCAAAGTTATATTACAAAAGTCCAGGCTAATCCAAGCTTTGGAATTGTATTAATAGTTGCTCTGTTTTTGAAGTCCATAAAAAGTGCATCTGCCCATCAAATAACGTGCTCCAAACGGCTCTGGGGTGTTAATAAAGGCCTTCTGAAGCGAATCGATGCGTTAGTGTAAGAAAAATATCCATATTTAAAACTTTATAAAGTAAACTTTCGGCCCACCACCTTCCCTGTTCAATTTATGGAAAAATTGTTGAAAGTTCCCCTGCCGATCGAAAGACTAACACGACCAGGTACGCTCGTCATGACGTCACGTACACATCTTGAGTTTCACTTTCAACATTCCACACTTTTCCACAGAAGGCTGTCGGCCGAAAGTTTACTTGATAAAGTTTTAAATATGGATATTTTTCTTACACAAACGCATCGATTTGCTTCAGAAGGCCTTTATTAACACCCCGGAGCCACGTGGAGCACGTTATTTGACGGACAAATGCATTTTTATGGACACAGAGCAACTATTAATCCAATTCTAATGCTTGGATTAGCCTGGACTTTTGTAATATAACTCCGATTTTATTCGTCTGAAAGAAGAATGTCATATACACCTACGATGACATGAGGGTGAGTAAATTATGGGCTAATTTTTATTTTTGGGTGAACTATCCCTTTAATATGCTTCTTTATTTCAGAAACTTCAGGTTCTTACTATTTATGACGCCCCTCCAAATCACTGAATTCAGGTGTTCCAATCACTTCCACGACCACAGGTGTATAAAATCAAGCACCTATGCATGCAGACTGCTTCTACAAACATTTGTGAAAGAATGGGTTGCTCTCAGGAGCTCAGTGAACTCAAGGTGTGGAGTTGTTTTTCAGGGGTTGGCCCCTTAGTTCCAGTGAAAGGAACTCTTAATGCTTCAGCATACCAAGACATTTGGGACAAATTTCATGCTCCCAACTTTGTGGGAACAGTTTGCAGTCTGCACAGCATATGGATTGCATTATCTTTTTCATGGGCGACATTTGACTCACGAGTTGGGGGGGCAAGATTTTTTTTTTGTAGGCCTACCTGCATCAGCAAAGTATTCGCATAAATGAATCAAACTAGTGTAATTTATCTTGTTACTTGTTTATTTACCTTCTTTTTTATTGAAAAAAAATCATAATTTTGTAATTATTTTATTTAATAATTTATCCTACTTAATTTAGCTCTCACAGGAAATTATGAGCTCAAAATTTAAATCATTGTTTATCCATAATTTTGCGCGACCATAAAGAAAAATTCCAAAGTTCGGGGGTGGGTTGCTTGAATGGCGGGTTCATTGTTATTCTTAAAGGGGTGGTAAACCACGATTTCACTATTCTAACTTTAGCTAGTGTGTAATGTTGCTGTTTGAGCATAAACAACATCTGCAAAGTTTCAATGTTCAAAGTTTAAAGCAAAGGGAGATATTTGCTTTTAAAGAAATCAATTTCTAAGGACTTCAGCAAACGGCCGCTAGGGACTACTACACATTCCTCCAGGGTCTCTGACATCACCAGCCCCAATATTTACATAAACCCCTCCTCCGAGAATATGAAATAAGGGGGGGCGAGGCCATTTTGTATCGCCTCGGGGAATAGTTGTTGTGGTTAGTAGGCTGGAGTGTTGTTGCCAATGCAGACGAAACGCTGTTATTTTCATCCGGATTGCAGGTCCACTTTGTTCAGCCTTCATAGGGACAGGGGTGCGTTGCAGTGCGTTTAACATACAACGTTATATGCATGCGTGTATGAGACAGAGGGGAACACGGTCGCATTTGCAGCAGATATATGCTGCCAATCATAAATCAAAGCACGAGACAGACAGGGGTCAGAGGAGAAGACCGGAAAATGTGACATAATGGACAATATTCGTCTGTATTTGCAATACACGAGCCGTGGTTCAGCTGCGCGAGACAAACACTGCCAGTGTGAGAATGCACGATGGGCGCGCGCGGCTCCCGCTGCACATTTCACGGAGGAAAGCTTCAACAATCTTCGCGAGTTCAGTGAAGGATTCGCACAACGGCTTGTCCTGAAAGATGGATTTAAAAACAGAAGCTGTTTACGGGCAACAACCTGTAAGTATGATTTATTTTTCGTCGATGTGTTTTCCTGTAATAGTTTGTATTGTTAATTGTACGTTGTAGCAAGGAAGTAAACAGATGACAACGCTCATTTGGCTCTGCAAACCAGTTTGTTAAATGCTCATTCATACTTAATGTTATCCAACAAACACCTAACGTTACAAACTGTTTAAAATCTCAACAGCGAACTTGGCATTAGTGTAAATGATTCTTTGATTAGAGCTTTTATGTATTGTTTATCTACAGGCATGCTAAACATGGTTCTGTGTTTGATTTGGATACTATAGTAAAGCCAATGTTTAGTGTTCGTTCTTGCGACAGATATTTGGCAAATCGTTCTAAAAATTCAAAAGTAACGGTGCCATTCAGTAGCGATCACTATAGATCCGAGTCTTTACTCTTGTGGACTGAACAGGTTCTGCTCGATCATCTTCACTAAAATTGTCTGGGTCTGATTCAGGCTCAAATTGGTATGATTTTATTGACACCATTGTACTAACCCAAGCACAGTTTACCTGTAAAGGTAAGGGGCGTGATGTTTCCGACAAACGTGCACTAGGCGGTTAGCGAATCACAACACACTGGTCCAGCTAACCAATCTGAGCCCATTGCGTATTTTTGAGGGACTGGCTTCATACAACCCGGAAACCATCAGACCGTTTTTACAAGGAGGGACAGAGCAGTGTAGAATAAAGGTAAAAATTTATGAAAAATTATGACATTTTTTAAAAACGAAGCATGAACACATGTTACAGTGCACCCCACAAACACAATCAAGCCTTCGAAAGAATGTGTTTTACCACCCCTTTAATGAAAAACACATCAATAAAACAATACAATGACAAACTTTGACAAACACCAAATCTTCGATGACTAGCGTGACTCTCTGAAAGGTGAGTTTTTCTAGCTTATGCTCTGAACGAGCCATTCAATTAGGACATGCGCTGTCTGTGGAGGCCTGACTAACTGCTCCAACTTGTAGCGGAGCTAAAGCTCACATCGGGAAACTCTATGACTACAATAAATATGTATTTATCCCCCTCCCCCTAATGTCACCCACAATCTAGTTTTTATTGTATATATTTTATATTGTGCAAATAAAGTAAACTAAACTAAGTTGATACTTAAAATAAAACAACTGAAAACTTCAATAATTCTCCAAAGCTAAGAAAGAGTATCATCTGAACATTAAATTCTCAGAAGAAGAACAGTCTGAGAAGAATCGTCGGAACACTCACTAGCTGACCTCAAACACAGAGAATCTCTCAATCAGACTTCACTTGCTTACAAAGGTCAAGATGATGTAGATAATACAGAAAATGAAAAGCCTTCTTCAATCAGATGGAGAGGCACTTCTCTCACCATCTATCTTTGTCTCAATCAATCTCTCTATGCAGCAATCCCCCTTCTTCCTGCTACCAGCCCTTCATCTGTCCCTCAGAAAGAGCACCAGGTTCTATCTTAATTATTAATGTTCTGTACCTGAGCTAAGAGCTGCCTGTCTGGAAAAACAAACACAGTGTGACAAAAGAGAGAGAGAGAGAGAGAGAGAGAGAGAGAGAGAGAGAGGAGAGAGAGAGAGAGAGAGAGAGAGAGAGAGAGAGAGAGAGAGAGAGAGAGAGAGAGAGAGAGAGAGAGAGAGAGAGAGAGAGAGCAGATAAAATACAGCAACTCATAAAACACCTCACAATCTCTCTGGATTCATGATATCAGTCTAATGCACTTATGATTTCATGCAGCAACACTCAAACACTCAAGCAGTCGTTCCCTCCTAGAACATAAGTCCACGTGTTCTAGAAGGTTATGACAGCAAATAAATCACTGCAGATAAAACCTTCACAGAAACAGTGGCATCAAATTACCGGTGCATAGATCTAAATCTGTCACGCTGTCAGTAATCTGTTAGATCAGCAGTTTTCCAGTACATCAAGGATAAGGGCGAGCAGCGCAATATAGAAAATAAATAGTCTAAATACTAAAATAAATCATTTTAATTTTAGGCATCACAACATTATAATGAAAAGGCGGAAAAGGCAATCTAAATGTAAAAATATAGTAAATATAAAAATAGATTACACTGTAAAACCTAATGATCAAAATACTTGAGTAGGACAAACTTAAATTAAACAAATTAGTTCAGTTAAATTGACTGTTGAGTATTTATAACTTTCTTTTTCTTTTGAGTTCACAACACTGACATATTTCAAGTAAACTGAACAGTTTCATTGTTTTGAGTTGTATGAACTCGTTTCCTTTAATTTAGACTAACTTAAGTTTAACTGAAACTGGGCTGGGATTTTTTTTATTTCCCAGCATGCCCATTTGCCCATGGCACTTGAAAGAGTGTTATATAACGTTTTTGTGCCAGATTAATGGTAAGGGAGATTTGGTAGTGATTAATGTTTTGTTATGCTAATTTAGAAGAGTTTCTGTTAATGTGGGATCTTGGGGTGCATGCTGCTTGGTTTGAGAGCGGGTAAGTAACATGTTTAAAGTTGCTGTACTCAAGTGCTATACCATGCTATTGTTAACATGTTAGCAAATTAGCAAGTTGACATTTTCTGAATTGGTTTGTTATAGCTAGCCAAATATTTGTTAATTTAAGTACCTAATAAATAACCTGATCATTTTAAGTTAAATGTATACATTTGTGTACTAAAATATTTCAAGTTAAGGACAATAAAAATGTATGAGTACAAAATAAAAATCTTACTTAAACTTAAACTTGGTTTCTTAACTTCCTTAAAAAGCCTTGTTTCCATCGCACAAACTTTCCCCAGGAACTAGGGACTTTGGGGTGGTACTCGGTGTGTTTCGACCGCAGGAACCAGGGTCTACATTAAGTTCCGGGTAAATATTCCCCCTCAAAATGGCCCTGCTCGCGAGGTAGTACTTTTTCAAAGTTTAGGAACTATCGGAGGTGGGATTTGGGTGATGAACATGCTGATTGGTTGACTTCATGTAGCATTTTGATTGGCTGACTCCACTCAGCATTTTATTTCAACCACCACTTTTAAAAGTCTGTTGTGGTGTGTGCAGTAAGAGTTGTTTGCTATTCAAATCAACAATGAAGTAAAAAAAATACGACCAATGGACCAATTATTAAGCTTGTATGCGGAGGACGAAATCCAGTGGGAACTGGAAAGCCGCACACAGTCCTACGTCACTGGACTAATCTTCATGATACTCTAGGCCGCGATGTAAACACAGACAGCAACAGGTCTGGGGGAAAAAAATTCTTGGGGCAAATTGTTCCGGGCAATTTCAGTGGAAACGGGGCTAAAGTTAGCTAACTCAGTACTTCAAGTTAAGAGCAATTACACTCAGAAGAAAAGGTACAGTGGTGGTACAATTTTGTTCCTTGGGAAACAAAACGCATAACTGTACCTTTAAAAGGTACACAATTGATCCTTAGGGTACAATTATACCATAGTTTTCCTCTACTTAGAGGTACAAAAATGTACCCTTAAGGGTACCACCCCAGTGACGGCCACTTGTACCTTAAAAGGTACAATTTTGTATCCTTTTTTTTGAGAGTGTAACATGCATGAGTACTCCAAACTCCAAACTTGATAGTTCTGCTTACTTAAAATTGTGAACATCATAATAAAAAAAAAAATGATATAACTAATTACCTAAATTTTTTTGAGTTAGCCCAACTTATTCAGGTTTACAGTATTATAAAAAAATGAATTAAAATCAATTGGTACAGATAAATTTAAACTACAAATAGCCAATAAGGTACCAATATATTGTGCATCACCACACACTAATTGTGCATGTATGCAAAGTAGGCTATGTGCATTATTAAAAAAAAAAGCAGTGAGCTAGTATTCCATTCCAAACTAACACTATAAAAAAGCATTGTCTATCATGAGATAGCAACTGACATTAGCATGCAGCTTCAAGCACACATGTGCCAAACAGTTTCTCACTCTCCGCATGCCAATACAGTGATAAAAGGTATTTATCAAACACTCTAGAGAAGAAAAAAAAGCTTGTATTGTGAGTGGATATATGTCTTTACTCGCCTCTCACCTGCCATATTGGAATTTATAAGGGGCCAAATGACAGGCCACACATGTGCATGTGTGAATACAGTTTTTACACTTCTGCTTAAATGCTGAGACAAAAAACAACCCAACACGAATAGCATAAACATTTTGTCATGCCACCAGTCCGAAGATACATCTCTCTCACGCTAGCTTGAGTCACAGAGAGCAAAAGGTAGTGATAAACATCTTTCTCACGCCCATTGAAAGGGTGAAAACACTCCTATGTGATGCAAAAAACAATCGGCCGGTATGCAGCAAATGCAATGCATTACTCTTCTAAAACAATCTGCTTGAAATTGGATGAAATACCAATGATACTTTTATATATTACAAGGTGGTAAAAGCATTAATAAGAACTACAATATTGGAAAGTGTAGCTAATGGATCATGCAAATGACTTCCCTTCATGATTTGAATGCAAACATCACACATTGACAAACCTGGTGGCCATGAGAGCCTGCTTCATTCATTCAGTGCATCTGCAGCGTGAGGATGGAGTGATGTGAGGAGAGAGGAGGTGGAGCTTATCGTCTCAGCATCTCTGTTCTTTCATGCAATCCTTTCATCCCAATTCCTCGCTCTTCTACATGCTCGGTTCTTCTGCTGTTCTGTTAGTCCTTCTCTATCTTTCTGTCAGGGGCAAGAGGACGTCGAGCTGGTGTGAAAAACGCTGCTGCTGTGCGGCGCAGTGTGGCGGCTGGGGTTGATTTAATATTCATGGCTTTCTTGAATGAAGCCACTCACGTCAGCAGCCTGAACGAACGTCAACAAGCCAATCGCTGGCTCTCTACCCCTCCCCCAATCACATCACTCCCCTCTCTCACTCACTCATGCTTGCTCTCTTCACTCCTGTGATGCCATCAAATCCTGCCCACAATCAAATCAAATCAAGTCACCTTTATTAACATAGCACTACAGAATGTCTCACAACAGCTTTACAGTGATAAGCAGGAAAATAATGACTCACACAGATATTTTACAAATACACTCTGGATCGCTTGTACTTAGGGGCACAAAGTAACACCGGGTTAGTTGTAACACACATGGTTTAAAACTTTCCACACATGCCAGGATGACGCAACTTAGTGTATTTAGCAGTTGCCATATCAACAGTATATAGAGAAATAAATTGCCCCAAAATTAAAAAATCTTTGGAAGATATCACTGAATATTTATTTAACCATAGCAAAAGTACATTTCTAATTTAAGTTGATTTTCCATCTCTGTTTTTCGCGTTTATGTAAAATTTGTCAAATCTGATATTTTTTTAATCTTATATCTGTAATTTAACAGTTGATAAAGTCCTTTAATGCTGATCTAACCAGCAGAAGACACGAGCCGCGGTTTAAATCCCAGCTGCGCAGGTGGGGCATGTTGTCACACTGTGCTACAATGAGCCCCTATTAGAACTACGCTATTATATTCTATACTTTTATGAATTCTATTGAGAAACCATGAGAAAAAGGTGAATAATGACTGAGCTAATGTTCAGAAGTTATTAATTATTATTATTATTATTATTATTATTATTATGTTTTTAACTATGCTGTATAACTGTTTTGCGGTGTTTGTTGTCAAACTTAAAAATGTGTTTATTTTTAATTATTAAAAAATGGCATTATTTTATATGAAAAAGATAATAATTGTATTTAATTGACAAAATATTTTAGTTTGTCTTGTATTTTTTGGATTATCTGTCATTTGGTCATGTTACAATGTACCCCACCTACGGGGCATGTTGTCACATTTCACTTCCATTCTTTCGGGGTAAATCAAGAAAAAAGTATAAACTGTATTAATGAAACAAAACCACATAATTGTACTTGACATGTGTGAAATTATTGTGGGAAAATTAAATACTCTGAACCCCAAGTGGATTTACACAAACGGAGAAAGTCAAGAAGTGTTCCTTTGTGCCCCGCTCTCCCCTAGTACTACACTAGTACGTTTATTTGTGTGAATGATACCTCAATGTCTTGCTGAAGAGGAATGTGCTGGGTTTTTTTTTAAGCAATCAGACTTAATAATGTATACCTGGTGGATGATAAAAGAGGCAAAAAACTGTATAGATTTACATTTAAGGAGAGTTCATGTGATGGCCAGTGTTGGGAAGGTTACTTTGGAAACGTAATAGGTTACAGATTACAAGTTACCCTATTTAAAATGCAATAAGTAGTGTAACTATTTCAATTACTTTATTCAAGTAATCCTTCATCACTTGAATTCATTCATATTATAATATTTACATTTTAAATCACAGCCACCACAAAATCAGACTTCTTTTCACTTTGAGGTTAAATACAGATTTCTGGATGAAATGATTTTTAAATTTCCAGCACTGGAACACATTTTTATCACTCGCCATGGTGGCAACTCTCAGACAGGTTGTAGCCTAAAGCTTCCAACGGCGATATGGATTGATGTAATTGGCAGACATAGTGTGCTGCAAATTCAAACAAGAGAATCAATCAAAAGCATCAGAATAGCATTGCCTTACTAAATGGCCTTTAAACGGCAGGAGGCATCAAGCGCATCAAAAACAGGCAAAGCAACAAATTAATATTATTCAAGATATCCAAGCTTTTTACAGGAAATATACAGATGTAACCCCCTTTGTAATCGTTAACATTTTCATAAGTAACTGTAATTTAACTACACATTTTTTCTCAGTAACTGTAGCTGATTACAGTTACAATTATGTTGTAATTCACAGACACATCTCTTCCAGCAGCACCTGACCAATCAAGAATAGAACTTAACATTCTATTCATTTTCTGTCTGTCTAATTTATAAAAAAAAAAAAAAAAAGAATTCTGTCCTCTGTGTTCTGTGCTAGATTAACTGAGACTTGTTACAGCACTTGCATACTGTTGCCCTTAACTGTTCTAGTTGCTTCTATTGCTCTCATTTGTAAGTCGCTTTGGATAAAAGCGTCTGCTAAATGACTAAATGTAAATGTAAAATGTAATTCAATTACGTAACTCCGTTACATGTAACTAGTTACTCCTCAACAATGGTGATGGCAAAGCTGAATATTCAGCATCATTACTCCAGTCTTCAGTTTCACATGATCCTTCAGACATCATTCTAATATACTGATTTGGTTTTCTATTATAACAAAATCTCACAGTTTATCTCACAATTCTGACTTTTTCTTGCAATTGCAAGATTATATCTCACAATTTCTTTTCTGAGAATTGTGAGATATAAATTTGCAATTGTGAAGAAAAAAAAGAAAAAAGGGGAATTTCGACTTTAATAAAAAAATAAAGGTAATTGCGACTTTATTCTGATTTTGTAACACACAATTGTGAGTTTAAATCATTAAAAACAATTTAAAAAAAGTCAGAATTGTGGAATAAATTGTGAGATTGTGAGATCCAAAAAAGGGGGAAAAGACTAATGTTTTTCTCAGAATTGCATCTTTAATAAATAAATAAAGGTAATTGACTTTGCGAGAAAAAAAAAGTTTGATTTGTGAGATAAAAAGTCACAATTACCTTTTTAATTTTTACATTTAGTGGCGGAAACAAGCTTCCGTAAAACACAATGCATTAAGAGCAGTTATGCAGTTATGCAAAACATAGCTTCCGAACAGGATGTGTACATTTTTCTTATTTTTGTTTAAAGATCTTTTTTTTTCATTTAGTACTGCCCATCAGAAGCTAATGACATGTTTCCCAGAAGACAAAATGAGAACAATTTACCCTGTTTATCCAGTTCAAAAAGTTTACACACCCCAGATCTTAACGCATCATGTTGCCTTCTTGAGCGTCAGTATTATTATTATTATTATTATTATTATTTTGCTTCAAGAGATACTGTAGAAAACTGATGTTTTCATCAGTTAAAATAATATGAAGAGGAAAACCAAGTCCTATGTTTGGTGGTCCCTTTGTGTTAAATTCCTTATTAGTATTCAAAGTATTTAGATTAAGTTACAAAACTTGTGTAATCTAACAAAATACATAACAAATGAGTTTTTAAAGCATGTATTACAACTATAGTGAAATACATGTTATCCAACCCTGATAACAGGTTTACAAAACTAAAATCAACAAACTAAAACACTTACAAATCTGAGTCATCTTCCAGTTGAGGAATAATAGATTTAAAATGTTCCATGCCAAGTTTTGATTGGAGAGAGTTCCAGTCAAACGGAGCCGATGGGTTACATTTTTTCAATTCAATTTATAACCCAACAGTTGGGTTTGTCCATATTTGACCCAAATTTGGGTTAAAACAACCCAGCATATTTTAGAGTGTAAACAGCATCCAGTATGTAAAGAATTAATACATTACATCACCATAATCGAGTACAGATAGAAAGGTAGCAGAGACTAGTTTCTTTATTACATTAAATGAAAAACAAAACTTGTTTCTGAAATAAAACCCAAGCTTTCTTTTTCTTTTTTTCTTTAGTTGAGTAATGTGAGACATAATGTGGTATGAGATAATGAAGATAATGTGTCATCAATAATGCAATGATGCCAAGGTACACTATATTGCCAAAAGTATTGGGACACCCTTCCAAATCATTGAATTCAGGTGTTCCAATCATGGCCACAGGTGTATAAAATCAAGCACTAGGCATGCAGACTGCTTCTACAAACATTTGTGAAAGAATGGGTCGCTCTCAGGAGCTCAGTGAATTCAAGCGTGGTACCGTGATAGGTTGCCACCTGTGCAACAAGTCCATTCGTGAAATTTCCTCACTACTAAATATTCCACGGTGAACTGTTAGTGGTATTATGACAACATGGAAGCAATTGGGATCAACAGCAACAGCAACCCAAACAGCAATTGGGACAGCACATGCTGGGGCGCACAGTGCGCAGAGACTTGTGCCTCCGTTGGTAAAGAAATTTGCCAGACACATTAAGTATTTCACTTTCAGTGATTAGGAGAGATTAGAAAAGAAACATGGCAGAGCATGCTAGCCTTCCTTGGTATATCGAAGAGATGTAAATTACGTGATATTAGTTTGAACTGCTACCGCTGATGTTCCAACTACCTATGGAGAGTAGAGATACTGAATATTTTATCTCAAACTAATTTATCAAACTACCATTCGAAGAGCTACGAATTAAAAAAGAAGGAAGACCCCAAGCTAAGATATAGGCTACAGTAATCAGCTTAATTAAACGGCTTAACATGGTCTTTTAACATGGACATTTAAAGGACAGAAGGATGGATTTTTGCGTGATAGGCTAGGAGAGTGAAATTATATTTATATTGTCTTCTTGTACGTGTCGTTTTCTGTAGATTTTGTGTCTAAAAGTGACAAAAAAAGCCAATTTAAAAAAAAATATTGGGAGGGAATCCACCCACTAAAATTGTGTGTGCCTCCTCTATTTTAAAACCAGCCGCCACTGGGTATGATACAATTGTATCAGATTAGATCTGATCTGATCTAGTCATGATCTGATAATAAATATTGGATCAGTAGTCAATTCGATGTCAGATGAGATCGAAATGAATTCAGATCAGAAACACATTAGTCAGATTGTCAACACCACATTTGAACACGGTCCAATCATATGAGTGAGATCAGATAAAGTTCAGATTGGATTGGATCAGTCGCAAAGTTAGATAAGATCACAATTAATTTAGGTTCGACTCAAATTAGATTAAAATCAGATCAGAGTTGGGTCACATCAGAGTGGAGTCATACATTTAAGAATAAGCAGAAAATTCTCACAACATCACAGAAACAGGAAAACAACATACGTATAATAAGTTGAAATCAAATCATGAATCTGTGAATAAAATCAAAATAGTTACTAGTCTGATATACACTGAGAAAGAGATAGAGAAAGAGCACACATCTGCTTAAAATAGGCATGTAATCTGCTCAGGACGGTGTAATACATGGCAATGTCTGGAACAAACAGCCTATCTTTACTGTTGCATTTAACTCTGGAATGCCTTCGAGCAAAATAAACAAATAAATAAATAAAAAACGAAAAGCTTTACACCACTAACAGTAAAAAGTTGCAAAATTTGAATAGAATACCCAGCAGACCTACTACAGCACAAATGACAAAACACAGCTTGAAATGTTGTATTCCTCAATGCAATACACTTGACCTCTACTTCACATGAGACAAATGAACCATAAGAAATCAACCAAAGTATTTATCTAAAATATATTTTCTTTTAAATAAATCGCTTTTTAAGGACTACAACAAATGGCTGGTAGGGACTAGCGTTGTAGTCAAGACCACCTAATCCGAGACCAAGTCGAAAAACCAAGACCAATGTGTGTTGAGACCATGACAAGACCAAGACTTTCAGGGGTTGAGACCAAGACAAGACCAAGACCAATGTGTGTTGAGACCAAGACAAGATCAAGACTTTGAAGGGGTGAGACCAAGACGAGACCAAGACCAATGTGTGTTGAGACCAAGACAAGACCAAAACTTTGAGGGGTTGAGACCGAGTCAAGACCAAGACCAGACCAGCACTCCTTAAATTTATAGAGATCACTATTACCACCTGAGAAATGACTTATAACTTATAATAAATTACTTATAACAAATATATTTAGAATAAGACACTATATAGAGCTGTTACTAATCAAATGAAATCATTAACAACAAAATTCATCTCTGTGCTACAGAGGTGATACAGACGATGCATCTGAATTGGTAAAAAATTAATAAATTTAGATCTCATACAATAACTTTTTGCAACAATATCTTGAATTTTGTGAGCATTTGTATAAATTTTTGGTGACATTTTTGACATCCCTAATTAATTTCTGAATCGGCACAATAAATAAATAAAATTAGAATAAATTAGAATAAATCGGCAATGCACTGGCAATTTAGTAATATCTCAGCAGTTGTGGTCTTGACTGGTCTTAAAACAAGTCGAGTCCTCTTAGTCTGAGTCCAAGACAAGACCGAGTACAAATGTGGTCGACCAAGACCGTCAAAAAATGGCCAAGACCGGTCTCGAGTACTACAACACTAGTAGGGACTTCAATGAGCTTATTCACGGGTTAGTGACATCACTAACCCTAAAATTTACATAAACCCTGCCCCCGGGAACACGCAACACAGGGGATGAGGACTTGTTGAGAATAGGAAGAGTTGTTGTAGTAGAGCACATTTAGGAGTCTGCTCAAGCTGTCACATCCGTCTTTTCACCTTTATTGCAATACAGTACGTATCACAAATGCAATAGCATGTCATAAAGCATATATATATATATATATATATAAACTATATATGTACTATCTTCATCTTACAACAGTTCCCACATGAGCGATTATAGATTATCATGACAGAACATGCTAATTGATGACTTGAAGATAGTTAACTCCACATCAGCTACATACATTCATCAACTTACCATTCAGAAACGTCCTGCTGCATTCTACATGCTGCTTATCCGGGGCCGGGTCACAGGGGCAACAGTCTTAGCAGAGACGCCCAGACTTCCCTCTCCCTAGCCACTTCCTCCAGCTCTTCTGGGGGAACCCCGAGGCGTTCCCACATAATCCCTCCAGCGTGTACTTGATCTTCCCCGGGGTCTCCTCCCGGTGGGACATGCCCAGAACACCTCCCTGGGAAGGTGTCCAAAAGGCATCCGAAATAGATGCCCGAGCCACCTCAGCTGGCTCCTCTCAATGTGGAGTAGCAACGGCTCTACTCTGAGCTCCTCCCGAGTGACCAAGCTTCTCACACTATATCTAAGGGAGCGCCCAGCTACCCTGCAGAGAAAGCTCATTTTGGCCACCTGTATCCGGGATCTTGTCCTTTCGGTCATGACCCACAGCTCATGACCATATGTGAGATTAGGAACGTAGATCGACCGGTTAATTGAGAGCTTGGCCTTACAGCTCAGCTCCTTCTTCACCACGACAGACCGGTACATCGACCGCATTACTGCAGAAGCTGCACCGATCCGTCTGTCAATCTCCGGTTCCATTCTTCTCTCACTCGTGAACAAGACCCCAAAATACTTGAACTCCTCTACTTGAGGAAGGAACGCTGCACCAACCTGAAGTGGGCAATCCACCCTTTTCTGACTGAGAACCATGGCCTCGGACTTGGAGGTGCTGATTCTCATCCCAGCCGCTTCACACTCAGCTGCTCACTCTCAAAAAGTTACAATTTTAACATGCTAAAAAAAATTATCTGTAGGGTAAGGATACATTCACATGCACACTCTTGGGACATCAGAGGCTTATTTTACATCTTGTAAAAAGGGCCATTATAGAACCTCCTTAAACATGCTAGTATTCTTCGTCAGGAAAGACTGCACTAATGAGGGAGCTGGTCATGTGACCACATCTGCCTTAGGAAGTCCATCCTCTTTATACTGTATCCTACTAATCAGACATTATAAATCTGGATTATCAAAACAGGATTATTTAAGGAAATCATATAAAAGTAAACAAAATGGCAAGAAAAGCATTAAATGTGGGAGTTTTAATGAGGGACTCATAATTAAAAGACCAACATGTCTCTTGGTGCCCACTGCAGTAAACACACACACATGGACAGACACAGTGAGTGATCCAAGGGTGCGCTCTGCAGTGCTCATTTAACAGTCCCACCAGAGGACAGAGCAGCACACAGAGACTGTCCACACAGTTACCGCAGAGCAGCTACCTACAAAAAAACAAAAAAACAAAGTAATTCATGTTTTTGTAATGTGTACAATGGCAATAATATAATATGTTCCCTTTCAGTCGGTCACTACGACGTACGTTTGTTATACCGACGAATTGGGATCACTTCAGGGAGCCCCTATCAGCTTCGAGATATAGAGAACAGGCCAATGGGCCATTGGCGTGCGAGATTTGCATCTCGCACTCCGCGCCGCACGTATAAACAGGAAGCGAGAGCAACGCACTGATGTCATTCACTTTAGAGCCGAACGGCGTTGATGAAGCAAGACTGCTTTTCTAAAAGAGAGCCTATCTACAGAGAGATACTCCAGAGATACTCCTGTAGTCGGACCCTTCATTTTCTACGGCAGGAGTGCCTCTAGAACAAGTGTCCAGGCATTCTGTTGTCTCCACGGATGCCTCATCCACCGGCTGGGGTGCCACGTACAACGGGCTTGCAGTTCGGGTCTGTGGACGGGGCCCCAACTGCAATGGCATATCAATTGCCTGGAGTTGCTGGCAGTTCGTCTTGCTCTCAGCCGCTTCAAAACGCCGCTCAAAGACAAGCACGTTCTGGTCCGGACGGACAGCACTGCGGCTGTTGCGTACGTCAACAAACAGGGTGGTCTACGCTCCCGCCGCATGTTCCAACTCGCCCGCCATCTCCTCCTGTGGAGTCAGAAGCATCTGAGGTCCCTTTGTGCCATTCACATTCTGGGCCCGCTCAATCGTGCGGCCAACGAGCTGTCACGGTTACCGGTGCTCCCCGGAGTGGAGACTCCACCCCCAGGTGGTCCAGCTGATCTGGAGTCGCTTTGGGGCCGCACAGATCGACCTGTTTGCCGCCCCTGACACGACCCACTGCCAGTTGTTTTATTCCTTATCCCTGGCACACAGCTGGCCCCGGGGCCTACGCAAATATGCGTTTCCCCCAGTGAGCCTTCTTGCACAGACACTGTGCAAGGTCAGGGAGGAGCAGCTCCTCTTGGTAGCTCCGTATTGGCCCAACAGGACTTGGTTCCCGGAACTAGTGCTCCTCGCGACAGCACCTCCTTGGCCCATTCCTCTGAGCAAGGACCTCGTAACTCAGAGACGGGGCACCCTGTGGCACCCGCGTCCGGACCTCTGGAAAGAAACTCCATGTCTGGTCCCTGGACGGGACGCGGAGGTTCTAGGCGACCTAACGCAAGCGGTAGTTGACACCATCACTTCCGCCAGAGCCCCCTCTACTAGATGGCTGTATGCGCTAAAGTGGAACCTGTTCGTCGATTGGTGCTCTTCTCACCGAGAAGACCCCCGAAAGTGTTCGGTCAGATCTGTGCGCTCTTTTCTTCAAGACGGGTTGGAGCGAAGGCTGTCTCCCTCCACCCTCAAGGTGTACGTTGCCGCTATTGCCGCGAATCACGACCTGGTTAATGGTGAGTACGAAGCACGATCTGATCGTCAGGTTCCTGAGGGGGGCGAGGAGACTAAATCTGCCTCGTCCTCCTTCTATACCCTCTTGGGACTTAACTCTGGTGCTGACCGCACTGCAGAGGGCACCCCTCGAGCCTTTGCAGTCAGCTGAAAAGCTTGTCTTTAAAGACAATACTCCTGATTGCATTGGCCTCGGGGGTAGGGGACCTGCAGGCATTTACGGTCGACGAATTGTGCCTGGAATTCGGGCCTGGCAACTCTCAGGTAACTCTGAGACCCCGGCCTGCAAGCGCTGCCCTCGGAGGAGGCAGACCCAGCCCTAGCTTTTCTCTGTCCAGTTTGCGCCCTGCGCATCTATGTTGACAGAACGCAAAGCTTTAGGACCTCAGAGCAGCTCTTTGTCTGTTCGAAGGACAGCAGAAGGGAAAGGCTGTCTCCAAGCAGAGGATGGCCCACTGGATAGTGGATGCCATCGTCTTGGCGTATGAATCCCAAGACGTGCCCTGCCCGCTCAGGGTTAGAGCTCACTCCACCAGGGGTGTAGCTTCTTCCTGGGCGCTGACTCGTGGCGCCTCGCTGACAGACATTTGTAGAGCTGCGGGCTGGGCGACACCTAACACGTTCGCTAGGCTTTATAGCCTACGTGTGGAACCGTTGCTTCTCGTGTGCTCGCTTCCCATAGTCAGCTTCACTGAAGTACACGTTCTAGTGTCGGCTTGCTGCGCCACTCCCTTCCCCATGGAACGGATACGTGCGCTTATATTTTCCAGTCGAGTTCCCCAGGAATTGGCAAACCCTGTTGAGTCCTTCGCAACCCGCGGCAGTCGGATGTGTCTTTCCCTCGGCAGAGTTCCTCTGCCGTCTCAGTACGGTGTTGTTCCCCCGCCTGCAACAGGCCGGGCAACCCCTGGGACTTCCGTATGTTGCACTGCCCAAGGCCAGTCCATACGTGTATTCTCCACATGGTAACTCCCTCCGGGCATGATGTGGCTTCCGCAGCGTCCCTCCGGGCACGCTTTCCCAGCGTTATCCAATAAGTCTGCTGAGTGGGTCTTGCGGAACAGCAGTGTGACTCTCCCTGCGTGAATTTCCCCGCCCAAATCAGAACGGGGTCTGAGGGGCTCTCGCTGGGCGCTGGAAGTAGTAGTAACTGTGGCGTTTTCCAAAGGGATCCCAATTCGTCGGTATACGTCGTAGTGACCGACTGAAAGGGAACGTCTCGGTAACGTATGGTAACCCTCGTTCCCCGAAGGAGGGAATGGAGACGTACGTCCCGTCGCCACAGTTCCTTACCATCACTGCATGGCCGAGTCACTAGTTCGGCTCCTGGAGTGAAAAACGTCAGTGCGTTGCTCTCGCTTCCTGTTTATACCCGCGGCGTGGGGCGGAGCGCGAGATGCAAATCTCGCACGCCAATGGCCCATTGGCCTGTTCTCTATATCTCGAAGCTGATAGGGGCTCCCTGAAGTGATCCCAATTCGTCAGTATAACCAACGTATGTCTCCGTTCCCTCCTTCAGGGAACGAGGGTTACCATACGTAACCGAGATGTTAATTCCATTAAATAAAATATCAGTAAAATACCTTTGTATATGAATAGAAATGATTCAATACCATGGTATATATTAGAAAACCACACTCTAAAAAATGCTAGGCTGTTTCAACCCAAATTTGGGTCAAATATGGTCAAACCAAGCCATTGGGTTACATTTTTAAATTACATTTTTAACCTAACGTTTGGGTTTGTCCATATTTGAACTGAATTTACTATATTTTGGGTGAACTATACCTTTAATGTTTGTTTATATTAATATGGAAATTATACTCTAAATAAGAACTGCTAGTAGGTGGCGGTAAATGTCTAATTGAGTCATTCATTCATTCCATTCATTCAGGAGTGAAGTAAATGGTTCTCTTTATGAAAATGGTAAATGTAAATGGTTCTGTTGTGCAACTTGCGCTCAAAACTGTGGCATGATTGAAAGCTACACAGACTCGAGCAAGCAAGAAATGTAACCCGCGCATGCGTTTTATCAGATGACGATGTATTTAGTTCAATAAAACACATGTATGTATTATAGTGTTGATTTACCTTGGATTAGGGATGAAATTTGGAATTACTTTGCTTATAAAACTGCTGAAGAACCCTCAAACCGTGCCAAGCATCAGTCACTTGTCATTCCTGTCTTGTATAAGACATTAAGAGATCGACAGGTGAGTGCATAATTCAAACAATCTAATTTAGACATTTATTTCTTTTAACACTAATCAATGCACATACATAAGATTGTATTGTTTAAATAATAATATAATATTGCACGCATACTATTGCACTATTTTCAGTCGCGAAAGACAACCAACTATGTTTATGTATCTACTCACTAAAGATTGACATTTTTTGACATAATTTTGTGTGTATTTGACTAAGGAAAAACAACTTAATTTGGAATGCACAAGCTCTTTCGGCTTGTGTGTTTGTTGTTGGTATGAGTGCAAAGAAAACTCTCAAAGAGCTCCCATACCATGTATTACGAAATGCTATAAAATCGCTTGCATGTTCAAATTGGCAAGGTTTAAAAAGACGTGGTCAAGTGATTTCCATCAGCTCTCCCAAAACAACAGCGAAAGTGTTGAATCTAAGGGCGCAGATTGCTTTTACAACGCAGGTGCAAAGTCTTCTGAAGCCAGAAGCAATTTGCTAATTTTGAGAGCTAGAGAAGGGAGACGCTGTTGCCGAAATTACTTCTCACAAGAACGTTTCCAAATGCCTAATTTGATGTGATAATCTTTGTTGATTAATTTAATAATAAACTTTTGCGGTAATTTCCCGCTTCATAAACCCCAAACTTGCGAGATTGAGCAAAATTATGTGCAATACCCGCACCAAAATTCAGACCCTGTATAGTATCCATTTAATATCAGTACTTCAGTATTAGATTGTGGTACCGTACCGAAGCCAAAATTGTGGTATCACGCCATCCCTACCTTGGATACGAGCAGTGTATTTGCACATAGCACCGGCGAAAACAATCGTGCTAGAGGACCGCGGACCACAACAAACGTCCCCAGTGTAAAAACTCCCTGAGGATAAAACTCAAACAGGGGCATTTTTGCCTCATATCTTTAATTTTATGGAAATTCTAACTGCATTCTATAGGCTTCATCAGACAGTGAGTTGATGCCCTGCATCATATTCTTCATTAATCAACTGTATGATGTTAGATAATCTAAATAAATCTGGGGCAGGACAAGTGCGTTAACTGCGTTAATAATTTTAACACATTCATTTTTACCATAACTAATTAATCTAATTAACACGTTACATCGACAGCCCCTAATTATTATTATTGCTCTAATTTCCATCCACAACCAATGATGTTTGGGAATATTTCTTTGTCTGACCAATGGCAAACAGGGGGAGTGTCTGGGAAACCTCAGAATAGGACAAGACAAGGCCAAGATCCAGATCAACAACCTGATGGTCCAAGAACCAAGCTGTCCATTTTAATGCACTAAATAATAACAAAATAATTATTTAATGAAAATGAAAGACGGACAGACAGAGACAGACAGATATATGACTAGGGCTGCAACAACTAATCGATAAAATCGAGACTTCCACCAGTCGCGCCAAATTACAGCACTGAATAACGCATGGACAAAATGCATCTAAAAATAGTGGAGCGGAAACAGAGAGAGCTGCTCCGGGAAAGGTGCGTGATCCATGCTGCCCAAAACATGAGTAATCTTTATTTTAAAGGTGCCCTAGAATGATTTGAAACAACATTTTAAATTGTTCTCTGGTATCTACATAGAGGGTATATGCCTTATTTAAGGTCAATAATTGTCCAGATACGGTTTTACAGGTCCATTTACAACTCTAGAAATCTTCCCCAGGATGAAATGGTCTGTTTTTGCCTTATTTGGAATGGTCATGAATATTAATGCAGAGTTCTGCTCTGATTGGCTGTTTCACTGCGCGGCTCAATGATAGCTGACCGTCATGACGATGGAGAGATTAGGCATTCAACCTTATATGTTTGAGCCTGTTTCTGACGAAGATGCAGATTTTGAGGAACAACAACATGTTTTGAGATTGGAAATGAACGCTTCTGAATGGTAAGTTAAGTCTTTATTTTAATTAGGAACCTGCAAAACCATTACGTCCATACCAGAACTTCAGCCTAAACGATAACTAGCATATAGCATTAAATATACACATCAGCAGTCACAACTTTTTTAGCATTGTAAAAATATTTTAATTATTGTAATGTGTCCCTGTATGATTTTACAACGATAGTTTCTTCACTTTGAATCACAAACTGAACTGGGTAGAGCTTAAATATGTTTGTACAGTAACGTTTGAGTTTGACAGTAGAGTACTGATTTAAAAGTCAATTTATTTAGCCATTTAGTTATGTAAACTACTCGGATTATCTAATTGTTACTGTACTAGCATCTTGTGTTGGATCTAGGCAACAACGGGGATATTATCGATAATGTTGTCTCTCTAAGAAGCTTTCAATTTAATCAGAAATGGTTTAGACAGTCAAGAAGTGGATAAAATCACTTACTGCTTGCAGGTATATGATTGGAATTGCCCCTTTCTTCAGTGTCGGACGCTGAGCAAAGCCTGCTTGATATTGTCCCAGGTTTGAAAAACTGTCCGTGGTGAAATGGGCAGAGCAAACTAACAACTTTGAAATAAATTGTTGCGGTATCCGATTATAAATAAACATCAACCATGCCTGTTGACATGATTTATCTGTGGGAAGAGTATGAAACGTCTTCATATCCCCTGCACAGCCTGGAACACAACATTTGTTTCCATGATCTGCCTTGTTCACCATCCTCGCGTGATGCTTGTTTACCTGCAGAGATGATACGGCTGCGCAGTTTCGCCTGACAGTGAACATGTGCTTGCATATGCAAATGTTGGGGCCGTACATATTAATGATCCCGACGATTGCATCATTCTCAGTGTTACATTAAGATTTGCCTATTTTTCTGTGGTGTTTTTCACAAACGAGATTTACATATGAAGGAGGAGGCAATGGTGTTTGAGACTCACTGTATGTGATTTACATGTACTGAACTCCTATTATTTAACTATGGCAAGGTTAATTCAATTTTTCATTCTAGGGCACCTTTAAGCTTCAAGCTAATGCATCAGTGGTTAACATAGCCTGTCATGCGCTTTGATAGATGCGTGAATTCACGCAAGTATTTCCATTTTGCATGAAAGCGCGTCCTGACAGTCTGCATTAAGTGCAAAAACATTATTTTAGCTGAAATATCTTTCATATATAATTATATAATATAACATATAATTCAAGTATTTTATGAGAGTTGTAACTTGTAAAAAGTGTTTGCATGCACCAGGTATGTTAAAATATACAAAGTGTATTTATGATGATTTTATGTCATTAAAAATACAAAATTTGCACCATTTTTTAAATTAAAGTTAATGTACCTGAAAATGTTAAATGGTGTAACTACCAAAGAATGAGAAATATTAAATATTTTATCCACCTAGATGGCATGTAAGTGTACTCATAGAAATAAATACTTCATTTTAAAATACCACACGAAAGTTATCCCTAAATGTACATTTTAGTGCGTTTTTGCAATATTTGGTGGGACATTTGCTAAAAACACCTGTTTTCTAAATAATATTTGACAAAAAATTTAACAGTGTAAAAATTGTTATTGAACATGGTCTTCTTGCAAAATATTAACAAATTGAATAGTGGTTACACCACCTTGACACTAAAGGAATTTGACTTGACTCACATGATTCCCCAAATTGATTATAATATTCAGAACAATGGTGTTCCATTTACTTTTATTTACTATGAAATAGTTCTAATATGGGATTATGCCAAACTAGCTGATGTGGTTTTTTTTTTTTAACTAAATCAGTTATTTGGTACAAAGTTTTTACGGTTACACCACATTGACATTTTTGCAATCATCCCCCAAATATTGTCTCAAAATGATTTAAAACCAGAAATTTTAGACTTGGTCCTCAAAAGAGAGAATGTATGCAAGTAATTTGCTAAATGTAACCCTTTTAAATGTAAGTAAACCATACGGACAAAAACAAAATTAGCATCATGTCATTGACCCTTCTACAGGATAAAGAAAGGATAGTAACAAGTTATTGTTTCCATAGTGAGTTAGTGAGTGTGAGTGTGTGTGTGTGTGTGTGTGTGTGTGTGTGTGTGTGTGTGTGTGTGTGTGTGTGTGTGTGTGTGTGTGTGTGTGTGTGTGTGTGTGTGTGTGTGTGTGATCCTGTAGGAAAGTTCTACAGGATCACACACACACACACACACACTCTTATCTGGTAACACTGAGGTTTTTTTGTGCGTTTTTGTTTTCCTTTAATATATTTTAATATAGGGATTTAAACTGTCCGTAACTTTTTTTGCACATAATGTATAGCTCAAATATACCCTTATGAAAATTAGCCATGGATTTATTATAGTAAAACCATGTTTTTGGCGTATTGATTACCATTTGTATAACCGCACAAATACCATATAGTTAAACAATGGATTTGAAGCAAAACCATGGTTAATTTGTGGTTACTACACTGTAAAAAAATATTGTTGGTTTAACTTAAAAAAAGTAAGTAACCTGGTTGCCTTAAAATGTTGAGTTCATTGAAGTTAAAAATTTGAGTTAATACAATGAAGGAAATTGGTTTAATAAATATAAACTCAAAATATTGTATCTGAACCACATAAATAAATAAAAATGTTGTGATAAATTATGAAAATAGCACAATTTGGCATGTTTCACTGCATTATTACAAATAAAACACACAATTACGCAATATGCTTACAAAATATTGTAATAATATTTGAATAAAGTGATGTCGATTCTCAAATGTTCATTGTATTAACTCCATTTTTTTATTTCAATGAACTCAAAATTAAGGCAACCAGGTAACTTACTTTTTAAATCTTTTTTTTTTTTTTTACAGTGTATGGAATAACTACAATAACCCAGTTTTATTTATTTATTATTATGAATATTTTGGTTTTATTCATTGTAAATCCATGCTTAATTTTTGTGTTTTCATGGCACTCATCTGACACGTTTGTTTGAAGGACAGCATTGGGCAGGATGTGGAATAGTGTTTTTTCCCCCAATAAAATCTGATTTATCGATTAATCAAAAAATGATTGGCCAACTAATCGATTATCAATATAATTGTTAGTTGCAGCCCTATATATAACAGATGACAGAAAGACAGATAAGAAATATCAACCCTCAGGTTTTCCAGCACAAGTTGTATAAACGTCTGCTGCAACAAATATGCATGGTCATATAATTGCCAAAATCTTCATTTAGCATGTTTATCAGATTGAAACACATAGTACTGCATTACAAAAGACAAAAACATCTGTGCCTATCCAAAAATAAATAATAACAAAATACTAAAAGTCTTCAATCAAGCAACTAGTATATAATAGAAACACAGCATATGGGTTCATTTGAATTTTTTCCTAATTTCTAAAAATTCTCCCCACCAGTAAGCGCTTTCATCGCAAACAAATTACTTCTGAGGAAACTGCGACATTTTCTCTTGCTGACATACAGTAGCATATATGAACTGAGAAAAGGGGAAAAGAATGAATTTAGGATCGGTTCAGGACACTCCATGAAAATGAAAACTGCACTGTCACTCTTCCTTCACTAATCTGCGTAAGTCCTGAACTCAGTGCCTCTAAAATAAGCTTCCACTATCCAACAGGGAAGAATCATTCTGCCATCTAAGAGGGCACGGTTACATAACCATTAAAAGTTTATCATTAAAGTCCACCATCTCGGCCTCAGCTGTGTTGACCGCCCATCGCTCGGGGCTCTGGAGAACGAATTCAGTCATCAGACCAAGTCAATGCTATACATGGTTGATGTAAACAAGTGGACGCCAACACGTCACTGCAGATCTCTGACAGCGACAGATACAACACTACAGAGAGCGTATTCCTACCGTACCGTATAATGCAGGTGTTTAGGATGAGGACATGAAGCCAAAATCTCTGTCCTGCGACACTAAAATAAGAAATAAACACACAAATGAATACTGCAGAGAGAGGAGAGGCCCACGACGGTGCCAACCGGTTGGCATCAGACCATCTGTCCATCTTACCAGGCGAGCTTGAAGCCTTTCATTAGTGCAGTGCAGGCTGTCCTGATCCCACAGTGTCATCTTCCCATTTCACAGGCCACCTTTCCCAAGGCATCCCGAGTGGGATGTTAATCCGGGTCGGTTCTGGTGATCCCAAGCACGGGCGATCAGCCCGACTCAGAATGCCTCATTCAGCATGGAAGTGTCCGGCGAGCCATTCTTCCACATCCTGTGTGTGTGTGTGTGTGTGTGTGAAGCGCTCATGTGCACCTCTGAAATGCAGCAGCCTCTCTCTCCCTCTCTCTTCCTGCAGATGAGTGCATGAGTGGCTCTAGTCTCAATCCGGTGCTCACTGAGCATGCTCAGATCCTCCAGGCCACTCCCCCCCTGCTTCCTTCCTGACTCAAAGAAATTCCTGTCCGGTTTCACTGCTGCTGTGTGTGTGTGTGTGTGTGAGGGACTATGGGGCTGTCGACAGCTGGTCCTCTAATCCCTTAATACAGATGGACGATAAACACTGCGAGCAGAGTGTGTATAAGGATAAGAGAAATATATTGCTTTGTGTCTTGTTCTATTCCAGTCACACACACACCTGATATTACTGCAAATGTCTAGTCACATGCACAGGCCATAGCAGCGCTCCTCTGATCCCATGGACACACGGGTCACTGAAACATCCACAAGCTGTCCAAAGACATAAATGTCTGTAAAAAGTGCGCTGAAAAAAGGGCCACATTTGTCGGTAAAAAGCAACAGGAAGTGTTCACCGCTGACTCAAATGTTTATGGTCACTGTCTTCAAACACCTTTGGGGTTGGGTGTGTGTGGGGGGGGTATTTCACGCATTCTGACTTATTTACACTGTTAATGAGTTGGATTATCATGCTAAACATGGCCAAATAAAAAATAAAAAAAATGAGCTGAACGTACGACAGAGTATTCCTGTACCAAATACACTCCTTCAGGATTTTTCGAATATGACCCTGTATGAGGTCATAAAGGGCGGAATTCCTTGTTTGGACACGTCTCCCAGATGAGCGCGTGCGTATGTCGACCAGAGCGAGAGCAAGAGCACACCCATCAACGGGCTTCGTTTGGGTTACGGGAGCCGTCGGCAGCGCTGTCATTTTGTTTTTAGACCACGAAATCAACAATGTCACTAAAGAAGTGTGTATCTGGTTGTGAGCGAACGATAACCTTGTTCAGCTTCCCAAATAACCCAGCGTTAAGGGAACAGTGTTTGTTTTTCCAGAGCAGCAACGGAGTTCTGCAAGTGTGTTTGTTTGTTCCCGGTCATGGGTCTAAACCGCAGGCGGTGAGTGAAACTGCATCAAATGTCTGTTTTGTTGGCAATCTAAGTAAGTGCATATAATGTAAACAACTCAAACGTATAGTGAATTGAAAGTTATCCAGGGATAATGCCATGATGTATTGTGTGTGTGTATGCTTGTGTCTCTTTAGCTCCACCCACTGCACACCTCAAATCAAATCAAATCACTTTATTGTCACTCTACCATATGCACAAGTGCAACAGTAGGTGAAATTCTTAGGTGCAGTCCGAGCAAACATAGTAGTCATGACATGACATGTACAACATTTAAGCAACAAAAGATTACACATCTGATGCGCACACAATTACTCACAGCACATTATACACTACAATAAACAATAAATAATTTACACAATGTGAGTGTAGTTCTCACAGCTTTAAACAATATACACATACTTACAATATACACTAAACATACAATAAACAATAACAGTATACATTAAGCTATAGTAATAATATACAATGTACAATACAATATGTTCACAAATTGAAATCCAAAGTGCAATAGATGCTGTATGATAAATAAATGTGTATATAATGTGTGTGTATCTACAGTGGGTTGTGCTGAGTGATATTCTGTCCAGTGTGTGTTATGATACTGATGGATCAAGAGTTAAGTAGTCTGATTGCTTGTGGGAAGAAGCTGTTCTGGAGTCGGCTGGTGCGTGTTCTAATGCTGCGGTACCGTCTGCCTGATGGCAGCAGTGAGAGCAGCCCATGGCTCGGGTGGCTAGAGTCTCTGATGATCCTCTGAGCTCTCTTCACACACCGCCTGGCGTAAATGTCCTGGAGGGAGGGAAGCTCACCTCCGATGATGCAGCTGGCCGTGCGCACTACCCTTTGCAGGGCCTTGCGGTTGCGGGCGGTACTGTTGCCGTACCAGGTGGTGATGCAGCCAGTCAGCAGACTCTCTATGGTGCAGGTGTAGAAGCGTGTGAGGATGTGGCGGTTCATTCCAAACCTCCTCAGCCGTCTCAGGAAGAAAAGGCGCTGATGAGCCTTCTTCGCAACGGCCTCAGTGTGGACGGACCATGAGAGTTCCTCTGTGATGTGGACACTGAGGAACTTGAAGCTGCTGACTCTCTCCACCGGTGCTCCATCGATGGTGATGGGGCGGTGTTCTCTCTCATTCCTCCTGAAGTCGACCACCAGCTCCTTGGTCTTGCTGACGTTGAGGGAGAGGTTGTGCTCCTGACACCACCGTGTCAGAGTGTGCACCTCCTCTCTGTAGGCCGTTTCATCATTGTCAGTGATAAGACCTACCACTGTCGTATCGTCAGCAAACTTGATGATGGTGTTGGAGCTGTGGATTGCCACACAGTCATGTGTGTACAAGGAGTACAGGAGTGGGCTGAGAACACAGCCCTGAGGGGCTCCAGTGTTGAGAGTCAGTGATGATGAGATGTTACTGCCCATTCTGACCACCTGGCGTCTGTTTGACAGGAAGTCAAGTTATTCCTTCACTAATCCTAGAGCCCGGAGTTTCATGTCAAGTATGGAGGGCACAATGGTGTTGAATGCTGAGCTGTAGTCTACAAACAGCATTCTCACATACGTGTTCCTCTTTTCCAGGTGGGAGAGAGCAGTGTGAATTGTTGATGAAATGGCATCATCAGTGGAGCGGTTTGTGCGGTATGCAAACTGCAGTGGGTCCAGTGAGGGGGGGAGAACAGAGCAGATGTGGTTTCTGACTAGTCTCTCAAAGCATTTGCTGATGATGGGCGTCAGAGCAACAGGACGCCAGTCGTTTAAGCAGGTGGTTTTTGACTGCTTAGGTACAGGAACAATGGTGGACGTTTTAAAGCATGTGGGGACCACAGACAGGGAGAGGGACAGGTTAAAAATGTCCGTGAAGACTCCAGCCAGTTGGTGCGCACACGCTCTGATCACGCGGCCCGGAATGCCGTCTGGACCCGCTGCTTTACGGACGTTCACCCGCTGGAAGGATCGGGTTACATCCGCTAAAGATACGGAGAGTGAACTAACCTCTGTATCTTCAGCCGCGAGCTCTCTCTCCGCGAGGGCGGTGTTAGTTCCCTCAAAGCGAGCATAGAAGGTGTTGAGCTCGTCCGGGAGAGAGGCAGCGGTGTTCACGGTGGAGTTTGTGTTCCCTTTGTAGTCCGTGATGGTGTTAATTCCCCGCCACATGCTTCTGGAGTCGGTGGTGTTGAACTGTCCTTCAATCTTGTCCCTGTACTGGCGTTTTGCTGCTCTGATGGTTTTCCGGAGGGCATAACTTGCTTGTTTATGCTCCTCCGCATTACCGGAGTTAAAAGTGGAGGTCCGCGCATTGAGTGCCGCGCGAACATCCCCATTTAGCCACGGCTTCTGGTTTGGGTACAGCCGAATTGTTTTGGTCGGAACAACGTTTTCTACGCACTTCCTGATGAAACACGTTACGCTATCAGCGTAGACCTCGATGTCGTCATCAGAGGCCGACCCGAACATCTCCCAGTCCGCATGATCAAAACAGTCCTGTAGCATAGAGTCCGATTGGTCGGACCAGCACTGGATGGTTCTGAGGGCGGGTGCTTCCTGTTTCAGTCTCTGCCTATAAGCGGGCAAGAGAAGAATGGAAGCGTGATCTGATTTGCCGAATGGTGGGCGTGGGAGGGACTTGTAACCATCCTTGAAGGGGGAGTAGCAGTGATCTAAAACACGGTTCCCTCGCGTGTTGAAGCTAACATGTTGGTGGTATTTAGGTGCAATGCGTTTGAAGTTGGCTTTGTTAAAGTCTCCGGTCACAATAAACGCAGCCTCAGGATGCGCGGTTTCCTGCTCACTCACTGTCCTATACAGTTCCTTTAGTGCCCGGTCTGTGTCAGCTTGTGGGGGAATATACACAGCTGTGATGATGACCGCTGTGAATTCCCTCGGTAGCCAGAATGGTCGGCACAGAACCATGAGAAGTTCCAGATCAGGAGAACAGAAAGACTTGATAGAATGTACGTTCCTCTGATCACACCAGGATCTGTTGATCATAAAACATACACCCCCGCCTTTGCTTTTCCCGGAGAGATCTTTTTCTCTGTCCATTCGATGCACGGAGAACCCTGCGGTTTCGATGGCCGAGTCTGGAATCTCAGCGGACATCCCAGTTTCTGTAAGGCAGATAATGCAGCAGTCCCTCGTGTCTCGTTGGAAAGAGATCCGCGCTCTCAGCTCGCAGAGTTTATTGTCCAGAGACTGAACATTAGCCAGTAAAATACTGGGAAGCGGGGGTCGGTTTGCGCGGCGTCTTACTCTGATGAGCACGCCGGCTCTGCTTCCCCGTCTCCGGCTGCGTTTGCGCGGTCGGGCCGCCCAGACAAAAGGTTCCGCTGCCGTGTTTGTAAGCAGCGTGTCGTCGTTGATGAATTTAAAGTCCGGTTTTCAGTGTGCGATTGCCGAACCAATGTCCAAAAGTGTCTGTCTGTCGTACGTAGTAAGGCAGACAACATCCAAGACAAAAAACACAAAAACTATAAACAGAACAAACAAAAAACTACAATGATTCAGCGGAGCTTGCGACGTAGCAGCCATCCTCGGCGCCATCTTGAGCACATTGCACCTTCATGCAATACTACTCTATAGGTATTCAAGATTAACATGAGATGGCAGAAACTGTGTGTTATGCACCCTTTAAATACACACAACATGGCAACAATGATTTTCAAATTAGGACATTGTGGCGAGGTTGGTGAGGGACATGGGAGGAGCGAGCGGGACTGGTGGGTGATTGAGAATGAGGCCCACCTGCGAGTAACACCCGCCTCGAGTCCTCTCATGAGGGAGCACCGGAGACAAATAAGGAGGATCGACATCAGTGGAGGAAGAGAGAGGGCCAGACCTGGAATTTTATGTTGTGTTTTGTTTATGTTTGTTTTGTACGTAGGCGGCAGTCGTCCATGAGGGGCTGCCGCCGATTATTTTATTTTGTTGATTTATTTTGTTAAAGTCTTTTAAATGTTCGCCGGTTCCCGCCTCTTTCTTCCCACACAAACTAACTTTACTAGCCTGAGAAAACCCAGACAACTTCCGGCAAATTTAGATTTGCTCTGCAAGTAGTCTGGCAAAGAGCCCATTCAAGCCCATTTCTAATGCCTAGAAATCGAGGCACCAATCAGAAACGTTGGGGCGGGCTTTACACGATGACGACAGCGCAGCGACGTTGAAGCAGATTTGCCGCCGTGGAGCATCACTCGTTCGAATCAGCTATTGCGTCTGTTTTAAGCGATTTAAACTTTTCCTTTTTGTTACAACCCGAGCAAAGAACAACACTCGAAGCCTTCATATCTAAAAAAGATGTTATCGCCGTCTTACCGACTGGATTCGGCAAAAGTCTGATACCAGCTTGGCCCTCTGGTGGCTAAACGAATGGGTCTTAGCCAGTGTTGGGCACGTTACTTTAAAAAAGTAATTAGTTATAGTTACTAGTTACTTCTTACAAATAGTAACTGAGTTAGTAACTGAGTTACATCATTATAAAAGTAACTAATTACCAGGGAAAGTAACTACTGTGTTACTTTTTTTTTTCTCAAATGTTCAAATATGTCAAATAACTTGGATGGCCCCAATATTAAATATGTTAAATTAATGAATTGCGCACTAAATAGAATAAATTATTATTATAAAACATTGTACATTAATATACACTATTGTAATGTTGCTGTGGGACAATGTGAGAGACACCTATCAAATTCAATACATTATTGTAAATATTATCAGTAGGCCTACTATAGTGTAAATATTATCAGTACTATACTACTCCTTTGGTAGTGGAGCTCACGTTATCACCTGGGTTTTTAGCCACTAATGTTGTGGCGGCATGTGATGATGTGAGGCTTCATTAGATTAGAATTAGGGGAGAGCGGGGCACAACCTAACACTTTTAGACTTTCTCAGTTTGTGTAAATCCACTTGGGGTTCAGAGTATTTATTGTTTCCCACATTAATTGCACACATGTCTAGTACAAATGTGGTTTTGTTTCATTAATACAGTGTATACTATTTGCTTGATTTACCCCGAAAGAATGGAAGTGAAAGGTGACAACATGCCCCGTAGGTGGTATGGCATTGTAACATGTGGTGGGGCACAATGTAACATGACCAAATAACAGCTTCAAATGTTACCTGAAATAATCAAACAAATATACAAGACAAAATAAAATATTTTGTCAACAAAATACAATTAACTTTTTAAAATAAAATAATGGCATTTTTTAATCATTAAAAATATAAGCATTTTTGAGTTTGACTACAAACACATCACTAAATACAGCTATACAGCATAGTTCAAAACATAATAATAATTAATCATTTCTGAACATTAACTCTCAGTCATTATTCACACTTTTCTCATGGTTTTTCAAAAGAATTCATAAAAGTATAAAATATAATGCCATATTTTTAATAGGGGCTCATTGTAACGCAGTGTTACAACATACCCCATCTGCGCAACTGGGATTTAAATCGCGGCTCGTGTCTTCAGCTGTTAGATCATCATTAAAGAACGATCTCAACTGTTAAATAACAGATATAAGATTAAAATAATATTGGATGTGTCTTATTTTAAATAAACACAAAAAACAGAGATGAAAACTAAACTTAAGTAAGAAATGTACTTTTGCTATGGTTAAATACATGTTCAGTAATATCTTCCAGAGATTTTTTAATTTTTGAGCTATTTTTTCTCTAAATAATGTTGATATGGCAACTAGTAAATACATTAAGTTTCGTCATTCTAGCATGTGTGGAAAGGGTTAAAACATGCAACTAACATACAACTAACCCCGCGTTAGGTTGTGCCCAGTGCTCCCCTACTTGCCACCGACGTGGAGAGACTCTCTTCCTGGGCACGTTACACGTTACATTAACATTCTTACCTTTCACCTCAACGAGGGAAAAGTGGTGCTTATACTTCCAGTTTGCGAACGCTACCTTTGAAGTTGTTGACTTGCCATCGCTCTGACTCCTCCTGGTCGTTGGTGTGTGTGACTGGGCATATGCGTGTGGGTGTGAGTGTGAACTCAACCTATCAACCACAACCTTGTCTCCCACCCACCAATCATCATCAGTTATGTGTACCAACAACACTCAAGGCATGCATTCCCGCACACACACGTTGCAGGTCCGACTGACAGAGATGAAAACTCAATTATAGTAACGCGCCGCATTTTATTCTCAGTATAACGCTAACGGAGTTGTAACGGGAGAAACAGTAATTCGTTTGATTACTCGTTACTGAAAAAAATCATTCCGTTAGTAACGCCGTTTATCTATAACGCCATTTTCCCATCACTGGTCTTAGCAAGAGCCCTCTGGTAGTGTTAATGTTTCCCAAAATATAGTTTTAAGTCCCGGCGTCCCGTAAGTCGCCGGCGTTTGCCGTGGGCCGGAGCCTGCTGCTGTCCACCATGTTGGGGAGGAGCAGGGAGCGCGGGACTCGCTGCCGGCTGCCCTCGACAGGAGGAGCCACCGCCGGCCGCCAGGGGGCGGAGGAGGATCGAGCCGTCCACCGAGAGTCCAGTAACATCACATGACACCGCGAGGAAGAGCCTCTCAGCGGGCTGAGAACAGAGAGGCAGTGTGTCAGGGAACCGGACCAAGTAGTTTTTTTTGTTTTTTTTTCACTTTCTCGTCCGTTCGCTCTTGGGTCTCCGTCTCCCATTCTCTTGTCTCGCTGGCCCATATCCCTGGACGCAGAGATTGCGCTCCCCAGGGGGGACGGGGTAGGCGTAGTCACGGGGTACTCCCCGGCCTACAAGTGGTGTTGGGGATATGTGGCGAGGTTGGCGAGGGACATGGGAGCGGGTCCTCTCATGAGGGAGCCCGGAGATATATAAGGAGGAGTGACATCGGTGGAGGACGAGAGAGGGCCAGTCCTGGAATTTTATGTTGTGTTGTGTTTTTGTTTATGTTTGTTTTGTACGTAGGCGGCAGTCGTCCCTGAGGGGCTGCCGCAGATTATTTTATTTTGTTGATTTATTTTATTAAAGTCTTCTAAATGTTCGCCGGTTCCCGCCTTCTTTTTCCCACACAAACTAACTTTACTACAGACATGTTCTTGAATCCTTGTTGGTCCCAGAATAACATTTACATCAACCAATAACATTTTAGGGATAGGTGTTTAGTTTTGGTGCATGAATCGCATTCTAACTTGTCATTTTCCTCTGATTTTTCGGGTCAGGAAAGTATATACAAAGTTTACAAAAAATGACAAAATGGACAAACAAAAGATGCAGATTCTGGCACAAATCCTACTTGGCAAAATCATAGTCACACATTAACGAAAATATATGAGAAGCGTTCACACAAAGCGATCTGCAGCGTTAAAATGACAGAAAGTTTCAATTAGTTAGTGATTTAAAGGCCACATGAGGGACAACAACTGTTATAACAAAAATACACTGTTATGCAAATGCACAGTGACGCAATATGGAAGCACATACAGTGAAGATTGCATGACTTCCAGTGATTTAATTGCTGTCAGTGTGAATGCACCTACGATGCATAATTTTCTCTTGGTTACACAACTGCTTCTCAAAAAACAAGCCAAAAAAAAAATGAATTGAATATAATATAATATGCAAATGTGGAAAGAGAGAGGCATAGAGAGAGACACTTATGGTCATATAAATATGGTCAAATCATTCTCGTTTTGAATTGTTATATCCCACAGTCTATGATCATATACAAGATCCAATAAATTCTCAGCATGAGGCCACAGAGGACTGGCCAATCAGAATGAGTCATTTTAAAAGCACTGGCCAATCAGAGTGTGTGCGTGCCACAGTGGTGCTGAATGGACAGCTCCATCACAGGCTCTGAATGTGAATACATGCATGATGTATAAATAAACATTTTATCTGAGTTCAATTTGGACTTTTTAGACAAATGTCAGTGCACCTTGGGATTCAATTGTATAATGTGGTGGAAATGTTATGACATATCCTTTCATAAATCCATATACTGATTCTTATAAGATCTGTTTGAGATGTTACTTGTGCCAAAGGTGTTTGATGTCTAAATAAAGAAAATGCAAATGCATTTCAAATATGAACAAATCTACACCATAATTTAAAGCATATTGTTTCATCTGCAGCACCCAGCGTCCAGTACTGATGTGAAATATCAGCATTGCACATGTAATGGGTTATGTCAACATGTTCCTTTGCCCTTGCTGGGTCTCTTGGGGTTTGAGTGGGGAAGAGCAGATGAGGAACTCAGACTCCAGCGGGCTTGCGGAAACTGGCCAATGAAGGCTGGAGTTTATTTCTGTGGGTCCAGTCCTGATTTGTTTAGCCCTGCGGCCCAACAGCCAGCGAGAGCTGCCACATAGCCCCGCCCCAACAGCATCGCTGAGCTCACTGCCACATGGAGGCTGACTGAAGCCACCCAATGAGAGGAGAGCGTGAGAGAGTCAGGTGATGAGGTGACTGTCAGGCTTGGTTAGTGAGCGTACTGGAGAAGTGAAGTGAGGCAGCTAATCCCTGCGTGCACAAACAAACACATACACACACACACACACACACACACACACACACACACAATCCTGACCGGCAAAAACAACACTGATTGTTATACCACTGAAAAGAGCTCAAAGGGATCAGAAGGTATTATTCATAACTAGTTGTTGACTGTTTTTCCAAAAGAGGGAATGCCAGATATAATGTTAATATGAGAGCAAAATAAACACTTATTTAATACAATAGTTACTAAAAAAATATTATGCATTAACAAAGCTGAAACCGTTATTAGCTGATGCTCAGGAAAAATATTGGTGTGGATTATTGTTGGGGAAAAAATTGTAAATATAGAAAAGAACTGTGGCAAATAACTATGGTAAAATACTACATGCTTATTGGCGTTAAATTATAATTATTCAAAAATCCTTTAAAATACTAAAAATGTATAATTGTACTTTGAAAAAGTTTTGAATAAATTAAAAAAATAAAGTTTTGAATAAATAATAAATAAATAAAATGTGTATGAAATAAATATTTTAAAAAAAATCTGTTTATATTTATTTTATATATATATATATATATATATATATATATATATATATATATATATATATATTAGTGGTGGGCCGTTATCGGCGTTAACGTGAGACTCTTATCGGGCGATAAAAAAAATATCGCCGTTAATCTATTCTCAAAGTTGGGTTGGGAGCTGGGTCTATACTACACAAGCTATGATGACTTTCACCTTGATATTTTAGCGCGGATGTATACCTAGCCGAATTGCACTGTAGGGGGCGAGAGAACGAGTCTTCGAACCTGTGTGTATGCCTACTAGTGTTGTCGGTTGTGTGACCGGTCTGGACTCTGAATTTCGCGCGGGGTTGCACGTAGCGTTAATTCTACTAATTCCCGCATATTTCGCGCTCGCATCTGAAGCACACACACACACATACCGTAATAAAGCCGCCTCTGACATACAAGTGCAAAAATGAGCTCCTTTTTCCATCTTATTAATGGTCAAATACACTCAAAAATGTCTCAATGCCCATCTTGGTGAGTTTTAACGTAAACACAGCCGTAACCAGCTCACAGGAACAGTGTTTGGGATCCATGCGTGCGTCAGGTCTTAAAGGGGCAGAAGTTATTTATTATTCAAACTACAAAAAGACAAACGATCACTTACGAGCACACATATTCTGAATGCTTTCGGCAGAATTCAAATGAGCCATTTTAATCTAGATTAATCTAGATTAATTCCAAGATTACAGTGAGATGAATCTAGATTACAGTGAGATTAATCTTAATTTAAAAAAATTAATCTATGCCCACCATATATATATATATATATATATATATATATATATATATATATATATATATATATATATATATATATATATATATATATATATATATATGTTACAGAGTGTTACAAAGTGTTTGTTACAAAGTGTTTTTACACAAACATGCATGTATATATTGTATTTAAGAAATGTTTTTATATTTAGATATAACATTTATATTTATATTTATATGTATATATAATATAAATGATGTGAATATATATATACAGTATATACATGCAAATATTTCTTAAATATGTACGTGAAATATGTATGTGTGTGTATTCAAATATATATAATAATTACACACAGTACACACACATATATTATGTAAACACAAACTTTTATTTTGGATGCGATTAATTGTGATTAATCAATTTAACAGCACTAATATATATATATATATATATATATATATATATATATATATATATATATATATATATATATATATATATATATATATATATATATATAATAAAAAAACTATTATAAAATATTTATTTTATAAACGTTTTTATTTATTATTTATTCAAAACTTTTTCAAAGTGCAATTATAAATTTTGGGGATTTTAAAGGATTTTTGAATAAATATCATAAATAAGTATATTTTGAACGGGGTCATTTTTTATAAATTCAGCTTTTTTTATTCAGTCTTGTGGACTAACATCTTTTATTTAAAATATAATATTCAGGAAAGTACTATATATATATATATATATATATATATATATATATATATATATATATATATATATATATATATATATATATATATATATATTCGTAAATATTATATGGATAATGATGTGTGAATCTATGGAGCTTTTCACGTTTTCCCTGCTGATATTCTGTCAAACAGTCTATGGTAAAATGTATAAAAGACTCCAACAGTAAGTATGCTTATGTATAACTATAAATATTATCAGATTCACTAATTATTTAATAAAAGATGAGTAGAAGTTTATGAATGAATTCTGCTTGAATTCCACAGAAATCTGCAAACGCTTTGTGTGGAATTCTGCAGCTGCAGATCCCATGCAGATATACTGATACCTCACCGATTACTGAGATGACTTATGATGCATTCTGAGGTCTCGGGTGCTTTACTGAGATTTATACAGCAGCACTGGAGAATCCCACACAGTAAGGAGAACTCAACCGCTCGCTCATGACCTACTTTCACAGGCTCTATACGGCCCACTCTTCCTGCCAGAGAACCCTAAGGACTCTGAGAGTTAGTTTAATCTGCAAGTAAAACGCCTCAGTGCCCACAGACAGACAGACAGATGCCCAGAGAGGATTCAGTTTCGTATGGCTGAGGAAAAAGTCAGTTTAACAGGAAGTCAGAAGTGCACATGAGCTTACTATGAGAGACGGGATTCTGTTTACAGCTCAGTGGAAAAGAAAGAGCGAGTGAGAGAGCGAGCGGTATCTGATTGGGGTGTTAGATAACATCAGTCTGCAGTTCTGTGATGAATCATCAGCTCTGGTAACAGGACACTGCTGCTGCAGGCTTCTGTTTAATCTCAGCTGAAAGACGGCCTGCACATCTTTCATAGGGATCTGGCCAATTAAATAAGAACACAAGATCAAATGAGGCAACCCGGGCATGTTGAGCACCCTGAAAAATTATTACAAGAACAAAGTCAAGCAATAATGTGCTTACACATCTTGTTACACATCATTTTGATGGCCACTATCTTGTTGAAACAAGAGCACTGAGTAAACAGTCTGAGCTTAATTTAAAGGGGACCTATTATGCCCCTTTTTACAAGATGCAATATAAGTCTCAGACGTCCCCAGAATGTGTCTGTGAAGTTTCAGCTCAAAAAAACCCACAGATCATTTATTATACAAATGTTGTAATGCCCATATTTAAGTTAAAGCAAAGACACGCAATTTCATGCATGTATCTTTAAATGCAAATGAGCTGCTGAGCTCCGCCCCACTTTTCCACCGTAACACGCCCCTTTAGCCGGGACTGAGTGGTAGAAGAGATTGCTGCATGACTGGGTTTAATAGGGGAAAACGCAAGTAAAATAAACGGTTTTCAGTTTAAACTAAAGGTTGGACTCGATGTAGTGTTCCTTACAACTTACCAACAATCCAGTGATCCATGGATATTGACATGCAGCCAGGAATCGAGTTTTCCTGACATTCAGCCTGATTTCGATACATAAATACATAAATATTTATCACTGTCAGTCATCATATTTTGAGAGTGAATACCGCATTTATATGCGGATGGGGCTATGTATTGAAGCATGTATGTTGCCGCTTGTCAAGAATGGAAAACAAAAGTTTTATTCAAATTCTGAATATATTATAGGCCTATTAATAATTTTTTTTATATCGCCTAGACAGCGCGAAAAAAAGCGTGTCCTTAACAATCACTAAAAACTGTCACTCATTCCATGAATGCGATCTCACAATGTTCCATTATATAAATCAGTGAAGCTGACGACACAATGAATCTCTACACTTTGTTAGAGAGGATTAGTGCACGTGCAGAACTCAGCACTAGACAAAAACTCAAGTGGTGAGTGGATTCTAACTTCAACACCTGTGACTGGCCATTGCATTCTAGAAATCAACAAACATGTCTGTGATTGGCTACATTACTCACCGAAGCGGAAACACGTTGGAAATTGAATAATTTGCAGAGCGCAGATACGTACTGGATCTTTTGCCAACTCTTTTTCCGCTAATAATGCTATTATTATGAAGAAAACAGATCCTAGACCAGCAGTTATGTGCAGCTTTTCCCCTCTAAAAGCAATCAGTAGCAGAAGCAGCAGGCGGTAGTGATTATCAAGTCCATCTCCCTCAATCTGGAGGGGGGCACAGGGATGTTCATGGAGTCCATGGCCAAGCCTCCCCCGACCCCCCCCCCCCCCCCCCCTCTGGCGCTGGGCCTGGTTTTGTGTGTTTTTTTGCGGCATTCATGCTGTAAACTAGCCTGACGTCGTCATACTCAATCCTAGTCAGAATTTGAGTCTGATACTGCTCCGTTGGGCTGTGAAAGAAAGAAAGAAAGAAAGAAAGAAAGAAAGAAAGAAAGAAAGAAAGAAAGAAAGAAAGAAAGAAAGAAAGAAAGAAAGAAAGAAAGAAAGAAAGAAAGAAAGAAAGAAAGAAAGAAAGAAAGAAAGAAAGAAAGAAAGAAAGAAAGAAAGAAAGAAAACTGCACCACCAAAGGGCACTAAAGCGCCCACAGCTTGGCGTTTTCAAAAGAGCATCTGCCACATTCAGCTGGCTAAAAACACACTTTGGTGAACACATAGCCTAACCGTTCACATACAGCATGTACAATTTCTCCACAATGTATTTGGACACTAAAGACAAAAGTTCAAATGTCTGAATGTCGTTGCATTAGATACAAAATGCCAAATCAAAAGTGCAAACAAAATATGCATGAGCTTTTCTCAGAATTAACTTAACTTTTCAGAGCCTTTTTAGCAATGACTGCCAGTGATATCTGTTATGATCCTGGGCCTCTCTTTCCTTTCTCTCTGTCTTGTGGTCATTCTCGCACTCACGCACTCACTCACACATTACGCTCACTCATCTCTACTCATTATCTCTTACAGCTGTTTCCCCTTCCCGCTCTGTTTCCCCACCTGTTCTCTCTTTGAAGCTGATTGTCCCAGCTTCTTATTCCCTCTCCTTCTAGGTCTTGTTGTCGGATTTTTCATTCGCTACAGATGAGAGACGTTTGTTATTTCACCCTATCTTGTCTTGTCTTATCCCGTGTATCAGAATGTGCCTGTGTGCAGAGTACCTGATCAGCGCCTGGCTGTTCACCTTCTCTGCTGCCGAGGTCTTCCTTGACCAATCGTAGACGTTCCTGGGACCTTCCCTCCGTCTTCGTGGGACCCTGAGTTATCTTTATCCAGCCTAGTGGCAGTCTCTGTTCTGGCCCTGATTTCTGCCAGACGTTAATGTTCTGTTTGATCATTGAGGACATTTTCCTTTGTTTAATTAAAGACTGTGAATTGCATCCTCCCTGGTTTTTCATCTTCCTTACCATAATAATATCTAGAGGAAGTCACTTCAGCTATGCCTGTGTCAACACACGTGCCCTACAAAGTCACCACAGGTTAACAGTTAACTATGCACTTATTTGTGTTCATTTTTAACAATAACTATTGTTTAAAAATGTCAGTCCTAACAAACTTCTTTGCATAAAATGGCCTTAAAAGTCTGCTTGTGTGATCTTTTATTATATGTCAGATGGTTTAATATCTAGTTATCTAATGCAACGACATTCATTCAGACATTATAAAAGTATGGCATCCAAATACTTTTTGTGTGCCCGGTATCTGGAAACATTGACATTGTTAGGAAATATGAAACGTTAAATATAGCAAGATTTTTTTGGGTGGAGAGAAAGTATTGAATAATGTATGCTTCCTGTTATAGGCTCACTGCACTTTTATTTTGCAGAGTAAGCATCTCCTAACAAACTATAGCAAAAGGGCAACTCAGAATGTTGCTGATCATGTCAAAACAAAAACCCTGTCCAATGTACAAGGTCTGATCTCACCTCAAATACACAGAGGAATTGCGAGAGGGAGGGGGGGGGGGTGATTTCTTTGTTAATAAGTCTGCTTTGAACATCTGCTAATTAAAAAGAACTGGCACACTAGCGCATACACACACACACACACACACACACACACACACACACACACACACACACACACACACATAATCTGCATTCATCAAAGCTTTGTGCCTAAAGAGAAACAGATCTTGTTAGTCTAGTTACTGTGACAGGGACACAATGACCCTGAGCTCATGTCGACCAGAAGAACATGACATGACTCTTTCACTGTCTCATCTTCTCACTTAAGTGTTTGTGAGAGAGAGAGAGAGAGAGAGAGAGAGAGAGAGAGAGAGAGAGAGAGAGAGAGAGAGAGAGAGAGAGAGAGAGAGAGAGAGAGATATGTTCATTCTGTTTGGCATCACTTTGTTAAAGAAAGTCAAGACAAGGGCTGTCGAGCTCCAAAATGCCAAAATAGCGCAATATCATAAAAGATATATATAAAAAAATTATCATAAAAGCTGTCCATATGAATGGTGCATTATATAATATATTGTATACATTATATATGTTTGTATGATGAACATATTTGAGTTGGTTTCTCTGAAAAGCTTGAGCTCGCCAAAGCTTTCCTTGGAATAAGAATTCACGGGAGGAGGAACAATGTCCAATTGACTATATGGACGGAATGTTCTTAAAGGGTTACTTCAGCGATTTAGCATTAAGCTTTGTATCAGTAGAAACCCAGTAATATTCAAATTATGGTACTTTCCCCCCTCAAATCCCCCTGAGACGAGAGAATTATGCATTTTATTTCCTGAAAAAATCCTCAGATGATGCAAATATCGTCATTTTGTGTCATCGGAGGATTTTTGGTCAGAGGCTACAAACTACAGCCAGTAGTAGGAGCTAGTTCTGCATGTTTTCAATCCGCCCACAGGGGAGAGATCTCACTAACAGAATGTAAATGCGCACAGCCACTTGGCTCGGGCATTAATAATGGAACGGTGCGGCTCAAAGTAAGTGTTTCAACTTTTCAATGAATTCTTATGAAAGTTAAGCTTCCATATGCGATCTGAAAACGCACCAGCCTGGACACGCGTCGTGAATGACTGCCGTGCTTACCTCAGCTCTGCTCTGCTCAGCTCTTACTTTGCTCTCGTGCTGAATGAAATCTGACTCCTGCTGCGTCTGTGCCGTGCCTTTCGTTCAGCTCACTCACACTTTATTGAAAAGACACGTTCAGTTTTTAATTATAGTGTTTATTCTCTAACTGAACGAAATTATTGTATTACTATGAAAAACGTCACGGTTACGGATGTAACCCTCGTTCCCTTTCGTTCAGTCACTACGACGTAACGTTAGTGACTAACGAATGGGTATCCCAATAAAATCACGCCACTCAGCCATCTTCCAGTGCCCTGCGTAAGTGTGAGTTCCCTGTCGTAAGACTAGTACGGACGAGGGACTCCCACTTATCACAGGAATACCAAGGTACACTGGGAGGCATATTCCAAGTATGCAAAGATGCCTACCCGTAGGGAGGACTTAGAGAGTACACATATGACCCGCAAAGGGCTGCATATGGGAAAACTCTAGGGTACCAGCCGAAGGTGGATTTTTAACCCCAGGGGTGGCAGGGACTTGCCAAGGGAAAGACACCTGCTCACTGAGGAGGCTTACGGTGTAAATACACGTGTGGGGGTCACCGGAGGGGAACCATGCACACGGGGCACCTGGCCGGACATGAGGGTCTGGGCTCGTTAGAGGGCAGACGAACAGGTATCGGCGTAAGCAGTACTGGAGGGACTCAGGGCTCTCTGGGAGCTCACCTGAGGAGATTATCGCACGTATCCAGTCCGTGGAGTGGAATAGCGAGCAAGCAAAGACACCTGAGTCTGGTCCATTACCGGCCCCTCGGGGGGGCGAGTACATAGTCGGACACTGGCTCCACTCGGAGATTATAGAATCTGACGAATGTGTTCGGTGTCGCCCAGCCTGCAGCTCTGCAGATGCCTGTTACCGAGGCGCCATGCGCTAAAGCCCAAGAGGAGGCGACACTCCGAGTGGAGTGGGCCCGAAAGGGGACATGGTCGACCTTGCTGCTGGTAAGCCAAAACAATGGTGTCCACTATCCAGTGAGACAGCCTTTGCTTTGAGAGAGCACTTCCCTTCCGCTCTCCACCATAACCATATGAGGTCCTGAAACATTGCGTCCTGTCTACCTAAGCTCGGAGGGCGCGTACTGGACAGAGCAATGCCAAGGCTGGGTCTGCCCCCTCCATGGGCAGCGCTTGCAGGTTCACCACCTGGTCCTTGAACGGAGTGGTGGGAACCTTGGGTACATATCCAGGCCGGGGTCTCAGGATCACGTGAAAGTAGGCCGGCCCGAATTCCAGGCACGCTTCGTCAACCGAAAATGCCTGCAGGTCCCCGACACCCTCTTGACGGAGGCCAATGCAGTCAGGATCGCTGTCTTCATTGACAAATATTTAATATCCACTGACTGCAAAGGCTCAAAGGGAGGCCTCTGCAGAGCATCTAAAACTACTGAGAGGTCCCAAGAGGGTACGAGAGGAGAGCGAGGAGGATTCAGTCTCCTCGCCCCCCTCAGGATCCTGATGATCAGGTCATGCTGACTTACCTTTTTGTTCTCCAAGAGATCGTGGTGGGCAGATATTGCGGCCACATAAACTTTAAGGGTGGAGGGAGACAGCATTCGCTCCAACCCTTCTTGGAGGAACGAGAGCACTGACCCGATCGGGCATTTCCAGGGGTCTTCTTGGCGAGAAGAGCACCAGGTGACGAAGAGGTTCCACTTCAACGCATAGGCATGCCGAGTGGACTCTGCCCTAGCGGAAGTGATGGTAGCGACCACCGCAGGGTCCTGTCCAGGAGCCCGCGGCTGCTTGTCCATTGCACATGGCACCCCAGCCCGTGGCAGAGGCATCAGTCGATACGACAACATGCCTGGAAACTCGTTCTAAGGGCACACCGGCCCGTAGAAAACTGAGGTTCGACCACGGGGTGAGAATCTGTAAGCAGGCCCGAGTCACTTGTACCCGGAGCGTGCCAGACTGCCATGCCCATCTCGGGACTCGGTGGCAAAGCCAATGCTGAAGCGGTCTCATATGAAGCAATCCGAGCGCCGTCACTGCGGCTGCAGATGCCATATGCCCCAGGAGCCTCTGAAACAGTTTCAGTGGAACCGCACTCTTGCTCTCGATTTGACGGAGGCAAGTCAGCAGAGACTGCACGCGCTCGCTCGAAAGCTGCGCATACATGGCGACCGAGTCGATGTCCATACCGAAAAAACAGACCCTCTGCGCTGGGCAGAGTTTGCTCTTTTCCCAGTTGACCCGAAGGCCCAGACGGGCTAGGTTTTGGAGCACCCGATCTCTGTGTTCGCAAACCTGCGCTCGAGAGTGGCCCAGTATAAGCCAGTTGTCGAAGGGGCGCAAGGGCTGCCTCGACAATCTTCGTAAAGACGCGAGGGGACAGAGATAGCCCAAATGGGAGGACCGCGTACTGATATGCCCGCCCCTCGAAAGCAAACTGTAGGAACGGTCTGTGTCGAGGAAGGATGGAGACATGAAAGTAGGCGTCCTTCAGGTCGATCGCTGCAAACCAATCGTCCGGACGAACGCATTCGAAAAGGCGTTTCGCAGTCAACATCTTGAACGGAAGCCTGTGCAGGGTTCGGTTCAAGATGCGAAGGTCCAGGGTTGGTCGTAACCCACCGGTTTTCTTGGGTACAATGAAGTAAGGGCTGTAGAACCCCGACTTAATTTCGGCTGGAGGGACAGGCTCGATCGCACCCTTCGTCAGCAGGGTGGCAACGTCCGACCATGGTATGTAGCGGGGAGGAGCCTGCGCGAACTGAATCGCGTAGCCGAGCCTGATGGTCCGCACAACCCAGCGGGACAGTCCCGGAAGCTGAAGCCAGGCTCCCAGGAACTGCACCAGCGGGGTCATTCGGAGCAGATGCGGCAGCGAGGCAGCGTTAACGGCTTTTGGGCGTCCCGGTGTGGGGGCACGGTTAACGGCTGCGTCCTGACAGAGGAGACCAGGGAAGGACACGCGTTCCACTGGGGTCTGCTCTGAGAGGAGGCTGGCGACAGAGAGGGATGCGAGTGGCGGGACCCGTGGGTGGCGCACACTGTCATCGCCGGTCTCTGGCTGCTCAGGGATGGGACTGTCAGTTCTTTCTTTAACCACATTAGGGTGCTGCTGACCCGGGGGTCAGCAGCTGAAAAAAAGATTCTCCCCCGGCCCTCCACCGCTGTTGTTTCCCGGAAAGAACTGCCCATCCCTGAGCTGTCCGCGTCAGGAGCGTCACTAGGCCTGGTGTTTTTTCGTGGGCTGCGGGGCTGGAGCGGACTGGGACACCTTCCTGCGTTGAGGTTGAGGGAACCGCAGGAGGGCGTCCTCGGCGGCGAGCAGGCTGAGGCAACTGCGCGGGCGGCTGGGTGGAGGCAGCAGCGGACCGTCGGGGCAGTATGTGTTTTATGGCCTCAGTCTGATTCTGGGCGGCTGAGAACTGTTGGGCGAAGCTCTCAACCGCGCCACCGAATAGCCCATCCTGGGATATGGGGGCGTCAAGGAAACGTGTTCGCTCGCCGTCCCGCATATTGGCCAGGGTGAGCCATAGGTGTCTCTCCTGGACCACGTTTGTGGACATCACCTGACCTTTGTCGCCAGGAGAGCGAGGTCGGTGGCGGCACGCAACTCATCCACGAGTCCTGGATCAGCCCCGCCCTCGTGCATGTCGCACAGCAACTTGGCCTGGTATGCCTGAAGAGTTGCCATGGCATGCAAAGAAGCGGTGGCCTGCCCCGCAGCTCTATAGGATTTCGCCACCAGAGATGACGAAAACCTACAGGCCTTGGAGGGGTGCTTTGGGTCGCCGCGCCAATTTGAAGCGCTCTGTGGACACAGTGGCATCACAACAAAAAGTTCAACCGGGGGGACCCCAGTGTACACTTTAGCCGTCCAACCCAAGCGCTGCGGCGGCCTGAGAGAGCATGGCTGTCAATTCTGGGTCCGACTCGGGCAACGCTGGAACGCCCGAAGGCGGCAACGCAGCCGAATCATCATCCTCAGATGACTCCAGCCCACCTTGTGATGCGGCGATAGACATTTCCTCGTCTTCCGCCGTGCCAAACGCCACAGTCGGGACAGCATGAGCCGGCCCCAATGTAGACGCCTGAACACGGGGCGGGTCAGGTGCATGAGAGGGGGGTGTGGGCCGAGGCATGAGCGTCGGAGCTTTGTTCCACACCGTCACCCTCAGGTCACCCTGGCCACCAGCCAAAGTGCAGCCTCCCGTAGAGACCGCAGATTGGGGTGTGGCAGAGGGGACTCTCACTCCAGCATCAGCACGGAGTTCACGGAGTCTCGACCATAACACAGAGATGACCATGTTCCAGCAGTGGGAACATGAATCATCCACGAGCGCTGCCTGAGCGTGCTGAAAGCCCAAACACACCAAACAGCGCCCGTGCCCATCAGAAGGCGAAAGAAATCTACCACACCCAGAAGTGCACGGGCGAGACATCCTGAAAAGGATGTGCCACACGCAAGCTCTTTTTGTGAGAGAAAGCCTCGCAGTCGATGCCGAAGCACCCAGGGAAACACACACCAGCTGTCTAGCAGACCACTGCGCAGATCAGCAGGCAGGAAGTATGCGATCACTGGAACACAACGTCACACCAACACCGACTGGAAAGCTGCTCGTCTCGAAGAAGCTGACAGAGTCTCAGAAGGCTTGTGAGGAGTGAAGAGATAGGTACTCTTGGCTCCGAAAGCAGAAACGTAATGCGATATTGCCACGTACTTCCTTTTATACTCACACGGTGAGGCGGAGTTACGTATGCAAATTCCGCATGCCCATGGCATTGGCACGCCATTGGGCGTTTTCTAAGTGCTCGAAGATGATAGGCTTCTAAGCGAAACCCCCATTCGTTAGTCACTAACGTTACGTCAGTGACTGAACGAAAGGGAACTAAACGACGGTGGGGGCGGTGTCATGGTGGGTAAGTGATAACCAGTAGCCGTGGCTTTGGGAGTGGCCTCGTTGAGCAGCGAAGCAAGCGCATTCTAGGAGTTGTTGTCTTTCATCTACATGAGACAAAAAAAAAATTCTGTCTTTTCTAGAGGGCACCAAATTCAAAAATAATTTCACATTTCTACTACATAAATTACCCAGTTAAAATACGCATTCATCTTCCCAGCGCTGAAGTACCCCTTTAAAGGGATAGTTCACCCAAAAATTAAAATCATCCCATAATTTACTCACCCTCAAGCGGGGTTTAAAAACTGAAAAAAATATCAATCGGTTCACTCCGAGCAGAATCGATATTTTAGCGTTTCCGTTTTTGCGTTCCATATTACATATTACTGTTCCGAAAACGGTTTGATTTGAAAAAATGTATTTTAATTTTAAAGTTATTTTAATTTAGCCTATACTTTAAAAAAAAAAAAGTATAAATAAAGACTTTCACTCAAAAATAAGATAACACGTGATAATTACACTTGAACATTTATGTCATAACATTGTTAAAACCACAACAGAAATACCTGCATTAATTACAAAGCATAAACAGCTGGAAAAATATTGACCTGTTTTAATGGACCATTAGACGAAAGTAGGCCTTATGCCTAATTCTTTTCAGAAGAGTGATAACATTCTTTGTACATAACTTATTTTCCAACACGACTTGTTTTAAAAATTACATGAATAAAAAAATAAATAAACTGGATAACCATTGCTCTTTTAATGCACCGTCAACTGCTAATTTCAAAGCAAACACTGCGCAACACTGCATCACAAAATCAAATTCAGTCGGCTAATAAAGTTCGATCATTTAATGCAATATAACATAGTAAAACTACAACAAAATTTATAACATTTAATACGAAGCATCAACAGTCCATATCGAAAACATTGACCTGTCCTGTATTGGCTACCGGAAAGACTAGAAAAATGTGCGATAGTTGCTAGTACTTGGATAGGCTTAAACGGAATCCATAAACTAGCCTAAGTCAGTCTATTTGAGCTTAAAGTCCGTACTACTTGTTTAAACATACGAAAAGAATGTCCTCCAATTCATATTCATTGAAGACCTCATTGGGGAAAGAATGTAGCCTACTTGAGGCAAGAAAATGCGCGCACTACAATGACTTGCGTTACCGGTAGATTCATAGATGACTGCTGCGCGGGTATTTCACTCATGTTTGATCCATAAATGTCACATGCTGTACTACTTAATTCATGATTGGTCATTGCCAAATAACATTATTAACAGGTTAATTGTCATTTCAAATAAACGTTTCTGTTCAGAACGATTAAAATTGATTTTGTTTTCGTTTTTGTTCCTTGAACCGGTTCAGAGCCCTGTCCTCAAGCCATCCTAGGTGTATATGACATTCTTCTTTCAGACAAATACAAATCACAGAGATATATTTAAGGCCTTTAATAACCCCCGGAGCTGTGTGGATTACTTTTATAATGGATGGATGCACTTTTTTGGGCTTCAAATTTTAGGCTGCCATTCACTGCCATTATTAAGCTTGGAAGGGCCAGGACATTTTTTAAATATAACTCAGATTGTATTCGTCTGAGGATGGCTTGAGGGTGAGTAAATCATGGGGTAAATATCATTTTTGGGTGAACTATCCCTTTAAGAACTTCCACAATAATAATAATATAAGCCAGCTGGAAAACTTCCGGTCAAATGTCACTTATTGGTGTGTCGGGATCTTAACGTCCTGAGGTAGCTTTAAGAGCATCAATAGAGTAATACTTAGTTTATAATCAGAATATAGTCACTAAATAGTTTGAATTTAGTTATTCAAACGCCTTCAAATGCCTGAGTGAACACATGTGCCCTACAGAGGCACCACGGGTTAACAGTTAACTATGGACTATGCCTAAACACTTTTCTGTGTTCATTACTAATGTTTAAAAATGTCAGTCCTAACAAACTTCTTGACGTAAAATGGCTTTAAACGTGTGCTTGTGCGATCGTCCCTCAGTGTTCCTCCTCAGCTTAATTCAATTCGACCATCAGTTTTCACACTTTTCACTTTTGAAAAAAGTGTCAAGACACTGTAAATGAAAGATTTCTGTGCACTTCAGTTAGATTCATTGAACAAAATGGGGGTTTTCACAAGTGTGCCGAAATCATTGAGCTTGTGCTGCATAAATTAATTCACAAGAAAAGTTCTTGTTTTTCATGAGACTTGGGAGATACTTCAGACTTCACCTTGACACAATTTATTTTTAAACCTAGTGATTTTATAATGCTTAATATATATTCAAAAAATAAACACAGGACATGGCTATGAGCCAAAACATGCTCCTCTGTCGCCATCTATTGGTTATAGTGGTAATTAATGTCTTTTTATTTTTAAAGGTGCAGTATGTAATAATGACAGCTAGTGGATTAAATGGGTACTGCAGTCCAAATTCAAAATATTGTTAACAGACTCAACATTCACGTGGATTGCCAGTTTTTGAGGACACGAATAGGAACGAGTGAGTGACAATGGAAGGCAAGGAGACTTACACACTGACAAATGAGTTGATTTATCCACGTTTTAATGTGCTCTCGTTCATTGAGATTTTTTGATGGATGCCGGGGCTTTTTAGGTCGGGTAGAATCTGCGATCTCTGACCCAATTTGTTTGCTGGCTTCCATGGCAGATATACGCTGTGACTCTGTGGTGTCGAGATACTATTGGGTGAACTGGCGGTGTGCGGTATCACACAGACCAAAACAGAAATTCCGACACAGAACACATATTTTAAAGTAAAAGTACTGGCTGTAGCATTGTCTTTTGGAGAAATGAGTATGTACTCAGCATGCTTCCTAAACATATTATGGTATTTTTATGCTTTAGTACAGTCAAAACATACAGCACCTTTAAATAAAAGTGTTTTCTATCAAATGCTGTATTTCCTACATCTTGAAACATTTGGTTTTACAAATGGGGCCAATCTCATAAGAGTGACCAAATAATGTTTATGATCATCACATTAAAAATAGCATTGAAATGCTGGAAAAATGTTGCGTGTGTCTAATTACGGACACAGTGTTTCTAATCCCAACATTCCCATTAGTCATTATTGCAATCAATGGTGTATTGGCAAATCAGGTAAGTGTGATAACTGCATTAAAATATAAAAACAACATTAAAAAGTCAACCATTGATGGTTTTGTGTCAATGTATAGCGAGGACAGAAAGACAGCTAACAGTTCACCAGAAATGCCTAAGCTGGTTTATCGAAAACCAGGAAGTATGGTCAATTAAAGAACAAATCATTCTTTTGAATCAGATTCTTTTCAATGAATCAGTTGATCCAGTTCACAAAATTGCACTGATTTCAACTCACTGGTTCAATGATCTGGTAAAAATGGTTAATAGTTCACTGGAGGGTAAGATCATCAGCAAGTAACTTCAATTTTTGTTATCATATGGACTATGTTTATGCTTTGTTTCCTTGCCACTGTTGCCTGCTTGCTTAGTTGGGGACACTTAGTATTCAACAAAATGATCGATTTTGACATCACTGTTTTCTCCAGAGCTGCTGCAAAGTTAAATTAACTAAATTAATAACTAATGTTTTTACAACCAAATTGAATCAACACTGAACTTACTTAAGCTGAACAATTACACTATTTTATTCTAGAGCTGCTGTACAGCCGAAACAAACTTTTTTGCATCTTTTTCACAATAAAGCTGCTTTGAAACAATCTGTATTGCAAAAAGCGCTATATAAATAAAGGTGACGACTTGACTTGACTTGTTGCATGATTGCATCCTTCCAAGCGACAAATCTAGCAACTTTTTGAACTGCTGGTTAACATTTCGTCAGTCACTATATCATACTCGTTCCAATATCTGACAGAAAATATGTAAATGAGAACAGCGTTGTTGGACTTTTGGCTATATATTATATTAAAATAAAGTATGTAAGCAAGGATTAGGGGAGAAAACAGATGCAGACAGTTGCCACATTACGTCATCCAGCGACATTTAGCAATTTTCTGAGCAGGGATGTAATCGTCGTGTGACAATACAGATAAAACCGGTCTCACCGGCGGGGGCTTTCAAATCGCTAATTATAAACCGAAAGTAAAATGCGCACAGCCGCTCGGGCATTCATAGTGGAGCAGTGCGGAGCAAAGCGAGTGTTTTCAATGAATTCCTATGAAAGTTAAGCTGTGGACACACACCGCGAATGACTGTGCGGCCATTAATGAATGACAATGCAGCCGTAAATGTGTGCGCACTGTGCGGCCGTGCTCATTATACTTTCGGTTTAGAATTAGTGCCAAATCGGGGGCGGGTTGCTCTCGTGATGAATGAAATTTGACTCCTGCTGCGTTTGTCCTGCGACTCTCATTCGGCACACGCTGTATTGGGCCAACACGTTCAGTTTTTGGCTGCTTTCACATCTCTAGTTCGGTTCATGTGGTCCGAACCAAGGGCAAACAATTATACATTGTAGCATTTTTCAGCTTTTTTGGTTCCTTTTCACACCACACTGATTGCTTTGGTCCGAACCAGTTGAAACGAGCCAAAATGCAGTCACATGACAACATCCACTCATTGGCCATGGCGTATTTCCTAAACTGTGACTGCGCGGGCTGGTTTTGTCCCTGGCCATAATCTATTACATTGTTTGTATACACCACAATTTGCAAACAATACATTTCTATAATGAAGCGCGGATGCAGCTTGAAAACAACGTTCTAATGCACTGCAAATGCGCATCGCTCATCACTTCAAGCGAAGATCGCGCTGTTCTTGTTTTCGAAAGTTGGGACCTAATATGGTCATCAGACCAAATTTCTATGAGGCTCCGCACCTCCTCACTACTCCAAGTTTGTCCGCGAGCTGCCATGCTAAAGTGCAAACTGTCAACAAACACTTCCTCATCACATAATGCACAGCGCAGCTGACTACAGCAGCTGGTTTCACTTAGTCCAAAAATGATCAGTACTTTTTGCAGTTGGGTCTGTTCAAGGTCGGATCACGTTCTCACCACAAACGAACCACTCCAGAGTTCGTATGAAAGCGTACTGAGACCACCTCTTCAAGGAGGTCTCGGTACCCTTGTTTGGTCCGCTTTTGGTGTGCACCCGAGTGCGATTGCTGCTTTCACACCTGACCAAATGAACCGCATCAAAGGGGAAAACGAACTCTAGTACGAATCAACCGAACTAAATGAGGCAGGTGTGAAAGCACCCTTTATTTGTAGTGTCTATTCTCTAACTCAACAAAATTATTTTATTACTATAAAAATCAAAACAACGGTGGGGGCAGTGCTGCGGTGGGCAAGTGATGTAACCAGTTAGTGTTAATTTCGTCAGACGAGACGAGACTAAATATGTTCGTCAACAACCTTTTTTCCATGACTAAGACGAGACGATGACGAGACTGCACCAATGTCCAAAAACGCATTATTGTTGACGAAAAAGGACGAGACTAAAATGTTTTGCATAAAATAAAAACTAAGATAAAATCTCTCTTCATTTTCGCCCAAAATCGTCTCTACTTTTTCATCATGAGATATGAGATACAAGAATATGAGAATATTCAGCTGTTCAAAATATTCCGAAAGAGTTTGCGCTGTTGCTCAAGTACAGGTCTCATACTCCTGTTGCTGCCAGCCTGTCATCTCGCGGTCACGTGGTTCACGGAGCGCTCAATATTTCTAGCGCTGTGTCAATAAATCTGAATGGCTTAAGCCGCAGATACACAACAGCTTCACTATACAGGTGTTTGCAGCAATTTTTGGTAAACAGTATGCTTATATGATTATTACGTCAACCACATTTACAGTATCATTTTATTATGGAGAGTGGTAGAGATGCAACATTGTTAACATTAATGTTAATGTTTTTCTTGTATTTAGCCCTCAGGTATTCCTTACTAATTGGTCAAACTTATACTCATTGGTGGTCAAATGTGACCATACACCTTAACTGTTTTTAAAATAAATAGCCTATATTTTAGTTCAGTAATATTTATTGAATATTTTGAGGAGATCTTTTGGTACTAAATACTATTTGTGCAATAATTATAGTCCATTAATGACCACTTAAAACATTTTTCATTATTTATATTACAATTAGTGTAGTAATTAAGGTTAAAATAGAGAATTCCAATGCAAAGAGGCAAATTAGAGTAATTTTGTGGCTGGAAAAATTAAAATTTCCATTTGTAATACCCACTGGGTGCATTTATGGCTCTTTAATAAATATACATGTAGTCTAGTTGCTCAAAAAAGTATTGCAGATCATAACTGCTTACTTATTTGTGAAATTTTAAATTTTAAAATGTTAATAATAGTGAATAGTAAAGAATGTAAGCAAATATAATTTAACGCCCAAAAAGTTTAAAATAGTGTTAAAAGGCAAACTTATTTTTCCTTATATGTACAGGAGGATATATACATATGAATTCATACTGAATCAAGATCAAAATCGATATTTGTGCCCATCGTCTCATAAGCTAATGCTGATTTTAGGCATCTACGCTGTAAATCAACCAGTTAGCTATGGTGTTGTGGCACATACATTATGCAGGTTATATATATTTTATGTAACTTATTTTGCCACACAATATGTAGAGTTTTCTTTTGACTAAAACTAGACTAAAATGACGAGACTTTTAGTAGACTAAAACTTGACTAAGATACTTTGAGTTGTCTTTTGACTACAACTAGACTAAAATGACGAGACTTTTAGTCGACTAAAACTTGACTAAGATACCTTTTGTTGTCTTTTGACTAAAACTAGACTAAAATTACAAGACTTTTAGTAGACTAAAACTTGACTAGGATACCTTGAGTTGTCTTTTGACTAAAACTAGACTAAAATTACGAGACTTTTAGTCGACTAAAACTTGACTAAGATACCTTGAGTTGTCTTTTGACTAAAACTAGACTAAAATTACAAGACTTTTAGTAGACTAAACTTGACTAGGATACCTTGAGTTGTCTTTTGACTAAAACTAGACTAAAATGACTAGACTTTTAGTCGACTAAAACTTGACTAAGATACCTTTTGTTGTCTTTTGACTAAAACTAGACTAAAATTACAAGACTTTTAGTAGACTAAAACTTGACTAAGATACCTTGAGTTGTCTTTTGACTAAAACTAGACTAAAATTACGAGACTTTTAGTCGACTAAAACTTGACTAAGATACCTTGAGTTGTCTTTTGACTAAAACTAGACTAAAATTACAAGACTTTTAGTAGACTAAACTTGACTAGGATACCTTGAGTTGTCTTTTGACTAAAACTAGACTAAAATGACTAGACTTTTAGTCGACTAAAACTTGACTAAGATACCTTTTGTTGTCTTTTGACTAAAACTAGACTAAAATTACAAGACTTTTAGTAGACTAAAACTTGACTAGGATACCTTGAGTTGTCTTTTGACTAAAACTAGACTAAAATTACGAGACTTTTAGTCGACTAAAACTTGACTAAGATACCTTGAGTTGTCTTTTGACTAAAACTAGACTAAAATTACAAGACTTTTAGTAGACTAAACTTGACTAGGATACCTTGAGTTGTCTTTTGACTAAAACTAGACTAAAATGACTAGACTTTTAGTCGACTAAAACTTGACTAAGATACCTTTTGTTGTCTTTTGACTAAAACTAGACTAAAATTACAAGACTTTTAGTAGACTAAAACTTGACTAAGATACCTTGAGTTGTCTTTTGACTAAAACTAGACTAAAATGACGAGACTTTTAGTAGACTAAAACTTGACTAAGATAATTTGAGTTGTCTTTTGACTAAAATGACTAGACTTTTAGTCGACTAAAACTTGACTAAGATACCTTTTGTTGTCTTTTGACTAAAACTAGACTAAAATGACGAGACTTTAAGTCGACTAAAACTTGACTAAGATACCTTTTGTTGTCTTTTGACTAAAACTAGACTAAAATGACGAGATTTTTAGTCGACTAAAACTCGACTAAGATACCTTGAGTTGTCTTTTGACTAAAACTAGACTTAAAATGACGAGACTTTTAGTAGAGTAAAACTTGACTAAGATACTTTGAGTTGTCTTTTGACTAAAATGACGAGACTTTTAGTCGACTAAAACTTGACTAAGATACCTTTTGTTGTCTTTTGACTAAAACTAGACTAAAATGACGAGACTTTTAGTCGACTAAAACTCGACTAAGATACCTTGAGTTGTCTTTTGACTAAAATTTGGCACAAGACTAAGACTAAATTAAAAATAGGTGACAAAATTAACACTATAACCGGTGTTTCGCCTGAACACTGGTAACACCAGCAACACCGACTATCACAGCAAGTCTATTTCTGAGCAGGTTTTAGGTACTTTCCATTGAACATATTTGACAACACTGATCCTTTATGAGACTTGAAAGCTTTAGTGCCCAATGCCATTCATTGTAACATATGGAAAAAAGCATCTTTTGTGTTGCTCAGAAAAATAAAAATAAAACTAATATAGGTTTGGAATGACACAATGCTGCAAACTATTCCAATCTGTTCTTTACTGTACCTACTATTATTTGGTGCTTGTATATATCTCTATTTGCAATCTTTAAGACTGCTAAAATACACACTGCAGTTCCTGTAGGTTTCACAGTAAAGCACAGCACTAGCAATATCTTATTATGCACGAAATGCAGCATATCTTCTCATGAATAAGTTTAGCCACGGTTATGATTGATTATAGCATATTACTTTAACCAATTCATTAAACACATCTGATCATGTGTTTAATGCATTATTTAATGCATTTAAAAAGCATAACTAAGAATAAGTATGTATAATTACCTGTGATAATGAATTTTACAGTTATTTGAGAAAACAATGTATATTAAAAGGCATTATAAATCCAAATAATGCACAAATATCCCACAGCTTTTGCATTATAACCACAAACATGACTAATGAATATTCGTAAGTTGTATTAAACCTTCTGTCCTCTTTAAGTCTTTACTGTAAAAGATTGAAGGGTAATTCTATCACAGGAAACAGTATCTGCTCACTGGATCAACTGACCATGAATTTCTGCCTGCCAATTACAGTCTGCACAAAACACCTGGCAAAAACAGACAAAAAGTACTCACTTATCCCGGCGAAAGTGCAGTCTTTTCCTGAGCGTGGACACCCGCGGGTGACAGCCCAGTTTGACTGGTGAGGTGCATGATAAAGTCCTGCTCTGAACCATGATGCACTAAACTCATGTGGACCTGCACACGGTTCACACACACCCTTGCGGGATGAAGACTCCTCATTAATGAACTCCCTTCACCCCCTCCTCTCCCTCTCCCTCTCGCTCTCTCTCTGCGCGGACCGTGTCTTGTCCTGCAGTGACCTAGATCCAGTATTTTCTCTGTGTGTGTTGTAGATCAGCACAGCTTGTTTCCTCACCTGAGGTGTCAGACCACCAGCAGAGACACTAATATGACCATCACAGTCTCAGGCTGAGAGAGAGAGACAGATCTGATAGGGTTGTTGTTTTATGAGCGTGGCTGAACCTGAATTTGAATCAATTTGGCAAGTGTGATGAAGAATTGTATTAGTAAGTTTAATTTAAGGAAACAGAACTCAAACTAAATGACATTTAAGCAATTCATACAGCTTCTGTGGTAGTCATAATCATAAGAATCAGGTTTCCCAGATTCCCACATCCACAACGAATTTCTTTTGAATTTTGGACAAAAATTTCTGATTACTGAATGAAAAATAAACACAATTTCAAGGCGATTAAATATTAGACTATTATAATAAGGCCCGTTCACACAAAGAACAATAAATAAAGAATAAACATTAGCGTCCACACCAGTGGACCTAAGGGCCCTTCCATACACCCAATGCCAGGCGCGACTCAAGTGTTTTTTGCTAGTTTCAGTCTGACGTAATTATTATTGTCACGTCCTGTGTCACGTTGTTTAAATAGCAAATGCATTTGTGCCAATTTGTTTGACCATGGGTGTGCTGGTGTGAAAACGAGGTGTGTTCAGTACAGTAAAGTATTAAAATGTAAAAGATTATTATTGTGTACATAAACATAAATATGCCTACATGTCATAATGGATAGTCATTGCATGTATTAGAATTAGCCTGCCTATTTGCAGTATTTGAAAGCAGGCGTTATTGGATGAACAGATCCGTTTCCTCGCTAGATAGAGAAGCGTGCAGTTTTTCCTGTTGCAAATTCCGCAATGTAAACAGCGAATCCGCCATGGTGCGAGCGCAAATGGCTTTTAAAGGGAATGGGAGATGAAACTCTGATTGGTTTATTGCACGTTACGCCCAAAACACACCCATTACTCATTAAGAGAATAGGGGCAACCCTTTTAGACTCAGCACCGGGTGCATCGACCATTTCTCCCGTCGTTAAACTAGCAAAAGTGGATTTGGACACACCCTAAGTACACTTGCGCCGTGCTCTTTAGACGATGCGCTAAGATCGTTAAAATAGGCCCCTATGTGTGCTTGTCTGTCACTTTAAATGCATCAGCTCATTATTGCACGATTGATTCTGATTGGCTGTCAATCTTTTTATCGTTCATTAGCTGGATAAAATCATCCTGAAAGTGATTCCAACGATATTGTTTTGCGGTGTTGTTAACGTTATAGCTGCGGTTTAAGTTCTGCTATTGAAAACGATTTTTATAACTATATCTTCATTGTTATCATCCTTGGTGTGAATGGGCACATTTTTAAGACTGGTTTCCTATGACCAGTAGCCTAGAAATCTAGATGCACCCTAGCGGCAGCAAATCTAATTTGCCACGAGTTTAGTCTAGCAACTCTCGGTAGACCTGCGAGCTGGAAAAACCAAACTCTGGTCAGGCCAATCACATTGTGTATAGAGTCGGTGGGCGGGCTTAACATAATGACGGCGGAGTTGCAGCGGTTCCGCATGCTACCGTGTGCTACTCGTAAACAAAGAAGCTGGCGAACGGCGGTTTTTCGAATCGGCTTTGGCCGCGACTCTTGAAGACTTTGAGTTAAGCTTTTCTTTGAGGAAAGAACAAAGAACGGCACTGAAGTCATTCTTAAGAAAGTAAGATGTGTTCTGATTTTTGCTGACCGGATACAGCAAAAGTTTAATCCATCAACTAGCTCCACTTCACGTTGCTCTCTGGTTGGTTGTAGCGATATCCAATTGCGTTCAGAGGGAATTTGAAAGACAACCGCTTGTCCCGTCCCTCGGGTTGAGCCCTGTCAATGGTGAGTTCCCAGACGCGACATCTTGATGTGAGTCTGGCTTGTCAGGCTACATGACCAGACCTATTGGACCCACTTTATATTAGGTGGCCTTAACTACTATGTACTAACATTTTAATTAATCATTTGATACAATGCACTAATTGTGTACATACATGTTTTTACATTGTACTTACATTTAAAAAAAATACCTGCATGTAATTATGTCTGTAATTAATTTCTGTAGTTACATTTGTAATTACACAGTTGACACTTTCCTTACACCTAACCCTACCCTTAAACTCACCCATACTACCACACCTGTCCCTAACCCTACCCGTATCCCACCTCAATATCAGCAAAGGTGTTTTGCAATGCAATTTGAACACAGTAAGTCCATTGTACTTATTTTTTAATGTAAGTACATAGTAGTTAAGGCCACCTAATATAAAGTGGGGCCGACCTATTAATCACAAATTCCCTGTTATTTATGAAACATAAACAACATTTGGGGTATTTCCGGAAACATTCAATATAATTACTGTAAATAATCAACATCTGAAATGTAATCTAAAATATTTCATTTACTTATATTTTATTACATTAAACAAGTAATGTATTTAACACAAATACTTAACACTAATTTAAAATAAATATTTTTCAATATTTAATATTTATAGGTTGAAAACGTCTCGGTTACGTATGTAACCCTCGTTCCCTGAAGGAGGGAACGGAGACGTACGTCGAACGTGACCGACTGAAAGGGAACCATGACACCAACTTAAAGGGATAGTTCACCCAAAAAATGAAAATTAGCCCATAATTTACTCACCCTCAAGCCATCCTAGGTGTATATGACATTGTTCTTTCAGATTAATATAATCTGAGTTATATTAAAAAAGTCCAGGCTCTTCCAAGCTTTGTGATGGCAGCCCAAAATTTGAAGCCCAAAAAAGTGCATCCATCCATTATAAAAGTAATCCACACGGCTCCGGGGGTTAATAAAGGCCTTCTGAAGCGAATCAATGCGTTTGTGGAAGAAAAATATCCATATTTAACACATCCATAAAAAATATCCATATTTAGTTATAAAGTAAAATATCTAGCTTCCGCCAGAACGTCTTCCGTATTCAATTTACGAAGAAAGTGTAATGGCTCTCGCAGTTCAAAACATTTACGCTACGTTGGACGTCATCGTTGCGCCAGTTATGCTTTTTCCGTAAGTTGCATACGGACGGCGGTTCACCGGAAGCTAGATATTTTACTTAATAACGTGTTAAATATGGATATTTTTCATACACAAACCCATCGATTCACTTCAGAAGGCCTTTATTAATCCCCGGAGCTGTGTGAATTACTTTTATAATGGATAGATGCACTTTTTTGTGCTTCAAATTTTGGGCTGCCATTCACTGCCACTATAAAGCTTGGAAGAGTCAGGACATTTTTTAATATAACTCAGACAGTATTTGTCTGGAAGAAGAAAGGCATATACACCCCGGATGGCTTGAGGGTGAGTACATCATGGGGTAATTTTCATTTTTGGGTGAACTATTCCTTTAAATCCAAAATTCAACATTAATGGATCAGACAATTGTTTTGACAGTACTGAAAAAATATTTTGTGTTCGGGAATATCAGGCAAAATTAATGAAGTAATTTATGTTTTGTCATGTCATAAAACAATGCAAATAAATGCCAATTCAACATCATGTGAGATGTGGCCAATTCAAATTCACACACATGAACTGAAAGGGTACAGGCTGTACTGTATACGTGTGTAAATGAGAGTCGAGCTGTGATTCATTCAGCCTAAAGGGACACGAGCAGGCTAACCATTCATCACTTTTAATGAGCATTAGCTGCTTTTACGTCACGACACAAAACTGATTTAAAAATAAGCTCAGGAATCAGCTGAAATCAGGTTGCTGAGCGCACAAAAAAGAACTGCGGGCAACCGTGTGCAGACTGACTTTAACAAACTGACTTTAGCAGGTGTATAGATGCGCACACACACACACACACACACACACACACACACACACACACACACACTCACACTTGTGCACAGACTCACACACAAATTTTATCTTAAAGGAGTTCATAAAGATAACAGTAAATAATGCTCATGAACATTAAAAGAAACAAACAAACACAAAAACGAATCAATGCACATTAATCAGCGTTATGTTCACACAACATATTTCATAAATCTAGAAGAAAGAACGCATCGTCCTAAGAGGTCCAATAAAGGCACCAATGAACAAGCGCTGGAAGGCTGAAGATGAAAAATAATGCTCATATGATACTCCAGCCGAGGAACGGGGTGTTCTTTGCCCAGCTGGGCATAACAAGAACATTTGAGCACAGCTAAAATTCTGAGCTTTCTCTACAAAAACTTGCTAAGTTGGTTCAACCTGCACAGCACCTGGTTTAGTTCAACAATAACGTGATAGTTCGGAGATGACGACGAAACAAAAGTGATCTGAGAAGATGTAGCCCTGCCATGGGAAAGTGAAACGCACTAGAGATGGCACAAAATAGACCGTGCAATCCATGCTCAAAACCAGAAAACAGATGCAGAACGCGACACAGAAAGAAGAACCACTTCAAAAGCAAAACACGAACCACCAAAAACAGAAACTTCTCAACTACACTTGAGATCCAACACTCTAAAACCAGCTGCCTGCAGGAAGTTCATTTCGTGTCAAGCTTTTCAGCGGCTGCTGTTATGAAATGAAAAAGATTGAAACAAGAAAACAAGTGACAGAGGCTGAATCCCAATTTGCAAACTATTTGTCATATAAAATACACCAGAATAGCCTGTTTTCACCTAAAAAAAAAAAAATTGTGAGATAAAATAAAGCGAGTTTAAAATAAAAAATAGTCACCTTATGAGCTATAAAGTCAAAATAATGAGATAATTGTGTAATTCATTCGTAATAATTGTGAGATATAATGTCCCATTGCAAGTACGAGAAAATAAATAATAGAAAATAAAAAAGAAATAATTATCATAGAAATAATGAGAAATAGAGTTTATATTAAAAATGTTTGAAATTAAAATAAAAGAGAAATACATTTGCATTGTAAGAATTAGTCACAATTGTAATTAAGTTATAATTGTAATGTGAAAAGTCAAAATTACTGAACCTTTTTTGTTTTTTTTGTTTTTACTTGTTCAGTTTTTAGGCGGAAACAGACAAAAATAGTATTAAACGTGCCGTTATTTTTATCCATATGGAAATTGATTTTAACAATGCTTTCTAAAAGTTTAAAGACAGAACTACTGTTCTAAGTTCTGAAATTGTTAAATCAATGGTTTCTGCTTTTGTTGAAGCCATCTGTTCACATTATCTAATTTTAACAGCAGAATTACACTAAAAACTACATTACCACATTACAATTCCACCAATCAGAGAGTTGTGGCAAACATATCTATCTAGACAACACGTCGGTGGTCTCATATATAAATCATCAGGGGGGTCTGCGGTCGCGCCCCTTGTACAAGTTGGCACACCAGATCCTCCTGTGGGCCCAAGGGAAACTACTGTCTGTCAGGGCAGTGTATATCCCGGGGGTCCTGAATCAGGAAGCAGACATACTGTCGAGGCAGGGGCCGAGGCCCGGGGAATGGAGACTCCACCCCGAGGTGGTGGTGCTCCTGTGGGAGAAATTTGTAAAAGCAGAAGTAGATCTGTTTGCTTTAGCAGAGAATTCTCACTGCCCTCAGTGGTTTTCTCTGACCCATCCAGCTCCTCTGGGGCTGGATGCCATGGTATAGGAGTGGCCGAGGCTACTCTTGTAAGTCTTCCCACCGATTGCTCTGCTTCCGGGAGTTTTGGAGAGAGTTCGCCAGGACGGGGTCCGTCTTCTTTTAGTGTCTCTTCTGGAAGGCTCTCCTCTGGAGATTCCGACCAGGAGGGACCTTCTGTCTCAGGCGAGTGGGTTGATCCTTCACCCCCAGCCAGAAATATGGAAGCTGTGGGCTTGGCTCCTGAGGGGGCCCAGCTCATAAGTGCTGGTCTCTCAGCTGAGGTTGTTGAGACCATCCTTCACTCCAGAGCTCCGTCCACAAGTAGACTATATGCACTGAAGTGGAGGCTATTCACTTCATGGTGCGGAGATCGCCAGTTGGACCCAGTTAACTGCCCGGTTGGTACAGTGCTGGAGTTCCTGCAGGAGAGATTCTCGGCGGGTTTATCCCCCTCCACACTGAAGGTGTACGTGGCAGCCCTAGCGGCTTTCCACACTCCTTCTGGTGGGGTTTCTTTGGGGAGACACCCATTTATTACTCATTTCCTTTGTGGCACTTTGAGGCTGAGGCCTATAGTTCGTACGAAGGTTCCGGCCTGGGATTTGGCCACTGTGCTTCAGGGCCTTTCTGTGGCTCCATTTGAGCCCATTGAGGAAGTGTCTGAGAAGTTTCTCATGCTTAAGACTATCTTTCTGATTTCTATCTCATCTCTAAAAAGAATTGGAGATATTCAGTCCCTCTCCGTGGTTCACTCGTGCTTGGAATCGTGCTCTGTGGAGAAAAGCTGAACAATTGTTTGTGTGCTTTGGGTCACCTAGAAGGGTTACCCTGCATCTAAGCAGAGAATGAGTAAGTGGGTGGTCAAGGCCATCTCACTTGCTTATGAGGCGGCCGGACAGCCGTCTCCTTTAGCTGTTTGGGCGCATTCTACTAGGGGTATGGCTGCTTTTTAAAGCTTTGTCGGGGTTTCCCTCCAAGATGTCTGTGATGTTGGTCCACGCCGCATACCTTTGTCAGGTTTTTTAGGGCCTTGACGTTGGCTCCACTCCTGGGGCTCAGGTGGTTCGTACATGGGCGTAATGGGACAGTCTGAGGGCTTTCCCCCCCTACAAACCATGCTGAGTATTGTAAATAATATAATGATATATACTTAAAATAAATGTATAAGTAGTAAAACAATACAAAAGCAAACGGGACAAAAAATGTGTTTAAGTTTAGAAACATTGAGTCATCGTACTGTTTTCTTGCTGTGTTTTTCATTAAGAATAATAGGCTAATGAACCCATAATTCAAGCAACCCGCCCTCGAATTGGCGCTAATTCTAAATCTAAAGTAGGCCTATATGCGCACGGCGCTCTGTCAGATCTGTGCGGTGTTTTGCTCAATATGATAATAAGTGGCAGATCAGAGGGCTTGCTGCAGTTGAATATCTAAAGATCTGAATATCATAGTATAAAGTACTATGTGGAGGATGCAAGATAATTTAATTATTATAATATGACTGTGTGGTGAACCTTACTCATATTTAAACAACTATCGCTTTGTGTTGTTGGTCAGATAAAATGACAGAGAAAAGAAAAACGGACATTAGATAATTTTTCAGTGCACCAAATTTTTTTTTTTTTTTTTTTTTTTTTTTTTTTTTTTGTGGTACACATATCCTTACAAGTACGATTTTGGCTGTATTATTTGTGTCCCCTTCAAAAATTGCTCTTGAGAAATTTCATGTTTATCGTCCCCCCCAACTGTTAGATGAAATTTACGCCCCTGGGTTCTTAGTAGTGTGCGCTGAGGTTTCACACATACGGTCACTTGGGTTCTATGGCGGCGTGGGTATTGCGTTCTCATGGCGTTCCAACACAGCATGAGTTCCCTTGAAAGGGAACATCTCGTTACGTATGTAACCTTAGTTCCCTGAAGAGGGAATGAGAAGCTGCGTCACCTTGCCATACTCCCTATGTGCCCGTGATCGGCTTATTTCAGGCTTTAAGAAGTTGTTTTCTGTTTGCCTTCGCGATTGCTTTATAGTTTCCGAGTCTATGACGTCACCCGTTCCGTCTTGCCATTGGACTGATTTCACACGTGCTTCATGACGCAATCACGCAGCGAGCGAGCGTTCTCACCATAGACAATGTCAATTGCTGTAATAAATTTATTAAATGTTCCAAGGGATTCATATATGGTATTCATGGTATTATGTTCTTGACTAATTTTGACAATTGAACAGACTATTGTGCATGTGATGACTTATACAACGAAATGACGCTGACACGTTTTGGAGCGAACAACCATTAGACTGAGAATCAACAATCAGTTTATATCAACAAGATCTATTCACTTGGAAATTGTGCTAAATGTAGGCTACCTGTACTTAATCATTTGCAAAGATGTACTGAGACATGTACTTAGACATTTTCAATTTGATGAAATGAATCAGAAATGCTATTCTGTTGTGAACAATTGCCAAGTGGTTTGGAGGTTTGTCCATGTTGTTTTGAGAATGTAATTTCTGTTTCAAGAAATGAACCAAACGAATGGAGAAAAACTGTAATATGGTTAACACCTCACAACCCTTTGTGATACAGGACATATCACATGATAGGCTACATATTTCCCCATCACTACTGCAGTAGAATTGACCAACTACTGACCCCTGTTGGACATGTGGGATCTGCGGTTTTTGCATTTTCAGCATAATGCATAAATGGAAGACCAGCCTCAGATAAATGCCTCAATTAATCAGCTTCCAAATAATTTCACATGTAAAACACAAGGACAATCAATATGACAGTGTAGTGGCGGTGTGTACCTGTCCTCCCGGGTGTTTGGGCTCAGTAGGTAGCGTGTGGACTCTTCCTCATGGCTGCTCTGGAGGCTGCTTTGCTGACTGCTGTAACACAGATCGTCATATTAGAATCAGAACATAAGAAATACACAAACACCAGACATCCACTCATACTGAGAAAGAAACAGAAGAAGGTGAGTTTGGACACAAAGTGATATTTTAATTATATGGTAACAAAAAAAGCTCAAACAAGACACACAGTTGTACAGTCCAGTGTTGCTCGGGTTACAGCTGGAGGAACAAACATTCATGAAGCATTTCTGTGACAGAAATGTTCAGGATACAGTTTATTCTCCCCCACTAGAGGGGAGCAGAGAGTGTCCCATATCCTTAGAGTGTATGAGCTAAAACAACACAACAATATACAAATTTAACCAATTAAACTTGAAATGATTATCAGGTGCTGTTTCACAGTCCTCCCACAGTTGTTTAATGTCTAGCCTTAAGGAAAGAAATGACAGAAATTTAAGAAATGGTTCCCCGAGTTATTGCGTACTGCATGAAAAGGAAGCAGGTGATAAAACAGCCTAACAGATCAACATTAAGGAGCCCTAGATTAGTGAACGCTGTTGCGCTTCTACCAGAAACACCTGACAGTTCCCAGTACACAGCTGATCCCTCATTCATGTCATTCATGTCAAACATTACACGTCTAAATTAATTTACTAAACCATACAGTTTATATACCATATGGTCCCTGTACGGTACCAGTTAAAAGTTTATACACACCTACTCAATCTTTATTTGCAGTATTTTCTGCATTTTAGAACATTAGAATGATAGTAACGTTGTGAATATTATGAAATAGAACAAATATGAGAATTATGCAGTGGCCCCCCAAAAAAATACTTGCATTAAATTGATCAAAAGTAAAGATATTTGTTACAAAAAAATTAATGCTGTTCTTTTGAACTTTCTGTTCATCAAAAAATGTATCACACCCAAAATGTATCACGGTTCCGACAAAAAATATTAAGGTGCACAACTGTTTTTAACATTGATATTAATAATAAGAAATGTTTGAGTGGCAAATCAGCATATTAGAATGATTTCTTAGAGTGTGACACTGAAGAAGACTGGAGTAATGCTTCGCCCTCACATACATTACATTTTAAAATATATTCAAATAGAGTTATTTAAAATTGCTAGATACAATTGTTTTGGTCAAATAAATGCAATTTTTGGTAAGAGACTTATTTCCAAAACATTCAAAAAATCTTACAGACCCCAAAATTTTGAACAGTAGTGTATTGTTATATTTTATTTTGGGGGATTTTGCATAATAAATGCTGCAACTTCAACACAAGGTACAAATTTCCAAATTGCATTTAAAACAAATGCATGTGCTTGCTTGAGGTGGATGATTTGTTTATTCTACAAGACACGCATAAATTATGCGAGAAATGCATTTAGCAAATACATTTTGCATAAGTGTTTTTTTTTTAAGTCATGTGACTTTGTCTCAACAAATCATAGGACTGAATAATTCACACAAAGAACAAATTGAGAAATGAGAAACATAAATTCTGTTAAATTAATCAATAATTTTTATCCTTTAAAACTCAGAATTCCGTATTCAACTTACGAAGAAAGTGTAATGCTTCTCGCAGTTACGCTATGTCCGACGTCATCATCGCACCAGTTACGCTTTTTTTTCCTACACAAATGCATCGCTTCACTTCAGAAGGCCTTTATTAACCCCCGGAGCCGTGTGGATTACTTTTATAATGGATGGATGCACTTTTGTGGGCTTCAAATTTTGGCCTGCCATTCACTGTCATTAATATATGGAAGAGCCAGGAAATTTAATATACGGTAACTCCGATTGTATTCGTCTGAAAGAAGAATGTCATATTCACCATGGCTTGAGGGTGAGTAAATCATGGGGTCATTTTCATTTTTGGGTGAACTATTCTTTTAAAATAGCTTTAATGTAACTACACCCTTGCTTCATTTAGAATATGCAAATGAGCCCTGCCTCCACTCACTCATACAGGCTCGTCTACAAGTCGATGTACCAGAATTGTCATGTGTTTTATGTATCGCTCTCTAGAACATAATATGATTAGCCTTTGGCTTAACTACATTATCAAACAGCTCATATTGGCCCTCATTTATCAAAAGTGCGTACACCAAATTTCCAGCGTACACCTGGAGTACACCCAAAACCACGGTGACTTTGAGATTTATCAATATGGACGTTGGCGTACGGCACGCTCAAATCCTACACCAGCTCAGGAGGTGGTGTACGCACGTTTTGAGTTAGTGCAAACATGCGCAGAAAAACAATTCCTAACACCACAAAACGCACTGACAAAGATATGCTATATTATGACCCACTGTAACAACAACAACAACTAAAGCCCTATTCGCACGGGATAAGTATTGGGGACCTCGTGTGATTTAGAAATTACTCCCCCACATCTGAATTTTGCGTGGCGCATTCGCACGGGATAAACTGTGATTTTACTCGAATTTACTGACTTATCTCCCGGATATGATGTTACTTGAAAATGTTTTTTCGTTATATAGCTGTATGAAATTATAAACAGTCGTATCGATATCATTTTGATTGTTTTAGTAATACAAATAATTTCGTATAATAACAATATACGACGGAAGATTCAGTTTCAAAGCTAATGTAAAAGTGCCCATTTAAGCGAGTTGTCATTGTACTGTTCTGCTTTTGTGTTTTTCATTAAGAATAATATTAAACACACCATTCAAGCAATTTGCTCCCAAATTGGTGCTCATTCTAAAGTGAAAGTATAATCCGCGCGGCCGCACGGGAATTCATAACGGTGCGCATTAAGCAGCTAGCGCCATTCTTTGTGAAAGATAAAGATAGAAATGCGCACAGGACACAAAAACCTTGCAAAAATTATATACGATCCGCCTAATCCCGGCCAAAACACAGAGATGTCGATTCGCACGGGACTAATGTTATCACAGGACCTCAGTGTTTGGTGAAATATGGTAGGTCATTTGCGGGGAATTTTTACTTCACATATCACAGACATTCTCTGCAATTATTACAAATCACCTGAGGTCCCCACATAGGCTACTAATCCCGTGCGAATAGGGATATAGTTATTATAAACTTCAGTGTTTATTTTTGTGCAACATGGACTTCAAGGTTTAATTTGTGTGACTTTACCAAAGCATTTGATTTGTAGGCATATGTATCCCTCCAGTTGCGAGCCTGTGCGCTTTACCTGACGTTTCAGGGACTGGGACTGAAAATAATTCAAACTGAAAAAATAATAAAAATGACATTCTTCTTCTTTTAAATAATAATAAAATAAATAATAATAATAACGACATTCTTCTTCTAAATAACAATAAGCGTCATTAATAATACAAATCTTAATAATAAGAAGAAGAATCTTACATATTGTCATGCAATTATATTAATGTGAATGAATGGTACTCCACATCACATCATCATCACTATTGTACACCCCAATACATGTGATGTGATACGAAATTAAATGCTAATTATTTCAAAACATGTGCTGTAAAATAATGAATTGTGATAGGTAATTTCTCATCCAAACCGCTATTTAAACTGGATTTCCACCGTACACCTTTTTGTGGGCGCCTTTAATCCCACTCTTTAAACTCCCAAATAAAACAATTTAGTTTTTTTTTCCACTTCCCTGGTGATGGTCTCGATCTCCACGTCAGAGAAGTTTCGCTTCTTTGCCGTCTTCCGTGTGTCCATGGCGTAAAATGAGGGCGTGGGGGAGGCAGAGACTTGAATATATAGGGGCGTGTTATTCTAATGACGATCGTTTTCAGCCACGGCATTTATCAAGGGCAGGTTTTGCGTACGCCTGGATTTCAGAGGTGCGCACACTTTCATAAATCAGGCGGTGAGAGGAGTGTAAGCATAATCTTACGCCAATATATACGCCCGTTTCTACGCAAGATTGATAAATGAGGGCCAATGTGTTGCTAATGTTACACAAACCGCATTCCCGCTCGCCACCTCAGAGACAGACAGCTGCCTTCTAAAAGTCGGTTTCCTTAGAAACACTTTAAACAACTCAGAATGTCAGTGGAGAAAGGCATATAGTGCATCATAATATCGTAATATACATAATTCACCTGCTATATTGCTAAATGTACCAGATTTTTTATATCAAGAGAAAAATATACCGGGATAACCTGGGCTGCGTTCCACTCCACTTTTAGACACGCACTTACAAACTTCCCTAAGCACTTCCCCTCGTGGGAATCCCCTGCGCCATTTTGAAGTGCGTTCCACTTCGTGAAGTGGACGAGGGAAGTTTATATGGACAGACCCTTGCTCCCTAGATTTTGACAGAGGGAGCGAGTCTACTTCTTATGTACACTTCATATACCACAATTCAACACGATTGTGACATCACCGCATCTCGTGTTTAATTTACCCCACAAACAACTCTATGATATATATATATTTTTAAACATTTAAAACAACCCAAACACACCTATATACATATAGAATGCTGTATGAAACAATTTAGTAAGGGGAAAAATTATAATAAATCAACTCCATGGGGGATTCCAAGTGATCAAGGGCTTAGGACGTTCCAGTTCAGCCCATTGCAAAGGTTCCGCCAATAGTGGGCACTCATGCAACGCAAGCAATGACGCACATCCGAGTGAAAGAGATGGAGGGAAGTTAGCGAGTGAAGGGCATAATAAAAACGAACTGGAACGCAGCACTGGACGTCCCCTGCTTCGCAGTTAATGATATGCTAAAGCCCGCCCACATGTTGACGTGATTGGTTACAAGGTAGTTTATGAGTTTTTTCACTGAAGTTTTAAGGAGAAAATACTCAGCAATGGTGTTGACTTATGAATTTGCACATGGTTTGCATATTAAGAACACCACAGACATGAAAACAACATTAAAAACTTGATTTTCACCACCCTGGGGGTTAAGTGTGTCCAAACCTTCAACTGGTAGTGCCTCTCAAGCCTATATTCTGCTATTGTTAAGCCTGCTTGAAGTGAAACTTAAGGTCATAGCAGATACATACTGCATGTTGTTTTTTTCGTCTATTAAAAGGCAGGAAGAGTCGTGAATATTTAAAGGTGCCCTAGAATGAAAAATCGAATGAACCTTGCCATAGTTGAATAACAGGAGTTCAGTACATGTAAATCACATACAGTGAGTCTCAAACACCATTGCCTCCTCCTTCACATGTAAATCTCGTTTGTGAAAAACACCACGGAAAAATAGGCAAATCTCAACGTAACGCCAGCAGTGATGCAATACACGGGATCATTAATATGTACGCCCCCCCCAACATTTTCATAAGCAAGCACATGTTCACTATCTGGCGGAACTGCGCAGCCGCCGTATCAACTGGAGTTCTGCAGCAGTAAGCCTGACGCGATGATAGCGAACATGACAGATCATGGAAACAAATGTTATGTTCCAGGCTGTGCAGGGGTTTCATACTCTTCCCACAGATAAAACATGTCAACAGGCATGGTTGATGTTTATTTATAATCGGATATCGCAACAATTTAATTCAAAGTTGATAGTTTGCTCAGCCCATTTCACCACGGACAGTTTTCAAACCTGGGACAATATCAAGCAGGCTTTGCTCAGCGTCTGACACTGAAGAAAGGGGCAATTCCAACCATATTCCTGCAAGCAGTAAGTGATTTTATCCACTTCTTGACTGTCTAAACCATTTCTGATTAAATCGAAAGTTTCTTAGAGAGACAACATTAACGATAATATCCCCGTTGTTGTCTATATCCAACGCAAGATGCTATACGGTAAGAATAGGATATTCCAAGTGGTTTACATAACTAAATAATATGTCTAATGACAGGTTAATATTATTTCATGCCAGTGTTGTCATAAATTAGTAAATGAAACCATAGATACGTAACATACTATGTTAGTTTAGTTGCTTACACATAGCTCACTCGATCCTTCTAGCTAACGCCACCACCTCCACCATTTAAGTTGAAACGATAGTAATTTGATATTTATTTATTTATATTTTTGACAACTGAAGTATGATTATATACTGATTGATATATATATAAGGTTGAATGCCTAATCTCTCCATCGTCATGACGGTCAGTATAGACGTGCATGCTATCATTGAGCCGCGCAGTGAAACAGCCAATCAGAGCAGAACTCTGCATTAATATTCATGACCCTTCCAAATAAGGCAAAAACAGACCATTTCATCCTGGGGATGATTTCTAGAGTTGTAAATGGACCTGTAAAACCGTAGCTGGACAATTATTGACCTTAAATAAGCCATATACCCTCTATGTAGATACCAGAGAACAATTTAAAATGTTGTTTCAAATCATTCTAGGGCACCTTTAAGATGTCCCCAGACAGGCGGGCGGCCCAGGCGGCCGCTTGTTCTTCTCTCCAGCCTATAAATGTCACAGAAGAGACTTCAGTCCCTCAAGAGAAGACGGAAAACACACTCACACAAAAAAACAAGAGATTTCTGCTATGCCTAATGTGCCAGAGCAAGCTCACACGAAGACTCAAATGAAGTGATGCACATTACTCATGATGATGGACAGCAGGAATGGAGAATGGATGGGTTTTGTGTGCTGAGATCAGGCAATGCAGGAGGGTGGATTCTGAGAGAGGGTAGACGAGGGTTCGAGACGGACGGGGCTCGTGCTCATACAGACCTGCTCTCACTGCCGTGCTCTTTTTTCTCTCCGCCCCTGAGCCACTTGCGCAGGAGGAAGCGTCTGCGTTGGGGCGAGGCGCTGGGTGTGGAACAGCTCGACCACGCCGCATCCTCGTCACTGGACGGCGTGATCTCAATGGACGGAAGTTGCAGGTACTCCTTGGAGCCGGAACACTGAAGTTGTTCCTTCTCCAGCTGCTCCTTCTCGCTCATGACGTTCTTCATACGGCACATTTTAAAGCGCTTGCGGCGCAGAGATGGGCTGGACGAGCTGGACAGGGCCGGATCCACCACGGATCCGTTGCATTCCCCGTCTGCCGGGCCCTGGATCTGCAGAGCGGGCAGCTGGAGGGTCTCTGACATGGTTCTACTTCTGTTCAGTCTCACATGAGTCCAGAAACAAATAAAGATCAGAGAGCTCAGTGAGTCCACACCTGGGCTGAGCTGAGTTCAGCACTTCCTGTGAGATGGCTCGGTGCTGACATATTTGGTCTTATAGAAGATTTCCTTCAAAAACCCTTTATCCAGAAAACCAGGAAAGCTCCCTAGAGGTCAGAGGAAGGTCAGAAGGTCTACTAGGTCAGCAGTTCTCAAACTCTGGAAACTTGCAATACTAAAAAATATTTTATTTAAATGAATTTACATTTCTTGTTTTTATTAATCAAGTTTAACATAGGTTTGTGCATTTAACACGTGTCCTAACCAGACGTGATGCGATTAGATTCAAGTGACAAGCAGTTTGTCTGTCCACAGCAGACTACGAGACCAAACTAAATCTAGGGATCCACCGAATGGTCTGCAACCGAAATTATTCGGCCGAATAAGTGAAAAGACCGAATAAATTTAACCGAACAATGACGTTTTTGATGATGCGATCAAATATAGCAACCAGAGATGTAAGAGAGAGGTGTGCACGCTTCTAAACGCAGCAAACATGACGGAAGTGTGGATGCATTAAAGTGTCCGAGATAGACGTAAAAATGGCCATTTGCAGACACTGCCTAAGCACTAGTGTTGTAGTCAAGACCACCTAATCCGAGACCAAATCGAGACCGAGACCAATGTGTGTTGAGACCAAGACAAGACCAAGACTTTGGCCCAATCCCATTTCTACCCCTTAGCCCTTCCCTTTCCCCTACCCCTTCGTTTTGCGCGTTCACGCGAAGGGGTAGGGGTGTCTCGATTCTCTTTTGGCTGGAGTGGTAGGGGTAAGGGCCAGATAGCTCTTAAAATGAAGATTTTTCAGGACCTCACTTCGAACGAAGGGGTATGATGAGTTTCCCTCCACCGACTACCGTGCTGCATAGAATGTGTGTATGTTGCCACTCGGGATCAACCACTTATGTGTCGCCTGGCTACCACAGTAGATAACGAAACCATATCCGTACCGGCCAGCTCAGATCAGCACGGAATGGAACGGTTAATAAACAAAGAGAACAGTTTGGCCCGATGGAAAAGCGGCTTCACTAGTCTTGTATGTTCTGTATCATCTTTGGAAACTCTGGCTGATAAGTTTTTGAACTGAAAACGAGCGACGTTTTATTAAGTCCAAATACAGCGTAAAACTCTGTTGGGAGTGAGTAATTTGTTAAACGTGCTCGCGCTTGATTTCTGTTAGATATAGCCTGCGCACTTCATTGCTGTTCATACTGGTTAAATGTCACAGGACTGTAATAAAAGAAACGGGGTATGATGACGTGTAATGGTGTCCCATTATTAGGGGGGAATATTTTCACCCCTATGCCTCTGTTTCAAGGGGCAAGGGGAACGGGTAGGTATAAGGGTAGGGGAAGGCGAAGGGGTATAAAATAGAATTGGGATTGGGCCTTTGAGGGGTTGAGACCAAGACAAGACCAAGACCAGACCAGTACTCCTTAAATTCATAAAGATCTGCATTACTGCCTGCTTATTTTTAATCAATAAACAAAATTAGAATAAGACACTATATAGAGCTGTTACCAATCAAATGAAATTACCCAATTACATTAATGATGTTAATAAATAAATCAGACAATGCACTGGCAATTTATTAATATCCCAGCAGTTGTGGTCTAGACTGGTCAAAACAGACCGAGACAAGACCGAGTACAAATGTGGTCGAGACTGAGACAAGACCAAGACCTTCAAAAAGTGATCTTGAGATCCCTAACCCTAACCCCAACCCTAACCCCACCCTCAGTTGATACTGTAATAATATATTGGCAAATGCTCCAGTGTGTCTGTAGAATGTCAAATGTATCCATTTACGACGTGTTTCTGCAGCGGTGACAGGTCGCAAAACCTCTCATGAACAAAGTGTAGACACGAATCGACGTAGGTAAGATATGTATTGTGCATTGTTAGCAGCTTCATTGAACTTTGTACTTTGTGAGATTGCGATGAACTGACATAGCGACAGCGTTTAGTGATTGTAAATGGAGCGGTCTTGGCTCACTTTCGAGTCTACAGTCTATATAATCCATTGAATAAAACTATTGTTTTTCATGATGCAAAAAGGATTAATGGCCAATTGCAACGCTGCAAAGTTTCAGAAGTGACACCGTAAATGCATTAAAGCAATGTAAAGGCAGACTAATAGATTAATAGAAAAATATTTGTTGCTAAATATTTTTTTAAATTGTAAATAATCTTAAATGTCTCACTGTTCACTCAGTGCTGTGGTTGAACCGTTGCTTAGCCTACATCTGCACTTTAATAGAGCACCCTCAGTGATTTGATTATGATACCTTTTTTAATGTTTAAAAATATATATATATAGTACGTTTTATTGTGCTTTGTATAATGTCTGCTGGAATGCAAAAAAAATGTTCAGTGTTAAATAAATATGTTTAAGTTGTAGTTTTGTAATTTATTTTTATTTTAAAAAAGCAAGACAAAATAGTAAAAAGCGAATTTTTACTATTTAATTTATGCAATGGTGAAAAAATTTGCTAAATAAATGGAAAAAAAAATCGATCAGTGTTTGGCTTCGGCCAAGTATTTTATTATTATTCGGCTTCGGCCAAGAATTTTCATTTCGGTGCATCCCTAACTAAATCCATCAAATATCACAGCCAATCATAAAAGCATGTGGGCGGAGTCTCTCTGCAAGTGTACTGCACTCGCAAGGAAATGGATAATTAATAAAGAGTAAACCATTTTAACATTTAAAAATTAAAAATACATACCAAGTGACTGAAACAATCTCTGCCATAGAATACCCATAAGTGGTTTGTGGGGGCAGTCGTGGTTAGAGAGTCGGACTTGCAACCCAAAGGTTGCGGGTTCGAGTCTCAGGTCTGGCAGGAATTGTCGTGGGGGGAGTGAATACCAGCACTTTCCTCCACCCTCAATACCACGACTGAGGTGACCCTTGAGCGAGGCACCAACCCCCCAATTGCTCCCCGGGCGCCGCAGCAATATGGCTGCCCACTGCTCCGGGTGTGTGTGTGTTTACTACTGTGTGTGTGCACTTGGATGGGTTAAATCTCTATCGGCGTTTATGCCTCCACGTCCCCCCGATTGCCTCATAGACAGTAAAAGATTGCCTACGATCTTCTCCTCGGGTCTATACGGTACAGCGCGACGGAGTCTATTTTTTACAAAAATGGCTTCTACGGGGCGATAGTGTAAGATACAAGGTAATGGAGCGTTTTATATATTGTCGTGTTTGTTTAGAAATAAACAATGGACAAATGGAGTCTTTAAACGCCTCAGATGTAAAGATATTCACTGTCAAAGTGACGCCAAAATGAATGGGAGTCAATGGGATGCTAACAGCAGGTGATGGCTTGGTTAGCAATGGCCGCCCCTATGGAAGGTATGCTTTCCGGGGGCTGGATTACCCCCTTGGTTACGCATCACATGTGAGCTTCCACAAGAACCAATGAGGTTCATTCTTGTGTAACGCATTACATTTGAGCTTTCACAACAACCAATGAGGTTCATTTTTGTGTGTTACACATCACATTTGAGCTTCTGCTAGAACCAATGAGGTTCATTCTAGTGTTACCAATGAGGTTCAAGCTAGTATGGTTGAGCTTCGGTTTATGTTTGCTAATCAATGTTTATATATAAATGCAAAAATATAAATATAAAAGTCTCTTTAGAAAATTTTGACTGAACCGCTCATTCATATGGATTCGTTTTTACAATCTCTTTATGAACTTTTAGCTGTCACTCTCAAATTTCATTAAAAATATCTTTTTTTTTTTTTGTTGCAATTTTGTGTTTATTGTGACTGGATAGTATAGAGTGGACAAGAAGCAAGGTGGGAGAGAGCTATCGGGAAAGGTCCATGACCCGGGACTCGTACTCGGGGCGCCTAAAGCACAATGATGACGCTATATGTCATCACGCTTCCCACAAGGCTATCAGCACTGACATATCTCTTCATTTGTGTTCCGAAAATGAACGAAAGTCTTACGGGTTTGAAACGACATGAGAGTGAGTAAATGATGACAAAATGTCATTTTTAGGTGAACTGACCCTTTAATGTGGAAAATATACCCTTTTATCTGGTTAGGACACAGTTTTAGCATTGATTTATTTGCTTTTACCTGAATGTTCTGATTTGATCATTGCTACCAAGCCTGAAGTGTTTGAGGACCACTGCGCTAGATGGACAGAGTATACATGCACTTAAACATTTACACAAGAGTTTACAGAAAACATGAGGACTTTACAGAAAAGACTTCACAGAAAGGTTAGAGTAAAACATGCAAACAAATCACAGACACATTTGCTCTCTCTCACACACACATGCGCTTTCCTGCTCCGCAGTGTTACTGTAAACGCACTGTGAAATTAGTGATTTCACTTCTAACTGGTCATTCACAGTAGCATCATTAATTAGTAAAAGCATTAAAAGGGCCATATCATACACATACACACACATATATATTAGGGATGCCACAATTCTTAATATAATATTGAACCGTTCGGTACGGCATTCACGGTTCAATACGTGCTTGTGAATTGCGTTTTTCCGGTTTTGCATTGAATTAATTATTGTTCTACATATTCTATCATTTGCCTCCATCCCAATATACTGAACAACGCGACATACATTCACATCACACGTTAGTGGTAGAGTTGTACTCACGGAACACTATAGATATTCACAATCAAGAAAGTTCATTATTTGCATGCGTTTTAAAGCCTTGCCGGCTCATTCGCGTGCGCGGTTTTAACATGTGCTTTTCCGAGCGCGCGCACTAAACGCCTGTCAAACACGTGATTACTGAACTAAGTAGTCGTCTTACTGCGCTAATACTGTCAAATACACACAAGGTTAACATAAACACAGTCGGTTATGTCTAAAGTGAAAGTAAAATCGCGTGTGTCTGTATATTAGATACACGGAGGTCTTAAATTGACAGCAGTGCAGTAGTGAACACGCTTGTAACGGGGTTTGCGTGGGAAGAAGGAGGCGGGAACTGGCGAACATTCAAACAAGTTTAATAAAACAAATGAACACAAAATTAAAAGTAGAAGCGGCAGCCCCTCACGGACGACTGCCGCGCACACACATAACAAAACGTAAATAAAACACAAATTATATTCCAGGCCTGGTCCTCTCTCGTCCTTCACTGGAGTCGCTCGTACTTATATGCCTCCGTGCTCCCTCGTGAGAGGACTCATGAGAAAATCACTCATTGCTCTTGACTGAAAAACTAATATAGTATAGCTTTAATAAGAATCAATGTTTCATTTATTGTGAAGTCTATGTAGTGTTTTATTTTTACATTTATTCATTCAATTTCATACTTAAATGCTGCTGTGCTGGTCTGAGCTGCCAGTGTAAATCTTTAGGCCTATAGACGGTTTCATCGGACGCACGTACGTTGCCACGGTTACGCGCCTGGCCCGAAGTTAACTTCCGGTCTGTGTTTGTTTATCGGTCTGGCAAGGGGATAGTATGGCGCACTACTCAGTAGAAACACATTTTTGACATACTATTCTTTGATAACATGATATAAATATTAACGGTCAAGCAGAGAGAATATGACACCAGCGCAAAAACAGTGTGTGCGACTCACCAAAACGCCTTAAATGCTTCATTAATATCCAGTCATACGAGAGCAGCGTCTAATGTAATTCAGACTGTATGTCTAATGTAATTTACTTGTTATTTATTTTGCTTGTTATCAAAAATTATCTACTCTAGAGGTGATTATTCTGGCTGTGTTTACACTCGGCATTAACATGCGATCAGCGTGATCATCAGTCAATCAGGCGAGTTTACATTTGTTCACATCAAGTGATCGCCATCTGGATAACTGATCGGATTTATGTTTCCCGCAAAATATTTAAATGTGCCTTTATCACGGAGTGCAAAACAACTTTCGCTTTGTCCTCTATTAATAGCAGTGCCCATAGAGCACGGGATTTTTTTGTGATGCATTCATACAATCAATCTCAAATAGGGTACTTTATCTACAAGTTAACTTTCCCAACAATAATCTTATGTTATGAAACAAAGAAACTTGTCATGCATTGCATGATTGAAGGCGAGCGCGCAAGCATTTATAGTACAGAAAACGGCATTACATGGTCCTTAAAGGGTTATTAGTTCACTCCAAAATGATAATTCTGTCATTATTACTCTCCCTCATGTCGTTCCAAACCTGTAAGACCTTCGTTCATCTTCGGAACACAACTTAAGATATTTTTCTTCTTCTCTACGGTCTTACGGGTTGGGGTCGATATGAGGGTGAGTAATTAATGTATGAATTTACATTTTTGGGTAAACTAACCCTTTAGGGGGGGGGGGGGGGGGGGGGCGTTCCCCCACTCTATATTGCAGACAGAAATGGGAGATTATTTTTAATAAACATGCTGAAACAATAAAAACATGTAAATTAAGATAATGCTGCCCGATTAAAATGAAAGATGATAGCGCATAAGAAAGATAACGCAGCCTCTGTTGTTGATTTTTTGCGAACGTCTACCGGAAGTTAAGTTTGGGCCACAAAAGCGCACATGCGCAGTAACGTTTGTTTATGTTATTGCCGTTGAAACGGTCTATATTTAATTTATATTTTACAATACACTAGGAATGTGTACAAAGTTTTCTTTTAAAGCTACACTGTGTGATATTTTCCCTCATCTAGCGGTGAAAGGGTATATGACCATCCAGTAAATATTAGTTTCTTTTCCTCCCAATTCCGATTTCGTTTTAACTCCTACGGTGGCCGATTTAGTCCAAGATTAACATTGCTTCCAGTTCGATCCAGCAATCCCCCTCTTCACATTCGCCATCGAGTTGTAACGCGTGTCCGGGTGAAAAATACGGATAGCTCACTCAACGCAACTGGAGTCGATGCAAACACGGAGGCGATTGACATCAAACAGCCCGCACTTTATTCCCCGCGGAACCCCCCACAAGAGTCCGGCACAAACTCCACTTCCGTCCACAGCATTACCCACCAAAACAAAAATAAATGAATGTTAGCAACAGAAGACAGAAAATAATCCGCACAGTGCACACACACACACACAGAACGCAGGCGCTCCAACCGGGGCGAACGCTCTTAAAGGGGCCACACTATTTTCCTACTCGTTACAGAGTGTTAAAACGCGAAAGGCGAAGCTTGAATTTACGGGTATGTCCCTCTTTGGCTAATGTACTTTCAAGATGGAGGGGCAACATGGCGACCCCCATGCGAACCCCTTACCCGTATGTATTTTCACATATTATAAACTTACGAGAATACTTTATTACTTGAAAGATGTAAATATACATTAATGAGCACATATATTTTTGAAAGAACTAAGTGTTTTTAGCTAAGAATAAACTAAAAAAGTTACACAGTGTAGCTTTAAAGTAAAGTTTTAAGTTTAAGTAAAGGTTTTCAATTCTTTTAAGTAAAATAAAGAAAGAGTATTGCAATAAAAAAAATAGTCTTTTTTCTCCTTAACCTCTTGCTGTTCCTGTCGCCTAAGAATAGAATAACAAAAAACTGATGTGACAAGCCATCAGAACCGAACCGAACCCGAAAACTGTGGTTAAAAACCGAGGTATGTATTGAACCGTGGACTAACTGTATTGTTGCATCCCTAATATATATACACAAAGTGAGGAAGTTTTGACTTCTGACAGTTCCACTATGTTTTCATAGTACAATGACTCTTATCTCAAAAAATCTAGGAAGCATGATTCCTCAGGATATGACCTCATTAAAACATTTTAGAGCCAGCCATGCGTGTCAGCGTTAATACAACAGGCTTCACGTAGTGCTGCACTTCAGGCGTGTAAGGAAGTCAGGCATAAACATGCGCACGTGTTCATGTTACAGGAGGAAGCGCAGTAAGCCGCAGCCCACTGAGAAAAGGAACACACTCACGGCTGCCCATCTGCCTGCTCAACACATCACACAATCTGCTGACTGACCCCTATGACGGTTTAGCAACCTGCCGCACACTGTTAGATCACTCCTGTTACTGCTCCACTGGAGACAGGCAGTGCTTTTTTTTCTTTTTTTTTTCTTTTTATAAAAAGAAGTCTTAGCAGTAAATGCCAAATATATGAGTTCCGCATTCTTATAACGCATTTACAAAACAAATTTGGGGCTCCACAGTGTGCACACTATCACGCTGCTTAAACTGTACAGTACAGTACAGTACCTGTAATTTAGAAAGTGAGGCTCTAAAACAAGGTCATCAACTTTTTTCCCCCCATCTTTCTTTTTTTAAGAAACCATACCATATTAATGCTTATAAATCATATACATTTAGTGTGCAGTGTATTATACTTCTTGTCTGTGTACTTTAAAAAAGTACTATGGCACTACCAAGGGTTTTTGGATATGGTACCATAGTAATACCAGGGTAATTCTTGGGCATACCTTCCATAGAATAGCATGGAACACAAATTTTAGTACCATATCAACTGACCATAGTGCCATGGCACTACCAGCTTGTATCATCATGTTGCCATGGTATTGCCACAGTACTTTTTTATTATGTGGCATTATGAAACATATGATACTCTGTGGAAAGGAACAAAGTCATAAGAACCACACCTGTACACATCACTATATTACTGATCTGCCTGCATTGACACCATTTTATGAGAACTGAACTGAGCTGGACGACAACAGCACTGTTTTCTCCAGAGCTGCTGTATAGATAAATGGACTAAATTAATAATTTTTTACAACAGAAATGAACCATCACTGAACTTACTTAAGCTGGACTATGATACTATTTTCTTCTAGATCTGCTGTACAGCCAAAACAAACTTTGTTGCATTATTTTTCCTGTTATCACTGTAAAGCTGCTTTGAAACACTGTATTGTAACAAGCGCTATAAATAAAGGTGACTTGACTGTAACAGAAAGCAATGTCTAAAAGTAATTCGGCAAAGTGCATAACATTAAATTAAAACATGCTATACGTTATCATTTTAAGATTTCAAATTATGTTAAAAAATGACATTGATGCCGTTAACGACCAATAACGGTACAAAATAAAAAGTGAATGCACTAAACAGAAATCTTACCTTTTTACATTTCAAATAGGCATAACCAAAACCCTCGTTTTCAAATGTGCAGCCGTTGTCTTTAATTTTTAAATGGTCGGGATGAACGAGGAACTGTTAAGGCGTTTATTTCCCATTCTGTTCCGTTATGATTTTCACGTTTCTTTTTATTCGGACGAATTCACTCCAATTGAAGGGGGAGAGACACCGTCCACGCAAAAACAAAATGGTTTTTTTACAAATTGAACTAGGTTTGTTAAAAGCGAAAGAAATGCACGCATTGATGGTGTGATTAAAATATACGTGTGATTAAAAAAAACGATCGGATATTTTATATACGCGCAGACTGAGCGCTGCGCATCACCCCTCTCTCTGAGATTAAGGCGCCCCGGATCTCTCCGTATAAATGCGGCAGCACAGCACAGCACAGTCGGACTCGTCGAGCTGGTGGAACCTAACTCTATCCGATAATTTAAGTTATGAAGAATCAAGCTTTTTTCTCTCAAAACGAACTACCTTTAACATTAAATGAGTATCGCTTCTTACCAGAAATACGTAAGAATGTTCACTTTATTAACGGAGGTATCATGTATTATGACAGCAGAAAATATGACTCAAAAATCTTAATTAGGCTACTGAGGGAAAACTATGACAAGAACGTTCCTGCCGGAATTCTTGTTAAAAAAAAAAAAAAAAAAAATACAACTGGGGGTAAAAACATTAGACGCACAGCAGGAAATGCCCGTCAAATGTACAACCACCTCAATAACTGAGGTAAAATCACGAGAAGGCTCTTGACAGCAGGAGATTGTGTACAATTATCTATGCCCGTCAAATGTACAACCACCTTAATAACTGAGGTAAAATCACGAGAAGGCTCTTGACAGCAGGAGATTGTGTACAATTATCTATGCCCGTCAAATGTACAACCACCTTAATAACTGACATAAAACTTGTCTGACAGAAAGTACCTAGATGGAACTGCCACCTCAGCAAATGTGTTAAAGGGTTAGTTCACCCAAAAATGAAAATTATGTCATTAATTACTCACCCTCATGTCGTTCGACACCCGTAAGACATTCGTTCATCTTCGGAACACAAATGAAGATATTTTTGTTGAAAGCTGATGCTGAGAAAGGCTTCAGACAGGCCTCCATAGGGATTCAGTTCATTTACACTCACAAGACCCATAAAAAGGCACTAAAAACGTCGTTACAAAGTCCATCTCACTACAGTGGCTCTACAATAATGTTATGAAGAGACGACATTAGTTTTTGAGCGAAAAAAATAAATCAAAATAACGACTTTATTCCACAAGTTCTTGTCTTCTGTGTAGGCCTCGGCCGTGAACTAACGAAGCACCACGACGCATGCGCGAGAATATGACGCAAACCGGCGTTCGGACACGTGACCCAGAAGCGAGGAGATTTGTTTACAACGAGCAGAGGAAGACGCGCCGTATCTAAGCTGTTGAATTCTACATTGATCGTGCTTTAGGTCTCGGCGTAGAGCTCAGAATGGGACTAAAGTGTGTATTTCATGGATTCCCGAACGCCGGCGCTACGTCATATTCTCACGCATGCGTCGTGGTGCTTCGTGAGTTTGCGGCAGAGACAGACAAGGAAGATAAGAACTTGTGGAATAAAGTCGATTGTTGATTTTTTTTTTTTCGCTCAAAAACTATTGTCGTCTCTTCATAACATTATTGTAGAGCCACTTCTCAGCATCAGCTTTCAACAAAAATATCTTCATTTGTGTTCCGAAGATGAACTAATGTCTTACGGGTGTCGAACGACATGAGGGTGAGTAATTAATGACAGAATTTTCATTTTTGGGTGAACTAACCCTTTAAACCCAGGCAGGGGCGTAAATCGCGGGGGGGACAGGACCCGAACGGGACAAAAAATGCGTTTTAAGTTTAGAAACATTTTGAGTCCCCCCTCCCCCCTTGCCTCACAGTGGTTTGATCCACCGTGCACCTCAATTAACATTACCCATAGACCGTAGAAAAACTACCACACAAGTTTGGGGAGAGAACAAGGCTCTTCAGACAGCAGTTGTGAAACACCAGTAAGTAGCTGTCAAGGCTATTTTATTCACTTTAAACGTCAGATGAAGTGATTCTTTTCTCTTTAATACAGATTAGGCAAAACACTGTTAACATCACTTGCCCACCGCCGCCCCGCTCCGCTGTACAGTAATAAAATCATTTAGTTCAGTTAGAGAACTGACAAAACAATTAAAAACTGAACGTGTCTGCTCAATACAGCACGAGCCGAACGAGCAAACAGCTGACAGACAAGATTATCGAAGATTTGGTTTCAAAGCTTAAAAGCACCTATTTAAGGGAGTGTGTCATTGTACTGTTTTGTTGTTGTGTTTTTCATTACGAATAATAGGCTAATGAACCCAAATTCAAGCAATCCGCCCCCAAATTCTAAAAATTGTCTAATTCTGAACCGAAAGTTCAGTCTGTGTAGGGTTTTGCTCAATATGATAATAAGTGGCAGATCAGAGGGCTTGCTGCAGTTGAATATCTAAATATCTGAATATCATATAAAATACTATGTGGAGGACGCAAGATAACTTAATAATTATAATATGACTGCGTGGTGAACCTTAATCGTATTTAAACTATCGCTTTGTGTTGTTGGTCAGATAAAATGACAGAGAAAAGAAAAACGGACATTAGATAATTTTTCAGTACACCAAAACGTCAAATAAGTAAAAAAAATGTTTTGTGGTACACATATCCTTACAAGTACGATTTTGGCTGTATTATTTGTGTCCCCTTCAAAAATTGCTCTTGAGAAATTTCATGTTTATTGTCCCCCCCAACTTTTAGATGAAATTTACACCCCTGCATGGGTTGCTCTCTTTGATGTAGCTTAAAACCCAAACTCTAACCCTATGACAAGTATGTTGGCAATGCAAAAAAAAAAAAAAATGACAATCATATTTTAACCTAATCTTTAATGCAACATCAATCATATATTCATTCAGAATTTTGTGCCATATTTAATGATATTCAAGTGAAGACTATAAGGGATATAAGAATTAACTTAGTTACTTTACAGATTACTTGATTTTAATAGTAACTAAGTTAGATTACAAGTTACTTTATTAGTTACATTCAGCAGTTGCCGACAACATAGAAATGACAATCGTTTTTGTCAACACTCACTTTATTGAAAGTGCATTTTTAACAGTAACGTCAACAAGTATCTCCTGACATTTTAAGTTGAAATTAAAAAATATAAAAAAAAAACATGTTTTAATAAAAAAATTGAATAAAGACAGTCTTTCTTGACTTCACTTAATATAAATACTCTCCCCGAGACGCAAGAAGAAATCAAAAATATATATTTTTACTAAGGAAAATGACTAAAATAGTAACTCACAATGACTTGGATAAATTACTTTAATCTGATTACTGGTTTGGAAATAGTAACGTGTTAGATTACTCATTACTGGAAAAAAGTAGTCAGATTAGAGTAACGCGCTACTAAGTAACGTGTTACTGGCATCACTGGCATGCATTTACTAATCTCACTTGCACAAAATGAATACAATTTGTGAAATGCAATATCAGAATATTACGCAAACTTCCAATAATTAAATGTGTTAAATAAAACAAATATTCTTATGCATTTAATCGCACTTTACTTGCTGCTGACCTTAATGAGTCAGTTAAACCATAAGCAAAAATAACTTTCGATTTCGATTTTAATTTTCTTTTTTGTTTTGGTGAAGTAAGTCTTAAACGTTCTTCTCCTGCATCCTATTCTTCTGCAATCCAGAATGTCAGCACATCTGAAAGATTTGTTTGACCTGCACCCTCTACTGTACACACATGAATTTGCATTTCCTTATTATTTCCATTTTGGTGTGAAAGGGCCTTTAAATGCAACTGTTTTATTATTAAAAAAGAAGCCCAGCCCAAGTGAGAAAAAGTAACACAAAAGTAACGCATTACTTTTCTTAAAAAGTAACTAAGTAATGCAATTAGTAACTTTTTAAGGGAGTTACAATTACAATATTGTAATGCATTACTTTTCAAAGTAACTTTCCCCAACACTCGATATACGGTAAGTACATCCATTAAATAAGTTATAGACCAACCTGACTAAGGTATATAAGCTCAATGTTATTTGTTTGATATATACACCACATTTGAAATTTCACAGTATATAAAAATATGACAAATCTGTAAACAAATGTCCCTACCGTCAGATGAGATTTATGAATTTAATGAAGCAAAAAAAAAAAAAAAAAAATACACCTGAAAATCTAACATTCCCTAGAGTGTCTATAGATCCTGTTTCTTTTCATTATATTTTTTCCTCTGCTGCGCTATGAGCTGTTGACTTATTTATAGTATGCCAATGTTTTCTAACGCAAGCCCTTATTATTGTGCTTCAAAGCTTTATCTTTAGGGAGTCTCTTTAACAGGCTGAGGAAGATCATGCCAAAGGATGCTGCTGGATTTATTTGGCAGATGGCTGCTTCCATCTGACAGACAGTTTTCCCTTACCACACCATTAACATGTCTCATGTAGTATGTGCCAAGTATGTGCCAACCGACCTTCTTTTTGATTCTGAATGAGACTGTTGTGCTATTAAACATCACTGATGAATGATCATCAACCGCTCAAGCAGACTGACAACACCTGTCCGTGTGTCACGCAATATAATTAACACCTCTGGCCATCTGTATTCACCACCTTGTCTTCTGGGAATACAAATAAACACTTCTTTTTTTGAAGCACCAAACTGGAACCCATTTGCTCCTTATATCCCACATAAAAGATTGCATACATGAAACATACATGAATTGCATAAAAATGAAATCATAATTAGCTTCTGTTATCACAATATGTCAAATAATGAGAACATATGGCTAATTTCACTTTTTATATACAGTCCATAAAAGTATTATAAATACTGATACACATATACAAATATTAAAAAAGTATTCACAGCGCTTCACTTTTTCGACATTTTATGTTACAGCATTATTCCAAAATGGATTCAATTCCTTAATCCCCTATAAGCAATACCCCGTAATGAGTTTGTTTGAAATCTTTGCAAAATATTTTTTTTTTTAAGTACTCGCAGACTTTGCCATAACACTCAAAATTGAGTGTCTCAGGGTGCATCCTTTTTCCACTGATCATCCTTGAGATGTTTCTACAACTTGATTGTAGTCCACAAATTTCTGAAGTGGTAAATTCAGTTCATTGGACATGATTTGGAAAGGCACACACGTGTCTATATAAGGTCCCGCAGTTATCAGTGCATGTCAGAGCACAAACCAAGCCATGAAATGCAAGGTCCTCAGAGACATGATTGTATCGAGGGCGGCACAGATCTGGGGAAGGGTACAGAAACATTTCTGAAGGTCTCATTGAGCACAGTGGCCTCCATAATCCGTAAATGAAAGAAGTTTGGAAACACCAGAGTTCCACTGCCCGGCCAAACAGAGCGATCGGGGGAGAAGGGCCTTAGTCAGGGAGCTGACAGATCTCCAGCGTTTCTGTTGAGAGAGGAGAACCTTCCAGAAGAACAACCATCTCTCCAGCACTTCACCAATCAGGCCTATATGGTAGAGTGGCCCGAAAGAAGCCACTCCTCAGTAAAAGTCACATGACAGCCCGTCTGGAGTTTGCCAAAAGGCACCTAAAGGACTTCTCAGACCATGAGAAACAAAATTCTCTGGTCTGATGAAACAAAGATGGAACTCTTTGGCCTGAATGGCAAGCGTCATGTCTGGAGGAAACCAGGAACGCTCATCACCTGGTCAATACCATCCATCCCTACAGTGAAGCATGGAGGTGGCAGCATCATGCTGTGGGGATGTTTTTCAACGGCAGGAACTGGGAGACTAGTCAGGATCAAGGGAAAGATGAATTCAGCAATGTACAGACATCCTTGATGAAAACCTGCTCCAGAGTGTTCTGGACCTCAGACTGGGGCGAAGGTTCCTCTTCCAACAGGACAACGACCCTAAGCACACAGCCAAGATAACAAAGGAGTAGCTATGCGACAACTCTGTGAATGTCCTTGAGTGGCCCAGCCAGAGCCCAGACTTGAACCCGGTTGAACATCTCTGGAGAGATCTGAAAATGTCTGTGCACCGATTCTCCCCATCCAACCTGATGGAGCTTAAGAGGTCCTGCAAAGAAGCCGCCCAAAAATAGGTGTGCCAAGCTTGAGGCATCACACTCAAAAAGACTTCAAGCTGTAATTAGTGCCAAGGGTCCTTCAACAAAGTATTGAGCAAGGCTGTGAATACTTATGTACACGTGAGTTTTTTTCAGTTTTCATTTTTAATACATTTGAAAAGATTTCAAACAAACTTCTTTCACGCTGTCATTATGAGGCATTGTTTGTAGAATTGAGGAAAATAATGAATTGAATCCATTTTGGAGTGCTGTGAATTCACTGTATAAGTGTTTTGACTCTCCTCTGCTCCTTACTGTAATTAAATGTATCAAATAAAATATGTTTTCTTGGCAATATTTTAATTTCCTTAAAGAGATAGCTAACACAAAAACTATAATTTAGTTATCATTTGCTCACCCTCATATCACTCCAAAGCATTATGACTTATTTATCTGTACAATGAAAGTAAATGGGTTCCATTGTTGTTTGGGCTCATTTTCTTCAAAATGTCTTCTGAGCACATTTTGTTAAGTTCCAGAGTTCAATAGGCAGGAATAGCCCACGCATCAGTGTCAAACTGTGCTTTTTTGCAGCACTCACTCACTCTGCTTTCAAAAGGTTATGTATGGTCTTATATAAAAAACAACCTCCAAGTGCAGTGGATGTGGGTGTTCAAGTTCACTCAACCCAATAGTTTTGTTCATTACTTATAGAAACATCCGTGTCCACAGCAAATTATCAAATAAATTAATGAACTGGAATACATGCTCATGAAATAGATATAAAATCTCTGTTTTTGGAGCTTGTGAAGTATATGCTGAAGGGAATCTTTTCAATAAAGATTTATTATGGGTTTAAAAGAAATATGGTGTATCTTCAGCCAGCAAAGCCGATCAACAAATCTTTATTTACACACCAATTATCTGTAAGCTATGTAAATACCACCATCCACCAAGATTTGGGAGCCGTTCAATGTGTTGTACACAGTGCTGTACTTGATAACGTCATACCAAAACACAGCATGATATTATTAACTCCAGAGGATCAGCATTTAAATTAAATGTGACCAATGATAAATGAGAAAACTGCAATCAAGAAAAGATTAGTTCCTCCTCCATAACCATAAGATTTCATCTTTCAATTCTCAATGACAATAAACATTAAGATTTGATTGAGCTGATATTTCGGATTAACATAAAAGAATATTGCAGGAGACATTTTCACACAGAGAAAAGAATGATCATCAGAACACACATTTTAGAAAACTACACTACACTCTTTTTTTTAATCGGAATCGATGGTTCCATGAAGAGCATTTAAAGGGGTCATGACATGAGAAATCGAATTAGCCTTGATCTTTTGGCATTTAAGAGGTTAGGGCTGAACCGATTTGACTTAAAATCAAAATCTCGATTAATTGAACATTTTACCTCGATAACGATAAAAGGATTAGTTCACTTTAAAATGAAAATTTCCTGATATTTTACTCACCCACATCTCATCCAAGATGTTTATGTTTTTCTTTCTTCAGTCGAAAAGAAATTAAGTTTTTCTTTAGGAAAAAATTCCAGGATTTTTCTTCATATAATGGTTTTCAAATGCAACCAAAATGTTCAAGGTCCAAATCAATACAGTTTCAAAGCGCTTCGAAAGGCTTCAGACGCTCGGCGCGATCCCAGGCGAGGAATAGGGTCTTATCTAGCGGAACGATCGTCATTAAAAAAAAAACAAAAAAAACATTGAATATAATTTTAACCTAAATTTCTCATCTTGCGCTGCTCTGCGACATGCTAGTGATTGCACAATTGCACGCGTCGAAAACGTCACACTAGACGTAGACAGAAGTACCTTAAAACATCCTGCAAATTTCATATCTCAAAACGACGTCCTCATTATAAATAGGGATGTAACAATTCATCGATATAGATCGATATATCGTTCAAATGACTAACGATACTGTGGCAAGCAGCGAGGCGAGGGACCATGAGAGCGGGCCGGTGGCGAGTGATAATGAGCGCCAGCTGCGCGCCACACCGGTCTCGTCTCACGGAGGAGTGACGGGACCATAAAAGGAGGAGCGACGACTGTGCAAGATGAGAGAGGACCAGGCCTGGAATTTGAGTTGTGTTTGTTAATATTTGTTTTTGTACGTAGGCGGCAGTCGTCCGTGAGGGGCTGCCGACGTTATTTTATTTTGGTGGTTTATTTTATTAAAAACTTGTTGATTGTTCGCCGGTTCCCGCCTCCTTATTCCCTGAACATACAAACTACGTTACAGATACAATGTATTGATGCAACGTGTAAGACATTTTTTTAAGCGTACAACAACAACAAAGTCGGCAATCCACCTGAAGTTAGTTATTTTAGTCTATAAAGTTTTAAATATGGATATTTTTCTTACACAAACATGCCACTTCGCTTCAGAAGGCCTTTATTTACCCCCCAGAGCCATGTGGAGCAGTTATGATGGATAGATGCACTTTTAAGGACTTCAAAAACGAGGCAACAATTCACTGCCATTATAATGCTTGGATTAGCCAGGACATTTTTTAATATAACTCCAATAATATAATTTTATTCGTCTGAAAGAAGAATGTTATATACACCTAGGATGACTTGAGCGTGAGTAAATCATGGTCTAATTTTCATTTTTGGGTGAACTAACCCTTTAAAATAAACCATTTATTTAACCCTTAAATGCATACCTTGGGTCTTTAGAGACCCGAGACGTCATTCATTTTTTTAAGTTAGACATCAACCTTCTTAGTATTCCTCAATAAATCAATTTTAAACAATATAACAAGAAAAAAATAATACAATTATAATTGAATGCTAGTTTTTCCACTCGTTTTTTGTCAAAATTGTATAGGGTCGCTAACGACCCGAGGTGTGTAAGATTGTATGCAATTTTTTATCTGCACAATAATAAATAAATCTTTAATGACGAAATGAGTGCAATTCACCTTTATTCCACAAGGTGGCAATGTCTGATACACAATGATGAAGTGACGTTTCACTCATATTTACCTCAGACAGAAAACGAAACAATAATATAATCTGCAAAACTTGAAATGGCTCAGCGATTTACTGCAGAGACAGTACTGAACGCAATGAAATATTAGTGTCACTGTCACTTGATGATGGACCTGGTGAAGGAAGCTGTCAGTGATCAAAATATTTATTTTGAAAATGAGTTTTGAGGATATGCGTGAGATCACGAATATGAGGGAAATGCTGAATGTACTGGGAAATGAGTTCTGACGAGGACAGTGATGATGGTATAAAACATCTACTCAAACTGAACCCTTCCAAGCTCCAAAAGGTCACGAAATATGTTTTATTTTATTCTTCTGTAATTGTTACTCAAATATCAGGAGTTTTATATATTATCGCGACAGGTATAGATCTATCCATGTTAGATTTAGATCCGGGTCGCTAAAGACCCGAATATGTAAGAATGTTTGGAAAAACAGTCATGCATTTAAGGGTTAATCAAGCTCCAAAAACGATACTCGGTTACTTAACGTAACCTCGGTTCTCTCTAGAAGAGGGAACGAGTATTGCGTAAGTTCCTTACGCTACGGGAAAGTATTCTTTCTTCGAGATTTCTGAAAAACCCAAAATTATCCTTAATTTTGTAACATTGTCAACGCAGTGCGGCAGCCTGGCAGACCATAGCAGGCTATTCCAGCGTGCTATTGGCTGCTCTGCTGGCAACTGCAGCAGCCTATCGGTGAGCCCGCGTGACGTGGCGACCAATGAGGGCGCTTCGCGCCCACCTGGCTTCATTTGCCTACAGGTGGGGCGTGGCCACGTGTATATAAGCAGGGCTCACGGGCTGCATATTCGGTTTTCGTAGTTCTGAAGCATAAAAGCCCGCGGGGCGCACGGCAAGGAACGCAATACTCGTTCCCTCTTCTAGAGAGAACCGAGGTTACGTTAAGTAACCGAGTATCGTTCTCTTACGAGAGGTTCTCTCGTATTGCGTAAGTTCCTTACGCTACGGGAACATATTGTCAACGCCGTGCGCGCCTCGCGTACAGCATATGTATCCCAGGGAACCGGGGACCATAACACTGCTCGGGCAGGGTGGCCGGTAAGGAAAACGGGCCACCACATCTACAGACACTTCATTCGAACTGACGGGTGGTTACAACGGGTGGTTACAACACCCTGTCCCATGAATGAGGGAACGGCACCTGCCGGTCTCCTTCAAATTCACCACACCTTGTCTCATGAATGAGGGAACGGCAACGCCGGTCGCCTTCAAATTCACAATATTTTGTTATATGAGTGAGGTAACGGCACCGCCGGTCACCTTCAAACTCACAACAGCTCGTCTCGTAAATGAGGAAACGGCACCGCCGGTCTCCTTCAAATTCACATGAGCCTAGTACCGAACTTACTACCAGTATGTGAGCTATGTCTGCGCAGAATCACTGGGCAGGACCAACAGCCCTATTGAACTGGTAACACTTTCGCCTGTAAGGCAGGAACTTCCAGATTGTAAAATCTCACGAACGTAGACGGGGAGGCCCAGCCTGCCGCCATACAGATATCGTGGATGGAAATCCCTCTGGCCCAAGCCCACGAAGAGGCCATGCCTCTGGTGGAGTGTGCTCTGACACCTAGCGGGCACTGCAGGTGTTTGGAAGCGTATGCAGTTGCAATCGCGTCCACTATCCACCTGGAAAGGGTCTGTTTCGAGGAGGCGAGACCTTTAGTGCGCCCACCAAACGAAACAAATAGCTGCTCAGAACGCCTGAAGGCGGCGGAGCGTGTGACATAAACCCTCAATGCCCTGACAGGGCAGAGGATATTGCCACCGTCCCCCTCGTCGGATGCTGGCAGAGCCGAGAGGGAGATAATCTGCGCCCTGAAGGGAGTGCCAATCGCTTTGGGGACATAACCATGCCTCGGTCTGAGAATGACCTTAGAGTCATTAGGACCGAACTCCATACACGTCGGGCTCACTGAGAGCGCGTGTAGATCCCCCACGCGTTTCACTGAAGCCAGAGCTATCAGGAACGCGGTTTTTAGCGAAAGGAACCTTGGTTCCACAGTCTCGAGCGGTTCAAAAGGATGGGCCTTCAGGGCCTCTAGGACCAAGGCCAGATCCCATATAGGAACCGATGGGGGCCGCGGGGGATTCATCCGTCTGGCTCCTCTGAGGAAACGGATGATGAGCTCGTTCATTCCTAGCGTGCTACCTAGCGTCGTCTGAGCGAACGCTGCTATAGCCGCCACATACACTTTGAGCGTGGAAGGGGACCCGCCCAGTTCCAAAAGCTCTTGGAGGAAGGAGAGCACCCGCTGGACCCCACATTGCTGTGGGTCCAATCCCTTGGAAACACACCACTCAGTGAACACCGACCACTTAGAACTATATAACCGCCTCGTCGAGGGGGCTCTAGAGTGTGAAATCGTGTTCATAACCCCTTCGGGCAGGTCAACGGGTATCCGTTGGTCACCCATACATGCAGAGACCAACGCTCTGGATGGGGATGCCAAACTGACCCTCCTGCTTGAGAGAGGAGGTCTGCTCTCAGCGGAACTGGCCAGGGGGGGTGAGTGCGACAGCTTCACCAGCTCTGGGTACCAAATCTGGTTCTCCCAGCGCGGCGCTATAAGGAGCACCAGGCGGCGCGTCTCCCTGATTTTCTCTATGACCTGGGGCAATAGGGAAATCGGCGGGAAAGCATACAGCGGGAGGCTGGGCCAAGGTTGGGACAGCGCATCCTCGCTTTTGGACAGAAACCTCGGGCAGCGGGCGTTCTCTTTTGTTGTAAAGAGGTCGAGCTCCGCTCTGCCGAATAGGCGCCATACCAGCTGGACTGTCTGAGGGTGCAGGGACCATTCTCCTGGGAGAATGAGGCCCCTGGACAGCTTGTCCGGGCCCACATTGAGGTGGCCCGGTACGTGCGCAGCTCTCAGCGAGCGCAGCGAGCTGTGTGCCCACACGAGCAGGCGTTCTGTCAGATTGCCCAGACACCTGGACCTGACACCGCCCTGCCGGTTCACATAGGGCACCACTGTGGTATTGTCCGACCGGACCAACACGTGGTGTCCTCGTATAAGCGGGAGAAACTGCTTGAGCGCGTTCTCTACCGCTATCATCTCCAAACAGTTTATGTGTAGGAGCTTTTCCCCGCTCGACCAGAGGCCCGAGGCCGATCTGCCCTCGAAAACGGCGCCCCAACCCGTGGTGGAGGCGTCCGTCGAGATGACCTTGCGGTGTGAGATGGCTCCCATCGTCACTCCCCGCTGGTACCAGTCGGCTACTAACCAGGGCTCTAGGGCTGAAACGCATCCCTGAGTCACTCTGATCCTGAAGCCTCCGGACGCCCAGGCTCTGTGAGGCACTCGGGCGTTTAACCAGCATTGCGGCGGGCGCATGCGCATTAAGCCCAGCTGGAGCACAGCTGCAGCTGAGGCCATACGTCCCAGCATCCTCTGAAAGAGCTTGAGAGGTGCGATTTTGCCCGGCCGGAAGTACGCATCCATGCGCCGAACTTGGCGCGCGCGTTGGGGTGACAGGCGGGCTGACATTGCCACAGTGTCCAGATTCAAACCCAGAAATGAGGTTGATTGCGTGGGCACTAATGAGCTCTTGGTCCAATTGACCGTGAGCCCCAGGCTGTCCAGATGGCTGAGCAGCATTGCCCTGTGGGCGAGGAGCTCGGCCTCTGACTGCGCCAGGATGAGCCAATCGTCCAGATAGTTCAACACTCGCATCCCTCGACTTCTCAGGGGAGCGAGGGCCGCGTCCATGCACTTCGTAAATGTACGGGGTGCTAGTGACAGGCCGAACGGAAGGACGGTGTATTGATAAGCCTGGCCGTCGAAGGCGAATCGTAAGAATGGCCTGTGACGCGGCGTTATCTTGATTTGAAAATATGCGTCTTTCAAATCTAGGGAGATTAGCCAGTCTCTCGGGCGAATATGCGCGAGGATCTGCTTGGTCGTGAGCATCTTGAACGATCTTCTCATAAGAGCTTTGTTCAGACGCCTCAGATCCAGAATCGGTCTGAGCGACCCAACCCTTTTTGGCACGAGAAAATACCGGCTGTAAAAGCCTGACTCGCTCATAGAATGGGGAACCGGTTCTATAGCCCCTTCGCACAGCAGTGTGGCTATCTCCGCTCGAAGTAGATGTGCTACTTCCTCGCTCACTCTCGTCTCCGTACACGCACAGAAGCGCGGAGGGCGGCGAGCGAACTGCAGAGTGTAGCCGTGCTTCACTGTTTTCAGCACCCATTCTGATACACCTGGAATGGCTTCCCACGCTCTCGCATGTGTCACACGGGATAGAACGGCCTCCGGGCTCGAAACGCCGCGCTTTGCGGGTTCGACGGCCTGTATAGGAGGGGCGGGCGCAGTGCGCGCGCTCTCTGTGCTGTGGGCCAGCCGATCGCTCGCGATGGCTGGCCGCCCTACACACTGTATCTCTGCCGCTTCGAGCAGGGAGTGGCTTGTGTGTGGCCTTACACTCGTCGTTCCGGCCACCTTGGGCGGAGAACAAATGGTGTGTGGCGCGGCGCATGGCGCCGGGGGCAGAATGTTCGCGAAAATGTGTGAGCGCGTTTGAGCGGGCACAACTCTTACGCGTGGAACATGACCGGTTAAGAGTGGCTGTGTGACAGCGCGTGTGGTGATTAGGCGTGGGCGCAAATAAGCGGACACGTGACCTAACTCTAGCACTCGAGCGGCCGGTGGCCGCTTTATGTGAGTGAGAGACACGGGATTTGTGGTGCTTGGGTGCAGGGGTGAACACAAAAGTGGGCACGTTTACTGCATTTGAAAACACATACGGCGTGAGCCGTGCAACCAGAAAAAAGGCAACTTCGTGATTTCTCTGGTTCGTCATAAAAACGGCGGTTGTAGACAGGCGAGAGGGCAGTTTTGCCGGCTCGTTTGCTAAGTGAGAGCCATCTGCAGCAGCCACAGGAGTGGGGGCTGACAGGAAGAAGAGTTTTGACGGTGGTCCGACCACGGCGGGACTTAACCGTCGCTTCCCCCCTCTGCTAGGAGGACTTTGGAGGGGCTACAGTTGGAAACAGGCGAGAGGGCGAGTTCGCCGGCTCGTAGGCTGCGTGGAAAACATCTGCAGTAGCCACAGGAGTGGGGACTGACAGGAAAAACAGAGTTTTAACGGTGGTCCGGCCGCAGCGGGACTTAACCGTCTTTTCTCTCCTTATGTATAGACGTCCAAAAATACTCGAGCACCACGTGGTGCGAGTTAGCTTTCTGTATGTAAGAAAAGCTGGCCGCGAGCCCGGGGAAGCGGGCAGTAAAACATTTTTATCTGCCGCGAGAGCTGGGCTCGAACTCGGGTCTCCGGCGTTTCAGCCGCTGATTTTGCCACTGTTCTACCGGGAGGGACACAATAGCGTTCAGTTAGCGCGAGCATACAGCAGTACGTCCTCGTGCTTGTTGGCAGTCGTGCGTGCATAAAAGACAGGCTCGTTACTGCAATAGTAATATTTCCAGCCGCCTGAACTGGAGAGGGGGCTGAGAAATGCTAGAGAATGGCGGTTCGTCCGGCCACAGCGGGACGAAAACACCCTCTGTTAATTTCCCGGTGAGTGCGGCGCGCGCACGTGCGCGCGCGCTGAACGTGCTCGTGACCGAGCGCACTCACATTCCTTGTGAACGGCGCAATCTGCACGGTCCAAGAGGGGGGAGTGCGGGTTCGTTGGAGAGCATATGTCAGCGTCATGTCTTATGACGGCGTATGTTTGCTGGCGTGCGTGTCTTAACAGGCTCGTGTACAGCAATATGAACAATTCCAGTCGCCTGAACTCATGAGGGGACTGAAAAATGTGCGCGAGGGTGGAACAGCTCTCTTGTAACGTAAAGAGAGCTGCAGGACCGTGCATTTCTGCCATCCCTTGTATATAAGCGGCGCGTCAGCGCGGCATGAACAGAGGGGGGAGGAGGCTCGCTCCGAGACCGTTCATTTCTACCATCCCTTGCAAGCGGCGCGTTAGCGCGGCATGAACAGAGGGGGGAGGAGGCTCGCTCCGAGACCGTTCATTCCTACCATCCCTTGAAAGCGGCGCGGTGGTGCGGCTTGAATAGAGGGGGAGAAGGCTCGCTCCGAGACCGTTCATTCCTACCATCCCTTGTAAGCGGCGCGGCTTGAACAGAGGGGGAGGAGGCTCGCTCCGAGACCGTTCATTTCAACCATCTCTTGTAAGCGGCGCGGTGGCGCGGCTTGAACAGAGGGGGGGAACAGCGGAGTGATGTCGTCATAAAACTGCTCGAGTCGAGCCCGCAGGGTCGACATAGAGAGTTCCTCACACTCGGGGCATTCGCCCGCGAGGAGTGCGGCGGCGGCGTGGTCACGGCCCAGACAGAGAGCGCAGACACATGGCGGTCTCTGGTGCTGAGCTGCACGTGGCACGAGCCGCAGGTGGAACGAGGCGTTTTGATAAAAACGCTCGTGCTCTTTTATGAAACGTGTGACGCAACGGCGAGAACACGTGCAATGAAAGGATATAATGCTGCCGGATAGCAGAGCAGGCACGGATGGCTGAAGGTGGCGCGATGCTGCCGGCTTCTCCAGGCGCTGTCCTCTGCTTGCTCGTCTGCACGATCACGGCGGCGGGTTCCAGATCCAGCGATGCGAAGGGCTTCGCTGAAGAAAAGAAAATCGAATATGCAGCCCGTGAGCCCTGCTTATATACACGTGGCCACGCCCCACCTGTAGGCAAATGAAGCCAGGTGGGCGCGAAGCGCCCTCATTGGTCGCCACGTCACGCGGGCTCACCGATAGGCTGCTGCAGTTGCCAGCAGAGCAGCCAATAGCACGCTGGAATAGCCTGCTATGGTCTGCCAGGCTGCCGCACTGCGTTGACAATGTTACAAAATTAAGGATAATTTTGGGTTTTTCAGAAATCTCGAAGAAAGAATACTTTCCCGTAGCGTAAGGAACTTACGCAATACGAGAGAACCTCTCGTAAGAGAACTGCTTGTTTTAATATTACAGGCTCTGTGATTCCACAGAGGCAAATCAATTTGCGTATGACTGCCTCAAGAGCAAGACATTGACAAATAGTTATACATTGCATCATAAGCCCCGCCCACTAACATTAAGTCGCTTAATGGCTGATATTTGCCTACACTGGATTTGAGCGTCAAATATTAAGCCCATTATAATCACTGATGCTGTCTACACTGAACACATACAGATACATGTACAGTTTCTTACATACAGTACTCCATGCGCTTGAGTCTGTCGGCAACAGGACAAATGGAAGAGTTACAGAACATTTCATTTTTGGGTGATAATCCATGGCATGACCCCTTTAACATTCATAGAACCTTTTCTTTGCACAAAATGTTATTTATAGTAAAAAAAAAAAGCTCTTTAGATTTTCAAAATGCTCTTCACAGCAAGAAAAAAATAGTCCTTTTAAGAACTGATCACTGAAAGGTACTTTGGGGAAGAAAAAATTGTTATTTTGGCATCGTTGAGGGGAAAAATACTTTTTATTATGACTTTTTATAATAAAAACCTTTCAGTGTACTACAGCATGCAGTTTTTTCATACATTCATTCATGATAAAAAAAGAGTGCACAGATCCCACTCATCTGACAGAAAACATTCTTACACACATTGGCCCTCATTTATCAAAAGTGCGTACACCAAATTTCCAGCGTACACCTGGCGTACACCCAAAACCACGGTGACTTTGAGATTTATCAATATGGACGTTGGCGTACGTCACGCTCAAATCCTATGCCAGCTCAGGAGGTGGTGTACGCACGTTTTGAGTTAGTGCAAACATGCGCAGAAAAACGTACTCGGTTACTTAACGTAACCTCGGTTCCCTGAGATAAGGGAAGGAGTACTGCGTCTTAAGACGCCATGGGTAGGTTCTCCTACTCTCGAATATACTGAAGTAATTGTAAAATCACGCAGTGCTACTGCCCAGTCAAAACAGTGTCGAGACATCTCGCACGCTATTGGCTGGCCAGTGGGAACTGCATGAACCAATGGCAGAACAGCGTAATCTGAGCGAACCAAAGGGCACAAAGCCCGCGAAGCTGAGCGCAAGAGCCCGCGAAAGGGGCATATAAAATACGCTGTAACTGTCAAAAACGTCAGGTTAAATCGACTGAAGCGACGATCACCCGAGTCAGCGCCATAGCACGGCCGTCTACGCAGTACTCCTTCCCTTATCTCAGGGAACCGAGGTTACGTTAAGTAACCGAGTACGTTCCCTTTCGAACGGTCAGTTCGTACTGCGTCTTAAGACGCCATGGGAACCTGTAAAATCCCGCCGTGCTATGATAAGCGCAGTGACATGTACTCCCTCAAGTTTGAACACTTATTAGAAAGGGCTCAAGACTAGAGTTACTGACACATCATTTATATTAATAATATATATGTACACACGTCTTATACTACTGGGCTCATAGAGGCCGGTAACTATAAGGAATGTGTAAGCATTGAAGCATATGAAGGCCCCAATGCCAACTTATGACGGGGACGGGCTTACAAGGCCGTCTGATATTCGTTAGGCCGTCTTAGTATTTTTATACAGCGAGGACTTGTGCCTGCAGTGCAGGGACATCCAGACTGAAGAATCTGGTTAAAGTAGATGGTGAGGACCAACCTGCCGATCTACAAATGTCACCCATAGAAAACTCCACTAGACCACGCCCAAGAGGAGGCCATGCCTCTGGTGGAGTGAGCTTTGACACCTATGGGGCATTGGAGGCCCATAGTGTCATATGCTAACGCTATCGCGTCCACTAGCCATCTGGCTAGGTTTTGTTTGGTGACCGGAAGTTCCTTAGTTCGGTCACCAAAACTTACAAAGAGCTGCTCCGACTGTCTAAAGTGGGAGGACCGCTCAATATATGCTCTAAGCGACCTAACAGGGCCGAGCAGGTGTAACTGTCTCTCATCCTCCGAAGTGGGGAGGGCAGAGAGAGTGATTACCTGTGCTTTGAACGGTGTTGAAAGCACTTTAGGTACATAACCATGCCCTGGTTTGAGGATGACTTTAGAATCGCCTGGGCCAAATCTAAACATGATGCGTTCACAGATAACGCTTGAATGTCACTGACACGCTTAACAGATGCCAGTGCTAGTAGCAGGGCAGTTTTCAGCGAAAGTGGCTTTAATTCAGCCGTCTGCAGCGGCTCGAAGGGAGGTCTTTTTAGTGCTCTTAGGACTAATGAAGGTCCCAGGATGGCACCGTAGGAGGGAGAAGGGGGTTAAGCCTCCTGGCTCCTTTTAAGAATTTTATGACCATGGTGTGTCTGCGTACTGATTGGCCAGCTATAGGCGTATGAGATGCGGCGATAGCTGCCGTGTAGACTTTGAGTGTGGATGGAGTGTGTCCTGCATCCAACATCTCTTATAGAAAAACAAGAATTGTGATATCTCGCATGACACTGGGTTATAGTTCCTGACTGAACACCAGTCAGAGAACACTGACCATTTAAGGGCATAGAGACGTCTAGTAGACGGAGCTCTAGCTTCACTGACGGTGCTCAAGACACTCACTGGGAGGTTCTTGAGCCCCCCTTGAGTTGCCAAACATGTAACGCCCACAATTTTGGGGTGGGGGTGCCGGATTGTCCCGTTCGCCTCAGAAAGGAGATCTTTCCTTAGGGGAACTGGCCATGGGGCTGCTGATAGTAACTGAATCAACTCGGGAAACCTGATGTGGGTTCGCCAGAGTGGAGCCACTAGCAGGAATGTGTGCTCTCATTCCCTGATCCTTTTTAAAATTTGGGGAATGAGCGGTACTGGTGGAAAAGCATAAAGTATGCAGCTGGGCCATTTGTGGGCCAGCGCATCCTTGTTCTTTGAAAAATAGATTGGGCAATGACAGTTGTCTTCGGAGGCGAAGAGGTCGACCTCTGCCCTCCCAAAAACACTCCATATCATTTGAACCATTTAGGAATGGATGGCCCATTCCCCCGGGGACACAAGGCCCCTGGAGAGCATGTCTGCTCCCTGGTTCAGTCTGCCTGGCACATGCACTGCTTTTTAGTGAATGTAATTTGCCTTTTGCCCATAGGAGGAGATGTCTGACCTGTTGGTTGAGCCATCTCGACCTGAGCCCGCCTTGGCGGTTTATGTAGGAGATCACAGTCGTGTTGTCCGTGCGGACTAGAACATGGTGACCTGAGAGACGTGGTAAAAAAGTCTTGAGGGCTAGCACTACTGCCAGCATTTCTAGGCAGTTTATGTGCAACCGTGACTCCGTGCTCGACCATGAGCCGAAGGCCGGTTCGCCCTCGTACAGAGCGCCCCAAACTGAGTTGGAGGTGTCCGTGGTGACCACCACCCGTCTGGAAACTGTTTCCAAGTGACCACGGGGCCAGGGCTTTGACACAGCCGCGGCCCACTTTGATCCAAAGCTGGCCTGAATGCCACGCTTGGGAAGGAACCCGTGATTTCAGCCAGTACTGCAGGGGGCGCATGTGCTTCATACCCAGCGGAAGTACTGGAGAAGCTTTTGCCATTAGGCCTAGCATTCTCTGAAATTTTTTAGGGGTGTGTTGGTTCCCATTTTGAATGAACATGCAAGCTGCTGTGTAGTCAGAGCGCGTTCGTCCAATAGCCACGCCCTCATTTGGGCTGAGTCTAAAATCGTTCCCAGGAAGGAGGTTCTCTGCCTGGGAAGCAATAAGCTCTTGGCTGTATTTATTCTGAGACCCAGGCATTCTAGATGGCTGAGTAGCATAGATTTGTGAGATTTTATTTCTTCCTCTGACTGGGCCAGTATGAGCCAGTCGTCGAGGTAGTTCAGAATGCGCATTCCCGCTTGTCTTAAGGGGGAGAGAGCTGCATCCATGCACCTCATGAAAGTGCGGAGGGCCAGGGACAGGCCAAATGGCAGGACTGTGTACTGATAAGCCTTCCCGTCGAACGCGAATCTCAAAAGACTCGCCTTTATGGCGGTAAAATGCAGGGAACACGCATTAAGCAGACTCGTAGTTTACAATCATTGCATGAAAAAAACATTCAGAACAGTATGTTTTTCTCCCTGACCGGAACAAAAAACGGGCCGTGAGGAGACTCAGAGTCTTTTGGGAGGCGGACCGGCTTGGGCGGGACTCAAACCTCCTCTCTTCCTGATCAGCCTGTCAGGGCTGCTTTCTGTGTTCAGTTTTGTCAGCATTCTGAAAGCTATTTGATAAGGGCTCTGTTCAGATGTCCGCCGGTTGGTTTGTGTTTGTGACACTGTGCGGACAGCACTTATGTGTAGCGGAGCACACTTGTAGTGGGCGCGCGCTAAAGAGCGAAAATCTGTGAGAACAGTGCTTATGTGCAAGGTGCACGTATTTTAGTAAGGTCGTTGTTAAAACAGCATTGGTGTACAGGCGAGCATGTTTGACAACAGGCTAGTTGACTGCAATATTTACATCTCCAGTCGCCTGAACTGAGGGGATTGAGAGAATGTAAAGGAAGTCTGTGGTGGTAATCCAGCCACAGCAGGACTTTTGAGTGGTTCTATAGCGCTTAATTAACAGTGCATAGGGGTACACCCTATGTAGGGGACACACTGCCTGCAGTCATAACAGAGGAAAAAACTCTTAATTGTTTATTAGGATCGCCGTTAATACAACGTTTTGTGTACAGGCGTGCATGTTTTATAACAGGCTCGTTTACTGTAATGGTGAACCTCTCCATTCACCTGAATAGGGGACTGAGAGAAGTGGTGGAGTGCTTGGCCACCATTCACTAAATTGAGACTCACTGAGAAACCTGTGAGAGCGGGGCTCGAACCGGCAACCCTGTGTGCAAAAGTGCACCGTAACAGCAGAGGGCGTGGCTATGCCGTAAGTCGCGCTCTCAACTGTGTTTGGTATGTAGGGTGTGCGTGCTTCATAACAGGCTCGTTTACTACACTGTTGAACCTCTTCAGTCGCCTGAATAGGGGACTGAGAGAAGTGGTGGCGTGCTTGGCCACCATTCACTAAATTGAGACTCAATGAGAAACCTGTGAGAGCGGGGCTCGAACCAGCAACCCTGTGTGCGAAAGTGCACGTAACAGCAGAGGGCGTGGCTATGACGTAAGTCGCGCTCTCGGCGGTGTTTTGGTTTGTAGGGGGGGCGTGCTTCATAACAGGCTCGTTTACTACACTGTTGAACCTCTTCAGTCGCCTGAATAGGGGACTGAGAGAAGTGGTGGAGTGCTTGGCCGCCATTCACTTAATTGAGACTCCATGAGAAACCTGTGAGAGCTGGGCTCGAACCAGCGACCCTGTGTGCGAAAGTGCACGTAACAGCAGAGGGCGTGGCTATGATGTAAGTCGCGCTCTCGATGGTGTTTTGGTTTTGTAGTGTGGGCGTGCTTCATAACAGGCTCGTTTACTACACTGTTGAACCTCTCTAGTCGTCTGAATAGAACTGAGAGAAGTGATAGAGAGTGAAAAAGGCGCAGGGCTTGGCCGCCATTATGCGCTAGACAGCAATGACGTAAGTCACGCTCTCGATAGTGAGCGCGCGCTGAGAGAGAGAGGGAGCACGCGCTGCCGCTGTAGAAAGCGGAGTCTGTAACGGCCGCGCTCTCAATATCTCCAGCAGTCTGAGAGCGAGTAATGCGGGAAGCTCCGGCATTAGTTCGCTCGTCCACTCTGGCATTCTCTGTCCGCGGCGCTTCTTAGCGCGGCCCGAGTGAGAGAAGAGGAAGAGCGAGACGTTGGTAATCGTGCGGATTCGTCTTCCTCATTGCCGCCGAATGAAACCAAGCCCTCAGCGTTGAGCGGAGGGAGCAGGTCCGATCGAGGGAAAGTCACAGGGGAAACGTCTCTCTGAGGTGAATACGAGTCACGCGGGCACTGGGCCGACGTGAACTCGCTAGCCTCGGTATACTCAGCCCTCTGGCTCCGCCGTTCTTTCCCGCCGCGGCTCGGGCGGAAAGGGGAACGGGAGAGCGCGAGGGCCGGGGTCGCGCTCTGAAAAGAGCGCTATCCGCGAACGGAGGGAGGAAATGGGCATACCCTCGCAGTGAGAGCAGCCGGACCCGGCGAGAGCAGCGTCCGCGTGGGCCTTGCCCAGACAGATCACGCACCCGTCGTGGTTATCCTCCTAGTGCAGGTAAGTACTGCACACAAGTGATATGTTTTTCTCAGTATTGTACAGAAAGGATACACCGTAGTGTTTCACCAAAGAGCGCAGGGGAAAGGCGTGACAGCTCGCGGGATCGCTGGCGATTTGAGCGCGCTGAAAAATACAGCAGGCCGCTGACTCTCGCAGGACGTCCGGGCTGGTTAGTTCGCTATTCCGCTGCAGGCTCGTCAATTCACGGTGAAGGTGGTGTAGTTCGAGTTTATCAGCGAGGACCGTAGATCGTCGCTGAAGGAGATTAATCTGACGTTTTTGACAGTTACAGCGTATTTTATATGCCCCTTTCGCGGGCTCTTGCGCTCAGCTTCGCGGGCTTTGTGCCCTTTGGTTCGCTCAGATTACGCTGTTCTGCCATTGGTTCATGCAGTTCCCACTGGCCAGCCAATAGCGTGCGAGATGTCTCGACACTGTTTTGACTGGGCAGTAGCACTGCGTGATTTTACAATTACTTCAGTATATTCGAGAGTAGGAGAACCTACCCATGGCGTCTTAAGACGCAGTACGAACTGACCGTTCGAAAGGGAACAATTCCTATGCAATCCCCCCCCCCCCCCCCCGTTTCCCCCCGTTTTGATTGTTTTATAGTAATAAAAATTATTTTGTTCAGTTAGAGAACAGACACAATTAAAAACTGAACTGAGCAATAATAACAGTATACGACGGAAGATTCAGTTTCAAAGCTAAATGTAAAAGTGCCCATTTAAGCGAGTTGTCATTGTACTGTTCTGTTTTTGTGTTTTTCATTAAGAATAATATTAAACACACCATTCAAGCAATTTGCTCCCAAATTGGTGCTCATTCTAAAGTGAAAGTATAATCCGCCCGGCCGCACGGGAATTCATAACGGTGCGCATTATAAGCAGCCTAGCGCCATTCTTTGTGAAAGATAAAGATAGAAATGCGCACAGGACACAAAAACCTTGCAAAAATGATATACGATCCGCCTAATCCCGGCCAAAACACAGAGATGTCGATTCGCACGGGACTAATGTTATCACAGGACCTCAGTGTTTGGTGAAATATGGTAGGTCATTTGCGGGGGAATTTTTACTTCACATATCACAGACATTCTCTGCAATTATTACAGATATAGTAATTATAAACTTCAGTGTTTATTTTTGTGCAACATGGACTTCAAGGTTTAATTTGTGTGACTTTACCAAAGCATTTGATTTGTAGGCATATGTATCCCTCCAGTTGCGAGCCTGTGCTCTTTACCTGACGTTTCAGGGACTGGGACTGAAAATAATTCAAACTGAAAAAATAATAAAAATGACATTCTTCTTCTTTTAAATAATAATAAAATAAATAATAATAATAATAACGACATTCTTCTTCTAAATAACAATAAGCATCATTAATAATACAAATCTTAATAATAATAATAATAATCTTACAAATTGCCATGCAATTATATTAATGTGAATGAATGGTACTCCACATCACATCATCATGACTATTGTACACCCCAATACATGTGATGTGATATGAAATTAAATGCTAATTATTTCAAAACACGTGCTGTAAAATAATGAATTGTGATAGGTAATTTCTCATCCAAACAGCTATTTAAACTGGATTTCCACCGTACATCTTTTTGTGGGCGCCTTTAATCCCACTCTTTAAACTCCCAAATAAAACAATTTAGTTTTTTTTCCACTTCCCTGGTGATGGTCTCGATCTCCACGTCAGAGAAGTTTCGCTTCTATGCCGTCTTCCGAGTGTCCATGGCGTAAAATGAGGGCGTGGGGAGGAATATATAGGGGCGTGTTATTCTAATGACGATCGTTTTCAGCCGCGGCATTTATCAAGGGCAGGTTTTGCGTACGCCTGGATTTCAGAGGTGCGCACACTTTCGTAAATCAGGCGGTGAGAGGAGTGTAAGCATAATCTTACGCCAATATATACGCCCGTTTCTACGCAAGATTGATAAATGAGGGCCATTGTGTTTTCCGGATTTATGGGGACTTTCCATAGACATAATGATTTTTTTATACTATACAATCTGTATCTTCTCTCCCCTTAACCCTATATCATCTAAACCTTAAACCTACCCATCACAGAAAACTTGCAGCATTTTTACATTTTCAAAAAACATCACTTGATAAATCAAATAAATCAACTTGATTTATTTGTTTTCCTCATGGGGACCAAAAAATGTCAAATGACATTTTGTCCCCATAACATAAGATTTATCATGAGTCACACACACACACACACACACACACACACACACACACACACACACACACACACACACACACACACACACACACACACACACGCGTCAGGTGCCCTTTGAAACGTACTAAAATGAAACCTGAGCGGTTAAAAGAGGGAAATGATGCCCAGAGGCATTACAAAGGCCCTTCCTGAGTAATCAAATATAGGTTTGTGTGAATAATTTAGAAGTTACAACGAAAAAAGGGTAGATCCACCACATCCGGAAGACTGAACAATAGTTAAAACACTGTTTAGTCTAAACAAATACATAAAAAACCAAAATAAGTGAGCTCACAAAATGCATTACACTTTCATTGAAAGTATGAGCTGATGCACTGAACAGAGAAAAGAAAAATAAGAAAATCACATCTAATATGGTAAATGCTCCTGACAGCATGTGCATTGGGTGGGAAGTCACTAACAGTTCACATATCATATCCTGTCATGGACATGCCAGTCACTGTGTCATCATGTCATAGATGAGCCAGACGATGAATTATATGTCGTATTATATGTCTTAATTTCACTCATACTAAGGGCCCTATTTTAATGATCTAAGCCTATGGTCTAAGTTCACTTAGGCCGTGTGTCCACCAAAGCGTTTTTAGCCAGCTGAAAATGCTTGGTGCTCTACTGAAAATGCCTTGCTGTGAGCACTTGAGAGCGTTTTTTCAGTTGAGACACTTTGCTTGGAAGTATTACTGGTATCTCATTTCACAGATAGTTGTTTTTTTTGTTTTGTTTCTATATAAAAATGTGGATATAATGCAAAAAGTATTTGCTCTGGCTCTTGTTTTAAATTATTTTGTTCCGTTATTATGCTTGTTTTCACCTTTTCGTTGTACACACAGAATGTGGCGTACTGGCGGTGGGTCAATGTTGTATTTGTCCCGCCCCTCCTCTACTGTGATTGGTCAGCTGGGTAAAAGTGACAGTAATGAGTGCTGCGATTTAGTCAAAGTTGAACATTCTTCAACTCTCGGCGACAGTTAAAAATGAGTGTGAAATAGATGCTCAGTGCCTCATTACGCTCATGGCGTTCTAAAAACGCGGCGCTCCCATTGAAAACAATTGGATACGCTAACCAGTAACGTGAAAAAATGCTTTGGTGGACACACGGCCTTACTGTACATTCACACTGCCGCCGGCGAGAGCGTCAAACTTCGCTCTGGCCACCCTGCCAACGACGCTGTAGAAAGATTTGTGGACGTGCTGCCGCTCTGACGTAGATCGAATGCTTGGTCTTTATTTACACTGTAATTAAGAGGGCTGCAAAGCAAACAATCATGTTGTTCGGTATTTCTGCAAACTGAGCACAGGTAGGGTATAACCGTATAAGATAACCTCATGAAATCATTTAAATGTGAAAGTAAAAAGAACTTAACATGTTTGCTTACGAAATAAACCAATTAAAAGCCATTTGTGTGGAGTGGCTTTTGTGTGCATGGTTAAAGGGTTAGTTCACCCAAAAATGAAAATTATGTAATTAATTACTCACCCTCATGTCGTTCGACACCCGTAAGACATTCGTTCATCTTCGGAACACAAATGAAGATATTTTTGTTGAAAGCTGATGGCTGAGAAAGGCCTCCATTGACATTCAGTACATTTACACTCACAAGACCCATAAAAGGCACTAAAAACGTCCTTACAAAGTCCATCTCACTACAGTGGCTCTACAATAATTTTACGAAGCGACGATAATAGTTTTTGTGCGAAAAAAAAAATCAAAATAACGACTTTATTCTACAAGTTCTTATCTTCCTTGTCGGCCTCTGCCGTGAAACTCACGAAGCACCACGACGCAAGCGCGAGAATATGACGTAGCGCCGGTGTTCGGGAATCCATAAAATGCACACTTTAGTCACATTTTGAGCACTACGCCGAGACCTAAAGCACGATCAATGTAGAATTCAACAGCTTAGATACGGCGCGTCTTCCCCTGCTTGTTGTAAACAAATCTCCTCGCTTCTGGGTCACGTGTCCGAACGCTGGTTCTGCGTCATATTCTCGCGCATGCGTCGTGGTGCTTCATGAGTTCACGGCAGAGGCCGACAAGGAAGACAAGAACTTGTAGAATAAAGTCGTTATTTAGATTTTTTTTCCGCACAAAAACTATTGTCATCACTTCATAAAATTATTGTAGAGCCACTGTAGTGAGATGGTCTTTGTAAGGACGTTTTTAGTGCCTTTTATGGGTATTGTGAGTGTAAATGTACTGAATGTCAATGGAGGCCTTTCTCAGCCATCAGCTTTCAACAAAAATATCTTCATTTGTAGTAATTAAGTAAGTAATTAATGACATCATTTTCATTTTTGGGTGAACTAACCCTTTAAGTGCTAGTTTAATTTCAACATGTAGTTTATAGGAAACGTTTACTAGCATTGGTCTATAATTAACATTAATTTGTGTACAGCCTACATTACAATAACTGTCCTTGAAGTGCAGGATTAATGCAATTTGTCAAATCGGTGTTGTTTTGAGCAAATTAATTGTATTCCCGCTGAAAAACAAGCGTTTTTCTTCTACACTTCTACATTCCGTTTTGTTGCCGCCCGGTTACCACCGAACAGCGTCATAGCTCATTACCATAAAGTTAAGCTGATTTCAACTCTTCTCGATGGCTAAATCGTCCAAGACGCGCTGCGCCGCTCTCGCCGCCAGCTCCCATTGAAAATGAATGACTTCCGGCCACTTTGACGCTCTCGCTGGCGGCGGTGTGAACGCACAGTTAGGGTGTGTCCGAATCCACTTTTATTAGTTTAATGACGGAAAAAATGGTCTTCGCGCCCGGCACATGGTCTAAAAGGGTTGCCCCTATTCTCTTAATGAGTCATAGGTGTGTTTTGAGCATAACGTGCAATAAACCAATCAGAGTCTCATCTCCCATTCCTTTAAAAGTTGCGCTCGCGCCATGGCGATTTCGCTATTTACGTGGCGGAATTTGCAAGTGGAAAAACTGAACGCTTATCTAGCGAGGAAACGGATCTGCTCGTGCACGAGATTAAAGTGCGCGAGCAGACCATCTACGGGAGAAGCCAGATTCCACCAAAGCTCCCTGAGCATTTGAATCCTTTAATTTTTCATATTTAAATATGTTTGTGTGCTGCTGCGCATCCCTGTGTGTGTAATAAGCAGAGTGTAAGCGTGTTGTACACCCGCCTATAGGTGCATATTACTAACGCGCCCTTTAAATAAAAAATACTGCATTTTCAGTTGCCTTTAAATCGCAATGCGCCAACAATGCGCCTGAACACACCTTGTTTTCAGACCAGCGCGCCCAATGGCGCACAAATGGGCTCAAATGCATTTGCTATTTAAACAACGTGGCGCTGGATGTGAAAATGATAACTGCGTCGGGCTGAAACTACCAAAAAACACTTGCGTCAAGCCTAGCGCTGCATCGCGCCAGGTGTATGAAAGGGCGATGAAATGTCATTGACGTTTTAATAAGGCTACTTGTCCGGGCGGGCAAGTAAAATTCTCTTTCACTTGCCCCTTCAAAAAATACGGACAGCTTTAATGTCGAGCCCTGGAACTATCCCTTTAAATCAGTGGTCTCAAACTCAGTTCCTGGAGTTTTTGCACAGTTCTCTGCACAGTCTTGCTCCAACCCTGATCAAACCGGATCCAGCTAATCAAAGTCTTCAGGATTACTAGACTGCGTCCGAAAACTGGAAAATGCTGCCTTCAGAGTAGGGCTGCATGATTTGGGGAAAATATCTAATTGCGATTATTCTGTTTAAAATTGCGATTGCGATTTAAAATGCGATTGTTATTATTTTTTTATTTTTACAGATGAAAAGTGCGTATATAACATTTTGTGTTTATATATTAATATGGCTAATAATAATTATTGCTTTATATATTATATATATATATATATTTTATATTATTGCTTAATAAAAATAAGAAATATTACTATTACAATAACAATAAATTTTTACTAGAAAACTTATTTTACAAAAAATTATTTTGGGTTACCTGTTAATATGCAGACAGCCTATGACTAAAAATCATTTGAAAGGCCTAAGGATTTATTGTAAAAATATATTATAAAAATCTGTGCTTTTTATCTGTGATATCAATTTCTTTAAGTCTATGTCTTTAATATGAAATATGAGCCTCTTATGCATCCACTGTTGGGATTAAAACTCCTGTACATTGAAGAAAAACATATGGATTGTCAAACTTTTGGGTAGAAAATAAGAAGAAACCACATCAGCATCACATCATTTGTTGGACAACAGGTTTATGAACACTTCACACTGCTAGTTTGTGAAGATGTTTGACACGTGTTGCTTTTTTAAGCGTTAGCTATAATAAGCGACTCAAACTCGCAGTCTTTGAGACGGAACAGTGTTTACCGATCACAGAGCCGCTCTTCACTGACACACTGGGTATTTATTTATTTTATAAAAATCACAGCCTTTGCGCTTTCATAATCGCACATAACTCAAATCGCAATTGCGGTTCGATTTCGATTAATCGTGCAGCCCTACTTCAGAGGATACATTTCAAGGTAGGAGGGCATCAAGGCACGTCCGAATCCAATGTTAGCTTCACTTCCTGCCTCCTGAGAAACCTTCATCTGATCGAGTTTTGAAGGCAGCATAGATGTATCTTTCGCTGCCTTTGATATCCCACAATCCTGTGTGTTCCATTCGGTGAAAGTTGAGCTAGAAAAATAAATATAGCATTTGAAAGGTGCGGTTGCTGGTCAGTTTGTGTGTAAATGTACGTTTTTGACCAACATTTTCCACTTCTGATGTAATTTCTAGCGAGAAATTACTATTGTAGTACACTCTAAAAAAAAAGGTTCTATTTGGCACCAAAAAAAGGTTCTTGGCTCGTAATCATAGGGGAACCTTTTTAAGTGCTATATAGCACCAAATTTGGTGCTTCAGTGGTTCTTCAGCGGTTCTTCAGAGGTTCTTCACCGGTTCTTTGACAAAGGTGCATAGCATCATAGCACCGCTAACTAAGGTGCTATATAGCACCGCTACCATATACAGAACATGTTAAGATATGGTGCTATATAGCACCAAAAGTGGTTTATTTTGCTGCAGATCATTAAACTGTTATGCTGCCTTAGAAGTCCATGTTATGTCAACTACCCATTTATATAAATACTACTGTGAATACATCAATGCACATCCTGATCTTGATTCCTGATGACCAGTTCAACAAACGTACACAAATCTTTCTGACTGTGGAAGAAGCGAGGGGGCGGACTGACTTTTTTCCTCTAACACAACCAAGCTCTGTCCGATCTTATAAGAAAACGTACTACTGAGCTCAAAGTTTCCATGACAACCATCACAAGTCTAATGTGATGTTTTGGGAACTTAAAAAAAGAGGTGCTTTGGAAGTCTTCAACCATATGGATGAATAACAAGTTGAAAAGGGAATGTGAGAGCATGAACCTTAAAATGTACCAACACGAGCTGTGAAAGAGCCAGCACACTTAGTACTGTATTTGACAAGCCAAACGTACATTTACGAAACAAAGCAGCCTCGCTCTGGAAGACATGACTAGTGCGAGCTGGAGTACATTTGATTGACAGTGCTTACTGTGTTTGTCAATTCTGAGTCAAGCTTGGAAAGACAAGGCTCATTTTAGAAAACCGCTAGTCAAATAAATGCTGTGGCATTTAATCACGAACTTTTAATGAAAAAATTCACCTACGATGCAAAAAATCTTCAGAAATGTAATTTGTGTGAAGTAATTTTTTAAATGAGCTAACCTGAGGCATTAAACGGGACCAGTATTGTGAAAATGCAGTTCATTTAAAGGGTTAGTTCACCCAAAAATGAAAATTATGTCATTAATTACTCACCCTCATGTCGTTCGACACCCGTAAGACATTCGTTCATCTTCGGAACACAAATGAAGATATTTTTGTTGAAAGCTGATGCTGAGAAAGGCTTCAGACAGGCCTCCATAGGGATTCAGTTCATTTACACTCACAAGACCCATAAAAAGGCACTAAAAACGTCGTTACAAAGTCCATCTCACTACAGTGGCTCTACAATAATGTTATGAAGCGACGACATTAGTTTTTGAGCGAAAAAAAAATAATCAAAATAACGACTTTATTCTACAAGTTCTTGTCTTCTGTGTAGGCCTCGGCCGTGAACTAACGAAGCACCACGACGCATGCGCGAGAATATGACGCAAACCGGCGTTCGGACACGTGACCCAGAAGCGAGGAGATTTGTTTACAACGAGCAGAGGAAGACGCGCCGTATCTAAGCTGTTGAATTCTACATTGATCGTGCTTTAGGTCTCGGCGTAGAGCTCAGAATGGGACTAAAGTGTGTATTTCATGGATTCCCGAACGCCGGCGCTACGTCATATTCTCACGCATGCGTCGTGGTGCTTCGTGAGTTTGCGGCAGAGACAGACAAGGAAGACAAGAACTTGTGGAATAAAGTCGTTATTTTGATTTTTTTTTTCGCTCAAAAACTATTGTCGTCTCTTCATAACATTATTGTAGAGCCACTGTAGTGAGATGGACTTTGTAATGACGTTTTTAAGTGCCTTTTATGGGTCTTGTGAGTGTAAATGTACTGAATGTCAATGGAGGCCTTTCTCAGCATCAGCTTTCAACAAAAATATCTTCATTTGTGTTCCGAAGATGAACGAATGTCTTACGGGCAGAGGTGGACAGTAACTAAGTACATTTACTTGAGTACTGTACTTAAGTACACTTTTTGAGTATCTGTACTTTACTGGAGTATTATTTTTTAGGGATACTTTTACTTTAACTTCACTACATTTTAAAGACAAATATCGTACTTTTTACTCCATTACATTTCTATTCTATTTCTCAAAGTCTTAAGTCGTTTCTGTAGCAGCTTTAAAAGTCAATGGATGATATTTTTCTTCTTTAAAAGTTTTTTTGTTGTTGTTTTTTTGCAGACAGCCTATCAGTAATCACTCTTGTATAGGGTCATGTGAAGTTTCCCAACATTTTTTGAACACTGATCAGTTTATAGCAAAATGGAAGAAGACAGTTCCTTGGCACAGTGTGTGCACCCATGGCTATACTTAAAAAGTATGTTTCAGTTTTCTCAAAAGATTAAAGATTAGTTTAGTTGGCATACACTTTGATGCATGTCTCATAAAATGTTCAAAAATGTAAATGTCTGGGAGAAAGAGAAGAGTAAACAGTTGGGAGAATATCGGATGCGTATCAGAGTATAGGGTCCATGTATTCAGCCTTAAAGTGACAGCAGCTTTGTAAAGAGCTTTATAACTTTTATACAAGAAATTGAAACTTTCAATACTTCTATAAAAGTTACAACACTCTATACAAATGTAAAGAAATGAGTTTAAGGCAGTCGTATGCTAGCATGTCGGATGGAGCATCACTGACTGGCTTAAACCACCATGATGGCATAGAGTGCATTTATACAACAATGCAACAATAATAAAATAATGCATTGACATAAAAAAGGAAATTTACTTTTGATACTTAAGTACTTTTAAAAACAAATACTTCTGTACTTTTACTTAAGTAAAAATCTGTTTTTAGAACTTTCACTTGTAACGGAGTAATATTTGACCTGTAGTACTTTTACTTTTACTCAAGTAAAAGAGTTGTGTACTTTGTCCACCTCTGCTTACGGGTGTCGAACGACATGAGGGTGAGTAATTAATGACATAATTTTCATTTTTGGGTGAACTAACCCTTTAACACAAAAGCACATCATAGTCACGAAGTGAATGTAAATACTTTGTTAGTGTGAATAGTGAAATATAACTCAGCTGTCACAGGAGTGTGACGTCTAAATGCTATGAAACAGTCCCCCATTGAGAAATCCAGGTCTATTCAGCACCATCTATTCTAAAGAAATCATTGACTGCACAATAGCACAAATTTTTTATGTTTTTGCAGACAAAATGAAAATCAGTGGGGTCCAAAATAACCCAGACACCACTGCCTTTCATTTTAGGGACAACAAAAAATAAAAATAAAATTATAGTTCCACAGACAAACGAAAGGCAAACAGGTTTGAAATAACATGAGGGTGAGTAAATGATGGCACAAATTTTAACTGTGTTTGCCCATAAAATGAAAGTCAGTGGGGTCCAAAATAACACAGGACACCACAGCCTTTCATTTTATGGACATTAAAAAAAAGTAAAATTTGTGTTAGTTCCACAGAAAAAAAAAAAGTCATACAGGTTTGAAAAGAATGAGGGTGAGTAAATGATGGCACAATTTGTAACTGTTTTTGCCCATAAAATGAAAGTCTTTTGGGTCCAATATAACACCAGACACCACTGCCTTACATTTTAGGAACAAAAAAAAGTCAAAAAAAATTTTCAGTTCCACAGACAAAAGAAAGGCATACAGGTTTGAAACGACATGAGGGTGAGTAAATGATGACATCATTTTCGGGGCTTGACATTAAGCCTTTTCATGTGCTTGTACTTCAGACAAGGAAATCGGTCATTCACAATAAACATTTGCTTTTCCAGAAAATTTTTTTGTGTGCTGTGTGCTGTGTACTGCGTGAGGCAAATGGGGGTCACACCAGATACTGACTGGTTTTCTGACCCCGCCCAATACTGTGAAACTGCACATTTAGAGTGGCCTTTTATTGTGGCCAGCCTAAGGCACACCTGTGCAATAATCATGCTGTCTAATCAGCATCTTGATATGCCACACCTGTGAGGTGGATGGATTATCTCGGCAAAGGAGAAGTGCTCACTAACACAGATTTAGACAGATTTGTGAACAATATTTGAGAGAAATAGGCCTTTTGTGTACATTGAAAAAGTCTTAGATCTTTGAGTTCAGCTCATGAAAAATGGAGGCAAAAACAAAAGTGTTGTGTTTATAATTTTGTTCAGTGTATATATATATAGTATATATCATTCTGGCGACTAAAAGTTACTAGCCAATGGCGATTCTGTTGCCACGGTGTGCGTAGAGCGTTGCTACATCACCAGACTAATCTTCGCAGAACTTTAGACTGTGTTGGAAACACAGACAGCAACAAGTCTGGGGGGGAAAATTTTCCTGGGACAAATTGTTCCGGGTAATTTCTGTGGAAACGGGGCTTAAGTGCAATGTAGTGTTATCAAAAATATAGATTTTTCTATACATATCAATACTAAAATATCTAAAATGCTTCCAATACTCATTTCCTACAGAACAGATACACGATACCAGCTGCTCTTTCCCGCTCTCTCTCATCTCTCCGACAGCGAGTTGACAAACAAACCCCCCTCCCTCACTCACTCATCTTATTGGTTCTGAATGAATATTGTTGCCGTTACAGGGCTTCAATTTTGCCGTGGGATTGCGTGTATTGCAAATAATTTGACTAATTCCCGCCGATTTTATGCTCACACCCAAAGTACACGCACATAAAGCCTCCTCTCCATACTAAATGTAGCTATTTTTCACTGCTTATTGCGCTTAAACAGTAACCTGACGTCCTCATACTCAGATTCTAGTCAGAATATGAGTCTGATACTGCTCCATTGGGCTATGGGGCATGTTTCAACCGAACCAGGAAAGAAAATGCCTCTTCACTAAATTGGCTAGACCTACAACCAACCAGAACAACGGAGTAAGTGACGTGTTGAGCGACGCATAGTTGTCAACAGAACTCAACTGCATGCATGCTGGAAGAAGTAGAAGAAGACGATGAGACGACCAACACAATCATCATTTTAGAGAGAAATAATAAAGGTGAATGCATATACGAACAAGTTCTCCGTTTAGGATTCGAACAAATTCAACCCAAGCGCTCTTTGGTTACATGGATGATTACGTTACTGTTGATCATCTGTCCATCATCGTATAAAGCCCGCCCTGACAATTTGATTGGTCCGAACAGCTCTGGTTCAAGCATAGTAGCTCCACAACGGATCAAGTCCAGATCGAACTTCCCGACCTCAAATGTTGTGGGCGGGGCTAAGTTCGGCTGGCATCCAGGCTACTTAAACAGTCAAATACACACAAAATAATGTTAAAATGCCGGTATTGGCGAGTATACACATAAACACAGTCCGTTATGTTTTTAGTGAACGTAAACAGTCGAGAAAGAAAATGCATGTGTAACAGTATAATGGATCTGTGCGTCAGGTCTTAAAGTGACAGCACCCTAATATCCCTGCTGCCAAATTATGACATAATATTAAATATATCTACATGGCATTTTTTCCCCATGGTATCGATGTCAAAATTGTGGCCAGTGAAAATGCTGAGTGGCTAGTAACTTTGGAAAACTAATAGCCACAGTGGCTGGTGAACAAAAAAGTTAATGTCAAGCCCTTTATATAACCACATCCAATTTTATCCATGTGACCCTGGACCAAAACCAGTCATAAGTCGCACGAAAATGAGAATTTTAGTTCTGCATTTACTCTCTCATGTGGTTTTTCGCGCGTCACACAATCATTTGGACGTCCCTGTTTACTACAGTATGCGCGTCATGGTAAATCTGTTCATCATAAACCATCGTTCGATATATCATTACACCCCTAATATTTAGATTTTTTTGCACAGATTACGGATTTTCAAATATCAGCCAAATATTGTCCTATCCTAACAAACCATACATCAATGGAAAGCTTATTTATTCAGCTTTCAGATGATATATAAACCTACATTTCAAGAAAATTACCCTTATGACCATTTTGTGGTCCAGGGTCACATATAGTACACTCTCACGTAAAGCGATAATTATTATATAACAATTCTCAACAGCTTTATTGCTTGTATCACAGCAAAATGAGAACTATATTATCGGCCAGCTCTGCTAAATTTGACTAAGACATGATGAGGATTATATTATAAACATTAAAATCATGATTTTCTGTAAAGCTGCTTTGAAACAATACTGTAAGTAGCACTATATGGATATATTTTGACTTCAACAAAAACATTTCTGCACATTTAAATCCCTCCACAAAGTCTCTGCCACATAGACGTCATAATTTTTTTTTGCTGTTGAATGTCATGTCATCAGACTTCCATCATAAAAAAAACATTCTTTGAGGGAACAAACACTGATTTTCGGTAAGGTTATGAAAAGGCATTATCAAAATGATAAGCAATGTCAGAGGTGCAGTGATATCTATCTCCGGTCAACTCATTTGCATGGGCGCAGGACCGTCCCCGTCTCCGACAGCTGGGCGGCCTCAGACTGCCGAGACGTAGACACAATGACCTCAGCGGGTGGCCACTGTCGTAGGCTCTGTGTTTCAGGGACATAAACATGTGATCTCATGAATATGAAAGAAAAAGCTGCCAGAGGGTTTGAAATGTGTTTGCCCAGCATGATACTGAATAACGCAGAGCCCCAAAAGGCTGAAGAGAGACGGAGAGAGAGGGAACGTGGGAGGCGATAAAGTCGCACTGTCTAAATAAAGGACGATGTCCTCTTCCTCCTCAGGCAGTTGAACTACTAACTGATATTCAATTCCTGAGCCAGCGCAATCGCAGTTCAAAACAGCCACTTCATTAAAGATGTGAATGAATTTTTAAGTGTTCTAGACTGAAGAATTCACTTTGAAATCATGCTCCATCAACAAACACACACTTGCACACAAAAGTGAAACTGAACTGGTCTGGAACACAACAGCAACATGCACGACAACATCAAGAGACTTTTTCATGCATATAGTAACCTGGACCAGCACAGAATTTGGATTAAAAGGCTTTACCGTTACCTGCCTTTAACCGTGTGAAACAACACGCCAACATGTGTGATACAACGCAGCCTCCACTTTTCTCTCTGCACAAGTGAGAGGTCGCAGTCGAACTGCATTAAGCCCACACGAAAAGAAACGGTGCAGCACTTATTCACGAGACACTGAGCACACGTCACGCTGCTGCCCAGTCAGCGCAGCAATCTCTCTCTCTCTCTCTCCCTCTCTCTCTCGCTGTCTCCATCTCCAGGTGTTCTGCTCTCCTTCCCTAACTTTATTTCTAGACACACTCATGCTGGGCTCAGTCTCTCTTTTATGGTTGCACAGCTGCCACTTTTGGAAGTTCACAGACCAAAAACATTTTTTTCTAAAAGGTCATGGTAATATAAGAATGTCCTGTAAGTTTCAGAGCTGAAAACGTCCTTGTTAGTCAAAGAAAAGCTTTTATTGACACCAGGCCCAGCAAACGATCGATCTCAGAATGTGCCCGGCTATGACATGGGAGTGTAGAGAAGCAGCGCCTCAACAGAAGAAGAACAACGCCTGTTTCTTTAGCCCCGCCCACCGACTTGTGACACTAACATGACAGCTAAGAGCAGCATAGAGCTAAACAGCATCAAATTTCTAAGCAGTAAACATGCCACATAAGCTTTTCGGATTCAGATTTTTAAGCATTCCGATTCCAATATTATGAATGCATGGATGAACTTTATTTTGAATGAATATGGTCTCGCTGTCACTGGCAGGGGGAGCAGAAACTCATTAAATATGCAAATCTTATCCAATCCTAGCCATGAGCGTTTACTTCCAAGTCTTCAGTGCGGCACGCCCATCAAAACTAAGCGTGTCTTGAGAGAGCCTCAAAACCAGGTCAGAAAATAGCCTATTACTTATTCATTATGATGTTTTTGAATGAAAAACCATGTGAACGCAATAAGTTGACCTCAGACAACAGTATACAAATTTTTAAAAAGCCAGTTCATTACCTCTTTAATCTGCATTTTTTTCTCCTGTGTTCCAGTAGAAAACAAATAAATAAATACGATTAAATACAATTTGAAATACAAATTAAAGGTGCGATATGTAAGATTTTTGCAGTAAAATATCCAAAAACCACTAGGCCAGTGTTATATATTTTGTTCAGTTGAGTACTTACAATATCCCAAACGTTTCCAACTATTTGTAAATCATGAGAAAATTGCGATTTTAACCAAGCCCTTACGAAAATTAACCATGGTTTTATTATAGTAAAAGTGTAGTAACCATGTTTTTTTGGGCTAATTGATTACATTTATATAACCACAGTTTTACCACAAATACCATGGTTAAACTATGGTTAGAGTAGCAAAGCCATGGTTAATTTGTGGTTACCATGGTTTAAATATAATAACCACGTTTTATTTGTAGTAAAACCATGGTTCATTTTCGTGAGGGAGGAACTGGGACATGTGAGGGAGTCGCCTGTCAATCGTGTCATATCCGCGACGCGTTACCCTCGATTTCCACTTTTACTGCCGTAGAAACCATGGCAACAGACGTGGACAACTGCATAACGTCTCGCGGCATGTTGTTGCAGTTTTACGTTCAAACTTTATGGAACATGGCAAGCAGACTTTGGGGAAAAAAAAGAGAAATCAAAAGAGGATCAATATCAACATGGCATTTTCAAGATGGCGAGAGCTTCGCAACAAACTTCAACTTGACAGAGATGCCGCTCTTGCATGTGCTTTATTAGACAGGTGTGCAAATTTACATAAAACGAATCAATTTAATGTAGCTCAAAACGATGAAATATCATCAGTATGATGTTCTAATGTTGATGTAGCTTAATGCTAGTCTCATACAGCCAACAAAATAACACACAGAATAACATTATAACTTTCAACACACTCAAATGCAGTTTAGATAGTGTTGACCAAGTGGAACAGCATTGCGTTTCCTCACAATCGTCAAATAAACTGACCTGCATGAGTAATTCAACACTTACGGGTAGTTCGCTAGAATGAAATGTCCTCATTTCTTTATCATGGGCACCCTGACCCTTCTTGAGCAATTTGAGCTACAGTAGCTCTATATTCTATATATTCTAATTATATGACCAGCACCTGTATATATTGTAAATTTTGTTTGTTTTGTTATAGTGCCATCTTGGTTTTATACTGACCTCTGTTGGTTTTAAACATATTTAAGAACTGTATATGTATTACATTTACATTGAATAGTTTTAATTATGGAATTACTTTACTTTTTTTTATTTATTTTTTTTTAAATGGGTGCAACTTTAAGAATGTGTAGATATTTTGACTGGAAAACAAGACTAGGATGATTAGGAAAATTGTTTTAATCTGTTTTGTGAGAGCATGTTGAGATCTCAGCCATCAGTGACAGAAATCTCTCATAAACTGCACAGGCTCTTCAGAACAAGCCAAACTTGGAGACCTGGGCATCAACACCTCAATGTGTAACTGGATTTTGGACTTCCTAACTGACAGACCCCAGAATGTTCGATTAGGATTCACCTGCTCCACGTCCATCACACTTAACACTGGTGTACCACAGGGCTGTGTGCTAAGTCCATTTCTCTACTCCCTCTTCACCTCCGACTGCAAGCCTGTGTATGGATCTAATTCCATCGTCAAGTTTGCGGACGATGATTGGGCTCATCAGCAACAACGATGAGACTGCCTATAGGGAGGAGATCCAGCACCTGGCCACATGGTGCGCTGATAATAACCTGCTCCTCAACACCACCAAAACGAAGGAGCTCATCGTGGACTTCAGGAAAGAGTCAAGAGGCACACACGACACCATCCACATCAATGGAATGGCTGTTGAGCGTGTCTCCAGTTTCAAGTTCCTGGGGATCCACATCTCTGCGGACAACCAACACCTCCAGCCTGGTCAAGAAGGCTATATCCTTTTCTTCCTGAGGACACTGAGGAAGAATCAGCTCTCCTCGGCTATCCTGGTGAACTTCTACCGCTGCGCAATAGAAAGCATCCTGACCAACTGTGTCGCAGTATGGTATGGGAGCTGCTCTGTTGTGGAGCGCAAGGCACTGCAGCGGGTGGTGAAAACTGCCCAGCGCATCACAGGGACTCCACTACCTGCCATCGAGCACATCCAGAGGAAACGCTGTCTGCATCGAGCTCGCAGCATCCTCAAGGACTCCTCTCACCCAGCCCACAGACTGTTTTCTCTCCTGCCCTCCGGCAGGCGTTTCAGGTGCCTCTGGACCAGGACCAGCAGACTAAAGAACAGTTTTTTCCCCAGAGCTGTCTCTTTATTGAACTCTAACCCTCGCTGATCCACTCCCCTCATATACTGCCAACTCTCCTACCTCACATCTGCCTTCACTTGTTATTTGCACTACTGGAAAAACTGTTTACTTATGCATCTTGCAGTACCATACCTTAACTGGATTATGCTCATTTGCACTGCCGACTGTATTCACAGTACCAACTGTTTACATTTGCATTTTGCACCGTACTTCTAACTGTAATATGCAATCACTTCCACTGCACTTTACACTTTTTTTCGGATAGCTTCTGTCCATACTTCATTGCACTACCTTAATCCACTGCTATATTCCTCATCTTAGCCTAACATATCATTGTATACCTCTATCTGTAAAATTCTGCTTATAGTAATAGCCATCTGTATATTATATTATACTCATAGTACATATTCACCTGTAAATTCTGTTTATAGTAATAACCATCTCTCTCTCTCTCTCTCTCTCTCTCTCTCTCTATCTCTATCTCTATCTCTATCTCTATCTCTATCTCTCTATATATATATATATATATATATATATATATATATATATATATACATATATATATATATATATATATATATATATTCAGTACATATCCATGTCCTGCACTTATTCATCCATTGTATATTATGCACTTATGCGACCGTTGTATATCCTGCACTTGCTGCTATTGCACTTCTGGTAAGACCTAAACTGCATTTCGTTGCCTTGTACTTGTGTAATGACAATAAAGTTGAATCTAATCTAAAAGCTCTGTCGGCAACGTAGAGCTGACTCCAGAGTCCCAAACTGAATCCAGACATCTTCACACAGCTCTACAATGTTCTCACCGGTTTGGTTGGAACTGGCTCATTTCTGTGATGTGGGTGGATTGACTCTTCAGGGCGAGACAGAAATAAGTTGGCACCATTTAAAAAAGCTTCAAGTATCTGGGGATTCTAATGACATATTCAGTCAAGCCCTTCTAAAATGTATGGCGCAGCAGACACGCGTGAACACACACATGATGCACACAGAATGTCTGTAGGCTAGTATCTGAAGTAGCCTAAGATTAGAATGCAGACCACAAAGCATCAGTGTTGAAAATAAAGACATGAGCATCTCAGAAATTCTATGAAAACCTCCCAGCTCCCAATGAGAGAGCGAAGATCCAAAAGGGAACTCAAAAACGCAGTAAGCCCTTTAAAGCCCCAAAACCGATGCCGTTTAGCACCATTGACATCAATTCAGAAGCAAAATTAGATAGATAGATAGATAGATAGATAGATAGATAGATAGATAGATAGATAGATAGATAGATAGATAGATAGATAGATAGATAGATAGATAGATAGATAGATAGATAGATAGATAGATAGATAGATAGATAGATAGATAGATAGATAGATAGATAGATAGATAGATAGATAGATAGATAGATAGATAGATAGATAGATAGATAGATAGATAGATAGATAGATAGATAGATAGATAGATAGATAGATAGATAGATAGATAGATAGATAGATAGATAGATAGATAGATAGATAGATAGATAGATAGATAGATAGATAGATAGATAGATGGTGGTGTAGGGTTGTTTTCAGGGGTTGGGCTTGGCCCCTTAGATCCAGGGAAATTAACTCTTAATGCTTCATCATACCAAGACATTTTGGACAATTTCATGCTCCCAACTTTGTGGGAACAGTTTGGGGATGGCCCCTTCCTTTTCCAACATGACTGTGCACCAGTGCACAAAGCAAGGTCCATAAAGACATGGATGAGCGAGTTTGGTGTGGTGGAACTTGACTGGCCTGCACAGAGTCCTGACCTCAACCCGACTGTGACGGCTTCGTAGCTCACCTCACATTTTGACCTCACGTGACATTGCAGTTCTTCATCATCATGAAATATTATCTTCTGCATGTGTTTTAAACATTTTTAAAGCCTTATCACCCTCAACTTGAGCACACACACCTGATGCATGTGCACAGAGCTGGATGTCGGTGCGTCCGTGAGTAGGCTATTAAACTAGTCAAAACTTGTTCTCTTGCATGTGTTATTGCGATTAAACTATCAAATGCACACAAGGTTATGTCAGAAACACACAAAGTTCACATGAAAACAGTTGATTATGTCTGTGCTAGGCATGTGCCGGTATCAAATTTTCATGTTGCGGTTAATTGCTGAAGCTTTTATCACGGTATATGGTATTATCACGATATTGAAATAAGTTGCAAAAAAAGTGTTGTCATACTATAACAGGTTTAATAACTTTCTTATAACAAAAGAACCAAACATTTAAATACAATAAAGCAATACACAAAAATGTATAAAGTAAACAAATATTTAAAACCGATTAAGTGCAAAAGAATTATAAAGAACAATAGATAACACTTTACAATAATGTCTCACCAGTTAATGCATTAACATTAACAAAGAATGAATAGCTACATTTTTACAGAAGTTATTCTTCTTTGATAATGTTAGTTTAAAAAAGCAACTGTTAGTGTAAGCTCAGGTCCATTAAATAACAGTTACAACTTTTGATTTTATTAATGTGTTATTAAATGCTGAAATGTACATTTAACTAAGATTAATACATGCTTTAGAAGTATTTTCATTGTCAGTTTGTTAATGAATGAACTAATGTTAAATAATAGAGCCTTTATTGTAAAGTGTGTGACTGAACAACAGTCAGAACATATTCAAACAATATCTAGGGCATGTAATTTAGTCCAAATGTGATGTCACTTTACCAGGATTCTGCAAACGGCTTGTTCTGAGACAATGCTTATGATTTATGGGGATTGAAAAAAAAGGAGTGGGTGGATTTTTACCATTATAGGGTGGTTGTGTACACACACTGCCAACACACATTTATGTTCAAACACCTTATAAAAGTGATTTTTGCATAATAGGTGCCCTTTAAACCCTACAGATTAAGAAAGGCAGGCGTCCTAAAACTTTTGGCAGTATAGTACAGTACAGAATAGAATAGATTATTAGAGAACTTATGTGCTGAACATTTGTATTTAGATTTAGGGATTTAAACAAACCACTAACCCAGTATATTACGGCTTCTCTTACAGCTACAGATGGTGAAGAGCGGAGGTTTACAGTGAGCTTAAATTTATATTGAGGACCACCAAGACGGGATTGTGAGCGTGCTAAAAATAGCAAGTCTGTCACTGTGGTGTGTTATAGATTTTGTGCAGATCTGCCCCTTCTGGGATGAAGGTAAACTCAGAGATCCTGGAGCAAAGCTCAACTTTTTCCTTATGAAATCCTCTATTGCGCTGTTAAGAACATTTCGCTATCAAAAGAGACGTGATACTATGATGTCCATAGGTTGACTCTGAAGGCCAGCAGCCTCCCAGTTAACTCAAAACTGGTGTCTCAGTCGCAAGAGTCACAATTACTGTAGAAACCGTTCAGTGAAGGATTAGGATTATTTTCTGCCTCCAACCAAAAGTTTCTCTGCAGATGTTGCTGAAGCTTGTTGACTTTTCCATTGTGCGAATAAAGGACGTGTAAATTACTTTAGGCTATACGGCTCAAAATTATTACCACCATTAGCATATTATGGTAAACAGAGCCCACATAGAGTTCCTTCTGCAGATCGGAGGGTGGACAAACCTGCCTCTGCCTCCACTTTTCTCTGTGCAGGGGCGTATTTTACTTCTGGCAACAAAAAATATATAGTTGGCAGGTAATTAAAGAAGCATTTATTATTTCACAAAAGAAAAGCATCCCATTAAAAGATCACAGTGGTTGGGAGCTTCACGGAAGGTGGATCACACTCTATTTCCAACTCTCTTTGTCTCTCTGATGGGGAGAAAATAACAGGTTTGTCGCACATACCCTGGTAATTTTTACCTACATGTACAAAATCCCACACAAAGCGGCCCACTAAACAGAAAACTAGGGTGAAGGAGCAATGCAATCTCAAACAGTTGCTGAAATGTAAAAGTGCAAGACAGTTTCTGTAACTATCTAAAGCTCATGAAAATGTAATGAGGCATTGTATTGTTAAGCAACAATCATAAAACACTTGCCATAACATTGAATCACTGGCACAGCAATTCGGGTTTCATAACTAGACTTATGAACAGTTTTTATCTAAGTGCCATAAAAGAAGGAAACTCATAATTATTTAAGGAACCGAGTAATACATTGGCCTGTGCAATACACATGGGATTGTGCAATATACCTTCTACTGCTTATTTATTTATATGTCGAGTTTGCTTGTTGTGTGTTATCTTTTATCAGTTGTGCAATGACAATAAAGGCATTCAGAAATTTAACTGCACTCCTTTAAAAGAAAAAAATATGACGCATTGCTGAATAAAGGACATTAAAGGGATAGTTCACCCAAAAATGTAAATCGTTATCACTTCCTCACCCTCAAGTTTTTCCAAACCTGTATTGATTTTTTTCTTTTTCTGAACACAAAAGAAGAACATTTTGAAAAATATGGGTAACCAAACAGTTTAAGGGTCCCACTGACTTCCATAGTTTAAAAAAAACAAAAAATCTATGCAAGTCAACGGGGCCCTTTAGGTGTTTGGTTACTGACAATCTTCAAAATATCATCATGTTTGTTCAACGCACAACCATTTCTAGGGTTTACAAAGAATGGTGTGAAAAGGGAAAAACATCCAGTATGCGGCAGTCCTGTGGGAGAAAATGCCTTGTTGATGCTAGAGGTCAGAGGAGAATGGGCCGACTGATTCAAGCTGATAGAAGAGCAACTTTGACTGAAATAACCTCTCGTTACAACCGAGGAATGCAGCAAAGCATTTGTGAAGCCACAACACGCACAACCTTGAGGCGGATGGGCTACAACAGCAGAAGACCCCACCGGGTATCACTCATCTCCACTACAAATAGGAAAAAGAGGCTACAATTTGCACAAGCTCACCAAAATTGGACAGTTGAAGACTGGAAAAATGTTACCTGGTCTGATGAGTCTCGATTTCTGTTGAGACATTCAGATGGTAGAGTCAGAATTTGGCGTAAACAGAATGAGAACATGGATCCATCATGCCTTGTTACCACTGTGCAGGCTGGTGGTGGCGTAATGGTGTGGGGGATGTTTTCTTGGAACACTTTAGGCCCCTTAGTGCCGATTGGGCATCGTTTAAATGCCACGGCCTACCTGAGCATTGTCTCTGACCATGTCCATCCCTTTATGACCACCATGTACCCATCCTCTGATGGCTACTTCCAGCAGGATAATGCACCATGTCACAAAGCTCGAATCATTTCAAATTGGTTTCTTGAACATGACAATGAGTTCACTGTACTACAATGGCCCCCACAGTCACCAGATCTCAACCCAATAGAGCATCTTTGCGATGTGGTGGAACGGGAGCTTCGTGTCCTGGATGTGCATCCCACAAATCTCCATCAACTGCAAGATGCTATCCTATCAATATGGGCCAACATTTCTAAAGAATGCTTTCAGCACCTTGTTGAATCAATGACACGTAGAATTAAGGCAGTTCTGAAGGCGAAAGGGGGTCAAACACAGTATTAGTATGGTGTTCCTAATAATCCTTTAGGTGAGTGTATATTTAATATGATATATAGGTGTTAAGTATATTGTTTTTTTTGTTTTTTTGCTTAACCTGTTTATTAAACCTTTACATTAACAACAGTTCCCTTTCGTTCAGTCACTACAACGTACGTTAGTGACTAACGAATGGGGGTTTCGCCTAGAAGCCTATCATCTTCGAGCATATAGAAAACGCCCAATGGCGTGCCAATGCCATGGGGCATGCGAAATTTGCATACGTAACTCCGCCTCACCGCGTGAGTATATAAGGAAGTACGTGGCAATACAGCATTATGTTTCTGCTTTCGGAGCCAAGAGTACCTCTCTTCACTCCTACAGCCTTCTGAGATTCGTCAGCTTCTTCGAGACGAGCAGCTTTCCGGTTGGTGTTGGTGTTACGGCGCGTTCCAGTGATCGCATACTTCCTGCCCGCTGATCTCCGCAGTAGTTCGTCTGACAGCTGGTGTGTGTTTCCCTGGGCGCTTCGGCATCAGCCGCGAGGCTTCCTCTCATAAAAGAGCTTGCACGTGACGCGTCCTTTTCAGGATGTCTCGTCCGTGCACTTCTGGGTGCGGTGGATTTCTCTCGTCTTCTGATGGGCACGAGTTGCTGTGTGACATGCACGAGGGTGGAGCTGATCCAGGACTCAGCAATGAGTTGCGTGCCGCCACCGACCTCGCTCTCCGGGCGACGAAGGTGACCGCACGCTCCCTGGGTCAGGTGATGTCCACTAATGTGGTCCAGGAGCGACACCTATGGCTCACCCTGGCCGATATGCGGGACGCCGAGCGAACACGTTTCCTTCGCCCAACAGTTCTCGGCCGCTCAGAAGCAGACTGAGGCCATCAAACACATACTGCCCCGGCGGTCCGCTGCTGCCTCCACCCAGCCGCCCGCGCAGTTGCCTCAGCCTGCTCGCCGCCGAGGACGCCCTCCTGCGGTTCCCTCAACCTCTGCGCCACCCAAGCAGCAGCCTCCACCCGGGCCGCGCAGAGGTAGCCGTAGGAAAGCGTCCCCGTCCGTTGCAGCCCCGCAGCCCGCGAAGAAACGCCAGGCTAAGCGGCGCTCCTGATACGGACAGCTCAGGGATGGGCAGTTCTTTCCAGGAGACGGCAGCAGGGCTGCTCCTTCCCCCGGTGGAGGGCCAGGGGAGAATCTTTTGTTCAGCTGCTGGCCCCCGGGTCAGCAGCACCCTAATGTGGTTAAAGAAAGAACTGACAATCCCATCCCTGAGCACCCAGAGATCGGTGATGACGGTGCGCGCCACCCTCGGGTCCCGCCACTCGCATCCCTCTCTGTCGCCAGCCTCCCCTCAGAGCAGACCCCAGTGGAACGTGCGTCCTTCCCTGGTCTCCTCTGTCGGGACGCAGCAGTTAACCGTGCCCCCACACCGGGACGCCCAACAGCCTCCCTTGTCCGGGCCGGTAACGCTGCCTCGCTGCCCCACCCTGGGTACGTCTGTGCTCCGCATGACCCCGTTGGTGCAGTCTCTGGAAGCATGGCTACAGCTTCCAGGGCTGTCCCGCTGGGTCGCGCGGACCATCAGGCTCGGCTACGCGATTCAGTTCGCGCAGGCTCCTCCCCGTTTCAGGGGTGTCCGCTATACCGAGATCGGGGCCAACGCCCCCGTCATGCGTGCGGAGATTGCCACCCTGCTGGCGAAGGGTGCGATCGAGCCTGTCCCTCCAGCCGCAATGAAGTCGGGGTTCTACAGCCCCTACTTCATTGTACCCAAGAAAACCGGTGGGTTACGGCCAATCCTGGACCTTCGCATCTTGAACCGAACCCTACACCGGCTTCCGTTCAAGATGTTGACTGCGAAACGCCTTTTCGAATGCGTTCGTCCAGACGATTGGTTTGCAGCGATCGACCTGAAGGACGCCTACTTCCATGTCTCCATCCTTCCTCGACACAGACCGTTCCTGCGGTTTGCTTTCGAGGGGCGGGCATATCAGTACGCGGTCCTCCCATTCGGGCTGTCTCTGTCCCCTCGTGTCTTTACGAAGATTGCCGAGGCCGCCCTTGCGCCCCTTCGGCAGCACGGGGTCCGCATCCTGAATTACCTCGACGACTGGCTTATACTGGGCCACTCTCGGGAGCAGGTTTGCGGACACAGAGATCGGGTGCTCCATCACCTAGCCCGTCTGGGCCTTCGGGTCAACTGGGAGAAGAGCAAACTCTGCCCAGTGCAGAGGATCTCTTTTCTCGGTATGGACATCGACTCGGTCGCCATGTGCGCGCAGCTTTCGAGCGAGCGCGCGCAGTCACTGCTGACTTGCCTCCGTCAAATCGAGAGCAAGAGTGCGGTTCCACTGAAACTATTTCAGAGGCTCCTGGGGCATATGGCATCTGCAGCCGCGGTGACGCCGCTCGGATTGCTACATATGAGACCGCTTCAGCACTGGCTTCGCGATCGAGTCCCGAGATGGGCATGGCAGTCTGGCACGCTCCGGGTACAAGTGACTCGGGCCTGCCTACAGACACTCACCCCGTGGTCGAACCTCAGTTTTCTACGGGCCGGTGTGCCCTTAGAACGAGTTTCCAGGCATGTTGTCGTATCGACGGATGCCTCTGCCACGGGTTAGGGTGCCATGTGCAATGGACAAGCAGCCGCGGGCTCCTGGACAGGACCCCAGCGCCTTCTGCATGTCAATTGCCTCGAGTTACTGGCAGTACGGTTCGCCCTGCACCGCTTCCGGGGGTTGCTGAGGGGTCAACATGTGCTTGTCAGGACAGACAACACGGCCGTAGTAGCGTACATCAACCACCAGGGCGGTCTACGCTCCCGCCGTATGTCTCAACTCGCCCGCCACCTCGTTTTATGGAGTCAGAAGCGCCTGAGGTCCCTTCGTGCTGTCCATATTCCGGGAGCCCTGAACCGTGCAGCCGACGAGCTCTCACGGCTTCAGCCACTTCCGGGAGAATGGAGACTCCATCCCCAGACGGTCCAGCTGATTTGGGAACAGTTCGGGGACGCACAGGATCTGTTTGCCTCCCACGGCTCTTCCCACTGCAGCCTGTTCTATTCCCTGACCGAGGGCACGCTCGGCACGGATGCACTGGCGCACAGCTGGCCGCGGGGCCTACGCAAATATGCGTTCCCCCCAGTGAGCCTACTCGCACAGCTCCTGTGCAGGATCAGGGAGGACAAGGAGCAGGTCCTTTTGGTCGCCCCGTACTGGCACGGCCGGACCTGGTTCCCCGAACTCTTACTCCTTGCGACAGCCCCTCCCTGGCCGATTCCTCTGAGACCGGACCTCCTCACTCAGAGACGGGGCACCCTATGGCACCCGTGTCCCGATCTTTGGAACCTCCACGTGTGGCTCCTGGATGGGACGCGGCAGGTTTGAGTGGCCTACCACCCCCTGTGGTCGCCACCATCACTTCCGCTAGGGCAGAGTCCACTCGGCATGCCTATGCGTTGAAGTGGAACCTCTTCGTCACCTGGTGCTCTTCTCGCCAAGAAGACCCCTGGAAATGCCCGATCGGGTCCGTGCTTTCGTTCCTCCAAGAGGGGGTGGAGCGTAGGCTGTCTCCCTCCACCCTTAAAGTTTATGTGGCCGCTATATCTGCCTACCACGATCTCTTGGGGGACAAGAAGGTAAGTCAGCACGACCTGATCATCAGGTTCCTGAGGGGGGCGAGGAGACTGAATCCTCCTCGCTCTCCTCTCGTACCCTCTTGGGACCTCGCAGTAGTTCTAAGTGCTCTGCAGAGACCTCCCTTTGAGCCTTTGCGGTCGGTCGATATTAAGTTTCTGTCAATGAAGACGGCTCTGCTGACCGCATTGGCCTCGATCAAGAGGGTCGGGGACCTGCAGGCTTTTTCGGTTGACGAAGCGTGCCTGGAATTCGGGCCGGCTAACTCTCACGTGATCCTGAGACCCCGGCCTGGATATGTGCCCAAGGTTCCCACCACTCCGTTCAAAGACCAGGTGGTGAACCTGCAAGCGCTGCCTTTGGAGGAGGCAGACCCAGCCTTGGCATTGCTCTGTCCAGTACGCGCCCTTCGCGCCTATGTAGACAGCACGCAGTGTTTCAGGACCTCAGACCAGCTCTTTGTCTGTTATGGTGGAGAGCGGAAGGGAAGAGCTCTCTCAAAGCAAAGGCTGTCTCACTGGTTAGTGGACACCATTGTTTTGGCTTACCAGCAGCAAGGTCGACCGTGTCCCCTTGGGGTCAGGGCACACTCCACTCGGAGTGTGGCCTCCTCTTGGGCTTTAGCGCATGGCGCCTCGCTAACAGACATCTGCAGAGCTGCAGGCTGGGCGACACCCAACACATTCGCCAGATTCTACAATCTCCGAGTGGAGCCAGTGTCCAGCTATGTACTCGCCCCCCCAAGGGGCCGGTAATGGGCCAGGCTCAGGTGTCATCGCTTGCTCGCCATTCCACTCCACGGACTGAATACGTGCGATTTTTCCTCAGGTGAGTTTCCCCGAGAGCCCTGAGTTCCTCCAGCACCGCTTACGCCGATACCTGTGTGTCTGCCCTCTCTGAGCCCAGACCCTCGTGTCCGGCCAGGTGCCCCGTGTGCATGGTTCCCCTCCGGCGACCCCCACACGAGTATTTCCACCGTTAGCCTCCCTTGCGAGCAGGTGTCTTTCCCTTGGCAAGTCCCTGCCACCCCTAGGGTTAAAAATTCCACCTGCGGCTGGTGCCCTAGAGTTTTCCATATGCAGCCCTTAGCGGGTCATATGTGTACTCTTAAGTCCTCCCTACGGGCAGGCATCTTGGCATTCCTTCACTGGGATATGCTTCCCAGTGTACCTTGGTATTCCTGTGTTAAGCGTGAGTCCTTCGTCCGTATTAGTCTTACGACAGGGAACTCACACTTATGCAGGGCACTGGAAGACGGCTGAAGTGGCGGGATTTTATTGAACCCCCATTCGTTAGTCACTAACGTACGTCGTAGTGACTGAACGAAAGGGAACGTCTCGGTTACGGATGTAACCCTCGTTCCCTGAGGAGGGAACGGAGACGTACGTTCCGTTGCCACTTCAGCTGTGCTACCTGGAACGCAGGAGTTCAGTCTTGGCTCCTCAAGCAGGTAACATAATGCTGTATTGCCACGTACTTCCTTATATACTCACGCGATGAGGCGGAGTTACGTATGCAAATTTCGCATGCCCCATGGCATTGGCACGCCATTGGGCGTTTTCTATATGCTCGAAGATGATAGGCTTCTAGGCGAAACCCCCATTCGTTAGTCACTAACGTACGTCTCCGTTCCCTCCTCAGGGAACGAGGGTTACATCCGTAACCGAGACGTATATAGGTACAGTAAAATAGTGGAAAATATTATTCCCACTCCACCTCTAACCCCAAACGGGAAAACAAGGAAAGGAAAGAAGAAAAAAAAACACATTTACAAAGTGCATGTAAGCATTTACGAATATTTGGTATATACAGACAGACGTTTAGACATACATGACTGAATAACACTGATTATCTCTTCATCACGGCACCTGTTAGTGGGTGGGATACATTAGGCAGCAAGTGAACATTTTGTCCTCAAAGTTAATGCGTTAGAAGCAGGAAAAATGGGCAAGCGTAAGGATTTGAGCGAGTTTGACAAGGGCCAAATTGTGACTGGGTCAGAGCATCTCCAAAACTGCAGCTCTTGTGGGGTGTTCCTGGTCTGCAGGGGTCAGTATCTATCAAAAGTGGTCCAAGGAAGGAACAGTGGTGAACCGGCGACAGGGTCACGGGCCAGCTTTTGCTCCCCACGTGCATCAATGCGCCTTGGCCGCCAAGGCTCATTGATGCACGTGGGGAGCAAAGGCTGGCCCGTGTGGTCTGATCAAACAGACGAGCTACTGTAGCTCAAATTGCTCAAGAAGTTAATGCTGGTTCTGATAGAAAGGTGTCAGAATACACAGTTTTTATGGGGCTACATTGCTCGCAGACCAGTCAGGGTGCCCATGCTGACCCCTGTCCACTGCCGAAAGTGCCAACAGTGGGCAACATCAAAACTGGACCATGGAGCAATGGAAGAAGGTGGCCTGGTCTGATGAATCACATTTTCTTTTACATCACGTGGATGGCCGGGTGCGTGTGCGTCGCTTACCTGGGAAACACATGGCTCCAGAATGAACTATGGGAAGAATGCAAGCCGGCGGAGGCAGTGTGATGCTTTGGGCAATGTTCTGTTGGGAAACCTTGGGTCCTGCCATCCATGTGGATGTTACTTTAACACGTACCACCTACCTAAGCATTGTTGCAGACCATGTACACCCTTTCATGGAAACAGTATTGCCTGGTGGCTGTGGCCTCTTTCAGCAGGATAATGTGCCCTGCCACAAAGCAAAAATAGTTCAGGAATGGTTTGAGGAGCACAAGTTTGAGGTGTTGACTTGGCCTCCAAATTCCCCAGATCTCAATCCAATCGAGCATTTGTGGGATGTGCTGAACAAACAAGTCCGACCCATTGAGGCCCCACCTTGCAACTTACAGGACTTAAAGGATCTGCAGCCCACATCTTGGTGCCAGATACCACACAGCACACCTTCAGTGGTCTAGTGTAGTCCACCTCGACAGGTCAGCATAATTACTCCAGTCTTCAGTATCACATGATCCTTCAGAAATCCTTCTAATATGCGGATTTGCTGCTCAAGAAACATTTTATATTGTTATCAATTTATATATTTTTGTTTATATTTTAAATATTTGTATGGACATTTTTTCCAGATTCTTTGATGAACATTTATTTAAAACTGAATTAGTTTGATGTAACATAATTACTTTTCATCAATTTAATGCACCTTTGCTGAATAAAAGCATGAATTTCTATTTTTATTTTTATTTTACTGACCCCAAACTTTTGAATGTTAGTGTATTTATTGTATCTTATTCTGTGCTACAGTTCAGAGGAAAAGCATTTCCAGGCTCCGATCAGTTACAGGGACTCACTAGACATCTTAAACATGATTGGATCAGACAGCATAATCATATGCAGTATCCCTCATGGAATGATGTGTCTAAAGCTTCTGCCACCTTAAAATGCTGTGAAATTGAAATGCGAAATTCATAGTCTGCCACCGCCAGAGTAAAGCCTAATGCGTGAGACAGAGTTTGCCTTTGGGGCCCGTGGCACATTTGTGAACTGAAAACGGGAAAATGACACATAATAGCGTGACCACTTTCAGCCCAGTTTATAGGCAACACTATCAGTGAGGCAAAAAAAAAAAGGATCTGAGACAACTCTGAGAAAGCTGATTAAAAACTTTACGTTGTTTTATATATTTAAAAAAAACTAGCAGAAGTGGATTCAGAGGAACATCAATGCAACTCTGACAGCCAATAAATCGATAGAGGTTGCACACCGTATTGTGAGCTTCTTACAGCGGTTCAAACTAGACAGAGCTTCACTCCCATTGGTAGCTGTTGCGTCATGTTGTTGCGCATTTGCATGTCATCTCAAATTGACAGCCGTTTCTGCAAGTTTATGTTAAATGGCTCATGCACAATTTTCAGGCCCGTAGCCAGCCTAGTGAAAGGGGGGGTTCTCTTTTTCCAAAAAGTGGACCTTTTTCACATCATATTTACTACAATGTTGTCAAATTACTAACCACGATCATGTACCACCTTTTTCAGTGCAAACACACACTGTTATTTGGCATGGATAATCAAAACTTCCCCACAAAGTTTAAATCACAAATTCACGTGACAGAACTAGAAGCTAACGTGTGTTTGTTTCCTGTTGTGGAACATGAAGTTTTGAAGAAGTCACTAAATTTACATTTGTAAGATCACTAATGTATAATTGGTCAGAAAACAAAGGTGCTTTAATTATTTGGCCTATACTCTGCTGCACACACACACACACACACACACCCTAGGTAGTTAGGGGAGTTCGGGGGTATGCTCCCTGAGAAAATTTTGATTTCTCTGATCTACATATATGCATTTTAAAACGTTTGAAGGCCCAAAAAATTATGAGAAATAGATTTAAAACCAAGTCAGTGGGCAGTAAATAATTTGTCAATTCCTGCTCTCTCCTCATCTCCATCACTCTTTCTTTTTCTCTCATTCTCCTTATCTTGCCCTCTCTTCCCCTCCTAAAGCAGTCAACAAAACATAGGGTAAATTTATATTTAGAATATATTTATTAATCACTTTCTAAGATTTTTTTAAAAATTCATTCACAATATATACACATTCATTATTAATCGTATGCATTATAGGAAGAAAATGGATTTGTTAATGTTTCTTGTCCTCTCACATTGACAGTTGCTAATTATTACATTAAATCATGTAAATTATATACGTATTTATATACCAATTTTAAATAAAAAATGGCAAAACTAGACAAAGGTTTAATAGTTTGCCTGAGTATTTTTATCGGTAGTTTAACATTTAATTCCTAAAACAGCTGCCAAATATGAAATGTTTAGTTTAGCTACTTACATCTCATCTCACACTTTATAAGCGTTAACTGAAACGTTGGAATTTGCGCTCAGCACCTTCAGTGAACATAAAGCCCGCCCGTTTTGATTGGTCCTCTTAAATGTTTTGACGTTGACGAGCAGTGACAGACCGCACAGGCAGCTCAGATGACAAGATCTTGGTGCTGTGCAATATCTGCTGCATTAAAGTAATATTATAGGCAATTATTTCACAACATTTATAGCCTACACATCGGAAAAATCCAGAGGTCCGGATTCGAATTATTGGCCATCATTACTTAAATTAACACCTGTTTATTACAAAAAATGGATTTAAATTTTGGACCTTTGGCAGTTAGAGGTGCCCCCCAAACCCCCCCTGCCTATGGGCATGATTTTGGTGTTTTCTAAAGATCATGGCATTATGAACATACACCGATCAGCATAACATTGTGACCACTGGCAGGTGAAGTGAATAACACTGAAAATCTCTTCATCACGGCACCTGTTAGTGGGTGGGATATATTAGGCAGCAAGTGAACATTTTTTCCTCAAAGTTGATGTGTTAGAAGCAGGAAAAATGGGCAAGCGTAAGGATTTGAGCGACTTTGACAAGGGCCAAATTGTGATGGCATTTCCAAAACTGCAGCTTTTGTGGCGTGTTCCTGGTCTGCAGGGGTCAGTATCTATCAAAAGTGGTCCAAGGAAGTAACAGTGGTGAACCGGAGACAGGGTTATGGGCGGCCAAGGCTCATTGATGCACGTGGGGAGTGAACGTTGGCCCGTGTGGTCCGATCAAACAGACGAGCTACTGTAGCTCAAATTGCTCAAGAAATGCTGGTTCTGATAGAAAGGTGTCAGAATACACAGTGCATCGCAGTTTGTTGCGTATAGGGCTGCATAGCCGCAGACCAGTCAGGGTGCTCATGCTGACCCGAAAGTGCCAACAGTGGGTACGTGAGCATCAGAACTGGACCCAGGAGCAATGGAAGAAGGTGGCCTGGTCTCAGGAATCACGTTTTCTTTTACATCATGGATGGCCGGGTGTGTGTGCGTTGCTTACCTGTGGAACACCAGGATGCACTATGGAAAAAAGGCAAGCCAGCTGAGGCAGTGTGGTGCTTTGGGCAATGTTCTGCTGGGAAACCTTGGGTCCTGCCATCCATGTGGATGTTACTTTGACACGTACCACTTACCTAAGCATTGTTGCAGACCATGGAAACGGTGACCATGTACACTTTCATGGAAACGGTGTTCCCTGGTAACTGTGGCCTCTTTCACAAAGCAAAAAAATGGTTCAGGAATGGTTTGATGAGCACAACAACCCAGATCTCAATCCAATCGAGCATCTGTGGGATGTGCCGAACAAACAAGTCCGATCCATGGAGGCCCCACCTCGCAACTTACAGGACTTAAAGGATCTGCTGCTAACATCTTGGTGCCAGATACCACAGCACACCTTCAGGGGTCTGGTGGAGTCCATGCATCGACGGGTCAGGGCTGTTTTGGCAGCAAAAGGGGGACCAACACAATATTAGGTCATAATGTTATGCCTGATCGATCGGTGTATAAAACACTCTCTGTGTTGTGCAAGAGGACAAAAGCATCTTACTACATCAAACACCAGAGGCCAAGATGGCATAGATTCACTTGAGACCATCTTATGGTAATCTATCTGTCCAGCTGCGTTCATATTACACTGGATGAATGTGTGGGAACTTATGCAACATCATGAGTAACACCATAATATGGGCAAAAGAAAGGCTATGCCTAAAAATATCTAATCCTTTTGATTATTATAATGATGTGGCACACACCCACTCAACATTGTTCATGCAATTTAATTATTATTTTATTTTCTTACAATGACCTAATTCTTTCTGAGTCACCAGCCTGATTCACCATGATGAAAATACACATCCTTTAATCTCTCTTTATGGATAAAAGTATTCAGACAAAAGCTTAATGTTATTACGAAATAAATGTAATTCTTGTACAATAACACCTTGTGATGGTCAATCAGGTTGAGATTGAGTTATGAACTATGAATCAGTGCTGCCCTCTGGTGTCTTGTGATGAAATCTAAATAATCTTATATACTGTAAAAGGATAGCTACAGTAATCAGCTGCCAAGAGACTGAATTCCCTCCTTTTGCACAACGTTTTATATATTTATAATTTTATATTTTGTGTAGACCAACATTCACATCACACTAGATCCCAGATGCATACATCTAGACATGAAAACAGATTGAGGAGCAAATAAATACACTGTAAACAATGAATTTGACAGAATGAAACGAATAAAGACTAGGGATGCACCTATATAGAAAATCTGGATGAAAAAAAAAAGTGTCAGATAACCGATAAATGAATAAAATGAATGAGTTTCCTTCAGAAATCATTCTAGTATGCTGATTTGCTGCTCAAAAAATATTTCTGACTATCAAATTTCTCAGGATTCTTTGAACAGAAAGTTCCAAAGACCAGCATTTATCTGAAATAGAAAGATTTTGTAACATTATACACTGCCATTAAAAAGTTTAGTAAGATTTTTTTTTTTAATACATTAAATTACAAATTAATACTTTTATTCAGCAAGAATGCAATACATTGATCAAAAGTGGCAGTAAAGACATTTATGATACAAAACATTCTATAAAAAAAGCTGTTCTTTTGAACTTTCTATTCATCAAAGATGTTTTCAACATTGATAATAATCAAAATATTTCTTAAACAGCAAATCGTCATATTAGAATAATTTCTGAAGGATCATGTGACACTGAAGACTGAAGTAATGATGCTGAAAATTCAGCTTTGCATCACAGGAGTAAATTACATTTTTTTTTTAATATTTCAATAAAAAATGTTATTTTATATATATAATATATACTGTATATACATATATATATATATATATATATATATATATATATATATATATATATATATATATATATATATATATATATATATATATATATATATATATATTATATATATATATATATATATATATATATATACAGTGAGGAAAATAAGTATTTGAACACCCTGCTATTTTGCAAGTTCTCCCACTTGGAGGGGTCTGAAATTGTCATCGTAGGTGCATGTCCCCTGTGAGAGACATAATCTAAAAAAAAAATCCAGAAATCACAATATATGATTTTTTTAACTATTTATTTGTATGATACAGCTGCAAATAAGTATTTGAACACCTGTCTATCAGTTAGAATTCTGACCCTCAAAGACCTGTTAGTCTGCCTTTAAAATGTCCACCTCCACTCCATTTATTATCCTAAATTAGATGCACCTGTTTGAGGTCGTTAGCTGCATAAAGACACCTGTCCACCCCATACAATCAGTAAGAATCCAACTACTAACATGGCCAAGACCAAAGAGCTGTCCAAAGACACTAGAGAACATTTTTTACACCTCCACAAGGCTGGAAAGGGCTACGGGGAAATTGCCAAGCAGCTTGGTGAAAAAAGGTTGGAGCAATCATTAGAAAATGGAAGAAGCTAAACATGACTGTCATTCTCCCTCGGACTGGGGCTCCATGCAAGATCTCACCTCGTGGGGTCTCAATGATCCTAAGAAAGGTGAGAAATCAGCCCAGAACTACACGGGAGGAGCTGGTCAATGACCTGAAAAGAGCTGGGACCACTGTTTCCAAGGTTACTGTTGGTAATACACTAAGACGTCATGGTTTGAAATCATGCATGGCACGGAAGGTTCCCCTGCTTAAACCAGCACATGTCAAGGCCTGTCTTAAGTTTGCCAATGACCATTTGGATGATCCAGAGGAGTCATGGGAGTAAGTCATGTGGTCAGATGAGACCAAAATAGAACTTTTTGGTCATAATTCCACTAAACGTGTTTGGAGGAAGAAGAATGATGAGTATCATCCCAAGAACACCATCCCTACTGTGAAGCATGGGGGTGGTAGCATCATGCTTTGGGGGTGTTTTTCTGCACATGGGACAGGGCGACTGCACTGTATTAAGGAGAGGATGACCGGGGCCATGTATTGCGAGATTTTGGGGAACAACCTCCAACCCTCAGTTAGAGCATTGAAGATGGGTCGAGGCTGGGTCTTCCAATATGACAATAACCCGAAGCACACAGCCAGGATAACCAAGGAGTGGCTCTGTAAGAAGCATATCAAGGTTCTGGCGTGGCCTAGCCAGTCTCCAGACCTAAATCCAATAGAGAATCTTTGGAGGGAGCTCAAACTCTGTGTTTCTCAGCGACAGGCCAGAAACCTGACTGATCTAGAGAAGATCTGTGTGGAGGAGTGGGCCAAAATCCCTCCTGCAGTGTGTGCAAACCTGCTGAAAAACTACAGGAAATGTTTGACCTCTGTAATTGCAAACAAAGGCTACTGTACCAAATATTAACATTGATTTTCTCAGGTGTTCAAATACTTATTTGCAGCTGTATCATACAAATAAATAGTTAAAAAATCATACATTGTGATTTCTGAAAATGAGTGAAAAACACACATTTTTATCAAATCATACGTCATTAATAGTGGCCCACGTCGCGATTTAGTACGATTGTATTCACATCAGCAGCGAACCTGAGGGCTGAAACGATTAGTCGACAGTAAAAAATTGTCGCCAAATATCTTTGTTGTTGAGTAGTCGTTTGATCTCATGTGACCTAATGTAAGGGCCTGCAAAATCGCGATTTGACCGTTACGGCACTGTAGCGCTAGAGTGTAATGCAGCCCTTACAAATGTTGAGGTAGAAGAAAACAGTGCGAATGACCAAGGGGGTAATCCATCCCCCGGAAACCGTACCTTCCATAGGCGCGGCCATTGCTAACCAAGCCATCACCTGCTGTTAGCATCCCATTGACTCCCATTCATTTTGGCCTCACTTTGACAGCGAATATCTTTACATCTTAGGCGTTTAAAGACTCCATTCGTTCATTGATTATTTCTAAACAAACACGACAATGTATAAAAGGCTCCATTACCTTGTATCTTACACTATCGCCCCGTTGAAGCTGTTTTTGTAAAATATAGGCTGTGTGTGTGTGTGTGTGTGTGTGTGTGTGTGTGTGTGTGTGTGTGTGTGTGTGTGTGTGTGTGTGTGTGTGTGTGTGTGTGTGTGTGTGTGTGTGTGTGTGTGTGTGTGTGTGTGTGTGTGTGTGTGTGTGTGTGTGTGTGTGTGTGTGTGTGTGTGTGTGGGTAAAAATGTTGATTTTTCTTTTATGCCAAAAATCATTAGGATATTACTTAAAGATCATGAAGATATTTTGTAAATGTCCTACCGTAAATATATAAAAAATGTATTAGTAGTAGTAAAATGCATTGCTAATGACACATTTGGACAACTTTAAAGGAGATTTTCTCAATATTTAGATTTGTTTTGCACCCTCAGATTCCAGATTTTCAAATAGTTTTATCACGGCCAAATATTCAATGGAAAGCTTATTTATTCAGCTTTTAGGTGACGTATTTGAACAAGTTTATTGTTTAATATGCTAAAATGCAAAGAAAAATAAATAAATTTAATTAAAATTAAAACTGTAAAACAATATATTTTTATTCATTATGCATTTTGCTAAAACAACATTATTAAATTGTTTTAAAATATTAATTTTAAGTGAGCACTAGATTACAGCAAAGGTCATCTAGATCATGCATAACTAAATATTCGATATTGACCAATAGCGATAAATTAAAAGGAATTCAAAACCTCTAACATTGCCTGCTAACTGATACAGTACTGATATCAAGCATCCCTAAATAAGACATTTGCATTTCTAGGTCACTGGTCAAATAAACACAGTTTGTGAGTGAAGCATTTACTTGTGCGAGGGTGCTGTCCGTGGTGCTGATCTCTCTCTTATCTGTGTGTTATCTGGGAATGCTGAAGGCCCCTGCAGGGGTGGGTTTCTCAAGGCTCTCTGCTGAATCGGACTCACAAAGACTCATCAAGGACACATTTCTTTGAGTCTGAGCAGCTCTTAAGGACAACCAGCATGACTTGACTGCAAAACAGTGACTCAGTTTGAAAGAGATCAGTCAGCCGTCTGCAACAAGAAACCACTAAAATATGACAAACACAGAAAAAGTTCTGTCATGACAACTCTCGGAGTGTTTGGCATAGTAATGGTAATGACAATGTTGATATTGTTTGTCTTAGTGGAATAGATCTGCTACGCTGCTACTGCTGTTGGTTAACTTGCTACTGCTGTACAATATAAAATACATGAATTACCTGTAGCAGATTTATACAGATGGAGCTGGGAAAGGTGGATAATTTCTGAAAGCACAGTCTGCAAACTGCTACAGCAAATGCTGACCAAGTATTTTAAGGATACGGCAAGAACCAATCAGCTGTGCCCTATAAAATGATGTGATTGCAAGCAGATTGAGTTAAGGACCTATCTGTGCCATCTAGAGTTTCACGACAGAAATGTGTATTTCTAGAAAACGCAGAGTAACTCTTTTCATGATCTTGCACAAAAGTTTCTACTAAGTGCTCTGGTACCTAATCGTAGTTTCCCTAAATGGGACAATAAGACTTATCTGACATTTATTGGCCCGGTTTCACAGACAGGGCTTAGATTAAGCCAGGATTAGGCCTTAGGACTGTTGGGTATCTCATAGAGGTCACAGGTAATGGACAAACAATCAATAATGTGCATAAGACTGTAATGGGCCGCACTGCGCATTGGGTAAAGTGAGCCAGAATGGGGCTGGGTAAATAACAATCCTACAACGATTTGATTTCACTGTATGCGTGTGGCATATTTTTACAGTGTATTAAAATATACAAAATACTGTAAATAGATTTTATTGAGTAGGTTCTGCCAGGGAGATAGTGTGCTATGGATTGTTACACTCTTAAAAATAAAGGTTTCAAAAGCGGGTTTTCGCAGCAATGTCATTGAAGAACCATTTTTGCCCATCCCCCCCCCCCCCCCCCTTTTCAGTACGTCAGTCACGCTAGCCAGGAAAATGAGTGAAAAACACACATTTTTATCAAATCATACGTCATTAGTAGTGGTTCACGTCACAATTTAGTATGATTGTATTCACATCAGCAGCGAACCTGAGGGCTGAAACGATTAGTCGACAGTAAAAAATTGTCGCCAAATATCTTTGTTGTCGAGTAGTCGTTTGATCTCATGTGACCTAATGTAAGGGCCTGCAAAATCGTGATTTGACCGCTACGGCACTATAGCGCTAGAGTGTAATGCAGCCCTTACAAATGTTGAGGTAGAAGAAAACAGCGCAAATGACCAAGGGGGTAATCCAGCCCCCGGAAACCGTACCTTCCATAGGCACGGCCATTGCTAACCAAGCCATCACCTGCTGTTAGCATCCCATTGACTCCCATTCATTTTGGCCTCACTTTGACAGCGAATATCTTTACATCTTAGGCGTTTAAAGACTCCATTCGTCCATTGTTTATTTCTAAACAAACACGACAATGTATAAAAGGCTCCATTACCTTGTATCTTTCACTATCGCCCCGTTGAAGCTGTTTTTGTAAAATATAGGCTAACGATTGCATCATAACCACGCGACTGTGTCACGCTGTTGAGCAAATTACCGTATAGACCCGAGGAGAAGCTCATAGGCAATCTTTTACTGTCTATGAGGCAATCAGGGGGACGTGGAGGCATAAACGCAGATAGAGATGTTGCAGATCCTGCTTCATTCATCAAAAGTTGCTCCTGCTCACTCTCTCTGTCTCTGCAAGATTCGGTGATTCAGATTTCACTTTGCACAACTACTAGAAGACTTGCCACTGTCGGACAGGTTGCTCACGTCACATATAAGTGGTCAAGCTCAGTCCGAGGCTGCGCAGTACGCTCAGCCATCAGGAAGTGAGTGCTTCTATCTGACTTCAATTATCTCTGTTGAAGTCTATGGGGTCGCTCTGTCCATTTCTTTTATTGTCTATGTGAATGTCTATGCGAGTGCAAACAAATCTGAACTAGCAAGCTGTGGGAAAATTTCACAAAACTTCAAAATAAGGCTGCGTCACAATCAGCTCCCTAGTTCAGTAGTCAGGGCACTGATCAGGGAGTTAGCCCATTGATTCTTGTCCTGATCAGTGCCCTGACTACTGAACCAGGAGCTGATTGAGACGTGCTAGGCCAGGGGTTTTCAAACTGGGGTCCGGGGACCCCCAGGGGTCCTCCAGAAGGTCCTAAGGGGTCCCCAGAAAATTTCAGGGAATAAAAAGACAAAGCAAAAATGGATAAATTCTACCGAAAATTCTGTTTAATTTCTAAACGTTTCTCTCATTTCTTGCCATATACATAAGCTACTTTCCAGACTTGTATATGTTTGCTTTGTATCTTTCTAGTGAGTTTTTCTCACTAAAGTCCACTTTTGTAAGTTTGGAAACAATATTTTGTGTTTATAATGGCACACAATTTATCTAACAGTTTAAATGTTTTTTTGTTTCCCTTAAAAATAGATGTAATTTAGGATGGGGGTCCCTCATAAAAGATTCATCATATTTGGGGGTCCTTGGCATCAGAAAGTTTGAAAATCCCTGTGCTAGGCGAAACGTTTCACGGGAGCACAACGTGCATGTTGGAGCACTTAAAGAGGAAACAACTAACTAGCGGTAAATCTCTTTATTAGAGAATGCAATACTACTAATAATTGTAATAATATTAACAATAATAATATAATTACAGTAATTATTTATTTAGCATAGAATAAAGTTTGATCGAGCTTGGAGTCAGGACTGTTTTTATTATTATAACACTATAAGGTATTATAGTCTCATCACTTGCCTGTATTTCGTTCCATATGCATGTAGACTTACAAAAGGCGATGTTAGGAAGAATATCATGTCAGTTACTTTTTCATATTGTTAATTAAAAGGTGAATGAGAATCTGTCAGCTCAATTGTCATGTAAGAGATTAATATTATGTCATTTTGTCTGCAATGTCATTTGCAGATTAATATTTTTACCATTCTTTGTGTCATACAGTAAATGTCCTCTTTTTCTGTTTCAGTTCAAAGAAAAGCAGTGGGCCTATTATTGTTTTACAAATTAAGCTCTTAATACTGCTGCCTATTATCTATTAATTTTTTTGTCTGTAATGCAACTAATTTTTGTTTATTATTATTTATTTTTTAAATTGAAAGCAAACAGAATATTTAAACAATGCTTAGAGAGCATTTGTGTGTGATTTGAGCTCTGAGAACGTGGCTCAAAGTTAATTAAAACAACCATTTCAAAAGCTGAAGTGACTTTCTTTTTTATATATTATAGTTAGAATATGTATAACTCAATGCTTTAACTAATTTAAAAAGCTGAATAACCGTTCAAAATTTACTGATTAGTCGTTGATGTCAATGACAATAATCAACGATTAGTCGATTCATCGTTCTAATAATCGTTAGGTTAATTGATTATTCAAATAATCGTTTGTTGCAGCCCTATTTGAAATTAACATACTAACAAATGAACAATACTTCCACAGCATTTATTAACCTTAGTTAGTTACAAATGGAATCTTATTGTAGTGTTACCATTTCATATAAATCGAAACAGTCACCTTTTTTTAGAAGGCGATTATCTAATAAAAAACAAATGCGCTTCTTCTTTGTTTATCGTTGACAAACATACACACTGCTGTTATTTACCTGTTAATACAGCATCTAGTCAAGAAATTAATTACTTTATAATGATTTGGAAACAAGTATTGTAGTGTTCTGTATTCATACCGTTTCGCTGTCGTGTTTTAAATGCGCATCTGATGTGTGAGCGCTCTCCGTGCAGCGTCGCCTGTAGCCTCTCAAGTGAATGTAAACAAGGCGTCAGTTAGTTTTTATTTGGCCTCTAGAGGCCGCTCTCATGCTATATAATGCCAGCAGACCCTTCTCAACGCTCTTGTACTGTGTAATGCCAGGGCATCCATCTCAGCCGCTCCAGCAACGGACGCAACACGGAAAAACTATCGATGTGGATTTTTGCCGATAACCGATTGTTCCACCAATCAGTTATCGGTGCCGATTAATCGGCAAAACCGATGAATCGGTCGACCTCTAAATAAAATCACTGACTAGCCCCTGTAAATGATGACAATACCTTCCGACCGCCTGAGAAACAATTAACGTCCGAATAGGGCTTCAGCCAACTCCTTCACCACTAACGGAGTGAGCTGGAAAGGCTGGATATTCAGCAGCGGTGCCACAACGGAATGAATGGCTTCGCTCGCATCTTTCTCCGCCGCCATTACTACAACTACAACTCAAACTAGCGCACAACATCAACGTCATCGTTCTCAGCCACTCCCTCTGTTCGCTGATTGGACCGGTAAAGATTTGTTCGGAGAAAACCTAAGAATATACCGCAGTCCCAGACGGAGTACTGAAGGAAAATGAAAATTGAGCGGAAGTACGTAGGAGGGCGGAACCAGGCTAATGGTTCGCAGGTGCGGACCCAAGTTCGGAAGACAGCGTGTGAAAGCACCCTTAATCTTTTTCCACTATAAAGAACCTTTTGTGCAATGGAAAGTTTCCATGGGTGTTAAAGGTTCTTTATGGAACCATTGATTCTATTAAAGAACCTTTATTTATAAGAGGTGGTTACTTACTGGGAAAAAAAAGTAAAAAGAGAACAAAAAACACAAGTCTAATCACTTAGACAAAGTAATTAGGAAAGCCATAAGTTACACCACACTTCTCTTCAATAAGTCACCCAATCGTTGAGCCCGTAGAACTATATCAAAGCCCCTTGGAAGTTATCTGTTCAAGTCAACTTAAAAATCATTGTCATGATGCATCAGCCTTGAGAAAGATTCTCTGGAATGAAGCCAAGAAATCGTCTTCTACAGAGTGACGTCCATAGCAGGAAAAAAGAAATACTATGGAAGTCAATGGGGCTCATCAACTGTCTGGTTACCAACATTCTTTAAAATATCTTCTTTTGTGTTCAGCAGAAGAAATTCATATAGGTTTAGAATAGGGATGGGCAACGATCGTCGAATAGTCAAATAGTCGGAATTACGTCGAATATCGAATAATGAATGTGACTATCGTTATCTCCATTACTAAAGAAACTCAAGAAAAAAATAAAAGAAACACGCACTAGAAAGGCAGATGTGTTCCTGTAATACATTATATTCAACCAGAGGGTGTCGCTAAAGAGCCAAAACCTCCGCCATACACATTTATGTGTATTAACAGAACAGAAAAAGAGCATACTGCCTGTCTTGCAACCGTTAACTGCGCGTGGCGTGAACGATGCAGACTCAGCCGAGTAAAAGTTCCGTATGGAACTCGTTTAATAAAATAAATGCAAACGAAGTTAAGTGTAAACTATGTCAAGGAAAGCTGGTATACCACGGATCGACCACAACCATGCTCAACCACCTACGATCAAAGCATGCTTGCACTGGGGGTCCATCTACAGGTCAGCAGTCAGTGGCTAGCTTTTTGGTTAAACCACGAAAGTTAGATGCTAAGCGGGCAGAGAAAATGACTATCTTGCTTTCAAAGATGATCGCGAAAGACATGCTACCCATCAGTTTCGTTGAAGGGAAGGGTTTTCGCGAGTTCATGGCATTTGTTGAACCTGAGTACAGTGTCCCATCTAGAAAGACGATCACTTCTAGACTGGAGAAGTTATATGATGATGGTGCATGCGATCTACGCACACAATTAGCAAGTGCCACTGACGACAGATTCGTGGACAGCGCTGACAACCGAGTCCTATCTCACAATCACCGCTCACTATATACATAACTGGGAGGTGCACAGTGCTGTTCTACAGACCAAAGCCATGTCAGAACGGCATACGGCTGAAAACCTGTCAATTGTGCTCACTAACGCGACGGATCAGTGGGGTCTTGGTGGGAAAGTGTCGGCCTGCGTGCATGACAATGCTAACAATATGGTTCTAGCCAACACTGGCCTTGACTGGGACTCTCAGCCTTGTTTCGCACATACATTACAACTGGCCATAAACGACGGCTTCAAACTACAGCAAATAAACCATGTAATTTCATCTTGCAATCGTCTGGTTTCACATTTCCACCATAGCACAGTTGCAACCGAGGCGTTGAAACAAAAGCAGCAACAACAAAACTTGCCCGAGCACAAGTTAGTGCAGTTCTGTAGGACAAGGTGGAACTCTATTTATAATATGTTCGAGCGCTTGTTGGAGCAGAGATGGGCCGTGTCTGCTGTTTTATCTGACAGGACAGTCACTAAACTATCCGATGCACGTACCCTTGAACAGACTGACGAAAGCTGGACAGTAATGGAAGAGCTCTTACCCGTGTTGCACTCTCTCAAATGTGCCACCACTGCCCTTTGCGGAGAATTTGGAGTATCTATCTCAATGATTTACCCGGTGACGGCAACTTTACTGTCCAAACACCTCAAAGAAACAACTGGAGAATCCCCCAAAGTCACGAAGTTCAAACAGACCGTGTCTGCCTCACTGGAACGGCGACTTGCACCTGCAGATATCCGCAACCCTAGCAAGGTTGTATACATCGCGTCCTTCTTGGACCCGAGACACAAACACCTCAGGTTTGCCACAGATGAGGTCAGATGTGTTGTGAAGGCCGCGGTGAGTGCCCTCCTCTCCAGCCCCTATAGCGACGACGAGAGAGACCTAGAAGACGCAGCTGCATCAAATGAACCCGAACCTTCAGCTAAAAAAACTAAGAGTGATTGCCTGTCTGCATCTGCAATTGCGGTACTGTTTGGCGAAGATTACAGCGGAAAAACACACATAACACACACAGCAGAGCTAAATAATTACTGCCAGGATATATGCCCACCTCTCCACACAGACCCCATGACCTGGTGGAAAGCCAACGACTGCAAATATCCCCGCCTGGCAAAATTGGCAAACACATACTAGGTGTGCCTGCTACATCAGTGCCATCAGAGCGCGTGTTCTCCGCAGCTGGACTAATTGTCAACAGATTGCGCACCCGTCTTCATCCCGAACATGTGGATATGCTAATTTTTTGGAACAAAAATATGGCATAGATAGTGCTAGACTATGACAACTTACTTTCGTTAATAAAACGAGGTGTTAATAAACGTTCATGTAGGCTATATTGCCTTTACATTTCATTTTGATAACGAAACTATGGGTGTAAATGTACAACTATTAATAGAGATTGATTTGTTTAAAGAGTTTGACGTTCATTTTGTAGTCTCATTCCTGCAGCCAAATCATTAACGCTTGAGGCAACATTACGAAATTATCAGTTTTGAAGACTTGAAGATGATTTAGCAGTTTTTAATATTGAAAAGGTTAATATTGAAAAGGTTTCCAATAGGCCATTGTTTCCATAGACTAAAGATGTGTCTAGTTCAGTCATGCAGGATGCGTTCAGTAAAAAAAAAATATATATATATATATATATATATTTTAGGGGTGGCACAGTTCACAAAACCCACGGTTCGGTTTGTATCACGGTTTTAGGGTCACGGTTTTCGGTTCTGTACGGTTCTTGTTGTTGTTGTTGTTTTATTTACTTCAGCATATGATATATAGCTTAATCATCCACAATTCTGTTTATAGTAATAACCGTCTCTCTATTTATACATATTTATATATATTCAGTACATTTCCATGCCCTGCACTTACGCAACCACTGTATATCCTGCACTTGCTGCTATTGCACTTCTGGTTAGACCTAAACTGCATTTCGTTGCCTTGTACTTGTACTTGTGTAATGACAATAAAGTTGAATCTAATCTAATCTAATTAGGATACAGTATTAAAAATTGTTATATCAAGTTGTTTCCTAACTGGCTGTCTACCGAGTCCGACACATTGGCGTAACATTTTTCATGTTAATCATGTCAATTTTGATCGGAACAATGCACTGTGGCTTTAATTCAGCTGACCTGATTAACAAATTTCACCATGAAGTGTTCCGTGTGTTTCACAATCACCATATGACATGTGAAAAGAAAAAGAAATACACGAAAACACAACACTGCCAGAAGTTTTTGCCCAAACTTCAAAGGCATGTTTAAATTATTAAAACTAGAAGCATATCTTAACTTTTAAATGTTACATTTATCATGTGAATTACTTATATACAGCATATGAATGTGTGTATTAGACAGAGGGGAACACGGTCTTGCAGCAGATATATATATAAATATATGTTGCCCATCATAAATCAAAGCACGAGACAGACAGGGGTCGGAGGAGAACACCGGAAAATGTGCCAGAATGGACTATATTTGCCTGTATTTGCAATACACGAGCCCCGGTTCAGCTGCGCAAACCTGCCAGTGTGTTTATGCGCAACGGGCACGCGCGGCACCCGCTCTCGCACTGCATCTGCCCTGCTATACGATGCGCATCCTCCAACTCCGGGCAGCCTTCCTTAACTCTCCCACTTTCATTTCTACATGTGACGTGACCTGCAGCACTCCACTTTTACTTTACTGTATGTCCACACAAACCTCTTATTTCGCGCGAAAAGGACACCCACTGTCTGAAGTAACATACAGGCACAATGATACATTGCGCATGCGCGAACCGTGCGACGCACACACACCGAACCGAGACAAGCGAACCGAACGGTTCGGTTTTTTTCCATGTACCGTGCCACCCCTAATATATATATATATATATATATATATATATATATATATATATATATATATATATATATATATATATATATATATATATATAACGATCTGTTTTCGGGCATGTAGGCCTATCTGCCTGAGCCTACGTTGAAATAAATTGATGTTGATGGTACAGTTGTTGTATTAAACAGATTGATTTCATACAAATCATAACCTCTCCCCGTGTCATTGTGTGTCCGTGTATCCGAGGTTTGTGTGTGCGCGCGTGCATGCGCAGCTTGATTGACCGATTTTCGAATAATATTCGAATACTTATCAGCGAATATCGAATAGTATTTTTGCCAGAAATGCACATGCCTAGTTTAGAACAACATGAGGGTGAGTAACTGACAACATTTTTGGGTGAACTATCCCTTTAATGGGAAGGTTAAAAGAACTACGAGCTGAGTAAAACTACATGCAATATCCCTGTGAATTAATCATTCGATTTAGCAATACCTCTGAACGATGATGACTTCAATTATTTGCTATACTGTGCGGCTTTGTTTCGGTATATAATGTGGGTAATCGAGCAAACAAAAGTGTTGATATCTGCTACTAGCAGACCGCTAGCTCTTTCCCCACAGAGCCAGCAGCGTGTACAAGATTTATAGGCCATGCTGATACAGTACAAGGACACAAATGTGTCATTAAACCATGTGACTTACATTCTATGAGCTCTGATCACCTTAAACTAATCTCACTTAGCTGAGGATTCAACCGCTGTCAGGATACCGTCAAAACCAACGCAACCATTAACATTGGCTAAAAGAACCCAAAGGAAAAGGTTTTTTGCAATGGATTTGTCAAGTAGGATGTACATGTTAAGAAGTAAAAAAAAATTCAAGCACCATTTCATGGTCATTATTTTGAAGTATGTGCTTAAATTATTTTTTGGATGTATCAAAACTATTTCCATATGGAATAATCTAAAGAAATAGCAAATAAATAAAATAATTAATATAAATATCTAAATAAATAATAATTGCATATATATATATATATATATATATATATATATATATATATATATATATATATATATATATATATAATATAACACACGTTAGACCAGTGTTTCCCAAAAGTCAAAGTCCTTTGTCAATTTTTCAAAATTTTCAAATTTTTCAAATAGTTCTCTCTTTGTAAACTTTGTTCAATGCATGCGAGTGCTGCGGTATGTTCGAATATGACCAGTCATTTTCGCCGTCATCACCCGGGTGTAGTAGTGCCAGAAGCACTGTGAAAAATAAATTGTCTGTGCACTCATCCGAAAGCGCGCACATGTCTCACAGCGCGCAAATATTGAGTTCTCTTTCAAGTCTTGCTCTTGAACGGACAAACTCACACAAAAACTGCGTCAACATGTCCATCTTTATGAGTATTCTAGCAGACATAGTCTGTAATTGCCTTAAGTAAACTTTATACAGTCGAGAAAGACGACGCATATACATGCATTAGGTCTTAAAGGGGCAGTAGCCTTTACTGCTGTCTGTTTAATGTCAAACTACAAAAGACAAGGACATCACTCACTGCTCTTGATTGAATAGCTTTTGTAAGTTTAATAGGATTAATCTTTAATTTATACAGTCAAATATGTTCAAAAATCAAAATCAAAAATTTTATTTTACATTTGATCAATTTCTGTACCTGAAAGCTAATGTTAGACGTACCTGAAAAGCATAGTTTATTTTATTAGTAGGCCTATCTTTGCTCAATAGTATTTATTTGTGCTGCTGCTTGTATTTAAATTATTTGTTCTTATTTTCTTTATTTTTATTTGACAGTAGTCCTTTTTTCCCTGAACATAGCAAATACTGAACTGTACCGAAACCGTGAACCTAAAGCCGTGATACAAACCGAACCGTGAGCAATCTGTACCGTTACACCCCTAGCGTAACGCATGCGAGGGGTTGCCACAAAATGGAGAACATTTTCAAAGGGTGCCATGACTGAAAAAAGGTTGGGAAACACTGCGTTAGACCCTACACACACACACATATATATATATATATATATATATATATATATATATATATATATATATATAAATATCTTTAATATATACATGCATATATGTATATATATATATATATATATATATATATATATACACATGTCACAGTCACGTTTAGTTTCAGTTTGATTGGACTTTCAGTTTGTTTGCATAAGTCCCATGTTCCTTTGTTCTGTTTCCCGCCACTTGTTTGTCTCCCCGGTTACCATCATTATTAGTTAATCTGTGTCAGCTGTGTGTCATTATCCTCATTGTGTTCACTATATAAGTTCCTCCCATTCCTTCAGTCTCTGTCCGATCTCAGTTATGTTAAATGTGTTGTGCTATTACCTGTCTGCCTTCCTTGAGAAAACTTATATTAAACTACGTTTGAGAACTATCTTTACCTGTCTTTGCCTTCCTTCCTGCCTGCACACACCCGTGACAACACATACATACATGTGTATATACAAATATTTTATATTTGTATATAAGATATTTATATATAATATGAATTATATAAATATATATACAACATGCAAATATACAACACACATACAGTGAGGAAAATAAGTATTTGAACACCCTGCTATTTTGCAAGTTCTCCCACTTGGAGGGGTCTGAAATTGTCATCGTAGGTGCATGTCCCCTGTGAGAGATATAATCTAAAAAAAAAATCCAGAAATCACAATATAGGATTTTTTTTAAACTATTTATTTGTATGATACAGCTGCAAATAAGTATTTGAACACCTGTCTATCAGCTAGAATTCTGACTCTCAAATACCTGTTAGTCTGCCTTTAAAATGTCCACCTCCACTCCATTTATTATCCTAAATTAGATGCATCACTTTGAGGTCATTAGCTGCATAAAGACACCTGTCCACCCCATACAATCAGTAAGAATCCAACTACTAACATGGCCAAGACCAAAGAGCTGTCCAAAGACACTAGAGACAAAATTGTACACCTCCACAAGGCTGGAAAGGGCTACGGGGAAATTGCCAAGCAGCTTGGTGAAAAAAGGTCCACTGTTGGAGCAATCATTAGAAAATGGAAGAAGCTAAATATGACTGTCAATCTCCCTCGGACTGGGGCTCCATTAAAGATCTCACCTCGATCTCAATGATCCTAAGAAAGGTGAGAAATCAGCCCAGAACTACACGGGAGGAGCTGGTCAATGACCTGAAAAGAGCTGGGACCACCATTTCCAAGGTTACTGTTGGTAATACACTAAGACGTCATGGTTTGAAATCATGCATGGCACGGAAGGTTCCCCTGCTTAAACCAGCACATGTCAAGGCCCGTCTTAAGTTTGCCAATGACCATTTGGATGATCCAGAGGAGTCATGGGAGAAAGTCATGTGGTCAGATGAGACCAAAATAGAACTTTTTGGTCATAATTCCACTAAACGTGTTTGGAGGAAGAAGAATGATGAGTACCATCCAAAGAACACCATCCCTACTGTGAAGCATGGGGGTGGTAGCATCATGCTTTGGGGGTGTTTTTCTGCACATGGGACAGGGCGACTGCACTGTAAGGAGAGGATGACCGGGGCCATGTATTGCGAGATTTTGGGGAACAACCTCCTTCCCTCAGTTAGAGCATTGAAGATGGGTCGAGGCTGGGTCTTCCAACATGACAATGACCCGAAGCACACAGCCAGAATAACCAAGGAGTGGCTCTGTAAGAAGCATATCAAGGTTCTGGCGTGGCCTAGCCAGTCGAGAATCTTTGGAGGGAGCTCAAACTCCGTGTTTCTCAGCGACAGGCCAGAAACCTGACTGATCTAGAGAAGATCTGTGTGGAGGAGTGGGCCAAAATCCCTCCTGCAGTGTGTGCAAACCTGGTGATAAACTACAGGAAACGTTTGACCTCTGTAATTGCAAACAAAGGCTACTGTACCAAATATTAACATTGATTTTCTCAGGTGTTCAAATACTTATTTGCAGCTGTATCATACAAATAAATAGTTAAAAAATCATACATTGTGATTTCTGGATTTTTTTTGTTATGTCTCTCACAGTGGACATGCACCTACGATGACAATTTCAGACCCCTCCATGATTTCCAAGTGGGAGAACTTGCAAAATAGCAGGGTGTTCAAATACTTATTTTCCTCACTGTATATTATGTAAACAAAGTTTTGGATGAGATTAATTGCAATTAATCGATTTGACAGCACTATTATATACACACACACACACACACACATACACGCAAGAAAAAATATGTGAACCCCTTGCAGAATCTGTGAAAATGTGAGTAATTTTAACAAAATAAGAGGGATCACACAGATTGCATTCAGTAGTCCTACTGTCCTGAATAAGATATTTTACATAAAAGATGTTTACATATAGTCCACAAGACTATAGCTGAATTTATAAAAATTATCCCGTTCAAAAGTTTATGAATCCTTGATTCTCAATGCTGTGTATCGTTCCCTGGATGATCCACACAGTTGTTTTGTTTTGTGATGGTTGTTCTTGAGTCCCCTGTTTGTCACGAGCAGTTAAACTGCCCTGATAACTGAAAAGTTTTGAACATGATCTTATTTTGTTTAAATACAATTCCCCCCTTCGGAAGCAACAGAAGATACTTACATGTTTCCTGGAAGACAAATTAAAGGGTTAGTTCACCCAAAAATGAAAATTCTGTCATTAATTACTTACCCTCATGTCGTTCAACACCCGTAAGACCTCCGTTCATCTTCAGAACACAAATTAAGATATTTTAGTTGAAATCCGATGGCTCAGAAAGGCCTCCATTGGCACAATGCACTGTACACTCTCAAGACCCATAAAAGGTACTAAAGACGTCGTTACAAAGTCCATCTCACTACAGTGCAGGTTCTACAATAATTTTATGAAGCGACGAGAATAGTTTTTGTGCGCAAAAAAAACCCCTAAATAACGACTTATATAGTGATGACTGATTTCAAAACACTGCATCATGAAGCTTCGAAGCGTTATGAATCAGTGAGTTGATTCAGCGGTTTGGATAGCCAAAGTCACGTGATTTCAGCAGTTTGGCGGTTTGACACGCAATCCGAATCATGATTCATAACACTTCGAAGCTTCATGATGCTGTATTTTGTAGAACCACTGTAGTGAGACGGACTTTGTAACAACGTCTTTAGTACCTTTTATGGGTCTTGAGAGTGTAAAGTGCATTGTGCCAATGGAGGCCTTTCTGAGCCATTGGATTTCAACTAAAAATATTTATGTTCCGAAGATGAACGGAGGTCTTACGGGTGTCGAACGACATGAGGGTAAGTAATGAATGACAGCATTTTCATTTTTGGGTGAACTAACCCTTTAAGTACAATTTACCTTGATCTTCAAATTCAAAAAGTTTTCATCCCCCATCAAATCGATGAATCACATCCAAAATAAAAGTTTGTGTTTACATAATATGTGTGTGTACTGTGTATAATTATTATATATATAAATACACACACATGCATGTATATATTATTTAAGAAGAAAAACACTTTACAATACGGTTCATTAGTTAACATAACGACATTAGTTAACATGAACTAATAATGAACTGCACTTATAAAGTATTTATTTATCTTTGTTAATGTTAATTTCAACATTTACTAATGCATTATTAAAATCTTGTTAACATAGTTAATGCACTGTGGACTAAAATGAACAAACCATGAACAGCTGGATTTATATTAACTAACATTATCAAAGAGTAAAGGGGTGGTAAAACACATTCTTTCGAAGGCTTGATTGTGTTTGTGGGGTGCACTGTAACATGTGTTCATGCTTCGTTTTTAAAAAATTGCATTATTTTTCATATATTTTACCTTTATTCTACACTGCTCTGTCCCTCCTTGTAAAAACGGTCTGATGGTTTCTGGGTTGTATGAAGCCAGTCCATCAAAAATACGCAATTGGCTCAGATTGGTTAGCAGGCCCAGTGTGTTGTGATTCGCTAACCGCCTAGTGCACGTTTGTCGGAAACGTCACGCCCCTTACCTTTACCGGTAGACTGTGCTTTGGGTAGTAACAATGGAGTCAATAAAATCATACCAATTTGAGCCCGAATCAGACCCAGACAATTTTAGTGAAGATGATCGAGCAGAACCTGTTCAGTCCTCAAGAGTAAAGACTGCGGATCTATAGTGATCGCTACTGAATGGCACCGTTACTTTTGTATTTTTAGAACGATTTGCCAAATATCTGTCGCAAGAACGAACACTAAACATTGGCTTTACTATAGTAGCCAAATCAAACACAGAACCATATTTAGCATGCCTGTAGATAAACAATACATAAAAGCTCTAATCAAAGAATAATTTACACTAATGTCAAGTTCGCTGTTAAGATTTTAAAAAGTTTGTAACGTTAGGTGTTTGTCGGATAACGTTAAGTATGAATGAGCATTTAACAAACTGGTTTGCAGAGCCAAATGAGCGTTGTCATCTGTTTACTTCCTTGCTACAACGTACAATTAACAATACGAACTATTACAGGAAAACACATCGACGAAAAATAAATCATACTTACAGGTTGTGGCCCGTAAACAGCTTCTGTTTTTAAATCCATCTTTCAGGACAAGCCGTTGTGCGAATCCTTCACTGAACTTGCGAAGATTGTGGAAGCTTTCCTCCGTGAAATGTGCAGCGGGAGCCACGCGCGCCCGTCGTGCATTCTCACACTGGCAGTGTTTGTCTCGCGCAGCTGAACCGCGGCTCGTGTATTGCAAATACAGACGAATATTGTCCATTATGTAGGGCTGTAATCAACCAAAGAAAATCTTGGTCGACTGAAGTCCTGAAATTTTCGACTAAAAATCGACTAAAATAACGTTAGGAAAAAAAAACCTTAAATGAATAAGCTGCACACTGTGCGCAGTACTTGGTAGCCTTGTTGTCTCCCTAAATTAATTATAAATAAACATAAAAAACTAGTAGGCTAATTGCAGTATATTAAATAGTTTTTGAGCTGATTATTTTGCACTGAAATGAGTCTGACACACGAGTCCTTCAGCTCTGACAGCGTCGCATTGCATGCACCTGCGAGCTTCCGAAAATATAGCACTATGTGTTGTCAACTAGATATCATCACAAGAACTTTTGAGGAATATGCAACATAATTTAGACAATTATTTTTGTCATATGTATTATAATAACTGACAGACACTCATTGCAGCCGCTCTGTGAAGCTCAAACATATGAGCTCAGCTTCGCGGCTGAGACACGAATAGACTATTAACTTAAAGCTTTTACTCTTAAACACAAAAGGCACGTCCACTTTAATAAAAAAGAAATATTTATTAAACAAGCCAGATCAAGAGCAGAAACAACGCTCTCACAATTAAATAAATAATATACAAGAAAACTAGCCTTCTTCAATCTGTCTCTCTCTCCAGCGGGTTGGGCTAATCCAAAATAAGTGAAACAATGGGGGTGTTCTGAAGACAGACTGTTACCTGTGAAACAGGGGTGCTCTGAAAACACCCCCATTAGCAATTAGTGCTCTCCACCTGATGAAATGAACGCGGCGCGGCAAAACTGATGAAATGAACGCGGCAAAACTGACAGTACAGATCCACTTATAGCGCGGTGTTGTGACGCTTCCCCTCATGTGTATGTTGATGTACGTTCCTCAAGTTTACCGCTATGGGTGTGCGTTTGAGCCAGCGGCCCAGCGGGGAATGAAACACAAAGGACCCGCGAGAGACTCTTCGCCAGCGGGTTGGGCTAATCCAAAAGAAGTGGAAACAATGGGGGTGTTCTGAAGACAGACTGTTACCTGTGAAACAGGGGTGCTCTCAAAACACCCCCATTAGCAATTAGTGCTTTCCACCTGATGAAATGAACGCGGCGCGGCAAAACTGATGAAATGAACGCGGCAAAAAATCGACCAATCAGAATTTTGGTCGAGCCAGAACGTATCGACTAATAATCGACTAATCGACTGGGAGATTACAGCCCTACCATTATGTCACATTTTCCGGTCTTCTCCCCCGACCCCTGTCTGTCTCGTGCTTTGATTTATGATGGGCAGCATGTATCTGCTGCAAATGCGACCGTGTTTCCCTCTGTCTCATACACGCATGCATATGACGTTGTATGTTAAACGCACTGCAACTCACCCCCGTCCCTATGAAGGCTGAACAAAGTGGACCTGCAATCCGGATGAAAATAACAGCGTTTCGTCTGCATTGGCAACAACACTCAAGCCTACTAACCACAACAACTATTCCCAGCGGCGATACAAAATGCCCCCCCCCCCCCCCCCCCCCCCCCCTTATTTCATATTCTCGGAAGAGGGGTTTATGTAAATATTGGGGCTGGTGATGTCAGAGACCCTGGAAGAATGTGTAGTAGTCCCTAGCGGCCATTTGCTGTAGTCCTTAGAAATTGATTTCTTTAAAAGCAAATATCTCCCTTTGCTTTAAACTTTGAACGTTGTAACTTTGCAGATGTTGTTTATGCTCAAACAGCAACATTACACACTAGCTAAAGTTAGAAAAGTGAAATCGTGGTTTACCACCCCTTTAACTAATGCTGGACAGAGGTGTTGTTCATGGTAGTTCATGCTAACTAATGCCTTAATTAATGTTAACTAATACAACCTTATTGTAAAGTGTTACCAAAATATGTATATATTTTGCATATTTGAACACTTTCCAGCAGTGACTGTATGATTTTAAGATCCATCTTTTCACACTGAAGACAATTGAGGGACTCAAACACAACTACTAAAACAGATTCAAATATTGACTGATGCTCCTGAAGGAAACATGATGCATTAAGAGCCAGGGGTGAAAGCTTTTTAGAAGGATCTTATTTTGTTTAAATATCAGGGGGGTTCATCTAGTACTCCATTCGGAAGCAACAGAAGATACAGTATGCATGTTTCTGACAAAGTCAGTACAATTTACTCTAAACATTTGTTGTTGTTTTTGTCTTTTGGACAAATGTAAATATGAAAATATATGTAAAATACATGCATTTTGTATGATCTCTCTTATTTTGTTAAAATGATTCACAAATTCTGCAAAGGGTTCACATCTTCCCACTGTATCACATGTTGAACCATCCACTATGTGTTTCAAATATTCAATCATTTATAATGCAAGTGTCCATGAAGGTTAACAATACAATACACGGAGGCCTTCAGGATGATCTCAGCATCCATGCAAGCCCACAAACTCGCAGTGAAGGTCAGATGGACTGATTTCAGACAAATCTGATATCTGCATCTGCCACAGAAAACACTGCAGCTCTAGTTCCCTCTGCAGTGCCCTCTAAACACATCAGTTCAATGGTTAATCAATCCCAACATGCTGCCTGTCGACATAGTTTCACATGTTCCCTTTGGCTGTAAACCTCCAAATGTGTTTCATTGACAGTCTCACTGAGAGGTCATCGTCGACCCCAAACTAGGCTGTGCTGGGCACAAGTTTATTTACAGATCTACTTAAAGCATTTAATTAAATAGCCCGCTAATGAGGTTTTGGCAGTCCTCTTGAGCATTTGCTGTAATTGCTCGCGATCTAATTTCAGCAGATTGCTAGCTCTTCTGCAAGCACAGAATGTTTGGACACCCTGCAGATTTAATAAAGCTGCAGAGATTGAAATGACTTTGAAAGATGACAGGGGGAAAACCCAATAAAAGGCTTTCTACACTGCAAAAAATGCTTTTCTTACTTAGCATTTTTGTCTTGTTTTCAGTCCAAATATCTAGAAAATCTTACATTAAGAAACATTTACTAGACAAGCAAAAGTTCTCTTACGAGAGGTTCTCTCGTATTGCGTAAGTTCCTTACGCTACGGGAAAGTATTCTTTCTTCGAGATTTCTGAAAAACCCAAAATTATCCTTAATTTTGTAACATTGTCAACGCAGTGCGGCAGCCTGGCAGACCATAGCAGGCTATTCCAGCGTGCCATTGGCTGCTCTGCTGGCAACTGCAGCAGCCTATCGGTGAGCCCGCGTGACGTGGCGACCAATGAGGGCGCTTCGCGCCCACCTGGCTTCATTTGCCTACAGGTGGGGCGTGGCCACGTGTATATAAGCAGGGCTCACGGGCTGCATATTCGATTTTCTTTTCTTCAGCGAAGCCCTTCGCATCGCTGGATCTGGAACCCGCCGCCGTTGAACGTGCAGACGAGCAAGCAGAGGACAGCGCCTGAAGAAGCCGGCAGCATCGCGCCACCTTCAGCCATCCGTGCCTGCTCTGCTATCCGGCAGCATTATATCCTTTCATTGCACGTGTTCTCGCCGTTGCGTCACACGTTTCATAAAAGAGCACGAGCGTTTTTATCAAAACGCCTCGTTCCACCTGCGGCTCGTGCCACGTGCAGCTCAGCACCAGAGACCGCCATGTGTCTGCGCTCTCTGTCTGGGCCGTGACCACGCCGCCGCCGCCTCCTCGCGGGCGAATGCCCCGAGTGTGAGGAACTCTCTATGTCGACCCTGCGGGCTCGACTCGAGCAGTTTTATGACGACATCACTCCGCTGTTCCCCCCCCTCTGTTCAAGCCGCGCCACCGCGCCGCTTACAAGAGATGGTTGAAATGAACGGTCTCGGAGCGAGCCTCCTCCCCCTCTGTTCAAGCCGCGCCGCTTACAAGGGATGGTAGGAATGAACGGTCTCGGAGCGAGCCTTCTCCCCCTCTATTCAAGCCGCGCCACCGCGCCGCTTTCATGGGATGGTAGGAATGAACGGTCTCGGAGCGAGCCTCCTCCCCCTCTGTTCAAGCCGCGCCACCGCGCCGCTTGCAAGGGATGGTAGAAATGAACGGTCTCGGAGCGAGCCTCCTCCCCCCCTCTGTTCATGCCGCGCTGATGCGCCGCTTATATACAAGGGATGGCAGAAATGCACGGTCTGCAGCTCTCTTTACGTTACAAGAGAGCTGTTCCACCCTCGCGCACATTTTTCAGTCCCCTCATGAGTTCAGGCGACTGGAATTGTTCATATTGCTGTACACGAGCCTGTTAAGACACGCACGCCAGCAAACATACGCCGTCATAAGACATGACGCTGACATATGCTCTCCAACGAACCCGCACTCCCCCCTCTTGGACCGCGCAGATTGCGCCGTTCACAAGGAATGTGAGTGCGCTCGGTCACGAGCACGTTCAGCGCGCGCGCACGTGCGCGCGCCGCACTCACCGGGAAATTAACAGAGGGTGTTTTCGTCCCGCTGTGGCCGGACGAACCGCCATTCTCTAGCATTTCTCAGCCCCCTCTCCAATTCAGGCGGCTGGAAATATTACTATTGCAGTAACGAGCCTGTCTTTTATGCACGCACGACTGCCAACAAGCACGAGGACGTACTGCTGTATGCTCGCGCTAACTGAACGCTATTGTGTCCCTCCCGGTAGCACAGTGGCAAAATCAGCGGCTGAAACGCCGGAGACCCGAGTTCGAGCCCAGCTCTCGCGGCAGATAAAAATGTTTTACTGTCCGCTTCCCCGGGCTCGCGGCCAGCTTTTCTTACATACAGAAAGCTAACTCGCACCACGTGGTGCTCGAGTATTTTTGGACGTCTATACATAAGGAGAGAAAAGACGGTTAAGTCCCGCTGCGGCCGGACCACCATTAAAACTCTGTTTTCCTGTCAGTCCCCACTCCTGTGGCTACTGCAGACGTTTTCCACGCAGCCTACGAGCCGGCAAACTCGCCCTCTCGCCTGTTTCCAACTGAAGCCCCTCCAAAGTCCTCCTAGCAGAGGGGGGAAGCGACGGTTAAGTCCCGCCGTGGCCGGACCACCGTCAAAACTCTTCTTCCTGTCAGCCCCCACTCCTGTGGCTGCTGCAGATGGCTCTCACGCAGCCAACGAGCCGGCAAAACTGCCCTCTCGCCTGTCTACAACCGCCGTTTTTTACGACGAACCAGAGAAATCAAGAAGTTGCTTTATATCTGGTTGCACGGCTCACGCCGTATGTGTTTTCAAATGCAGTAAACGTGCCCACTTTTGTGTTCACCCCTGCACCCAAGCACCACAAATCCCGTGTCTCTCACTCACATAAAGCGGCCACCGGCCGCTCGAGTGCTAGAGTTAGGTCACGTGTCCGCTTATTTGCGCCCACGCCTAATCACCACACGCGCTGTCACACAGCCACTCTTAACCGGTCATGTTCCACGCGTAAGAGTTGTGCCCGCTCAAACGCGCTCACACATTTTCGCGAACATTCTGCCCCCGGCGCCGTGCGCCGCGCCACACACCATTTGTTCTCCGCCCAAGGTGGCCGGAACAACGAGTGTAAGGCCACACACAAGCCACTCCCTGCTCGAAGCGGCAGAGATACAGTGTGTAGGGCGGCCAGCCATCGCGAGCGATCGGCTGGCCCACAGCACAGAGAGCGCGCGCACTGCGCCCGCCCCTCCTATACAGGCCGTCGAACCCGCAAAGCGCGGCGTTTCGAGCCCGGAGGCCGTTCTATCCCGTGTGGCACACGCGAGAGCGTGGGAAGCCATTCCAGGTGTATCAGAATGGGTGCTGAAAACAGTGAAGCACGGCTACACTCTGCAGTTCGCTCGCCGCCCTCCGCGCTTCTGTGCGCGTATAGAGACGCGAGTGAGCGAAGAAGTAGCACATCTACTTCGAGCGGAGATAGCCACGCTGCTGTGCAAAGGGGCTATAGAACCGGTTCCCCATTCTATGAGCAAGTCAGGCTTTTACAGCCGATATTTTCTCGTGCCAAAAAGGGACGGGTCGCTCAGACCGATTCTGGATCTGAGGCGTCTGAACAAAGCTCTTTTGAGGAGATCGTTCAAGATGCTTACGACCAAGCAGATCCTCGCGCATATTCGCCCGAGAGACTGGCTAATTTCCCTAGATTTGAAAGACGCATATTTTCAAATCAAGATAACGCCGCGTCACAGGCCATTCTTACGATTCGCCTTCGACGGCCAGGCTTATCAATACACCGTCCTTCCGTTCGGCCTGTCACTAGCACCCCGTACATTTACGAAGTGCATGGACGCGGCCCTCGCTCCCCTGAGAAACCGGGGGATGCGAATATTGAACTACTTGGACGACTGGCTCATCCTGGCGCAGTCAGAGGCCGAGCTCCTCGCCCACAGGGCAATGCTGCTCAGCCATTTGGACAGCCTGGGGCTCACGGTCAACTGGACCAAGAGCTCATTAGTGCCCACGCAATCAACCTCATTTCTGGGTTTGAATCTGGACACTGTGGCTATGTCTGCCCGCCTGTCACCACAACGCACGCGCCAAGTTCGGCGCATGGCTGCGTACTTCCGGCCGGGCAAAATCGCACCTCTCAAGCTTTTTCAGAGGATGCTGGGACGTATGGCCTCAGCTGCAGCTGTGCTCCAGCTGGGCTTAATGCGCATGCGCCCGCTGCAACGCTGGTTAAACGCCCGAGTGCCTCACAGAGCCTGGGCTGCCGGAGGTTTCAGGATCAGAGTGACTCAGGGCTGTGTTGCAGCCCTAGAGCCCTGGTTAGTAGCCGACTGGTACCAGCGGGGAGTGACAATGGGAGCCATCTCACACCGCAAAGTCATCTCGACGGACGCCTCCACCTCGGGTTGGGGCGCCGTTTTCGAGGGCAGACCGGCCTCGGGCCTCTGGTCGAGCGGAGAAAAACTCCTACACATAAACTGTTTGGAGATGATAGCGGTAGAGAACGCGCTCAAGCAGTTTCTCCCGTTTATACGGGGACACCATGTGTTGGTCCGGTCGGACAATACCACGGTGGTGTCCTACGTGAACCGGCAGGGCGGTGTCAGGTCCAGGTGTCTGGGCAATCTGACGGAACGCCTGCTCGTGTGGGCACACAGCTCGCTGCGCTCGCTGAGAGCGGCGCACGTTCCGGGCCACCTCAACGTGGGCCCGGACAAGCTGTCCAGGGGCCTCATTCTCCCAGGAAAATGGTCCCTGCACCCCCAGACAGTCCAGCTGGTATGGCGCCTATTCGGCAGAGCGGAGCTCGACCTCTTTGCAACAAAAGAGAACGCCCGCTGCTCGACGTTCTTGTCCAAAAGCGAGGATGCGCTGTCCCAACTTTGGCCCAGCCTCCCGCTGTATGCTTTCCCGCCGATTTCCCTATTGACCCAGGTTATAGCGAAAATCAGGGAAACGCGCCGCCCGGTGCTCCTTATAGCGCCGCGCTGGGAGAACCAGATTTGGTACCCAGAGCTGGTGAAGCTGTCGCACTCACCCCCCTGGCCAGTTCCGCTGAGAGCAGACCTCCTCTCTCAAGCAGGAGGGTCAGTTTGGCATCCCCATCCAGAGCGATGGTCTCTGCATGTATGGGTGACCAACGGATACCCGTTGACCTGCCCGAAGGGGTTATGAACACGATCTCACACTCTAGAGCCCCCTCGACGAGGCGGTTATATAGTTCTAAGTGGTCGGTGTTCACTGAGTGGTGTGCTTCCAAGGGATTGGAACCGCAGCAATGTGGGGTCCAGCGGGTGCTCTCCTTCCTCCAAGAGCTTTTGGAACTGGGCAGGTCCCCTTCCACGCTCAAAGTGTATGTAGCGGCTATAGCAGCGTTCGCCCAGACGACGCTAGGCAGCACGCTAGGAAGGAACGAGCTCATCATCCGTTTCCTCAGAGGAGCTAGACGGATGAATCCCCCGCGGCTCCCATCGGTTCCTATTTGGGATCTGGCCTTGGTCCTAGAGGCCATGAAGGCTCATCCCTTTGAACCGCTCGAGACTGTGGAACCAAGGTTCCTTTCGCTAAAAACCGCGTTCCTGATAGCTCTGGCTTCAGTGAAACGCGTGGGGGATCTACACGCGCTCTCATTGAGCCCGACGTGTATGGAGTTCGGTCCTAATGACTCTAAGGTCATTCTCAGACCGAGGCATGGTTATGTCCCCAAAGCGATCGGCACTCCTTTCAGGGCGCAGATTATCTCCCTCTCGGCTCTGCCAGCATCCGACGAGGGGGACGGTGGCAATATCCTCTGCCCTGTCAGGGCATTGAGGGTTTATGTCACACGCTCCGCCGCCTTCAGGCGTTCTGAGCAGCTATTTGTTTCGTTTGGAGGGCGCGCTAAAGGTCTCGCCTCCTCGAAACAGACCCTGTCCAGGTGGATAGTGGACGCGATTGCAACTGCATACGCTTCCAAACACCTGCAGTGCCCGCTAGGTGTCAGAGCACACTCCACCAGAGGCATGGCCTCTTCGTGGGCTTGGGCCAGAGGGATTTCCATCCACGATATTTGCGTGGCGGCAGGCTGGGCCTCCCCGTCTACGTTCGTGAGATTTTACAATCTGGAAGTTCCTGCCTTACAGGCGAAAGTGTTATCAGTTCAAAAAGGCTGTTGGTTCTGCCCGGTGATTCTGCGCAGACATAGCTCACATACTGGTAGTAAGTTCGGTACAAGGCTTATGTAAATTTGAAGGAGACCGGCGGTACCGTTCCCTCATTTACGAAAAGAGCTATTGTGAGTTTGAAGGTGACCGGCGGTGCCGTTACCTCACTCATATGACAAGATATTGTGAATTTGAAGGCGACCGGCCTTGCCGCTCCCTCATTCATGAGACAAGGTGTGGTGAATTTGAAGGCGACCGGCAGGTGCCGTTCCCTCATTCATAAGGCAGGGTGTTGTAACCACCCGTTGTAACCACCCGTCAGTTCAAACGAAGTGTCCGTATATGTGGTGGCCCGTTTCCTTTACCGGCCACCCTGCCCGAGCAGTGTTATGGTCCCCGGTTCCCTGGGATACATATGCTGTATGCGAGGCGCGCACGGCGTTGACAATATGTTCCCGTAGCGTAAGGAACTTACGCAATACGAGAGAACCTCTCGTAAGAGAACGATACTCGGTTACTTAACGTAACCTCGGTTCTCTCTAGAAGAGGGAACGAGTATTGCGTTCCTTGCCGTGCGCCCCGCGGGCTTTTACGCTTCAGAACTACGAAAACCGAATATGCAGCCCGTGAGCCCTGCTTATATACACGTGGCCACGCCCCACCTGTAGGCAAATGAAGCCAGGTGGGCGCGAAGCGCCCTCATTGGTCGCCACGTCACGCGGGCTCACCGATAGGCTGCTGCAGTTGCCAGCAGAGCAGCCAATGGCACGCTGGAATAGCCTGCTATGGTCTGCCAGGCTGCCGCACTGCGTTGACAATGTTACAAAATTAAGGATAATTTTGGGTTTTTCAGAAATCTCGAAGAAAGAATACTTTCCCGTAGCGTAAGGAACTTACGCAATACTCGTTCCCTCTTCTAGAGAGAACCGAGGTTACGTTAAGTAACCGAGTATCGTTTTTGTCTTGTTTTGGGGGAAAATAACTCAAAATTAAGTGAGTTTTTGCTTAAAATAAGCAAAATAATCTGCCAATGGGGTAAGCAAAATAATCTTAATTCAAACAGAAAACAAGATTATTTTTCTTACCCCATTTGGCAGATTATTTTGCTTATTTTAAGAAAAAACTCACTTAATTTTTTGTTATTTTCCCCCAAAACAAGACAAAAACTTTTGCTTGTGTAGTAAATGTTTCTTAATGTAAGATTTTTTAGACATTTGGACTGAAAACAAGACAAAAATACTAAGTAAGAAAAGCATTTTTTGCAGTGTATTTCTACTATTTGTGTGTGTGTTTAGGAATACATGGAGGATGTGTGAAAATAGATGGGTTTTAGCAGAAGTCCTTGAATTTTGTGGTTTGTGGAGCTCAGATGTCAACAGGATTGACACAATGACTGACATTTGTCTAAATTAAGATGTTTGGTTTTTCCAAAATCAACCTTAATTGTCTGACTAGGTATTGAACATCTGGAACATCGCAGTGTGTCTTACCTCTGATGTTTCCGCGAGCTGAACGGGGAGAAGGTTTTGCTTCGCCGGGTGGAGATGTTGCTGGACGGGCTGCCGTCCTCCGCCGCCTCCTCCACATTTAGCTGCGGTATTATCTGACCTCCAACTGTACAAGCCATTTTCCTCGACTGCTCATGTAAAGTGCATCTAACCTCCCGTGAAAAGGAAAGTTCGCCTCAGGACGCAATGAGGACGGGAGGTGCTGTTTGCAGGTCTGGACATGGGGCTGGGCTGCAGGGGCTGGGAAACTGGCGAACTGAGTCGAATGATTTGTGACACCTCAATTCAATTCACATGTATTTGTATAGCGCTTAGCTCACGTAATCGTACGAAATCATGCTGAATTATAAATCAGTTCTGTGTGATACGTGCAAGATAATCCTAACTGCATTACTTTTCCCTGTACGCTCAACATTTTTGTCCCATAGTGTTGTCCGATTCGTGAACGAATCGTTGTTGTAATTCGGATCTTTTCAATGAATCGGTTGAATCTCTTTCGGACATGTTTGATTATTTATCCAACTGATGATCGTGAACTGATACTCTAAAAAAAAAAAAATTGAGTGCAACTTACTTTAATAAAACGTAAGCTATGTATAACATGTTTACGATCGTTTTTTTTATAAATATATTTAAAGCTGCAGTCCGTAACTTTTTTTTTTTTTTTTGTTAAAAATGATCCAAAAACAATTTGAGCAAACTTACTGACTGCACAAAATAAACACGAAAAATGTACTGTTAATTTTCTGCCAGGTCATTTTACAGAAATTTCCGTTAATCCTTAAAACACAACTAATGCAATGTGTAATTCAATAGGTAAAACACCTGTAAAAACCAATACGGGAAAAATCCTTCATACTACATTATGCCCTATTTTTTACAGACTTTTTTTGCAGTGTAGGCCTACACAACAAGCCTATTCAAAACAATTTCCTATAACCGTAGCCCGATTCACAACGATAAGCTTAAAGGTCCCGTTCTTCGTGTTTTTTTGAAGCTTTGATTGTGTTTACAGTGTGCAATATAACATATGTTCATGTTTCGCGTGTAAAGAAAAACAGTATTTTTAACAAAATTTACTCATCTATACCGCTGTCCTAAAAACGGCTGATGAGTTCCTTTATTCTATGAAGTCCCTCCTTCAGAAATACGTAACGAGTTCTGATTGTGCCAGCGGTTCCTGTGTTGTGATTTGACCGCAGCTTAGCGCACGTGGAAAGGTCACGCCTCTTAACGGGAGATGTATGCGCTTAATGATCTCTACAGCGACCCTGGGAAAGCCAAACAAAGGTGATTTGACTCCGGGATGAAAATAACAGCGTCTCGACGAAATGGCGACAAACACAGTCAAACGCAACAATTCCTTTTCTCCACGCGACACGTCCTCTTCTCCACGTGGGACAGCAACAAGACCACGCCCCCTTTTTTCGCGTAGTCTTGTGGGCGGAGGTTAGTCTGTTCTACTGACGTCATTTATGAAGGAAGTACCAGGATGTAGTCCAAGCCAGCCGTTCGCTGTAGGCTTTGAAAGGGAACTTCTGTTAAATTAAATATCTCGCTTGGCATTGAACTTTGAGCTTTATAATTTTACAGGTATTATTTATGCTCTAACAGCAACATTACACACTAACTAAAGTTTGAACAATGGGATCACGAAGAACTGGACCTTTAATAATGTATTATAGCTGTAGAGTGGTATGGCGAATTTCCGCGGGAAAAAATATCTTTGCGTCAGTCAGGTCTGTATACATAAAGGCTGAGTCCAAAACCTGGAAAATGCTGCCTTCGGAGGACACATTTCAAGGCAGGAAGGCACCAAGGCATGTCCGAATCTAATGTTAGCTTCACTTCCTGTCTCCTGAGATGCCTTCAGCTGATCGATTTTTGAAGGCAGCATCGTATCCTTCGTTGCCTTTGATATCCCACAATCCTGTGCTTTCCATTCTGTGACAGTTGAGCTGGAAAAAAAGATGGCGTCCGAAAGTTGCGTTTACTGGTCAGTTTGTGTGTAAATGTGGGCTACATTTTTTTTTTACCAACATTTTCTAATTCCGATGTCCTTTCTAGCGAGAAATTACTAATTGTGGCAAGTTGGACAAGCGAGAGACATGGGAGGAGGGAGCGAGATCGGTGTGCGTGATTGAGAATGAGCATCACCTGCGAGGCACACCGGTCTCGAGTCCTCTCATGAGGGATTTAAGGACGAGCGACACCAATGAAGGACGAGAGAGGACCAGGCCTGGATTTCAAGTTGTGTTTTGTTTACGTTTTGTTATGTGTGTGCGCGACAGTCATCCGTGAGGGGCTGCCGCTTTTATTTTCTGTTTGTTGATTTATTTGATTAAAGTTTGTTGAATGTTTGCCGGTTCCCACCTCCTTCTTCCCTAAACATACAAACTACGTTACATTGGTGCCGAAACCCGGGAGGAAGAAGGGTGAGGAAGAGCCCTCGCTGCTGAGGGGGATCGCGGTGCTGAGGAGGTCGGGCAGTGCGGATGAATGAAGACCTCGAGTGGCTGCCCGAGGCAGTGGTGCTGGAGCAAGTGAAGATCCGGTGGGACGGAGAGCTCGCTGCCGTGCCCCTGGGTCGAGGTGGGGTGGCTGCCATCCGAGAGTGAGTGGAGGAGTCGCCGGAGCCTGCTGTCATCTGCCATTTCGGGGTGGAGCAGGGAGTGCGGGACTCGCTGCCGGCTCCCTCAATAGGAGGAGCCACCGCCAGGGGGCGGAGGAGAATTGAGCCGTCCACCGAGCGTCCAGTACCATCGCATGGCACCGCGAGGAAGAGCCTCTCGGCTGGCTGAGGACCAAGCGTCAGTGTGTCTGGGAACCGGACCAGAATTTTTATTTTTTTTCTCTCTTCACTCTCTCGTCCGGTTGCTCTGGAGGTCTCCGTCTCCCATTCTCTCACCTCGCCGGCGCATATCCCCAGACGCAGAGATTGGGCTCCCCAGGGGGGGAGGGGTAGGAGTAGGCGTAGTCGCGGGGTTCCCCCCCGGCCTACGAGGGGTGTTGGGGGTATGTGGCAAGTTGGACAAGCGAGAGACATGGGATGATTTATGTGCATGATTGAGAATGAGCATCACCTGCGAGGCACACCGGTCTCGCGTCCTCTCATGAGGGAGCACGGAGGCATTTAAGGACGAGCGACACCAATGAAGGACGAGAGAGGACCAGGCCTGGATTTTAAGTTGTGTTTTGTTTACGTTTTTTTATGTGTGTGCACGGCCTGAGAAGTCTGTCCGAAATCAGTTTCGTGAGGTGCCTTCTTGCACAAAACGCTGCCTGCAGAGTCATTGTCTGATAAGGTAGCGAGGCAACGAGTCAGCTGCCTAGGTTTTCGGATGCAGCCAAAGAAAGAGTCCGGCTAGTAACGCACATGAGGGCATGTTCTTAAGCGGATCATTTATAGCCTTTTCACACAGCAGCTGGATGGCGGATTGTAATCCAGAAAGGTCCAAACGACAGTCGTCAGTGACAACTGGAGATTCACCTCTAGTCAAAAGCAAAAGAATAGACTGTATGGAAATTGAAATCTACAGGTAACGCTATACACACTAAATACACATAGTCACGCAATGCTAATGCTGTTAACATTAACAATTTGAGAACAAAATATAACAATAATAATCATTTGCACGGTTTGATGTTATAGGAGCGATCATTTAATCACCATTGGTAGCGCGATTTATTGTAATGCTTTGTTCCCAAAAGTGGCAGACATGTTACTTACTTGTTCAGATGACATTTTCCGGTGAAAATTCTTATTCAGGTTATACTCCAAGACGTAGAATCTGTGATTCTGAAGTACAGTGTCCACACCGGTGCGGTGACTGACAGCCGCATACTCCTCAAAACATTAGATTCATCCAATGCACAACTCACATACGAATGATAAATCTGCAAATAACTGCAATTGCAGGTTTCAAACAGAGATGGCGACATAGAGGCAAAACCTATGGACTGCAGCTTTAACTACATGTTTTGAGCTCTGAACTTTTTCAGACAAGAAACGAAAACGAGTAAATGAATAGCACCGTTTAATGTAAAATATATGAAGACTTCCAATATCAAAAGCCTCTAAAAGCCACCTTGGTCAAAAATGAGATAACGATACTGAGTGAATGCTCTCCGCACATATACATTCATCAAATACTTTCACTTCAAACCCACTAAATCCCAGCCTCAGCCCATTCAGAAGTACTGGTTCGTAGTTAAAAACCTATAGGAAGCTTTTGCATCTGAAGTCGTCATATGTTCTTCTACATTGTTTTATGAGCTGAATAATGGCTGTAACAACAGACATGTACACTTGAAATTACAGTAGGTTACAATAAACACCTGTGATGACGTAAAAAAAAAATCCACAGAGAATTTGTTCAGCTGCCTGGATCTAAATACACTGTAGCTTGTTGCCAAAAGTTTTGGGACGTCTGCCTTTACATGCACATGAACTTTAATGACATCCCATTCTTAATCCGTAGGGTTTAATATGGAGTTGACCCACCCTTTGCAGCTATAACAGCTTCAACACTTCTGGGAAGGCTTTCCTCAAGGTTTAGAAGTGTGTTTATGGGAATTTTTGACCATTCTTCTAGAAGCGCATTTGTGAGGTCAGGCACTGATGTTGGACGAGAAGGCCTGGTTCGCAGTCTCCGCTCTAATTCATCCCAAAGGTGTTCTATCGGGTTGAGGTCAGGACTAGGCCAGTCAAGTTCCTCCACACCAAACTCGCTTATCCACATCTTTTTGGATCTTGCTTTGTTGGAACAGGAAGGGGCCATCCCCAAACTGTTCCCACAAAGTTGAGAGCATGGAATTGTCCAAAATGTCTTGGTATGCTGAAGCATTAGGAGTTCCTTTCACTGGAACTAAGGGGCCACGCCCAACCCCTGAAAAACAACCCCCACACCATAACCCCCCCTCCAGCAAACTTTACACTTTGCACAATGCAGTCAGGCAAGTACACTCTAAAAAGAAAAGGTTCTATATGGCACCAAAAATGGTTCTTGGCTCGTGATCATAGGGGAACCTTTTTAAGTGCTATATAGCACCAATTTTGGTGCTTCAGTGGTTCTTCACCGGTTCTTCACCGGTTCTTTGACTAAGGTGCTATATAACACCGCTAACTAAGGTGCTATCCACAAGTTTCCTACGCCCCATGAAGCCTTGCGTCAAAAGTGGGAGAGTCTTCCGGTTCGAAGTAAACAAGCGGGACTTTATGCATTTCCATCGTAGTTTATGCGCACGTTTTCGTATCGGATAGAAAATGTATCCGACTCAAACGACTGCATACATTTTTTATGTGCATTTATAGAATTCATTCGCATCTTGGCGTTTCCATTCAGCATTTTTTTGATGCAATAACGTTATCCCAAAATGCGCATAAAAATAGGTGGATGGAAACAAAGCTTATTGACATTCAACAGTTGACTAATAGTTCATTCCAACTATCCAAATTGAGCTAAGCCTGAGCCTACACGTATCCCATCACAAGGCATGGGTGCTGGCATCAGTGATAGGTGAAGTAAGTTACAGACAGCGCGTTGTTCATGAATTAGGGCCAGGACGCTGTTGTAGTCATGCAGCAGCACTTTGGTGGAAGGTCAGTAAAGTAAGGAAGGACAATTAAGGACACGAAAATTGTATTGTTTATTGTATTGTGATATTATAAATTAAATTATTAATTCATAATTTTTCACCAGAAGTTGTACCCATGTTCTTATTTACACTAGTGCCCCCCGGAAACAGGTGGATATAGCACCGCTAACTAAGGTGCTATATAGCACCGCTACCATATACAGAACATGTTAAGATGTGGTGCTATATAGCACCAAAAGTGGTTCCTCTATGATTACGACGAAGAACCATTTTTGGTGCCATATAGAACCTTTTTTTTTAGAGTGTACCATTCTCCTTGCAACCGCCAAACCCAGATTCGTCCATCGGATTGTCAGACAGAGAAGGGTGATTCGTCACTCCAGAGAGTCTCCGCAGTCTCCGCTGCTCTAGAGTCCAGTGGTGGCGTGCTTTACACCACTGTATCCAACGCTTTGAATTGCACTTGGTGAAGTAAGGCTTGGATGCAGCTGCTCAGCCATGGAAACCCATTCCATGAAGCTCTCTACACACTGTTTTTGAGCTAATCTGAAGGCCACACAAAGTTTGACGGTCTGTAGTTATTGACTCTGCAGAAAGTTGGCAACTTCTGCATACTGTGCGCCTCAGCATTTAATATCTCAATGGGATCTCCTGGTTAAATAAAGGATAAATAAATAGAAAAGCATGCGCTGACCCCACTCTGTGATATTTCGTGGCCTACCACTTCATGGCTGAGTTGCTGTTGTTCCCAATTGTCCTTCCACTTTGTTATAATACCACTAACAGTTCACCGTGGAATATTTAGTAGTGAGGAAATTTCAAGAATGGACTTATTGCACAGGTGGCAACCTATCACGGTACCACAAGGTATTCACTGAGATCCTGAGAGCAACCCATTCTTTCACAAATGTTTGTAGAAGCGTCTGCATGCCTAGGTGCTTGATTTTATACACCTGTGGCCATGAAAGTGATTGGAACACCCAAATTCAATGTTTTTGGAGGGGTGTCACTTATAGTGTATGTTGGATTACTTGCCCTATAAACGGGGAAGACTCAGGAATGAATTAAGTCTAAACTAACTGAATACATGGCAGGTGGTAGCCTACTGCGAGATGAATCATCAATATTTCTAGCCATTTTCCAAATAGAGAGTGAATGAAAATCTAGTCTGCTAAAATCTAAATTTGATAATACTACACTAGCACTATACTGTAGATTGCTTCAAAGCTAATAGGCATGGACAAAGATCCACAAAACTCATGTGGCTCTTCCTGAACCGAATACAAAAGGGCCATTCCACCGAATGGGTAACATTTCTGTCCCCAGGATGTCTGTATAAATATGCATGAAAATTAACTCTAAAATACATTTTATGTATTGAATATAATAATAATTATGTATGTCCTGAACATTAATCTAACTGCAAATATAAAATATATAATTTAAAACATTAATAAAACTACTGAGAACACAAAAAAACATTTGTTACATGTTCCCGCTATCTATACTTAAACTTTATCATGAAATTGAATCATTAAAATCTTTCAGAAATCTTTTTTGTGTGTGTGTGTGTGTGTGTGTGTGTGTGTGTGTGTGTGTGTGTGTGTGTGTGTGTGTGTGTGTGTGTGTGTGTGTGTGTGTGTGTGTGTGTGTGTGTGTGTGTGTGTGATTCCATACACCATATTCTTAACTAAAAATAACAGCAATCCATAATATGTTATATAAAATACACATTTTAGTCATGTCCCCAGGTTTTCACTCACACATTGCCCCCTCTAAAAAACTCGGAACATGCCACAAGACACATTTTCAACAGGAAGTTGCATCATCTGGATCGTATGCAGGCCACGAGAAGACCAAACGTAAACTCCTCTCATTTTAAATTCTGTATATTTGATGAAATTGCTACTATGAGAAGGTCAATCTCAATGTACTGTCATATTACCTAATTTATTTCTTAGAAGTTATTTGTTTATTTTTTTAAATATTAACTTTAGGTAAGTCACTAGAATCTGCTTAGTGTCCTCATGCTATTAGGCATTTATTTGATAATTTGTTGCTTAAACTCAATCCTGTTATTTTCAGTCCAATTACTCATTTGAAAAATAACAGGTGTGAGTAGAGTCCTCTTTTTTGTTGATTTGATAGTGTAAATACTAGTTGATATAAAACTAATCCTGTTTTATAGTTTTACAGTTGAAATTACTTAAATTGTAGACATTTAGTATTAGTTTTACAATGTGAATACCATACTTACAGGGAGCCAGTCCACCTCAAAGTGATTTAAACTTTGTGTCCTTGTCTTTCTTATCTTTTGTAGAAGATTGAGAGAACCCATACAATGCAGGTGCCAGAAACACCCACCCATGGCAAGGAGTGAAACATACCCGCAACCAGTGTTTTGGAAAGTTATTTTGAAAAGTAATGCATTACAATATTGCGTTACTCCCTTAAAAAGTAGCTAAATTAGTTACTTAGTTACTTTTTAAGAAAAGTAATGTTACGTTACTTTTGCTTTACTTTTGCGTTGCTTTTTCTCACCTGGGCTGGGCTTGTTTGTTTTTTTATAACAAAAAAGTTAAAAAGTTCCATTTTTTTGGGCAAATGTAAAGACCTCTTCACACCAAAATTTAAACAATAAGGCTGAGGTAAAAAAAAAATACACATTCACGCATGTACAGTAGAGGTCGCCTCTCAAACAAACCTTTCAGCTGTGCTGCCATTCTGGATAATAGAAGAATAGGACGCTGGAGAAACACTTACCAATAAAAACAAAAAATCTAAAGTCATTTTTGCTCACGGTTTAACTGAATAATCGAAGGTTAGCAGCAAGACATTGATCAATAGAGTAAATGCATATCTGTCACAACCGCTGGTGAAGAACCCACCGTCGGCCATCAGAGGTCACTATCACCGGAATACTGACTCTCGTTCCCGGACTTCATTTCCCACAATCCCACATACCTGGCCTGATCACCTTGCACCTGACTCTCATTACAGACTATTTAAGCCACACACGCACACACACACGTTGCGAAGTCTTGTTCTGCCCCGGCGACATTTCTGAGCGTTCTTCCTTGTTTCTGATTCTGCCTTGTGTACAACCCTGCCTGTTCATCGACTCTGATTGTTCTCTGCCTGCCCAATTGTTTATTGTTTGCCTGGACCTTGATTTCTCGACTGTTTGCTGCCTGCCCTGATCTCTGCCTGTTATGACCACGATTCACGTCTTGTCTCTGATACTGCTGTTATTCCTGGATAATCGACCTAAGCCTGTTTACACTGAAAGTTTGTCTAACTTTAATAAACTGCGAATGGATCTCACTCAACCTGAGTCTGTGTTACAATAACAATATTTGTTTTATTTAATTATTATTTGGAGGTTTCCGTAGTACTCTGATTTAGCATTTGACTGATTTGATTCATTTTGAGGAGTACTGAATCTTTATTGTGTAAGTGAGATGAATAAATGCTCACATTTATTCTAGAACTACAATAATAGTTTACACACAACACCTCTGCACTTACTCTCGATTTTAACATGGGGACAGTAGAGCTGTCAGTCAAATAAATGTGAAAAAGTAATTCAGATATTTTGCTGTAAATTTTAAAAGTAATGCATTACTTTACTTTACAAGTTACTTGTAATCTGATTATGTAACTCAAGTTACTTGTGTTACCCCCAACACTGCCCGCAACCCCCCCCCCCCCGTCTTTCATTCTCTCTCTCTCCCCCTCTCTCTTCTCCTTTCTCTCCTTCTTTCTCTTTCCACTTCCTTCGCTGTGAAGTACTAGCACATAGCACATCCATTAAATACAAAAATCTCACTTACACAGCCATGTACTCTCTTTCTCACACACACACACACACACACACGCACACACACACACATGCACGCACGCACACACACACACACACACGCACAATTATCAATTATACAATTGTTTGATACATTAAATTATGTTATTATTATTATTATTATTCATTTAACAAATAGAGAGTGACTGAAATGTATATATTAGTATTTTCCCCCCACAAATATCAATTATTTGAACATATAACCAACAATTTCTTTAAAATAAACATTTTCTTGAGGGGAAAACAAAGGATTGACATGCTTTTAAACATGCTTTTTAAATGGCACATGAGTTTTGGTAACAGGTCTGAGAAAACATGCATCCATCTAATGCTTAGTAAAAACGAAAGAGTTACTTGAGATTGACCAATACACATTTTGAAAAGTTAAATATGAGTAGTTTTAGATTCAGTGTTAAAAAAGAAAAAGTTTTGACATTTTGAAGCAAATGTCACCCAGTGGATTGGCCTAAAAACACAAAGTCATTGAACTTTGATATATGCCATTACACTAGATATAAATCGCCTTTCATTCTCACAATCTCATTTCATTCAAATGCAGTTAAAGCCGCACTTTGGCCAGTAGAGGGCACAATTGCACTGACGCTGTGATCAGGCGTCCTGACACTCTTTACTAGATCATCTTATTGTTACTAACAAAGAGGACAGAAATACATTTTTAGATATTTCAGAACTACAGTGTTCGAGTGGAAAATAATGGATTATATCTATTTGTACAGGAAATTTGGGTTAGTCTTCTGTGCAGAGCTTTGCCTTAAGCACCACGTGCTTACAGGCTCTGTTAATGATTTGTCAGAGAGCATACTGATGAAGCATGCCAGAATCACAATGAGATGGAGAACAATTAGGCCACAAAGGAGGGATTAAGGAATGAATAATTAACTTATTTTCTTCTTTTTCCTCGTTCTTAGCCCATAAGACACCCGAGAACTCCAAAACTTGATTCAAACTTACGCGACTCTCAACTTTTTTAAGCAGGAACACATCAGATGGATGGCTGTGGCCACAGGGAATAAATGTCTCCAAGGGCCTGTATGTCTGTATACAGGGCCAAGCGCTAAATACGAGTAAAAAACGGTGTTGGCAGGTTGGCCTATATGAAATCAGCAGTTGGCCTGTAACATTTTTATGAATTCTAACAATGCAATGTTGTGAGAACATAAACGCGAATGATGCTCGTGACAGTTAGGTGCGATATATAGGGGTACTGCAGTCCAAATTCAAAATATTGGAGATTGTTGTTTGCCCCGCCCCCTTCTCCTCAGACTCGACGCTCACGCAGGTTGCCAGCTTTAGGATACGCATCAGGAACGAGCGCAATTGACAATGAAAGCCAATCTGTAAGTTGATGAGTTGATTTGTCCGCGTTTTAATATACTCTCGTTCATAGAGATTTTTAGATGGATGCTGAGGATTTTTAGGTCAGGTAAAATCTGCAATCTATGACCCATTTTGTTTGCTGGCTTCTATGGCAGCAATTATGATCATATTATCATTATTAATCATATAATCATATTATGGTATTTTTATGCTTTCGTAAAGTGAAAAACTTACATACAACACCTTTAAAGGTCCCGTTCTTCGTGATCCCATTGTTCAAACTTTAGTTAGTGTGTAATGTTGCTGTTAGAGCATAAATAATACCTGTAAAATTATAAAGCTCAAAGTTCAATGCCAAGCGAGATATTTTATTTAACAGAAGTTCCCTTTCAAAGCCTACAGCGAACGGCTGGATTGGACTACATCCTGGTACTTCCTTCATTAATGACGTCAGTAGAACAGTAGAACAGACTAACCTCCGCCCACAAGAATACGCGCAAAAAGGGGGCGTGGTCTTGTTGCTGTCCCATGTGGAGAAGAGGACGGTCGCGTGGAGAAAAGGAAGTGTTGCGTTTGAGTGTGTTTGTCGCCATGTCGTCGAGACGCTGTTATTTTCATCCCGGAGTCAAATCACCTTTGTTTGGCTTTCCCAGGGACGCTGTAGAGATCATTGAGCGCATACATCTCCCGTTAAGAGGCGTGACCTTTCCACGTGCGCTAAGCTGCTGTCGAATCACAACACAGGAACCGTGCCACGTTCGCTAAGCTGCGGTCAAATCCCAACACGGGAACCGCTGGCACAATCAGAACTCGTTACGTGTTTCTGAAGGAGGGACTTCATAGAACAAGGAAGTCATCAGCCGTTTTCAGGACAGTGAAAACAGCGGTATACAGATAAGTAAATTGTGTTAAAAATACTGTTTTTTTTTACACGCGAAACATGAACACATGTTATATTGCACACTGTAAACACAATCAAAGCTTCAAAAAAACACGAAGAACGGGACCTTTAAAGCCTTGTCTATTTAAATATTCAAGCACTTACTACAATTACTCTTGTGTGCAAACATCCAAAGCGTGCCCAAAAACGCCGCGTCTCAGACAGCACATGAATACTGAATTAAGCTAACGACTTCTTGTGCTTGAACAGTACAAATTCATACAAATGGTAAAAAAAAGGCCCATATCTGGAAAACATATTATTAATAAAGGCCTTCTGAAGCGAAGTGATGTGTTTGTGTAAGAAAAATATCCTTTTTTAAACCTTTATAAAGTAAAATAGCTACCTATATTAGTGGAGTAATGTAGGGAATAGTGAATGAGGGTATAGGGGGCAATTTTGAACACAGTACTCGTGGATAATTAAATTGGATCTGTGCATTTGGTCTTAAAGTCACAGCATCCTAATAATCCTGCTGCCTTCTGTGTTTTTAAAGGTAAAATATGTAAGATTTTTGGTTTAAAATATCCAAAACCCACTATAACAATGTTATATATTGTTGACTTGTGTACATACATTTTCCCAAATGTTTCCAAGAATGTTTAAATCCAGAGAAATAAGCAATTTGAACCAGACCTTGTCCGTGCGTCACCTATCAATGACATCATACCCGCGTTACCCCCGAAACCATGGAAACACCAAAGACGCTTTAATATATTGTGTTTTATTAGATAGGTGAGAAACTGTTTGGATACATTCATCGACAGAAAACTAATCATTGTTATATAGCTCAGCACATTTAGTCTTATTGTTCAAATCAGTTTTTTTTTAAATCATAATTTACAGCGAGTACCATGTTTTACCCTGCCTAATATCGATCTAGCACACTGCAGTGTGCAACAAGTGTCTCATAGTAGCCGCCGAGCGAACACACACAGAGTAGCATTATAACATAACTTTCAACACACTCAAATGTATCTAATATGATAAAACAGCATTGCGTACGTACATATGACTGGAAAAAGTGGAAGCGGTTATCTGCGGCATAATAAAAGCTCCATGAAATCCAGACGTCATGAAGCTACGCCTTTGTTCTGAATAAGTGACCTCAAGCGGCGAAAAATTACATATTGTAGCTTTAATGTTAATCAAACAACAAAGGACAAAGACAAACTCACTTCCTGCTCTTGACTGAATTACTTTTCTAAATTTGTATAAATTAAGACAGCGGCTATTTGCAACTATATTTGAGTGAAAATAACATATTTTCTTAGCAATAGATGATATTTACACTAAGTGCAAATAGCTGTAGACGCTATTTACTAAGTGAAAATAGTGATACATTCTAATTACATCATAAAAGTAGCAGTTCTTTGCAATATGTGTAAATATTTGACAGATACATACTATTTGCACCTCAGTATTGCTGTACATTAACAGGATGCAATAATAGTGTAAATTATTATATTTATTACAATTATTAAATGGGACAATAAAAACCCTTCCTACACCTACCCCTGACCATTAAATGTTTTTATTATTATTAAATATTTGTTAGGCACTTTATTTACACTTTTAGAACATTTTCTTATTTTTTATTGAGGATACGCATCAGGAACGAGCGCAATTGACAATGAAAGTCACACTGTAAGTTGATGAGTTGATTTTTCCACGTTTTTTTTTATATGCTGAGGATTTTTAGGTCAGGTAAAATCTGCACTCTATGACCCATTTTGTTTGCTGGCTTTTATGGCAGCAATATGATCATATTATCATATTACCTTTCCGATGTGATATGAGGGAACTCTGCAAAAGGCCTATTCGAACCTGGGTCGATCGGATCAAAACCAAGATCCTTGTGCTTTACTGATTGCGCCACTGAAGACATTGAATTATGTGTGTGTGTGTGTGTTTTTTTTAAGTGGAGGCTTTGTTTTTTTTTAAAGGCATTGTTAAGCGGAGATAGTGCGAATAGCACTTGCCAAGAATAAGGCACGATATGCACTTGGTGTGAATAGACACTCCGATAAATTAAACAGAGATTAATCCTTATTAGAGAAAACTATGCAGTGCTATTTTATATTTGATTTATTACATTTCTGTAGGCTACCTGAAATATCCAACATTTTGGTGTCATAACTCTCTGTTTTTGCAAAAATAATTTCAGTGCTGGTAAAGAGTTAGTTTAAAGCTACACTGTGTAACTTTTTTAGTTTATTCCTAGCTAAAAACACTTAGTTCTTTCAAAAATATATGTTCTCATTAATGTATATTTACTTCTTTCAAGTAATGAAGTATTCTCGTAAGTTTATAATATGCCATTGAAAATACATACGGGTAAGGGGTTCGAATGGGGGTCGCCATGTTGCCCCTCCATCTTGAAATTACATTAGCCAAAGAGGGACATACCCGTAAATTCAAGCTTCGCCTTTCGCATTTTAAAGGGTTAGTTCACCCAAAAATGAAAATTATGTCATTTATTACTCACACTCATGTCGTTCGACACCCGTAAGACATTCGTTCATCTTCGGAGCACAAATGAAGATATTTTTGTTGAAAGCTGATGGCTGAGAAAGGCTTGAGATAGGCCTCCATTGACGTTCAGTACATTTACACTCACAAGACCCATAAAAGGCACTAAAAACGTCATTACAAAGTCCATCTCACTACAGTGGCTCTACAATCATTTTATGAAGCGACGACAGTAGTTTTTGTGCGAAAAAAAAAATCAAAATAACGACTTTATTCTACAAGTTCTTGTCTTCCTTGTTGTTCTCGGCATGAACTCACGAAGCACCACGACGCATGCGTGAGAATATGACGTAGCGCCGGCATTCGGGAATCCATGAAATCCACACTTTAGTCCCATTTTGAGCCCTGCACCGAGACCTAAAGCACGATCAATGTAGAATTCAACAGCTTAGATACGGCGCGTCTTCCTCTGCTCGTTGTAAACAAATCTCCTCGCTTCTGGGTCACGTGTCCGAACGCCGGTTTGCGTCATATTCTCGCGCATGCGTTGTGGTGCTTCATGAGTTCACGTCCGAGAACAACAAGGAAGACAAGAACTTGTAGAATAAAGTCGTTATTTTGATTTTATTTTCGCACAAAAACTATTGTCATCGCTTCATAAAATTATTGTAGAGCTTTGTAACGACGTTTTTAGTGCCTTTTATGGGTCTTGTGAGTGTAAATGTACTGAACGTCAATGGAGGCCTATCTCAAGCCTTTCTCAGCCATCAGCTTTCAACAAAAATATCTTCATTTGTGCTCCGAAGATGAACGAATGTCTTACGGGTGTCAAACGACATGAGGGTGAGTAATAAATTACATAGTTTTCATTTTTGGGTGAACTAACCCTTTAACACTCGATGGCACCATGTCGAATGTGAAGAGGGGGATTGCTGGATTGAACTGGAAGCCATGTTAATCTTGGACTAAATCGGCCACTGTAGGAGTTAAAACTAAATCGGAATTGGGAGGAACAGAAACTAATATTTACTGGATGGTCATATACCTTTTCACCGCTAGATGGGGGAAAATATCACACAGTGTAGCTTTAAGGCCCTTAAATTTGCTTTGAGTTTGGATTTTGATCCATCCACACAGACGGAAGGCGTTTGAGAGAGAGGAAATCTCCTGGAATGTCTGTGCAAAGAACAGAAAATGACACTGTTTTCGTTGGCTTGCCATTGAATGCTTTATTACAAACCAAAGGAAAATCATTTATATACTGTACAAATATACATTTGAAATGAAATGAAATATCTACAAGGTATTTTGTCATTTGTCCAATCAAACAATAGCCAGTAATGTTTAAAAAAATCTGAGCGACAGAGGAAAATGGGTCATGGTTTCCTTACTCATGCAGTCAAAACACCAGACAGAGAGTACAGCTGTAGAAGTGCAAATCATCGACAAGAATGAGTTAATTCAATGTGTATTCGGTATAATGAAAGTTGACGTATAAATACAAAAAGTATTTACATTAGTAACATTTGAACCAAAATCCTTTTTATAATGCGATTCTTAGTATATAATGTAGGCTACTGATATTAGCCAAAATTCTTGTCTTTCTCTAGCTATCGTTGTCATGCAGGTCCATTGCCAATAGTGTTTAGATGCACATTCTCTCAAGCAATTGTATGCAGGGTGTTTAACATTAGAGCTCAGCATTGAAACTGTTCAGCTGTGACTGACCGAACACAAACTCAACTGAACCATGCGTCTCAGAACATATCAACAGCAGACTCAGCCGTACAGGGACAGCGGGTTGCGAGGAAGTACTCTGAATAATATTACTTCATTTCCTCGCGTTCCCGCGAGTGGAAAGAGACTTCAAAGACGGGGAATCGACCGGGCTGTGGGTTGAAGCTAAATCAATGGAACTGGGTGCACATTCGGTGTTCTTTTGCACTGGCTTTAAGAGTTGTGAAGGACTGGATTTAGATAAATAAGGTCAGCCTTTGGTTCCTTTACCTCTCGGTGCATTGACATCTAAGTCGTGCTATTCCCTGGTTATCCGGCGAGAAGACATTGTTCTGTCCTTAAGGGTGTCCTGTCACTTTCAATATTTTTCTGACATGTTGTTCGTCCAGCTAATTCATTTCTGAAGACGTAAAAAACAAGAGGGGAGAAATTAATGTTACACCCCCTGCTGTTTACTAATGGAGAGTCAAAAAGCACATTTTTGCAGCCGATTCTGTCTCTCCGAGCAGTAGAATTCATCAAACATTAAAATATAAGAGGGGAAAACAATTGAAAAACGAAAAAAATATATATTTGCAATGGCATTAGAGTAAACGGAACACAACTAGGATGCAAAAAGTATCCTAAAATCTGCAGTCAAGAATTTAAAGCTTCTAACCTACTGCGGTTACGATGTTGTCTTTTGCTAAAATTGCAAAAAAAAAATCATAATAATCAAGAAGAAGAAAAAACATAAAATAGCCAGCTATACAACACATTCAAAGCTCATTTGCAGGCCCAGATGGAATTTTTCTTTTCTTTTTAACAAATGTCTTAAACTGAGCAGAAAGCACTACATTCTTATTGGTAGATGAAAGCATTAGCAAATTAGCCAAACTATTTAATAATAATAATAATAATAAACATTAAAGGGATAGTTCACCCAAAAATGAAAATGACCCCATGATATACTCACCCACAAGCCATCCTAGATGTTATATTAAAAAATGTCCTGGCTCTTCCAAGCTTTATAATGGCAGTGAATGGCAGCCCAAAATTTGAAGCCCAAAAAAGTGCATCCACCCATTATAAAAGTGCTCCACACAGCTCTGGGGGTTAATAAAGGCCTTCTGAAGCAAATCGATGGGTTTGTGTAAGAAAAATATCCTATAAAGTTATAAAGTAAAATATCTACACTCTAAAAAATGCTGGGTTAAAAACAACCCAAGTTGGGTTGAAAATGGACTAACCCAGCAATTGGGTCGTTTTAACCCAGCGGTTGGGTTAAATGTTTGCTTAAAACAACCCAATTGCTGGGTTAGTCCATTTTCAACCCAATTTGGGATGTTTTTAACCCAGCATTTTTTAGAGTGTAGCTTTCGGCAGACCACCTTCCATATTCAACTTATGGAAAAAGTGTAACTGGCGCGACAATGACGTCGGACGCAGCGTAAGTGTTTTGAACTGAGAGAGACGTTACACATTTTCCATAAGTTGAATACGGAAGGCGGTCTGCCGGAAGCTAGATATTTTATTTTGTAACGTGTTAAATATGGATATTTTCTTACACAAACCCATCGATTCGCTTCAGAAAACCTTTATTAACCACCCCTAGAGCCATGTGGATTACTTTTATAATAGATGGATGCACTTTTTTAGCCTGGTTTTTTAGCCACTCTCCATTGACAAGCGTTAAATTCCTTGAAGGCGGGTACTCTGTTGAAGTTTAAAACTATTGGATCTGCCAAGAGCCACTCTGGATCTGCCATAACCGATCGCCAGCGTTTTTTGGGTTTAAAATTTTGGGCTGCCATTCATTTACATTTATGCATTTGGCAGACGCTTTTATCCAAAGCGACTTACAGTGCACTTATTACAGGGACAATCCCCCTGGAGCAACATGGAGTAAAGTGCCTTGCTCAAGGACACACTGGTGGCAACTGCTGGGATTGAACCAGCAACCTTCTGCATATCAGTTCAGTGGTTTAACCCACTGGACCACCATCTTCAACATTCACTGCCATTATAAAGTTTGGCAGAGCCAGGACATGTTTTAATGTAACTCTGATTGTATTCGTCTGAAAGAAGAATGTCATATACACCTAGGATGGCTTGAGGGTGAGTAAATTATGATATAATTTTCATTTTTGGGTGAACTATCCCTTTAAGGGTAATGCAGAGCAGTGGCCTCAGCAAACTTCTAAAAGAGGCACAGGATGATTTAAATACATTTAAAATGGAAGTTAACTTGAATTAAAATTCCAAACACACACACACACACAAAGAATGTTAATGGAAATTTGACTTTTTCCCTCTAAATAACCTGAAAAAACGATCAAAAAATGAATTGTAATTCAATTGAACATATCAACACTTCCAGTTTATGTTGATAAAACATTTCAAAACAAGCAGTGTTGCCATAATTTCAGCAGAAATATCTTCTTCGGATCAAAAAAGGATGAAGCCGTTTGAAATCTGTGTAAAACTAGTGCCTTTCACGCAGGCAGATTGTGTGTGGGCCTGCCCGTTCGGTTTCATCGTAATCGGTTAGACACTTCAGATCTACATAAACCAGCACTAAATAAGCCTGACACAATCTCATCATACTTGCATCCAATGGGATGCGCCAACCAGACATCTGATTTCAATTGCAAATACCAGGAGCCAAAGCCGAGCCAAACCATTTCCCCATTGAGACGATCAGCCTCATTACTGAAGATTCTGTATGCATTATCCTGAAGAATGTGAGTGGATGATTTAAAGGGATTGTGCACACACGTTACGAACGCTGTTAGATACTTTAACTGAAATATATTTGTATGGAATTCCGATAAATACATTTTAAATACTTCTATTCATATGGAATATGTATAGCTCTAATGAGGAACAAACAAATTTACTGTCATTGTTTATGTCGTGGTGTGTTGGTTTCTCCTCGTTCTGGGCCAGTCGGAGCGTCTGCGCCCAGCAAGTGACCTGCCATTGGCTGTTGAGGTGTGATACCTGCTGGGCTGCTTGGCAAATGCTGATTGGCTGAGGAAATGAGTGGCAGATGTGAATCCTCGTAGGGGCGGATGAGCAGGTTCCGGAAAGAGTCCGCTTATGTGAGTTTCTCCTCCAGTTCTGTAGCTGTCAGTTCAAACCCTGCGAGGACAGGAAGTGTGTGGTCAGGTAGACAGGCTGTCTGTCTGGGTAAAGGCAGAGCTGAATCTCTGTTCATATCTGCCTCTTTTGTTTGCTCAAACCACCATAACAACACAAGGCACAGCCCTCACATCTTTCCACTTCAGTGTGCACATAAAAACAACAAAAGCATGTATTTTCCAACGTTGAATCAAAAGGCCTGACCACCTGTGTTTTCCGCAGGGAATGGGAAATCCTTTGGGAATGTTCCTGATACCAGATGTGGGAGTTGATGCTCGCTGCAGTGTGTGTATTTATCTGTTTGTGTGTGTGTTAATGTGTGTTTTTTTCATTTATTCCTACACAGTCTGGAATGCCTTGGTTTGCGCGGGGATCATCACTGGCGTGGCGCCCATCCTCGTCAGGTTCCCTGGGCTGAGCTTTGCCGGGCTGGGTTTGGGGCTACTGCTGGGCTCCAGAGGTTTGGGAACCACGTGGTTGTACGGCGGTGGAACTGGAGGCAAGTTTTCTGACTGCCCGCTTTCTTTGAGGGCAGCCACCACGGGCAGTCGAGGCCTGGGCCCACGGGGGGCACTGTTGTGCACCATAGACTGAGTGGAGGAGGCCCCGGAGCGAGAACTACCAGAGCGAGAGGAGGAGAGAGAGTTTGGTTTCACCAGTTTGGCTTTGGGAGCTTCCGCATCTTCCCTAAAACATAAAGAGAGAGACACATTGTGAGATTCTTCATCTTGTTCTGTATACTTAGCATGTAAGGGCCTGCAAATGTCTGTGCCAAATTAGCTATAAACATGTCAACTCCCTCAGAAAGATTTTTTTTCAAACTGTTGGTCCTCCAGGACAGCAGTTGACATGAAACTACTAAATTCCTGTTATAACGCCATTTTGAGGGAATGCTAAGAATGCAATGCACACTTGTGTTTGGCATCCAAAAATTAAAATGCTGTCATCATTTACTCACCTTCATGTAATTCCGAACCTGTTTGATTTAGATTATTCTCTGTTGAACTCAAAAGAAGGTATTTTAAAGAATGGTTGGTGGTAACCAAACAATTTCTGCTCCCATTGACTTCCATTATATTTTTAGTCCATAATGGAACGGGAACCGAAACTGTTTGGTTGCCAACATTCTTAATCTTCATCCTTCCCTCGGATCTTTTGACCCAAAGCTAATTTTTAGTGTTCATCGGAGTGGTCCAATACCCGATGACTTTTGTCGCACTTGAACCACGAATACACAAACCCCCATCTGGATTCAAGGAGTTTTGTGCTTGAAATAAAAAAAAGTAACAAATCTTTCCCTCGTGGGCCAATTTGACCCCCTTAGGAATTAATTCGGGCGGCAGTGGCTCAGTGGTTCATGTAGGTTGTCTATAAACCGGAAGGTTGGTGGATCAATCCCCGGTTCCACCTGACCAAGTGTCGAGGTGTCCATGAGCAAGTCACCTAACCCCAGCTGCTCCCGATGAGCTGGATGGCGCCTTGCATGGCTGACACCGCCGTCGGTGTGTGAATGAGTGAATGTGAGGCTATGTGTAAAGCGCTTTGGATGGCCATTGGTCTGTTAAAAGCGTTATATAAATGCAGTCCATTTACCATTTAATGGAATGCTCCAGTACACACAGGAAAACCTAAAAATGCTAAAACTTTACCAAAGAATTATTTTATTTTTTACAAGTGTATCTGAATGCATACGGAAGAAAAACATTTCTGCAGGTCATAGGACCCAGCGGAACAGCTCATTTGCTCCATATAGAGCCATGAGGCCATCTAGTGGCAAGTCATGAAATATCATGTCATATAATTTTTTTGCCACAAGAGGTCAGCAGAGACACCCAATGTAAGATATTTTAAGCGGAATTAAAAAGGGTTAATCATGAAATTGTGTTATTTTGAATTTAAGTTGAAAGAATGTGCTTAAATTGTTATTTATTTATTAATTATTGATAAAATCGAATAATTTAAAGGTAAATAAAATAAAAGATGAAGACAAATCTACAACAAATTTGCATCAAAAAATGTTGTCAAAATGAAATGAAATCAAGCGTATAGCGTTAGTTCTGGCAGGTCAAGTTAGTCAAGCTAGTATCAGCTGACTGTCAGGAATACGATGTCTATTGCAGCATGCATATAAGCTCCTTCAGTATCACCAGCTGCTATTGTGTTTCTCCAGAGATAACTACCCTCCTCCATCCCCAGCTCCTCCTCTCGTCAGTCAGGATTTGGCATTCTGATTCCCCTTGAATCAGACTAAATTCCCGAATTATGTTGTACATTTTAATTATTGACAGTAATGATATCTGCAATACATTGTTGGTTCTGTTCTGTTTACCCTTGGGGGTTTATCGCTGCTCTCCCTGTTCTCATCCATGCTAGGCTGCATGGATGCGCAGGGAGTTCTTGCCCAGAACAGAACCATACCAGGGCTGTACGTTAACTTTTTTTGCACATAGCACTGGTGCTACAGAGGTTGAAAGTTTTGTAGCACAACCCACAAAATTGTAGCACATGTATAAAACGTCTGTTACCATGTCTGAAAAATGCAAAAAAAAGTGCTATACAATACAAATATTTAAGAATAAAAATAATAATAATAATGGAGGCAATTATTAATAAATAATTATTATTATTATATTTTACAGAAAACATAAATCATTAGAAAGGTCTAAGGTTTTATAATAAAATATTAAATTATGATCCAAAAATGTGTGACTAATGTCTTAATTTTTGTTTTATTTTATCTTATGTATTCACTGAGAAAAAAGTACTGTACACGTCTCTACACCGCAAATCTATCACTGTACTACAGAATATTATAAAATAATATCATTTCTGCCTCATTCTGTGATGTGAAGCCTGTCAGATTACAAAAGTAGGTTATTTCAAACACTCGATTAAATGTTCTCTTTTGTTGGACAACAGGTTTGTAATCGCTTCTCGTCGCATGAAGTTAATTTGTTGCCCTGATTGCACGCATATGCGCAAATACACTCGTATCCAAGGTAAATCATCAACACCATCATCCCTTACATGTGTTTTATTGAACTAAATACATTGTAATACGCTAAAACACTATGCAGGTTACTTTTCTTCCTGAACAAATGTGCACCCGAGTCCGTTTCACGTGATTCACGTGAATCGCGGGACAGTTCGAGTGCCACCTCCTTCAGAGTCTCGGGTACCCCGGTGCGCACCGAGCCCCTTTTCGAACTAAAATGCCAATGACTCCATCTCACAGTGCATGCAGAGATAGAGCAGCATTTATTGCGAATCGATCGATCCGTCCTGAACAGTGCTGCGCTTCATCTGCACATATATTTATTTAAAAAAATGGAAGTGATTTTCATAATTTCACAAAGACAAATCTCGATTTTGGTTGAATTTCAGTCAATCGTGCAGCCCTAGATTAACCTCACACGAGCACAAAACAAATTCACCCTTCACTCAAACGAGCTCTGTCTCACATGCTAAACTGTATCGCACGTGTGCTACTGGGGTAAATATATTCATCGCACAGACCGATTTTTTTGTAGCACGTGCAACATATATATGTCGCACTGTACAGCCCTGCATACCGCCAATCCAAACTATTTGCTAATTGTCAATCATCTTTGATGATAGCAGTCCTGACGGAAATAAGCTTTCTGGACACAAAAAAAAAGTATAATTTTATGGCTGCAGGTCATTTTGACCCACGAGGGAAGGATTTGTTACAAGTGCAAGGGAGGGATGAGGGTTAAATATATGTTTTGAGTTCCACAGAAGAAAGAAAGTTACACAGGTTAGGAATTACAGAGAACGACGATTTTGGGTGAACTATAATATATCAAGGCCCTAACCATGTCTTGAACATTAGGGGGGACAATTTTTTTATTTTTATAAAGCATAAAGAAAAAGAACAGTGAGCGAAATTCTAGATCTAATTCTAGTTGGGAAATAATCATTTTGGGACTATTTGCAAATAATATTTTCATTAATTTGCGTCAAATATGTCGTCAGTCTCGAGATTCTTCCCGTTAGTGAATTTTTGTAAACCATGTCGACGGTTACAGGTTCTAGTCCGCCCTCATATAGTTTTTTTTTTCTTCATTAAAATCAAAGATGTTCAATGATTGTACATTAAGAGCATGGACACGTTTTTGTGTGCATTTTGTTTTGTGATTTCACCGGAAAGAATAGATATCCCCGTAATGACATTAAGCAATAGATTGACGCGCTTGTCTGTGTGAAGACATAAACCCCGCCTACTTTGATTTGATTGGCCATCTCAATCATTTTGACATTGACGAGCGCCATTAGACCTGAGGCAGACCGGAATAAAATTTTAACTTTTAAAACTTTTAGTCATCCTAACATACAGAGCGCTGTAAAATTGTGAATGGAGTGCAGGAGAATAATAATTTTTGCAATAATTTCTAATACTATACTACGGGGCCGTTGAATGCTTGAATCTGATTGGCTGATGAACGTTCTGAGGTGTGCAATTATTTTCTGGGAGATGCACAGCGAACGTAGTTCCAGGCAGCTCTTGACCGCATTACAGTTCCATATCACTTCGCATAGTTAACTGTGATAACGGATATTACAGGACTAAAAAACAACAATATGACAGACGATTTTCTTAAAGTAAATCTTAATATTTACGGTGAATATAAAACGTTCAACAACTGGGCGGCAGCAGTATTAGACAGTCCAGATGAAAACCAACAGACGGAAGCGGACATCAAAGGCAAGCTTTTCTGTCTCATTACTGAAATCACACATGCTCGCACACGCACTACAGTTTGCACAAAAAGGTGTTGTCAGCGCTGCCCTGACGATTTGATCAGTTAGCCTATATAGTGGACCAATTAAAGGCTACACGTGACATTTTTTCACTAGCGAGGTAATAACAGCGCTGTTTAGAGACGCACAGAGGTAGCCTAATTCACACAAGCACTCGCTCTCTCTCTCTCTCTCTCTCTCTCTCTCTCTCTCTCTCTCTCGCTCTCTTTCTAATAACTTTATTAATAACTGCAGTAGAATGCTATCAATGGCTCAAGCCTTCGTTAACAGCTTTAAAATGACGTTTCAGAACTAGCAAAAGAGCCGTTGGATGAGACGCAGAAGAAATAGTCCTACTCACAATAGCGATTTAAGTACAAAAACCGGACGAATCCCTTTAAATATATCTTCGGATCGATGTCTTGAGGTGTGGTAACCGTAGTATAAGCGGAATAATTGACTCCGGGCCGTTCAATTATTAGAACAATAATGCACACCCGAGGTGTAACGGCGTCGTGACCGCATCACCACCTCGGGTGTGCATTATTGTTCTAATAATTGAACGGCCCGTCGTCAATTATTCCTTACTTATTGGGGGGTACTTGTCTCCCTCAATGTCTATGGTGGTTACGGCCCTGTAATATATTTATTCCATTCACTAAAATATAGCTATGTAAATGTATTTTAAACTAAATCTGTATTAGCAGAATATTTTCAGATACTCTTTTATATATTTTGACATTAATTAATTAAAATACAGGTTTAGCGACTAGCTAGAAGCATTTCTGTTTAACAACTCACATGGAGTGCATTTCAGGTCTTTTTTTTAAACTAAAATGTCAACAAAGTTTGTGCAGCTAGAAGCATTTGCATTCACAATATGTATGTCTTGGGTCTAAATGCAATTCACAACATTTTATAAAATGTTTTGATAAATTCCCTAAAGCGTAAAGTCTTCTGTAACCCTTCAGGCTATGGGCTAACAAGGCTTAACCTCAACGAGAGCAGTGTGTGTGTGTATCTCGCTGTCATTTGCATTGTTAATGCTCACTCATCCTCCAAACCTGCATAATTCATCCTGACAACCGCAAATTAGCCTAGACATGAATGCAAGTCAACAAAGAGATATAGAGCTGCTAAACATTATAAATGGTGTCAAGCTGTAATTTGCAATTGTGTTCTATGTGCTATTTAAAGAAATGTTTTTTCATAATTTTTTTTTTACCTTATTTCATTAGGCGCTTCCTCCTCCTCATATTTCTTCTTCTCTTTCTTGCGGAAAACAAGCCAGACGATGAGGATGATGAGGAGAACGCCGAAGGACACGCCCACCACGGCACCAGCCACCACGCCCATTCCACGGACATCTGCAAAAGAGCGGACACATTACAGCTCTTTCCATTTTAGAATACGCTATGGTGTATGTATGCTAAGGTAAGCTTCACTTATATTATTGTCAAGTCAAGTCACATTTATTTATACAAAGTTCTGCCATAAAACTCTAGATAGCGCAGGCTGAAAGGTCCTTAACTCAATCTGCTTGCAATCACATCATTCTCTATAGGAACAGCTGATTGGTTCCCGCTTCAAGTTCTTCAAATATAAAACAAACAACCTTTTCAGCTGTAAAGCAGCTCTAAAAAGATAATAGTGTCATTATTCAGCTTAAAGGTACAATATGTAAGATTTTTTGGATTAAAATATCCTAAAACCACTAGAACAGTGTTATACATTTTTGTTGACTTGTGTACATAAATGATCCCAAATGTCTCCAAGAATGTTTAAATCCAGAGAAATAACCAATTTTAACCAGGACCCGCGTTACCCTCGATGTCAGTTTTTTTTTTTTTTTTTGAAATAATGGAAACACCAAAGACGCTTTAATACATGATGTGTTTTATTAGACAGGTGAGCAACTGTTTGATACATTCATCAACAGAAAACTAATCATTGTTATATAGCTCAACACAGTTAGTCTTGTTGTTCAAATCTGGTTCTCTTGATTTACCACGAGTACCATGTTTTACCCTGCCTAATATCGATCTAGCACACTTCAGTGTGTAACATGTGTCTCATAGTAGCCGCCGAGCGAACGCACAGAGTAGCATTATAACATAACTTTCAACACACTCAAATGTATGTAATATTATAAAACAGCGCTGCGTTACCCCATATCATAGACCCACATATGCATGACTGTAAGAAGCGGAAGCCGTCATCTGCGGCATAATAAAAGCTCAGCAAAATCCAAAAATTACATATTGTGGCTTTAATTTGGTACAATGTTGATTCGATTTTTCAATAACAGTGTGAATGTTGCAAAGTTCATTAGTTATAAAGCCAACTCAAAACTCAGAAGTCAACTAAAGCAGCTTTACAGAAGGTAATAGTGTCATTATTCAGCTCAAGTCAGTAGTGTTTATTCATTTTCGTCCAATAATAGTTTCAAGTTCATTAATTTATAAAATGAACTTAAAGGAGAACTCCGATGAATTTTTAAGTTAATCTTGATCGTTATACCTTTGTGAGTACTGTCTATAGAAAAAAAACAAACCAGATTGGTGCTTGCAACACGGAGCTGTTGCAGTTAATGCCCAGAGCTCCCACTCAGCTAACACGGCAGCTATGGGGGCATATACATAAAGAGTGTCTTTGTGCCTCTTAACAGACACAAAATGCAATTAAAATGTCTGTCCAACATGAACAGGGCCGGTAAAATGTAAATAGTCCAGGGGGGAGGAGCGTTGTGTGTGTGAAGAGTGATGATCGGCTCACAAATGAAGAAGAAATGGTTCGTAACGCTCCTCCCCCCTGGACTATTTACATTTTACCGGATACAACTGAGTTCCCACGGGACTTCAGCGCGAGACTACAGCTTGCCGTCTAAAACACTATCTCGGTGAGTTTAAACAATGGCTAAGTTGCTAAACGCATCTCGTTGTCATGTAAGGGCCCTGTTCATGTTGGACAGACATTTTAATTGCATTTTGTGTCTGTTAAGAGGCACAAAGACACTCTTTATGTATATGCCCCCATAGCTGCCGTGTTAGCTGAGTGGGAGCTCTGGGCATTGGTTGCAAGCACCAATCCGGTTCGTTTTTTTTTCTATAGACAGTACCCACAAAGGTATAACGATCAAGATTAACTTAAAAATTCACCGGAGTTCTCCTTTAATTCAGCTATTAGCAACTCTAAAGAAGGCAATAGTGTCGTTATTCAGCTCAAGTTCATCAATTATGACCCTAAGAATTAAACATTGGCACATAATTTGTCCGGAGTCAATTGTGTGTATAAAAAAGGCAAAATTAAATAATTGAAAAATAAATCAATAAATCAATAAAAATCAATAAGACTAGATAAATGGAACAACTTGAACTGTTTATAGGGACCAAAAATACTACAGAAACTTAAGGATATGAGGATTGCCTCTTTTGACCAAGAACACCCTGACAACCACCTAGCAAACCTTAGAAAACACATAGGAACATATTAAAAACACTTAAAACACATTAGCAATTGTATAGAAACATCCTAGCAACCACCCAAAACATTCTATTCTAGCTGACCCAAAGACAGTAGTTGTCATATATAGGTATGAAACAGCTTCACAGTCTTTTTTGAACCACACAGTATAACAGTCTTAAGAAATAATGTTATCAGAGAAGTACTAGGACAAAAAGTTTATAGTTTAGATAAGGGCAGTCATTTTCTAATGATTAGAGAAGGTTGCGGGTTCGATTCTCAATACCGGCGGGAAATGACTGAGGTGCCCTTGAGCAAGGCACCTAACCCCCAAATGCTCCACGGGGCGCCTCAGCAAAATGGCTGCCTATTGCTCTAGGTGTGTGTGTGTGTTCACTACTCACTAATCCTAATGTGTGTGCACTAACATTGATGGGTTAAAGGAATAGTTCACCTGAAAATCATTTACTCACCCTCAAGTTGTTCCAAACTTGTATAAATTTCTTTGTTCTGCTGAACACCTAAGAAGATATTTTGAAGAATGTCTGTAACCAAACAGTTGAGTTCATAGATGAGGAGTTCATACAAGTTTGGAACAACTTGAGGGTGAGTAAATGATGACATAATTTAAATTTTTGAGCAAACTATTCCTTTAAACGTAGAGGCCAAATAGCGAGTATGTGTTACCATATTTGGCCTTCACATTGTGTCACTTTTTTCACTTTCATAAACAATGATGTGTAGTTTTGACGCTGCATTACAAAGATTGTATCAATTATGCCAGTAGGGGGCGAGAAATGACTGCTAAAAATGTATTTGTCATTGAATTGTTCATTTAAGATATTCGTTCAAAAACGCTGATTCATCCAGTAATGACACAAGTGAAGTATTAATGAGTGAATCATTCATTCAAACCATTTTTAGTATGTAATTTTCCCCCACTAGAGGTCGCTTATTCAAAACAAAGGCGTAGCTTGATGACGCCTTGATTTCGCGGAATCATAGGAGCTGTTGTCTTCACCTCTACAGAAGGTGGAAAAGAATCCGACGGGACTCGGGCAGAAATAATGTTCATGGATGAGCTAATGCATTAAATATTTATTAATGTTACTGTAGTATGAAGCAGGGTGGGGCTGAAAGCCATTGGAGCGGAACAAGGCCGCTGGAGCGATTGCTAATGAGAGACAAGCACGACACACGGCTCGAGAGCAGTGGAGCTTTTATCATATTACACACATTATGAAGGATTAAGTTTGCTTGTTTGAAGTTATGATCACTGTGGGGCATCTGTTATGCTGCGTTCACACCAAACACGAATAGAGTGTCAAAATCGTGTCTACCGTGTCTGGTTGGACACTTCAACATTTTAAATACATTTGCGCATCCACAGCGAATTGGACATGCGTATAAATTGAGAGTTTGAAGCGAAATAGATGCGCGTTCAAGACGCTCCAGGAGAAATATATCAAAACACCAAATGTGGTCCAGGCAAAGCGCTACCTACATTATCTACACTGCATGTATATTTAAATATCCCAAAAAAAAAAAAGGATGACACTTCTTTTTCCCCTTAATCAAAATGATTTGGCAGACAACAAATTATAGATTCATGACACCAAAGATCCCATTAGATCTACACAAGACAAATTATATCTTATGTTTAACCACTACAGAGACATCAGAGCCAGTGGCAGACATCAGAAAGACTAGCTGAGGAAAGGCTGCTCTCGCCGGGGTTAATGAACGCTGAGCGCCCGGTGATCGCCTGGATCTCACAACTCCAAAACCGCAAGATTTAAAAAAATAAATAGGTGCTCTCTTTATTAATAAACCACAGATTTGAGCTTTAAACAACTACATTCTCACCTCAAAAAGTCTTAAAACTACATTTTGTGACACAATAGTAGTATTTTTAAATTATGCAGGATTTCTTTATCACGTCACTTTACCACGTGACAGCAGCAAGCAGGCTCCTGATTGGTTAACACAGCGCAAAATGACGCCAAAGTTGACATTTTTCAACTCGGGAGTCAGACACGAATTTGCTTCAAACGCGTGAATGCACAAAAAGCACCACTCACGCGTATCGTGCAAAACGTGCCACATTCGCGTCATTTGCGCGAACGAGGCAGAATCGCGTCCATCGCGCTGCAGGACCTCCAGACGCGCATCAACGCGCCTTTCCATTGACTTAACATTGAAATCACTTGCTCTTGACGCTCTATTCGCGTTTGGTATGAACGCAGCATTAGAACGCACAAGTCTTTGTTCTCCATTTGTATTCTTTTTATTCCAGCTTGCTTCTTTCAAGTTACAGGTGGATAGAGATGTGGTTTGTTTCTATACGCACAAATCCACCAAAGCAAAATTTAACAGTATGAACAACACTTGTTTTCTTTCTGCCTGCCGCTCCACTAATTTAGTGTCAAGGTGCCGGTCTGATCTGCTTTAGGCTTGTTTGTGTTTGTCTGGACCACTTGGTTATTTGTGTTGCCATGTGCTCTGTCTATTGTTACTCCGCCCCTCTTGTTACCTTCTTATCTCATTATAGCTCACACCTGTTTTTGTTCGTTTGCCACCCTTTATATTCTATTTATTCCTCTTGTTTTCTGTCCTGTGCCAGATCGAATCTCTGCTCTGCTGAGTTACCTGGCTCTTGGCTATGGTCACTGAGACTTAGTGCTTCTGCTAAAGTTTTAGTCTTAGTCTAGTCTTGAGTTCCTGTCTACTTTCTTCAGTTTTGGTTATTTCTTTATTTTTCCCTGTTTTCCTAAACTAGTTTTTTGAGCTCCTGTCTGGATAGTTTTAATTTTCCCCCCCTCTCCTTTTCTTTTTGGTCACAGCTCCCCTGTCTGCTTTGGCTGCCAGATCCAGGCCTCCCTCCTTTTTGGATCTTCCCTGCCTGCCTGCCACAAGGGATTTCAGCATCCACTGCCAGGACCCAACCTCCACCCTTCAGTGTTGCAGCTTGGGCCTGCTCTGCCATTCACTCTGAGAATCCTTTCTCCAACGCCCCCTGTTGGGTTGATATAGTACTCCCTTGTACCTGGCTGGCATCATCCCCATTTCCCAATCTGACCGTGGACTCCCTCATCTCTGTGTTCCTGATTTTTGTCTGCTTTTGTCATTTAATAAACAGTTATTCCCGCAATTGGTTCCTCCTCTTTTACCATCCTGACATTTAGTGTCCATTTATGTCAAAACTAGGCTAGTTGTAACTAGGGCTGGACCAGAATATTCGAATATTCGTTCGATGGGTTGGTATTCGATTTTCAAATTTGTGATTGAGAGTTTTGAACGGGATGCCAGGTGTTCGTGAAAAAACAACAACGAATATTATATTCGTTGTTGTTTTTCCGCGAACACCTGGCATCCCGTTCGAAACTCTCATTCGCGCTTGCATATGTTTACACTAAAATCACTAATATATTTCCTGCTTCTTAGTGTTCCCTGCAGCAGAGCGCACAACTGCACAAGCTTATATGGCAGAAGCCATGCCTGAGCTTGCATTTTGGGTTAAACTGTGTTTGTTTGACATTGTGGAAAATAGAATAATAGAATCAAAATGTATTATCCTTTTTACACGTTAGGGATGTGACGGTAAAAAAAAAACGGTTTCCTTCTTTCCTGTGCTTGTGCACTGAGCGGCAGAACGCATGCAGCCATGCGCCGTTTACTTTCGGTTTGCTAATTCAGGGGCGGGTTGCTTGAATTGTGGGTTCATTAGCTATTATTCTTAATGAAAAACATAGCAACAAAACAGTACAATGACAAACTCCTTTAAATAGGCGTTTTTACATCGCTTTGAAACCAAATATTCCGCGAGCATCTTGTAATTTAGCTCCTCGCTCTTGTGAAGAATATGATCTGACTGCTGCTGCTGATGTGCTGAGACGCCCGTTAGTTTGGCTCAAGTGGCACGTTCAGTTTTTTAATTGTAGTTAGTCTTAGAGCCCTGCACGGGCCTCAAATTCCCTATAGCCCGACCCTGGCCCTAGACGCTGAGGCCCTAGCCCGGCCGTGTCCGACAGCGTACCAAAACTATCGGCCCGTGAATTATTTTGTTTTTGTTTGTATCCTCCCTATTAGGCCTATATCGTTGCAGCCAGTAAAATAGTTCAGTTTTAATTTTAATGTCAAAGTAGTTATAATTAGTTTGGTTTCTTTATTAAGTTAATTTAGAAAAATGTTGAAAGCATTTTTTTGTTTGTTAAATTAAAGTTTTTGTTTTTTAAAGTAACGACCAAGCGGCCGACAGTGAGTTAACAACACGTTTGATCCATTTATCCTCTTAAATCAACACTTGACTTGTCTTGCTTATAATAAAATCCATAGATATAAAACACTTCAAGCATCACAATGTTGGTTTAAACGTTTAGCCTATAGCCTACTATCACTTTTTTGAACCACTTTTAGTGCCATATAGAACCTTTTTTTTTTTTTTTTTTTTTTTTTTTGAATAGCCTAAACGTATTCAAAAATAAATAAATAAAAAGGTATTGTCTTACCTTAGCTACACCTCTCCGCAAAATTTATATAAATCCGATCTTCAATTCTTGCTAGCCTATGCACATTTAACGGAGTTCACGTCAATGACCTAAGCACTGTAAGAGCATTTAGTCTCATTCGTTTTAATGAGATTGTTTTTTTGAGCATCTAAGACATTCGGCAGTTTGCGTGTTGGCTTGCTTTACTCATTTGCGGCGATACTCTAAACACTGTGCGAGCCGTCTTGACAGTCGTGGTGTCATGTTGTTTCCACCAGCGCAGCACACCTCATTGTTTCTTTTAATTAATGAATGTCTAAAATATAAAATGAAGGAAAAAGCCCACGTTTGAGGTATGACGTGAAAATTGGCCCGAAGCCCGGCCCCAGGGGCAGAAACTAGTAACTGTAGCCTAATCTATAACTGAACAGAATTATTTTTACAACTATAATATATCAAAACTGGGACATAATAGACCTGTGTGTTTTGTGTATCACTAATTCATTGCCCGTTCGCAGAGCATAAGCCCGGACGCGTCACGCTAGCAGCCCTGTCCGCGTGAGGTGCACCGCTTCTCCAGATTCCAGCCTTTATTAGAGAGAAGGATATGTTCAGCTCCTTCCCTCTGAAGCTTCGAATATTCGATGTTGATTACTACCAAAGCTTTGAAGCTCAAAAAATGGTATTCGGAACAGCCCTAGTTGTAACTTGCGCACAGCTGGTGCAACAGGTGTCCTGACAGGAAAGCTATCTGTTCCTTTATCGATATACGTGAAAAGCACCCTGGGGGCATTACAGGGATCTGTTATGTTTAATATATTAAGTTTTGCTATGTACAAGTCTGTCTTTTGAATTAAAGTGTACAGTGAACTCTGTTGCCTTGAAACTCTGCTGGCGCCGGCTGTTCCTGCCTGCCAAAATGGCGGCCTAAACAGAATGGGTCACGTGACCTCCGGAGCTCTATTGAAAATGACTACTCATCTTGTTGCCAGGAGAATAGTTTTTTTATTTTGCATTATAATGGATTATAACGTAACAGGCTGGATGTATCCCTTACATCTTGGGACCTTTATTACAAACAAAACAGATGATAGAAAGGTCATATATTTTGTCTAAATTCTAAAAATTATCATTTTTGAATATGAAATTTTTTTTTTTTGTAAAACATAAAATGACTTGAGACTTGTGACAAAAGACTCCAGACTTGACTCGGACTCCAGTGATAAAGACTTCAGGCTTGACTTAAGTTCAGTTCAGAATCTTGGGACGTGGGCTCCACCTCACAGCCGGTGGAAAAGAATCGGGATAGGACTCGTGCAGAAATCATGTTCATGGATGTGATTATTAACGTTACTGTAGTATGAAGCAGAAGCAGGCGCAATTGTTATTAAGAAGAGCGCAACACAAGCCTCACGAGCAGCAGAACCTTTATTATGGCATAGTCGTCGGCGGGACTTTTATTATGCCACAGTCGCGGTGCCATTTCCGCCTTTCCGGTCATGAGTATGAGGTAACGCAGCTCTGTGTATCATTTTAGATACATTTGAGTGTGTTAGAAACTATGTTATGACGTTACTCTGTGCGTTTGCTCGGCGGCTGCTATGACACTTGTTGCACACTGCAGTAAGAGTAAAGCGTTTCTGCAAAATAAAACTTCCCGGTTTCACACGTCCCGGTTCCCTGGTTAAAATAGCAATTTTCTCATGATTTACAAATAGTTGGAAATATTTGGGACATTGTAAGTACTCAACAGAACAAAATATATAACACTGGCCTTGTGGTTTTTGGATATTTTACTGCAAAAATGTACATAGTGCACCTTTAATTTAATTAAGTTCATCAACAGCTTGTTTTTTGAGTGTGGTAAAACATGGTACTCGGGGTAAATCAAGAAAACGAGATTTAAACAATAAGACTAACTGTGTTGAGCTATATAACAATGATTCATTATCTGTCGAAGATAAATAAAACAACATAATATATTAAAGCGCCTTAGGTGCTTCCATGGTTTCTACAAAATAAAAATCAAGGGTAAGAAATCGAGGGGAACACGGGTATGATGTCATTGATAGGCGGCGCACGGACATGGTCCGTGTCCTGATGGTTAGAATTGCTTATTTCTCTGGATTTAAACATTCTTGGAGACATTTGGGATAATGTAAGTACACAAGTCAACAAAATATATAACACTGTTCTAGTGGTTTTTGATATTTGAATCAAATTAAATTTAAATTACCTTTAAATTCAATTTAAAAAAATTCAGAAACTCTAATACATTGTGTTAATTTGTTTATTGTTCATTCAGAATCATGGGAGAATTGTGATCTCTCTTGTAAAACAAAAAAAATTGTGATTCTCAATTTATCCAGAATCAGCAGGTCTATTCTACATTATTTTAGAAGACACATAGAACAAAGTTTTCATGCTCAGAATAGACTAGCAACCAACAAACAGGCTGTAAGAAGCAGCCCCCTCTGCATTGCAGATACCTGAAGGAGTGTAACTCACCATGAGGATACTCTAGCAAACAGCACAGCATTACTCAACCTACCGCACTCACTCCGCTCCTTCCTTTAATAATATGCCATTTTTTGCATGAATATATTTTTTTTCTTTCCGCCACGTAATTAATTATTACTTCTAATTCCATCATCTGATATTTAATTATGCAGCAGAGCAGTTTGAGAAAGGTTTGGAGGAAGGAATGAAATCAATGAACACGGTGTTAAAAAAAGGATGAATTCTTTATTTGGATGTTAAATAGTGTTGAAAGACTGCGCTGCATAGCAACATTGGTCAGGATCTCACTGCCATCATCTGTGCGTTGCGATACAGCAATGACTCTGACAGTAATTCAATTACGTGTTGGAAGCAAGAAGAAAACAACAAAGCATAAAAAAGGAAAAAAAAAAGGCTAGGAACAGGAATGTACGGTTTGCATAAATATTTCATCTGTGTATGTATCAAACAATGGTTAAGATCAGAATAACTACAAAATACTCATACTCCATTGTGTCATGCAGCATACTGCTCATTTTATGTATGCATGACTACTGTATCCCACAATGCAAAGCAATGCACTCTACATGACCTTTCATTTTCAGTTTGACAAACAAAGCAGTAGAAAATATGTGACCTTTTTTTTTGTCAGACTGCAAAAAGCACATTTTTTGACAAATTAGCTTTAAAAAAAATGCAATTTGCATATTTATTTTCAAGGTAATGGATAACTGGATGTCATTGGCTAAATTAAACATGATGCACGGTGAGGTAATGTGTCAAAAGTGTAGAATTACTACTGTTTGAAGCATTTATCAATGCATAAGATGCACTATTTTTAGAAAACAGTAGGCAGTTGGCACAGCATGCCATAAGATATATGCTAATATGCCATCTATACAAACACAGATACTTACAGTGAACTTTGACCTCTAAAGTGCAGTTTTCTTCTCCGACATCATTGCTGGCGGTGCATTTATAGACACCCGCACTTTCCCCCGTCAGATTTTTCAGCGTAACAATCTCGGGGTTCTTCAGATCTTAAGACAAAAAACACAAAGTTACTTTGATATGCTAATAGTTTACACAGTATTGCACTGCATCCAACCAGACACAAGACAAGAAATAAATCCTATTTCTTCCAATAATCTCACATTCATTTTGTTGGCTGCTTGGTAGCCCCAACCATATAAAAATATAATTTTGTTCACTTTCACCACCGTTCAAAAGTTTGGGGTCGGTAAGATTTCCTTCCGAGTCTCATTTATTTGTTCCTTCTTTTACTTTCTGTGCCTAGTGCCTGGCCGTTTCTCAATATGCGTTCTTGTCTGTACTTGTGTTCTTGCGAAATTGTGAAACGTCATCAGTCGCTGCCCAGGTACTGTTCCAATTCAAAGTTCACATGTAGCCAAGTACAGTTCAAACCCCTGGATGTGTCCTTGATCCGCCCCTTTTATCGAGGATGCATCGAGAGGTGACTTGAGTGGACTTGAGACAGACTGGTATCCCAGAATGCATCTCGCACCAACCAACAAGCGTTAATAGCGGATGAGAAACCCTGCGTAATTTAAAAATACTACTGTTAATGTGTCACAAAATGTAGTTTTAAGACTTTTTCAGGCGAGAATGTACTTTAAAGCTTGAATTTGTGGTTTATTTATAAAGAGAGCGCCTATTTAAAAAATGTATCTGCCGTTTTCAGAGTTGTGAGATCCAGTCAATCAGCGGGCGCTCAGCGCTCATTAACCCCGACCGAGAGCAGCCTTTCCTCGGCTAGTCCTTCTGACGTTTGCCGTTGGCTCTGACTTCTCTGTAGTGGTTAAACATGATGTATAATTCGTCTCGTGTAGATCTAACGGGCGATCTTTGGTCTCATGAATCTATCATTTGTTACCTGCCAAATTGTTTTGGCTGAGGGCAAAGTTTCATAACTTAATTTTTTTGTTTCATAACGTTATGTTTTTTCTACCTAAGAATGAGCCATTTCTATCTACATACACTGTGGGTCCCCTTACAGTGAAATCACCATTTTGCGCCGTCATGTTTGTACAGTAGCCTTAAACAGACAAACTTCTCTACAGAGCGCTAGCTACTCTCTGTTCTCTCCGACGATGACATTTTTGACCTGTGTCAGCCCCCATAGCTTCTCTAATGTGCTTCGAAAGGGAGGGGTGAGCGGTATGTTATTGCAATTCACAACCTCACCACTAGATGCCGCTAAAATTCACACACAGCACCTTTAAGTATACTTGACTTGTAGGATACTGACACAGTATTGTAGGATACTGTGGGGCAGTCGTGGCCTAATGGTTAGAGAGTCGGAATTGTTGCCGGTTCGAGTCTCGGGTCGGGCAGGAATTGTCGGTGGGGGAGTGAATAACCAGCGCTCTCCACCCGTAATACCACGACTGAGGTGAGACCCTTGAGCAAGGCACTGAACCCCCAACTGCTTCCCAGGTGCTGCAGCAATGCGGCTGCCCACTGCTCTGGGTGTGTATTCACGGTGTGTGTGTGTGTTCACTACTGTGTGTGTGCACTTGGATGGGTTAAATGCATGGGTCACTTCACTTTCACTTTCATAAAGTATGTTATATTTGGCCAATACTCTTTTGATCAAGATACTTAAAAAATATAATTACGTATTCTAAGTATACTTGGCTTGTTTTAAAGTGTTATTTAGTTTTTTTGGCGCACCAAAGATATTCTTGTGGCTTTATAATATTAATATTGAACCACTGTACTCACATGAACTGATTTAAATATGTTTTTAGTACAATAATGGATCTTGAGAGAGGAAATGTCATTGCTGGCTATGCAGGCCTCATTGAGCCATCGGATTTCAACAAAAATATCTTAATTTGTGTTCCGAAGATGAACGGAGGTCTTACGGGTGTGGAACGGCATGAGGGTGAGTAATAAATGACAATATTTTCATTTTTGGGTGAACTAACCCTTTATGTAAATGTTTGTGTTTATTTAAAATAAGACACATCTGATATTATTTTAATCTTATATCTGTTATTTAACAGTTGAGATCGTTCTTTAATGCTGATCTAACCAGCAGAAGACACGAGCCACGGTTTAAGTCCCAGTTGAGAAGGTGGGGTGCGATGTAACACTGTATTACCATGTGCTCCTATTAGAACTATGCTATTATATATTTTTTTAGAAACCATGAGAAAAAGGTGAATAATGACTGAGAGTTAATGTTCAGAAATGATTCATTATTATTATTATGTTTTTAACTATGCTGTATAGCTGTTTTGAGGTGTGTTTGTAGTCAAACTCAAAAATTTGTTCATTTTTAATTATTAAAAATGCCATTATTTTATTTTAAAAAGTTAATAATTGTATTTCATTGACAAAATATTTTAGTTTGTCTTGGATATTTTTTTGATTATATCAGGTAACATTTTAAGCTGTCATGTTACAATCTGCCCCTCATATGTTCATTGTGAACCCCACATGTGGGGCATGTTGTCACATTTCACTTCCATTCTTTCGGGGTAAATCAAGAAAAAAAGTATACACTGTATTAATTAAACAAAACCACATAATTGTACTAGACATGTGTGGAATTAATGTGGGAAAAAATAAATACTCTGAACCCCAAGTGGATTTACACAAACGGAGAAAGTCAAAAAGCGTTACTTATACTTAATAAAATTACCTTGAAGTATACTTCTTTTTCGTAAGGGAAAGTGGCAGCCCTTCTGGAGCACTCAGTGTCCGAATTCACTCACTCGTTTTCTTTCACTCCCTCAAGTGAACTAATGTAGGGAATAGTCAATGATATTTTTGTAACAATATAAATGCCTTTTTGATCATTTTAATGCATCCTTGCTGAATAAAAGTACTAATTTACTTCTTTTTTTTTAAACCCATTGACCCCAAACATTTGAATGGCAGTGTAGCTGTATATTAAATATAATCAATGTTCTAATTGGCCATGACTTAAGCATCATCACAACAAACATTTGGACATGGACGAGATGTATTGCTTGTCACTTTATCACTCTGATTAGGACACACTGTTCAAGCTTCAAGTACTAAACCTAAACGCTAACCTCTGGTTAGTGTTGATTTCATCAAAACCTCATTTCTGACATGAAACAACTACTGAAAGTGTTCAGCTGAATGAACAGAGCACGCTCTGCAAAATTCTCCACAAAGGTTGATGAAGGGTAGAGAGCGCATTACAGTACACATACGTCACATCTCCCATCCGATCTCATAAGAGGGGCTAATTGAGGAGGTAGTGAAGCATGTGGGGTAAAAAGTGCTGATGGAATTGATGTAAATTTAATTTGAGAATGCTTGCGGTGTTAAATTGGCCCTGTAGTGTCTTCATCTATTTTCTGCTCCTCTAGAGAGAAGATGTCCACATGATTTACTCCCCACGCTTGGAAGATAAACTTAACGCTGCATTTTCTTTCTTCTCGGGAAAGCAGTATTGCGGAGCAGAGCGAGTCAGTTCAGCGTTTAAAAACCTGAGCAACAGGTTACAATCAAAAGATCATTTTCATCTATATCACATTATCTAAATGTGCCACAGATTCTCCATGATTATTAGTAATACTTATCACTATTAAAATATCCTCTTGCTTAAAGGTGATTTTTTTAAAAATGTTAATACACATTCTTTTAACTCAGTTTATTGACCACTATGAGTATGCCATTCATAGGTTTATCTCCTCAAAAAGTGTAAACTTTGAGGCCCCCAGGCAGAATCAGAGCGACAGAATCAGAATGAGAGCGGCCCACTCAGATCTGTCAATCTCTTTCCACTTCAACCTATAGAGGGTGTGCATTGATGTCACTTTCGCGCCGGGACACGCCCCCTCAGCCCGGACTGAGTGGCAGAAGAGATGCTGCATGACTGGATTTAATGGGGGAAACAGCGAAAATGCGAGTAAAACGTCTTGGGTTATGGCTATAACCCTTGTTGCCCGAGAAGGGAACGAGACACTGCGTCATCGAGTGATGACACTTAGGGAACACCCCTAGCGTTACGCATCTGAAGTATGAATGAAATCAAGCCAATCTGATTGGTGGTGCGTCACCATACGGCAGCTTCTTGCAATGAAGCGAGCTCTCTGACCGTGATGGGTGTGGCGACGAGACGCAGTGTCTCGTTCCCTTCTCAGGGAACAAGGGTTATAGCCATAACCCGAGACGTTCCACTTCGAGGGAACTCGCACTGCGTCACTGAGTGATGACACTTTGGGAACGTTCATACCCACTAGGCCACACCGACATCACCCACGTCCTAGTGTGAAGCTGGAGACCAGGCACACTTAGGACGCAAGCACTCTAGCACCAGGCGTCACCGGGAGGTGCAGACTATAAAATCTAATGAAGGTGTGCGGGGTGGCCAACCCAGCCACCTCGCAAACCTCTTGAAGCGAGACGCCAGAGAGGAGGGCCACTGAGGAGGCCATGCTCCTGGTGGAATGGGCCCTCACAGCCATGGGTGAAGGCAGATTGCGCACCCTATAAGCCGAGGCTATAGCCTGGACGATCCACTTACTGATCGTCTGAGTAGACGCAGGCAGCCCTCTCTTGGGTGAGCCAAAACACACCAACAAATGGTCTGACCTTCTCCACTGGGAAGACCTCTCCAGATTCTGAGGGCACTGACAGGGCAGAGCAGGTGAAGTCTCCCCTCTTCCGCCGTCAGGTGGGGAGGAGGATGGAAAGCCTGAAGAACCAGAGACCGTGCCACCTGAGATGGCACCTTGAGATGGCACCTTGGGCTCTCTACACCAAGTGGAAAATACGTTCCACTTGAGGCTGTACAGTCTCCTGGTGGAAGGAGCCCTGGAGCTGAATAAAGTCTCGACTACCTCTGCTGACAAGCCTGCCTCTAGGTACCGAGCCCCCTCAGGGGCCAGACCCAAAGGCTCCAAATCTCCGGCCGGGGGTGAAATATTGTGCCATGGAGGGCCGTCTAGCAGAGCTACGCTGTCCGAGAACCATACTCGAGTGGGCCACCGGGGTGCTACTAAGAGCAGGCTGATGCCCTCCCGGCGGACACGCTCCAGAACTCCCGGGAGCAGAGCGATCGGGGGAAATGCGTACAGACGTAGCTTCGGCCACGTCTGCACCATGGCGTCCAGCCCTAACGGGCTGTATCTACAGTAAAGAGGGGGAGAGTGACCCAACTTTCAAAACGTGGATTACACCTGTGACTCGAAGGCTCTTTATAAATATAACTAACTCTGAGAGCACAGTTGAATGACTCCTGTTTATCATCAGGTGCACACTAGCCTGATCAGGACATCTGCAACTTTTAAACTGTCTAGACTGTACTCTACTCGTCCCAACAGCTGTTGAAAGAGGATTGATCAATGATTAATCCGTTTCGACTGTGTTAAGTTCTGCATTATATTTTAGAAATATGTGACCCTGGACCACAAAACCATTCATAAGTTGCACTGGTAATATAAACTAAATAATTAAAATATAAACAAGTCTAAAATTTCATTTTAGAACGCTTCCATTATTTCTTTGTAACTTTTACCGTTTAGATGCTTTGTCATAAGCCACTGACTGATGCAGAGTACCTCTCCATGTAGTTCGAAATCGCCCCTTATACCCTAAATAGGGCACTATTTGAGGGAACAGCCATTTGTAGTGGAGTCCGAAACTATAGTGGACGTTATTGAGTGCACTCATTCTATCCAACTTTGCACCGCAATAACGAGTGTCAGTGTACACAGCCCGAATCATAGACAGTAAAGGGTCTGAATTCGCTCACTCGTTTTCATTCACTCCTTCAAGTGAACTGTATCAGTGGACTAAAGTAGGGAACAGTGATTGAGGGTTTAGGGAACGATTTTGGATTCAACCAAAGTCAAGAATAGCACAACGGCGAGTGCGTCGAGTATAAACACGTCCCCAAACGAACGAGGCGTGCGTGCGCTGTCAGCGGAGGCTCGAGCTGCAGAGCCAGACAAAAGTATAACAAGGCTGGTAAAAAAAAGTTTGTGGTATTACCAGTCTTGGTGGGGACGACAGTCTTGCAGACGACATTGGTCTGACTACAGTCAGACTTATACAATCCAAAAAACTGCCATACTGGTGAGCTGACTTGTTTTACTGTTTTATTAACAATTTTCTCGCTCTCTGCGGCAATCATTTTCCACTTATCCCTCCACGCCGGTTCTGTTCACTGAAGAATGAATCCAGCACGAGACAACGATATGGCGCAAGCAGACTTGATACAGTTACATGATTGGCTGTTAGCCTGTTACTCTACGTTGCTTGGTTACCAGAGAGCGAGTGCCTTTGTTCATGCAACCAAACTTGCTTCGCAGCCTCTGGTTTCTTCCATAGAGGTTTCTTCCGACGGAGAAAAATAATTATTGAACGTTTTATCGAACGCACTTTTTATTGATATTGATGACGTGTCTATCGCGATACATATCGTTATTGTTTTATCGCCCAGCCCTACTTTCAAATTCCAGATTTTCAAATAGTTGCATCTCGAAAATGTAGTGTACATGTAGTGTAAATATTGTCATATCCTAACAAACCATACATCAATGGAAATTGGAAAGCTTATTTATTCAGCTTTCAGATCATGTATAAATAATTTTTTTTTTTTAATTGACCTGTTACCTGCAAATTGTACTGTATTTCTGTCTGAAGTTAAAGAGCAACACAAAGGTAAGCGCATTCTTGTTGTTGTTGGATTGTCGTACAGCAAGTTTCAACATTTTTGCAATGGTGTGTGCATAAAAGGCACAATATGTAAGAATTTTTAAATAAAATATCCAAAAAACACTTGCACAGTGTGATACATTTCATGCAGTTGATTACGTACATTATCCCAAAAGTTCCCAAGGATTTGTAAATCCAGAGAAATTCTGGATGGCTCGTCCCTTGTCATTGTCGCCTATAAATTTACATTTACATTTATTCATTTAGCAGACGCTTTTATCCAAAGCGACTTACAACTGAGGAATACAGGAAGCAATCCGTCATGAAGAGGTGCCTGAAATACTAAGTTTTGGACATTACCCAGAGCAGCACAAGCTAGAATAGGGAGGAAATAGAGGAATTATAATTTTTTTGTATTTCTTTTCCTTAGCTGAGCGAAAGGCTTCTGGTGGGGGTGTAGACGCGTAGGAGCGAGTCGAAGTATGCGGGTGCTGAGTTTGTGATGGATCTGTATGCAAGCGTCAATGCCTTGAACTTGATGCAAGCAGCGAGTGGTAGCAAGTGCAGAGAGATGAAGAGAGGTGTGACATGGGCCCTTTTGGGCTCATTGAATACAAGACATGCCGCTGCATTCTGGATCATTTGAAGCGTTTTGATCGCACACGATGGAAGTCCAGCCAGAAGCATAATATCCACAGTTTCCGCTTGGCAACACACGTAGACAAATGCGGAAGCACGCCACTGTTGTCGTTCAGTCATCATGGATCACAATTATCCATTGGTGAGTACAGAAAATCCCCAAAAAATGTAACGTAGATCAAATGAATCCCCAGGTATACTTCACTGAAATTGCACATATTGCACTTTGTTTGTACTTTAGTAACGCTTTTATCAAGTCTGGTGACCAAGTCTATGGCAATTAAAAACAGTATGTGTTGCACAAAAATATTTAGCCATTACTTGCAAATACTGTGGGGGTTCGTTAAAATGTTCTTTTAGTACGATTGTTTTAAACACGTAAAACTGTGCAGCGTTAACGATGACATTAAATAGTGTGATTAAACGTACAGGTAATACAAAAACGAATGAATTATCTCTTGAATTCCTTACATCTCTGGATGGTGAAAACGACATCTCCCATCGTTCCACTCTCCTTCATAGCGTCATCAAGCTTCGCCTTTGTTATTGTTTTGAAAATGCGACCTCTAGCGGCGAAAACTTACAGATTGTGCCTTTAACGTATGTGAAATGCTGCTTTTTCCAATCACTTATATTGGGCTCTTTTTGCACTTACATTGGCTTATTCTTACTGTTTACATTAAAAATTATGCATGGTTTTCCGAGGGTTAAAGCCATCGGTTAATTTCCTGATTCCTGTTTTGATGTAGTTTCCACTTGGACATTTTAGTCATATTTGCTAATGTATTTGCCCTGTTTTGATCCATTTTATTTTTATTTTGTCATCATTATTTTGTTTTAAGGAGTTAAAAATGGTTCTTATCATGGTAATACAATTATATCACATTATTTTGGTAGTTAAAGTCTTAGGTGGGTTCTTCTTGGAGTGGGCGGGTTTTGGTGAGCCTTTGGGCTGGAAATCTGGCATCGACCCAATCTGGCTACACTGGCTGTGGGACCATGACGGATGCGTTACATGGAAAAAGACTTTCAGCTTTGGGTACTTTAAATATTAAACAGGTCATGAACACGAACAGCTGTCACGATCCCCTAACAAATGAAACTGGTGCGAGGACTCAAGTGCAGGGAAAGGTATTTATTAAGAAACAAACATAAACAAGGGGGAGGGATCAGACAAAGACACGAGCACATAGCCCAAAACAACAACACACCACATGTGCTCCACAAGACAGGACAGGCATGTGACAACAGGGCATTGCTATACAACGCGCTACAATAGACACTTCAATACATCATCATGTACCCGTTCAGAAAGACAAATGTACCAGTTTATTTAGTTTACTTTGACATGTTCAGTGTAGACAGCCTCAAACATCTGTGGCACGTCATGTCAAAATATGCACCCAGTATAGATACGTTGGATCGATTTATTATAAGTGTGATGCTTGCGTGTGAGTCTTAGCATACTCAGCAGCTTATTCATGACACAGAGCAACACTAAAATATACCTGATATGATATGTTGGACCTTTTATTGAAAGTAGCCTATTTAGACATACCTTCACACGCAACTGTATGAGCTGTATTTATGATGTTTAAGTTGGGGGAGGCACAACGTGCAAAAGAATGCTGTATTTTTGTAATTCTGCTAGGTGCCACTAGTATTGCAGAAGCTTCATATCTCACCTTTAAAGACGTAAACGATAAAATGCTGTTCTTTTTCTAAGAGCTCACCTATGAGGGCCAGAGGTGGGAGTTTGCCAACATATTTCCCCTTGTCCAAGACTCTCTCCCATTTGTAGCTGATCGGGTCAGAACCATCTGTGGATTTGCAGCTCAGTCTGACATCACTTCCTTCCAGCAGACGACCCTCCATCCAACAGCGTGGTTTGGACGGCTTCACTGCAAGTTGCAAAACAGACATAGTAAGGTAAACATAAGTCAAGTCGCCTTTACTTATATAGCGCTTTATACAACACAGATTGATTCAAAGCAGATTTACAGGGATAACAGGAATTTAATTATGCATTTTGGCTGTTATTCAGCTGAAGTCAATTCAGTGTTGATTCAGTTCCGTTGTAAAGATCATCAACAATTAAATTAGTTCATTTCATCAATAAAGCAACTGCAAAAAATTATGTCATCATCCAACTCAGTTCATTTCTCATACAACAATGTCAGTAGCCTACAGTCAGATTAATAATATTGTTGAATATTATTGTCCCCAATTAAGCAAGCCAGATGCGACATTACATCATGGTATGAATGATCTTATATTGGAATAAAAGTATTTTAGCAAAGAATTGGCTTATATATACACTCATCTAAAGGATTATTAGGAACACCATACTAATACTGTGTTTGACGCCCTTTCGCCTTCAGAACTGCCTTAATTCTACGTGGCATTGATTCAACAAGGTGCTGAAAACATTCTTCAGAAATGTTGGCCCATATTGATAGGATAGCATCTTGCAGTTGATGGAGATTTGTGGGATGCACATCCAGGGCACGAAGCTCCCGTTCCACCACATCCCAAAGATGCTCTATTGGGTTGAGATCTGGTGACTGTGGGGGCCATTTTAGTACAGTGAACTCATTGTCATGTTCAAGAAACCAATTTGAAATGATTCGAGCTTTGTGTCATGGTGCATTATCCTGCTGGAAGTAGCCATCAGAGGATGGGTACATGGTGGGCATAAAGGGATGGACATGGTCAGTTTATTATTATAAAAAAAAAAAACATAATTTAGTGTCATTTAAGTGTTTGTATAAAAATCAGTACATTTTTAGCTTCAATATTAGTAGGCTTACTAGGCTAATGTAGTATCAACTGACTCCCATAGTTTACAACATTAGTTCAGAAGTTAGTTTTCCTTGAGAAAACATTTCCATGTATTATACCTGATACATATCCAAAATAATCGATATTGAATTGAATCGAAACAAATCGAAAATCGAATCGAATGCTTGTGAATCGAAATCGAATTGAATTGTGAAATTTGTGTCAATACCCAGCCCTAATTATTACGTAGGAATGGGAGTATAGTTCCTAGTTCCTAGCAATATCGATCTAGAAAATCGCAACTTTTCATTTCCGTCTGTCTTAGTACACAATGTAACTACAGAAGAGTCAAGTTTTTAATAGGAAAAATATCGAAACTCTTTGGTCATTTTTGAGCGAGATGCTAACGGTCTAATCAGATCCTTTAAATAACCAGGTAGTAATGCCCAGAGGTGGAAAGTAACAAATTACATTTACTCGCGTTACTGTAATTGAGTAGTTTTTCTGCGTACTTCTACTTTTTTAAGTAGTTTTAATCTGTAATTTTACTTTTACTTAAGTATGTTTTGTTTGAAGTATTGTACTTCGCTACATTTTAAACCACATCCGTTACTGAGTAAAAATAAATAATACAAAGGGGGGAAAAACGCGATCTGGAAACGACTGCATTGAATTGAAGGGTGGGAGAACGAACACGCAAAAATCACAAAAAAGATGGAGACGGACGGACAAGACAGTCGTCAGACCCAGGTGAAAAAGAAACGCCGTCGTGAACCCCTGGTTAGTATGGAAAAACTTTGAATATAGACGAAAAATAGCCGGGTGTTGTCCTGGAGGATATCAAATTAGCAAAAAAATGTTGATGCAAAGGAGGAAACACATAGAACATGTTCGGGAACACCATCCCTCTGTGCAGATAAAGGTATGTTTATAACTTAAGGCCGAATGTTTTCTGTGATGCAGAGGGAATCCCGGAATTACAGTATAACGCAGATGTCAAGTAATACACGCAAACTGATGGATGGATGAATGAATAAATCGACAGTAGAGCTGTACAATAAATCAAATCATGGTCTGTGAATATTAAAGCTCAAAACACTGCTATATGAATATATTATCTGCTTGTTCTGTCTCTGTGTGAATGAGCAGCGCCGTTTCGTCTACATACTTAAGTAGCCTACGCGATGCTCGTGGTGTTTAACGTCTCAAAAAACATATTTGGGCATGAACATACAATATGAACATTTCCAGAGCTGATCTGAGACCCCCTAATGAACATTTTCATCATTTTATTTGATTAAAACTAAAGCCATTATCCAAACATATCTTCCCTGAAATAGGTCCTCGCTAAAACCCGTCAAAATAAACGGTTTAACTAGATGAAATTGTTCAATATATTACTATTGTAGGCTTATAGAATACTTGTCAAAATAATAATACTAATAATAACAACAATAATAATATTACATAATTTAAACATTATTTAAGAATATATTTTTAAATCCATGGTTTAATTTAGTAAAACAGCAGCGCTAAATTAAACCATAATTTAATAATACAGTTTATTTATTAAATAATTAATACTGTGATGCTGTGAAACTGATGTTTTCATATCGTGAAAATCCCCCACGGGAGAGTCCCCCACCCCGCTGTTAAAAAAAGCAACTCAGTAACTTTTACTCTGAGTACATTTTAAATGAACTACTTGTTTTACTTTTACTTGAGTACATTTTTAGACAAGTACTTTTACTTCTACTTAAGTAAAATTTCATTGAAGTAATAGTACTTTTTCTTGAGTAGAATATTTTGTTACTCTTTCCACCTCTGTTAATACCCATCTTTTGAATCAATTTAGTGAATATTTTAGATATTCCATCTGGACATCTTCACTTGATTATTTGCTTTTTAGTTGATATTTTTTCATAATATAATATTTATTACAAATCTTGTGCTAAATAGCTGAAACACTTGAGTTTAAAAACAGTTAAACTAATTTTGGCAAGAGCAGTTTAGAGTTTGTAAGTAAAAGCAAATCTGTACACTCACACATGCACTTTTACCCTTTTTGCATCATTCCCCATTTAGATCTGTTTTTCCTCACATCATGAACCTTTTAAAACCCAGTGTGATGCCGGCGAGCTCTATAACATGAATCTGTAAAACAACCCGTTCACCATTCGGTCCTCGACCCCCCGCTCCTACCCACCCCGACCATCAGCATCTGCTCCTGCCGCCTCTATCTGCTGAGCCAGGACAATTCTGTCCCGGCACTCGCAGGGGGGGATGCAATTACAGCCGCTGAGTGGGATGCAGGTCCCCTCCATCTCCCGACTCTGTCAGGATCACTTACTGCGCACAGAGGAAGCTGCAGTCGCATCCTTTGCCAAGCCATTATCTTTGTGTTGAACAAGACAAATGCTAATGTTTGCCTCTCGGAATCGAACGTGTCGTTTGAAAGCTACGGATCATTTGTACAAATGCATGCGTAAATTTATGGCGCTCTTAAATGTCTTTATACAGTTGGCGAAGCGGTTAAGATGGAATGAGGGAATATAGAAAGAAACAATGGGGAAAACAGTCGTATAATGTTTCTCTGCAGGAAGAAGTGTTTATTTAACAGGCCCTCACAATAACACATGTTGAATGTAGTAACTAAGACTGATTTATGTGTTTTTGAAGCTCAACTATAGTGTGTCCTATAAATTATGTAGATTTATACATGATGACTGTTTTTTCCCCCCTCCATGCTATCATGCATAATGTGTCATTCTTATTGTCACAGAGTCGCTGAATGTCATTTCACGCCTATATCTGGGCACAACTGGCGCACTACGCCCAGAGACAACATCCTGGTGCTATTTTTGTACCCCTTACTCCGTGACATAAGCATCTGTCATGTCTTTTTCGTTCCCCAGGCCTACAAGAGGAGTTAATTAAAGCCAAGCTGCTGGGCCAAAGACTCACGGAGCACGATGAGTTTGACTGTGTTCCAGTAGTACTTCCCGCCGTTCTTGACCTTGCAGATGTACTCTCCGGAATCGGTGAGCGAGAGGTCGCTGATCATGAGCGAAGCATCACCCTTCAGGTAGTCGCCCGCCAGGGTCAGCCGCCCAGCTTCACTCTCATTGGGGTCATAGATCCGACCCGCAAAGTAGGTGATCAACTAGTGAAAGAGAAAACAAACAGCGAATTAATAAATACTGTTTTGATTAAGCTTTTGAAACTCTATGAGCTATGGGTGAAATCCAGTGGGGGTTGAGTCACACGCCTGCAGTAGGAGTTTGCTAAACTCCGATGTCACTGTGAATCAGGCCTTTCTTCGCTTGGTTATATTTGTCTTTTGGGTTCCCTGATACTCAACTTAATTTGGTAAAGCAGCGCTGAGGCTATTCTGCTCACCAGAAACAGCCCTTTTAACAGTTAAAAGTTTTATTTTATCTTAAAAAAAATTTAAGATGTTTTTTACATTGACATATGATTTCTGAAGGATCATGTGACATTGAAGACTGGAGTAATGATGCTGCAAATTCAGCTTTGCATCACAGGAATACATTTAATAAAAAAAAATAAATAAAAAAAAATAAAAAAAAAATAAATAAATAAATATATATATATATATATATATATATATATATATATATATATATATATATATATATATATATATTAAAGGGATACTTCAACCAAAAATTTAAATGATCCCATAATTTACTCACCCTCAAGCCATCCTAGGTGTATATGACATTCTTCTTTCAGACGAATATATTTGGAGTTATATTAAATGTCCTGGCTCTTCCAAGCTTTATAATGGCAGACCAAAAAAGTGCATCCATCCATTATAAAAGTAATCCACACTGCTTTGGGGGATAATAAAGGCCTTCTAAAGTGAATCAATGCGTTTGTGTAAGAAAAATATCCGTATTTTTCACACTATAAAGACAAATAGCTAGCTTCCGGTGGACCGCCTTCTGTATTCAACTTACGAAAAAAGTGTAGCGCCTCTCGCAGTTCAAAACACATTTTACATTACATTTACATTTATGTATTTATATTTTATCCAAAGCACTTACTGCTGAGGAATACAGGAAGCGATCTGTCATGAAGAGGCGAAGAAACACAAAAAGTGCCTGAAATACTGAGCTTTGGACATTACTTAAAGTAGCATAAGAGGAATAGAGTTTTTTTTATTTTTTATAATAACGTTTTTTTTGTTTTTTTTTTTAAAGATGAGATTAAGTGCTCACGGAAGAGATGAGTTTTCAGCTGTCTTTTGAATGTTGTCAGTGATTCTGCCTTCCGGATGGAGGTTGGAAGATCGTTCAACCAGCAAGGAACGGTGAATGAGAATGTTCTGGAAAGGGATATCATGCCTCTCTGTGATGGTACCACACTTATGCTAAACACTTGTGCTACATCTGATGTGATTGTTGCGCCATTTACCCTTTTTTTCCATAAGTTGCATACGGACGGTGGTCCGCCGGAATATGGATATCGTTAGCCTCATAGCATAATTGCCTAAGTCTTTTTTTGGCCAAATATGATCTGGGCAATTATGCTATGAGGCTAACGATATGTTAAATATGGATATTTTCTTACAAAAACCAATCGATTAGCTGATTTGAGCTGTGTGGATTACTTTTATAATGGATGGATGCACGTTTGTGGTCTTCAAATGCCGGGCTGCCATTTACTGCCATTATAAAGCTTGGAAGAGCCAGGACATTTTTTTAAATAACTTAGATTGTATCCGTCTGAAAGAAGAATGTCATATACACCTAAGATGGCTTGAGGATGAGAAAATCACAGGGTCATTTTCATTTTTGGGTGAACTATCCCCTTAATATTGAAAACAGTTATTCTAAATTATAATAATATTTCACAAAATTGTTGCTTTACTGCATTTTTACTCAATTAACTGCAGCCTTGGACAGACTCTTAAAAGGAGTGGTTCAGTTGTTCCAAACCTGTATAAGTTTCTTTCTTCTGTTGAAGACAATTCCTGCTATTTTAATCAATGCTGGTAATCAAACAGTTGTCGGTAGCCACTGACTTAAGCCGGATGCACACTGTGCGATTTTGGCCACGATATGGCCGTCTGAGACAAATTTAGCAAATCCTAAAAGATTCCACTGATCCTAGGCTAAAATCTTAAGTATTTGATCATTAGTTCGACATGTGCACCATCAGCCGATTAATGACCGCTGCAATAAAATTGTACCTCAGACGAAATTCTGGCAGTGTCAGAAGATTTGACACACAATCCCACAAATTATCTTCGTTTTTCAAGACAAACTATGACCAAAATGAGCGCTTAAAGGGTTAGTTCACCCAAAAATGAAAATTCTGTCATTAATTACTTACCCTCATGTCGTTCGACACCCGTAAGACCTCCGTTCATCTTCGGAACACAAATGAAGATATTTTAGTTGAAATCCGATGGCTCAGAAAGGCCCTACACTCTCAAGACCCATAAAAGGTACTAAAGACGTTGTTACAAAGTCCATCTCACTACAGTGATTCTACAATAACTTTATGAAGCGACGAGAATAGTTTTTGTGCGCAAAAAACCCCTAAATAACGACTTGTATAGTGATGACCGATTTCAAAGCACGGCATCATGAAGCTTCGAAGCGTTATGAATCAGCGAGTCGAATCATGATTCGGATTGCGTGCCAAACTGCTGAAATCACGTGACTTTTGACGATCCAAACTGCTGAATCAACTCCCTGATTCATAACGCTTCGAAGCTTCATGATGCATTGTTTTGAAATCGGTCATCACTATATAAGTCGTTATTTAGTTTTTTTTTGCACACAAAAACTATTCTCGTCGCTTCATAAAGTTATTGTAGAATCACTGTAGTGAGATGGACTTTGTAACGACGTCTTTAGTACCTTTTATGGGTCTTGAGAGTGTACAGTGCATTGTGCCAATGGAGGCCTTTCTGAGCCATCAGATTTCAACTAAAATATCTTCATTTGTGTTCCGAAGATGAACAGAGGTCTTTCGGGTGTCGAATGACATGAGGGTAAGTAATTAATGACAGAATTTTCATTTTTGGGTGAACTAACCCTTTAAGATTAAATTGTAGCCACCAATTCAATCCCACGTGTAATACAGCTCACTGTCACCGAACGCGTCATTGATTGATGATAAAAAAAACTGGACGAGTTTTCTTGCCTCTGTGCGTGCGTTTTTAGCGCGCCTTGACTATCGTACAGTCTGACATTAATGACTACTTAGATCTTACAGTGTGACATTGCTTACAGCGGAGATCATGTTTGCACAGTCTGACAAGGAACAAACGTAAAGGACTATTATAAATTGCACTTAAGTCATAGGGCGAAATTTACTAAACAGGGCAAATTAGCGCAATTCCACAAAAGCGCCAATGGGAGTGGAAAGCTCTTCATATGAAAGAGCACAGACGCAGCCAGGTAATTTCCATAATGACAAACGCTATCTATCAAAAGCAGTGCAAATGAACATCTGGTTTAGTTGGGCGGTAAATAATGGCGCAAACACCAGTAAATTGACTAGCATAAACCTTAGTAAATCACCTTGCGTGATTTATTTAAATACTTTCCTCCCATAAATTGTGTCTGAAAGGGAAACTCCTACAAATGCATATGCAATAAGGTCAGCCGCAAAAAAATAACCCTGTCCATGCCTTTTCAGCGCTAACTTTTCACTGCGTGTCTTTAGTAAATCCTTACAGTAGGTTTTGCGCTGATGCAAGCTGTTAGTAAATCTGGCCCATTTTTTTTTTTGCTACTAAGGAAGTCAATGGATAGCGTCAACTGTTTAGTCACCAACATTCTTCAAAATATCTTCTTTTGTTTTCAACAGAAGAAAGACATACAATTTTCATTTTTGTGTGAACTATCCACTGCTATTTGGGTGAAAAAGCTAAAATGCACCTACAAGTTTAAATTGATTGTGGCACTAAAGTGTTTGAGAGACAGATCCCTAAGCAGAACAAAAACTAAAAACTATCTTTGTCTCATTAAAAGGCTACATGCCATTTAGAAAAGTAGCTCTAAAATGTTTCGTCACTGGCAGGAATTTCAATTGGAAAAAGGTTTGAGCCCTTCTTGTCAGATATATTGTGTCAAGAAGAACCTCAGGGAGCAGCTTGAGCTGCGGCCAGATTAAAATGCAAAAATTGTCCTCGGGCCAATTCCACATCATTAGGTCATAAAAGTAATTGTTGGGGGTGATACGAGGCAAACCAGTGATTTATTAAAAGCAGTTTTTACAGTGCTGCTTGCAGCACCAGTTAATGGTAGCGTTTACAGAAAGACAACCCTTCCCATCATCACAGCAAAAAGCACTGCACTGCAGATCTGTGAATGTGGCGAACAGCGAAGGCCAGCATCAGCAGCGCAATGTCGCAGTGGCGGGAGATCAGACGCACACGCTCACCACTGTCTGCCGTGAGCTGGATTTATGCAGCATCCATTCAATGTCCAGCAGGGAAATGTCCGCTTGCCACAGCTGATGGTGGCAAGGCAGCGTGGCATTGTCTCCGACCACTCGCTTCATCTCCGTCTGGCCATTTGCCTGAAGCACACTCAGCAATACTGTGGAGAGAGAGACAAAGAGAGAGGAGGAAGCGTTAAGGCCCGGTGCCAGGGAGAAGTTATAGGACAGAAGGGCTTTAGTTGGCTTTACTGCAGGATGCAGAGGTAGATTGGGGGTTGTAGAGAGGGACATCAGGGATATCATGCGACTGATCCACTGCATTCACACACACACACACACACACACACACACATGGGCGCAGCGGCACGGCTCTCATCCAGTGCAGAGAGGAGATGATTCAGGCTAGAGGCCAGAGGCTCCATAGAGACAATCATTGTTATATTCTCAGATAAATTCCTGGAATTGGACAACGGTTTAACAGCTGAATAGGAAATCATCATGAAAACACAAGGGAGGGAAAGGACTATTAGCGATTGCTGGAGATGAAGAAGGCCGTGCTTCTGAATTTATTGAGGTTGAAGCATTTTGTCAAGTATAGTCACATTTATCTATTTAAAGCAGCTTCACAGTAATAAACAGGACAATAACATACATTTCATCAAATATCGACTAATTCAAATTCTGCTGCAAAGCAGTAGTGCCATTGTTCAGCTCAGCTGATCCAGTTCAGTTCAATAACTATAGGTTCATCAATTATGAAATGAGTTCGATTCAGCTATAAAACAGCTCTACAGAAGTCAAAAGTGTCGTTATTCAGCTCAGTTTAGTTCAATGTTGATTCAGTTCAGAAACATTGTCGATGTTGCAGAATTCATCAATTATGAAACAATGTCGATTCAGCTTTAAAGCAGCTCTGCAGAAAACAGTGGTGTCATCATCCAGCTCAATTCAGTTGAAGTTTTGTTCTCATCCAATTGTGTCAGTACAGTCACTGAATTTTATGGGCCCTAATTTAACGATCTTAGCGCATGGTTTAAAGTGCACGGCGCAAGTGTACTTAGGGCGTGTCCGAATCCACTTTTGCTAGTTTAGCCAGGCGCATGGTCCAAAAGGTTTGCCCCTATTCTCTTAATGAGTCATGGGTGTGTTTTAGTCGTAACGTGCAATAAACCAATCAGAGTCTCATCTCCCATTCCCTACAAAACAGATCTGCTCGTCCAATGATGCCTGCTTGCTCGTCATTACTGCAAATAGATAGGCTAATTCTGATACATGCAATGGCTATCTATTATGACATGAAGGCATTTTTTATATTTATGTACACAATCATAATATTTTACACATTAGTCCTTTAATTTTTCATATTTAAAAATGTTTGTGTGATTTGTGTGAGTGTGCGGGTTGGGGACCCGCCTATAGGCGCATATTACTAACGCTCTCTTTAAAGGGTTACTTCAGTGATTTAGCATTAAGCTTTGTATCAGTAGAAACCCTGTAGTATATTTGAATCATGGTACTTCCCCCCTAATGTCCCCCTGAGAGGAGAGAATTATGTATTTTATTTCTGGAAAAAATCCTCCAATGACACAAATATCGTCATTTTGCATCATCGGAGGATTTTTTGGCCAGAGGCTAAAAACTACAGCCAGTAGAAGGTGCTGTTCTGCATGTTTTCAACCCACCCACAGGGGAGAGATCTCACACACAGAATGTAAATGCACTTGGCTTGGCCTCGGGCATTCATAACGGAGCGATGAGGAGCGAAGAGAGTGCTTCAACTTTTCAATTAATTCCTATGAATGTTTAGCTTCCATATGCGATCAGAAAACGTGTCAGACTGGACACGCGCTGAGAATGACAACCGCGCTTAACGTAACCTCAGCTCTTACTTCCCTCTCGTGCTCCTGCTGCGTCTGTGCCGTGACTTTCGTTCGGCTCACTCACACTTTATTGAAAAGACACGCTCAGTTTTTAATTATAGTGTTTATTCTCTAACTGAATGAAATTATTGTATTATTATGAAGATCAAAACGACACTGGGGCGGTGTAGTTAGTGGCCTCGTAGGGCAGCGAAGCAAGTGCATTCTGGGAGTTGTTGTCTTTCATCCACATGAGACAAAAATACATTTTCTGTCTTTTCTCAGTCTAGAAGGCACCAAATTCAAAAATAATTTCACATTTCTACTACATAAATGACACAGTTTAAATACACATTCATCTTCCCAGCGCTGAAGTGCCCCTTTCAATAACACACAAAAAACTGCACTATTGACTTTAGACCAAGTTTTAGTTGGTCAATGGCGCAGTCGTTTTCAATTGCCTCAAAATAGCAACGCGCCAACAATGCGCCTGAACACAACTCGTTTTCAGACCATGGGTGCACTAATGGGCGCAAATGCATTTACTATTTAAACAACGTGGTACAGGACGTGAAAATGATAACTGCGTTAGGCTGAAACTGGCAAAGAACACTTGTGTTGTGCCTGGCGCTGCATTGCGCCGGGTGTATGGTAGGGCCCTAAGGGCCAGATTTACCAAACAGGGCAAATTAGCGTGAGAGCGCAATTCCATAAAAGCGCCAATGGGAGTGGAAAGTTCTGCGCGTGATCTACTGACAACGCGCAAATTAAAGAACACAGACGCAGCCGGATCATTTCCATAATGACCAGCGCAATCTACCCGTTAACGTTTGGTTTAAGACGTTAAAGGGTTAGTTCACCCAAAAATGAAAATTCTGTCATTAATTACTCACCCTCATGTCGACACCCGTAAGACATTCGTTCATCTTCGGAACACAAATTAAGATATTTTTGTTTAAAGTTGATGCTGAGAAAGGCTTGAGGTAGGCCTCCATTGACATTCCGTACATTCTCACTCACACGACCCTTAAAAAGGCACTAAAAACGTAGTTACAAAGTCCATCTCACTACAGTGGCTCAACAATCATTATACGAAGCGACGACAATAGTTTTTGTGTGAAATTTAAAAAAAAAAAAACGACTTTATTCCACAAGTTCGTGTCTTCCTTGTTGACATCTGCCGTGAGCTCACGAAGCACCAAGACGCATGCGCGAGAATATGACGCAGAACCGGCTTTAGGTTTCTATGGTATAATTATTGTAGAGCCACTGTAGTGAGATGGACTTTGTAACTACGTTTTTAGTGCCTTTTTAAGGGTCGTGTGAGTGAGAATGTACGGAATGTCAATGGAGGCCTACCTCAAGCCTTTCTCAGCATCAGCTTTCAACAAAAATATCTTCATTTGTGTTCCGAAGATGAACGAATGTCTTACGGGTGTCGAACGACATGAGGGTGAGTAATTAATGACAGAATTTTCATTTTTGGGTGAACTAACCCTTTAAGGTTTTTGGACATTAAATAATGGCGCCAGTAAATTAACAAGTGTAAACCTTTGTAAATCACCTCGCATGACTCATTTATATACTCTCCCCCCATAAATTTTGCACCTGAAAGGTAAACTACAAATGCATATACAATAATTTTAGCCGCAAAAATAACCCTGTCCATGCCTTTTCAGGGCTAATTTAACACTACGTGTCTTAAGTACATCCTAACAGTAGTTTTTTAACGGCAAAAGACGGTTTGCGCTGGCGGAAGCTGTTAGTAAATCTGGACCTAAGTGTCCACAGCAAAGCAAGGAACCCAAACTCCATCAGGTGACAGAAATGCAGAAAAAAAAAGCTCAGTCAGGGGACCAGTTCTCCTCTGGCCAAATGAACGAACGTGGTCACATTTTGTCTCAAATACTGATTTGTTGGCGTAAGGAATCCGTGCTAATCTGTGTTACAACCCCAATTTCCTCCATTCCAAACCATCACAGCCTCCCAGCGTTTCCCATCACGATACATTTTCCGCTCATCAAGCGATAAAATGCAGAGAGTGGACGTCCCACGGCGCTGCTACTGTACTTTAACACCATTTGCGTTTGAACTTCTCTACATTAACACAGGGAGGCAGCTAAATGAAGGCCAAGCTAATTAATTCCCAGCATGCATTCTGAATGCAAAAATAATGCCCACACAGCCAGATGACAAACAGACAATTCTACACCTCAGCCATATGCAACACCCTTATGCTTGAATAATCCTGATAATGTGAGACATAACCTCAAATATCTTTGCTTTGGGCAATGATCAGAATTGAGCACACTGTGTACTGCTTTATAAAAATAGATAGCGTGAATGATTTAAATACAATTATTTCACTTGTTTAATTCAGATTGGGGTAAGTGTCTTCACTTCTTGCAGACTAATGAAATAATAGTCAAGAAGATGGTTCATATCACTTCTGGTTCATTTGCCCCACTAGAAATAGAAACATTGCAGTATTCAGTATGCACATTTTTGGCTAAATCTAGTAAGTACTGGGAATTGAAAATGTGCATACATAAAGCATACAGTCGTGGCCTAATGGTTAGAGAGTCAGACTTGTAACTGGAAGGTTGCGGGTTCGAGTCTCAGGTCCGGCAGGAATTGTCGGTGGGGGGAGTGAATACCAGCGCTCTCCTCCACCCTCAATACCATGACTGAGGTAAGACCCTTGAGCAAGACACCGAACCCCCAACTGCTCCCCAGGTGCCGCAGCAATATGGCTGCCCACTGCTCCATGTGTGTGTGCACTTGGATGGGTTAAATGCAGAGCACAAATTCCAAGTTTGGGTCACTTCACTTCACTCACTTACTAGTTTATTTTAAATGAACAGAGCGTTGTGTGACATTTCAAACATATTATAAGTGCCAAATCTTTCAAATTAAAAAAATCATACCACTAATCATGAATGCTGACTTGGAAAGAGGGATTTGTTACTATTCTGTAAAGCTTTAGAAAACCCACAAATTACTACTTTGACAGGCTGTATTCATAGAGTAAGCTAAATGAAAGTTCTATCACTATAATTATAAGAAAATATCACCTTAAATTAAAATCACAATATTGAACGATGCATGTGGAACACTCCATTTTCTCCTCTTAATGTGGGATGACGTTGTACCATGTGATATTTTAAGAACATCAAAGAGACTTTTTTGGCTGTTTATTCAGCATAAGCGTCTATCTCCATATTAAATGGGTTAAAATGCAGGCCAGCTAAAATGGGTTCTGATGGAGGCAGGTGAATTCTGCAGGCAACAGCGTTAATATGGGACACATTACTGATGATGTTCTTCAAAGGAAATGATAGGATCAGATAAATCCTCATCGGCATGGCCTTGCGGTGTTGTGGAAATCCGTCTTTGAAATACAGTGAAATCATGGAAATCTGGCATATACTGCTTGAAGTTGAGATTAAGATAATGATATATGATTTACAAAGGTTTTAAAATAAAGTGTAAAAAAATGTAAAATGCTATGTTCAGAACGGCTGTATTCAACTGTATTCATAGAATGCCTCGATATTTGCCAAACAACATTCTGTGTATACACTGATCAGGCATAACATTATGATCACTGACAGGTGAAGTGAAAAACACAGAATATTTCTTCATTGCGGCATCTGTAAGAGGGTAGGACATATTAGGCAGCAAGTGAACATTTTGTCCTCAAAGCTAATGTGTTAGAAGCAGGAAAAATGGGCAATTGTAAGGATTTGAGCGAGTTTGATAAGGGCCAAATTGTGATGGCTAGAAGACTGGGTCAGAGCATCTCCAAAAATACAGCTCTTGTGGGGTGTTCCCGGTCTGCAGTGGTCAGTATCTATCAAAAGTGATCCAAGGAAGTGGAACAGTGGTGAACGGACGACAGGGTCATGGGCGGCTCATTGATGCATGTGGGGAGCGAAGGCTGGCCCGTGTGGTTTGATCAAACAGACGAGCTACTGTAGCTCAAATTGCTCAAGAAGTTAATGCTGGTTCTGATAGAAAGGTGTCAGAATACACAGTACATCGCAGTTTATTGCGTATGGGGCTGCATAGTCGCAGACCAGTCAGGGCGCCCATGCTGACACCTGTCCTCCACCGAAAGCATCAACAGTGGGCACGTGAGCATCAGGACTGGACCACGGAGCAATGGAGGAAGGTGGCCTGGTCTGAGGAATCACGTTTTCTTTTACATCATGTGGATTGCCAGATGCGTGTGTGTCACTTACCTGGGGAACACATGGCACCAGGACGCACTATGTGAAGAAGGCAAACTGGTGGAGTGTGATACTTTGGGCAATGTTCTGCTGGGAAACCTTGGGTCCTGCCATCCATGTGGATGTTACTTTGACACGTACCACCTACCTAAAGCATTGATGCAGACCATGTACACCTTTTCATGGAAACGGTGGCTGTGGCCTCTTGCAGCAGGATAATGTGCCCTGCCACAAAGCAAAAATGGTTCAGGAATGGTTTGAGGAGCACAACAATGAGTTTGAGGTTTTGACTTGGCCTCCAAATTCCTCAGATCTCAATCCAATTGAGCATCTGTTGGACGTGCTGAACAAACAAGTCTGATCCATGGAGGCACCGCCTTGCAACTTACAGGACTTAAAGTATCTGCTGCTAACATCTTGGTGCCAGATACCACAACACATGGGTCTTCATGGGTCTAGTGGAGTCCATGCCTCGACGGGTCAGGGCTGTTTTGGCAGCAAAAGGGGGACCAACACAATATGGATAATGTTATGCTTGATCAGTGTATGTATTACAATGCACTCCAGCTGATCTGTCATTTGCACCATGACAAGTAAACGAAAAGTAATATTTAACAATTTTGAGATATTTTTCTTGACATATTGTTGGATTGGACTGCCAAGTTGCTTTGCACAAGATTGGATGTGTGGGGGGTAAAAGGTCCCCCTCGCCACCTCATGCATTTATACTTTTTTAAAACAAAATTAACCACTTTTATGATTTATTTTCACACAAAATCTGTTGCTCCAACAATGTTCAATACAAACATATATATTTTTTTCTCCAATCATACACTTTGGGAGTAGTGAAAAGCACATTTTTTCTTAAGATGTGCCTTTAGCCCCATTTTAGTTTAGTTTACTTCCAAATATCAAGTAAACTTTACATTCAATCAGATTAATACCGAATCCCACCTAATGCCATTGTGACACATCCCGATTAATTTCAAACTGTGTTCATTCATCTATCTATCTTAGTTGCGGACACTTAATATCCAGCAATTTAACTGATCCAGTTTTTGAACAGAACTGAACTGACACTGAACTGAAATGAGATGAATAATGATTAGATTATTTTGCTACTTCTGCTTTACTTGACTAGAAGAAGAAGCGGGGGAAAAGTTATGGTATATGACGTTTACAACCACAATAGTATGCATTAAACATCACACTAAGTATTCCATTCTGAAGGTAGTCTGATCACTGACTGGTTCAAGATAATCATGAGTCACTTTACCAGAGTGCACATGCTCATTGGAGTACAAAAGCATTTGGGAAACCCACGTAAAGGAGCACTTCTCTAGATGTACTAAACCAGAAATCTTTGAAGCACACAGAGGTATCCATACAGCTCTTTTTAAACTGTAAGGAAGGAGCCTGTGGCCATGTTAATGCCTGCAGAGCGAGAAAGGCTGAGTGTTCATCTCTCATGTTCCGCCTCTCCTGTTCTGCCATGAGCTGCAGCTTGAGATTTTCTAGCCCCTTTTGGCACATGGTGGCTCAGGCTGGGGGGAAAAGAGAGTGAAAGAGCGGCTCATTAACAATAGGAACCAAGCAGCTTGGCTGAGATGCACCAAAAGCTGGTGGAAAAGCAGATTTCTATGAAGATGCCCTAGGGGGAGTTGTGCTCCAGTAAATTCTCCTCCCCACAGATCACAGCAATCTTATTATAGAGCAGCCAATAGCATACATAACATCCATAACCTTCAAACTGTCCAAAGACATGGTACATAGCCTTCGCTGCCTTTACATGGCACTCGGGCTTCGCCACAGGAAAAAGCTGTGATCTACCACCCAATAGCGACCTCCACATGCCCAGCAAGAACAGGGAAATAGAGGAAAGATCTTGCAGCTGAGATCTAATTAAAGGGGACCTATTATGTCCTTTTTCAAAGCCTTGAGTTTGGGTCTACTAGAACAGATTTTCAAAAAAACAAATTATTTTTCACAGTCTCTTCCCAGTCTCTCAGTAACGCTCTGGGGTGTGTTTCCCAATAGTATTATTAGCCAACTAAGTTTTGTCGTAATCAGCATAGCTCAAGAAGTTTCCCCAAACCATAGTTCCAACGAATATTCGAAAAACAGCTTCGCAAAGTTGCATAGTTGGAACTACAGCTCTCAACTTGTAGTTAAATGCATAGTTTCCTTTTAGTCAGTCACATTCGACGTTACGTCAGACGTGAACTGATGAATTGGGATCCCAATTCGTCAGTTCACGTCTGAGGTAACGTCAAACGGGGGTTACATACTTAACCTAGACTTTTCTTATTTACATGACATGTGGACTTAATTATCCTTATCTTGAGCAAAATAAGCTGACATTCACATCTATACATTCACAATCTATATATTTTAATTCAAATACATCTTTAATTTACGTAAGAAGGAGCCTATGATTAAATCTGGAAATACAGAAAAAAATAACGGAGAAAAATGAGATTTGTGTCCGTAATTTATAGCAAAAAATTTGGCATTCATTCGATATCAACCAGATTAATAAAAAAGATATTACTCCACCACCTACATGACATCATTAATCAACGTGGTTGAATGACAAATTTGTGACAATACGGTTACTGTCTCTATAGCTGTGTCCCAATTCAAGGGCTGCATCCTTTGAAGGCCCCTCCGAATTGGGACAGCCTTCGTCGCGCTGCAGTGACGCAACCGGCCTTCAAATGCGGCCTTTGAAGGATGCAGCCCCCGAATTGGGACACAGCTTATGAAGCCCCTCACGAAAAACACAGTTTGCTCTGGTTGGTCGGCTGGACAAGTGTGTTGTTATTGGTCAACCTCAACCTCAGCGTGTTTTGAAAATGTCACACCCCTTACCATAACCGCGAGTTTCAACGCCGTTAGCGTTACTGAGAATAAAATGCGGTGTTACTATAATTGAGCTCACTGAAGCGGTTTTCATCCGAACGGGCTCTCTGTCAGTCGGACATGCAACGTTTTTTTTTTCTCTGGTTGGCTGGTGTGTGTGTGTGTGTGTGTGTGTGTGTGTGTGTGTGTGCGTGCATGCCATGCGTGTTGGGGTGTGAGTGGGGTGGTACACATAACTGATGATGATTGGTGGGTGGGAGACAAGGTTGAGGTTGATAGGTTGAGTTCACACACACACACACACACACACGCACAGTCACACACACACCAACGACCAGGAGGAGTCAGAGCGATGTCAAGTCCAACGACTTCAAAGGTAGCTTTCGCAAACTGGAAGTATAAGCGCTACTCTTCCCTCATTGAGGTGAAAGGTAAGAATGTGTATGTAACGTGTAACGTGCCCAGGAAGAAAGAGTCTCTCCACGTCGGTGGCAAGTAATTCTAATCTAATGAAGCCTCACATCATCACATGCCGCCACAAAATGAGTGGCTAAAAACCCAGGTGATAACGTGAGCTCCACTACCAAAGGAGTAGTATAGTACTGATAATATTTACACAATATTTACACTAAGCCTACTGATAATATTTACAATAATATATTGAATTTGATAGGTGTCTCTTACATTGTCCCACAGCAACATTACAATAGTGTAGATTAATGTATAATGTTTTATAATAATAATGTATTCTATTTAGTGTCCAATTCATTCATTTAACATATTTAATATTGGGGGCAATCCAAGTTATTTGACATTTTTGAACATTTGGAAAAAAAGTAACACAGTAGTTACTTTTCCTGGTAATTAGTTACTTTTATAATGATGTAACTCAGTTACTAATTCAGTTACTATTTGTAAGAAGTAACTAGTAACTATAACTAATTACTTTTAAAGTAGCATGGCCAACACTGCTACTAACGCAACTCAAACAGGCCTTTTGGGGTTTTTTTGCATATGCCTTGGGTGGGAATTATTTAAATAAAGGATATTGAGACATGCACATTCTTGGAAGAAGCTTGAAGCTTGAATTCTTGAAGCTTTTCAGGGAAATCAGAAACTCTCAGGGAAATAAAGAATAACTCTCCTTGGAGAGACTGTGTTTTTGTAACTCAGCACTTTCATGCTCAGCAACATTACACAGTAAAGAAAGAGTAAGAAAGCCTAATAGGACATCTTTAATGGTGCTTGCATCGCTATAATGATGGGTAGCGTATTGTTACCCTAAGTATTAAACTTCATTGAGTAACTACAACACCATTTGAGATACATCTTTTTTCATTAATTAATCATTAATTCTTTCTCACATCAAAATCAAACTTTCAATTTCTCCTCTGTATGAGGCTGGGATGTTGGTTTATTTTAGTGAGTCAGTTCGCTCAGACGATTCATGAAATGATTAATTGATTTGCTTCAGTTCATTGATTCAAGTTTTAGTTATATAAACTAGATTTTCTAGTTGCATCGATTGTAGTTAACGTAATTTCATATGCTGCAATGCTGTTAGTTGTATACTAAAAAAGATATTCCATCCTTAAAGGTAGGGTAGGTTATTTTCTGAGAGGCTAGCAATAGCAATCTAGCTTTGAAAGCACAAGATCCCACCCTCCCTTCAGAGCGTCTCCAAAGCCACGCCTCCTTCAAAACACATGAACGCGTACAGAAGAGAGCAAACAAAACTGTCACGAGAGATGCGTTAAACTACCTCATATCTCAAAGCACAACTTAAAGAACACTGACCTGTACCACCTGACTGCTGCAGATTCATTTCGGCATTGTTATGTGGCGTTCACACCGGACGCGATTGATGCGAATAAATCGCGCTATTCGCGCGAAGGTGGACGCTTGAACATTTTGAGTTTACTCGCTTCATTCGATTGTGAAATTCGCTTCATTCGCGTGTGACATTCACTGCACAACAGACGCAAATTCGCGTCATGGGAGGGGTTTCTGCCAGCCGGCTCGTCTCGTTGAGAAATGGCTGACATGGGCTGTGTTTACACGTCTTTTTTTGTTCAAATCTACTGTTAATGTGTGATAAAACGTAGTTTTAAGACTTCTTCAGTCGATAATGTAGTTGTTTAACCCCTTAATATTTCTGTCAATTTTGCCTAAAACGCCTGAAAAAAGGCATACCCAAAATTAATTGCATACTGTTCTTGAACCATTTGGAGTATATGCATGGTTTTGGTATCTTTTGAAAGGTGACACTCTGAGGTTTGTTCCTAAACAGTCAGAATCCCCCAAAGTCCTACTGGTGTTGAGTAATAGAATTTTGAACACACTGAAAAATGGAAAAAAAATATTCCGCCTACTTTTTTTTTGTAAACAGATGCCTGCAGATGACTATATTTGGCAGGTATTAGCTAGAAAACACAATGTGATCACAGCATGAAGCCTTACCAAGCTCAATTTCAAATTTGATAACAATACCTTAGAAAATGAGTGTTTTACACATGTTTATCTAAACTTATGTCTAGGCGCTCCCCAAAAAAGGCCACTTGGAGACTCCAAATGGCCCTTTGGAACCATAAACACATTACATGCTTTTATACTTGAATGCTTTGATGTACAGTCATAATTTTGGTCTCTAATGAAAGGTTACACTTGGAGCTATTATATTCTTTATCTAGATTCACTGTCAATGATTGCTGACACATAACTGAAACATACATTAGTGTTTTTTTTTCAATTCTTGAAACTAAACTGCAAATAAAGAGACAAAACAAGTGCTATGGTATTAAGTTTTTTATTTTAAAACTTATATATATATATATATATCTCACATCTATATATCTCACATCTATAAATATCACATCTATAAATAACACAATATAACTATTTACACATTTTCCAAATATGTTTTTTTACATATTATTGGCAACATGTTGTGGGGTGTGCTTCCTCTTCTGATGTGCTGTCATGTCCCTCAGTTTGGAGTTTTGCGCTGACTGGCTCCCAGTCTTCATCCGTTTCGATGTCGGATGATTGTCTGTGATACAAGAAAAAAACAAAACAAAGAAAAATTATTTACAAAACATTTACACATTTTCTGTATTATACTATTGTTTACATGCTCACACACACACATTATATATATATATATATATATATATATATATATATATATATATATATATATATACACACACATACATTATATATATATATACACATACATTATATATATATATATATATAAATAAAGAAACACAAACACTCAAAAACCAGACATAAACACCGGTGCATGACACACACACGAACGCACACGAACGCACACGAACGCAAACAAACAAACAAACAAACACACGTGTCCAGGAGCGCCCAAACACACACAAGAACGCAAACAAACACACCTTTCCAGGAGCGCACAAACACACACACGAACGCAAACAAACTCACCTTTGCAGGCGCGCACATACAAACAAATACACTCCATGTACACTAAATACATAGACACCTCAAAACACTAGGTAACGTTACATACAGTATATACCACATACAAATGTTATAAAATATGATAAAACACTTACTTGTCGAGAATGACATCTCCTCCGCTATCGAGTCAACGAAGGAAACCTCGCTCTCATCTTCACTAATGTCATCATCCGACTCATCACTGTCACGCCGAGTGCATTGTTCCACTACTTCATCAAGTGAAAAGTGTGTTTTCGTCGTTCTCTTCGCCATTGTTGACTTACCAAACTTTCTCCAAACTACAACTCACTCCTAACTTTGCACACGTCGTCACTCTGCACCTGGACCAACGCGTCACTGTTTTGCGCACGGGCGCATGGATTGGTGTCACGTTTTGCGCACGTGTCTATATGCCGACAGGTTGAATCGGCCTGGTAAAGCTGCATATTAATCTTTTCAGAATTTAATTGGCTATCAGACAAGACCGTCATTTTCAAATTCTGATGTAATTGGATCAAACTACTGCCAATCAAAGTGAGGGTGGTACATCCTACATCTGGGGCGCTCGTTGGCCATTGAAGCCTGTTGACACCGCTTAGACACACCGATTGGTTCATATGAGGTGTCAATCTAAAGGGGAGAAGTTAGCGGTCATTTTGATATCCAACAATCGCGAATGTTTACATGTTTTCATAGAACTATAGACAGAATAATTCAATGTTTTGATTGCTCCATCGGCTAATTTGAAGTGATGCTATTATGATCCATGGATGTTTATTGACATATGCATGTGTTATGGACTAAATATCTCACTGAATTGGATTGACTGGACCCTGCACAGTGTAACCAGACCGTTTTTGGTGGAATGTTATGGATTAGTGGACTTGCAGGAGGCTTATAGGTGAGTTTCTTCAGTTTTTCTTCAGTATCTTCGCTTTTTGGTGGTCTGACACATCCAATGATTGTACCTGCTGTGTTGATTGTATCTTAAAATGGTTTACATCGTTCGAATCACAAGACTCTCAGCTTTCCGGTGATATGAGGCATGTTCAGCTTTTTTTTTGTTGAGTTTTTGTATTTCGCGTCTAAACCATGTCATACCGACTTCAACCACCAACGTGCCGCTGACGGCCCGTCGGCATGTTAACGGGTTAAAGCTCAAATCTGTGGTTAATTTATATAAAGAGTGCCTATTTGTACATTTTATCTGGCGTTTTCGGAGTTGTGAGCTCCAACGGATCAGAGGCGCTCAGCACTTGTCAACGCCGGCGAGAGCAACCTTTCCTCGGCCAGTCCTTCTGACGTCTGCCGCTGGCTCTGATGTCTCTGTGGTGTGTCTCGAGCTATAATTCGTCTTGTAACGGGCGATCTTTGGTCTCATGGATCTATAATTTGTTCCCTGGCATATTGTTCAGGCTGAGGGCAAAGTGAAGTTTCATTACTTTTTTTATTTTTAGGCTATAACTGTACGTTACAGTTGTAGCCTACTAGCACTGACTTTGAATGTTTGACTGAATAGTTTGCTTTATTTCATGTATAGCTTATTATACCTTTTACTTATACTTTTGTATTATTGATCATACATAAACTTGCATTTAACAAAAGAGGTTGTGTTTCATGTAATTTAATGTTATCACAGTGATAATCATATTGTCTGAACCAGATATTAATATACAGATTTTCTCCTCATTGTTGTCACTACTAGAGCAAGCTCCTGATTGGTTAACGTGGCGCGAATATCCGCCAAAGTTCAGATTTTTCAACTTGAGCGATGCGGGCGATACACGCTGTCAAAGCGCTCAATTCGCGTCATTCGCGCAAATCGCGCCGCCGATTCCATTTCGCAGATTCCATGCCATTTCGCGTCTCTGCATTGACTTAACATGTAAATCACTCTCGCGAAACGCGTCAATCGCGTCCGGTGTGAACACACCATCAGTGTTGCCATCGAAATGCATATATTCAAGTCACGAACCACTTTGAGTATAACATCACAGGTTTTCATCTCTTCCCAATTACAGTGGCGTGAACGTAGTATAAGCTTGTTGTTTTGGTTCAGGAGGAACTAAGGTGGTTGCGGTGCTCGGTGACTGACGTCTGTCTAACTCTGCATAGCATGAAAGGCACTGATGACTTGTGATGTCTGGGTGTGCGGAAGTATGAAAATACATACGTTGACAGGCAGGCGGGACATCGTATGATTGCATTTGGACCCAATGCAATGATTGGACAAACATTTTATGATCCTAAGCCTTCCACATATGAGATATATACATATAAATCCATTTAGCCCACTTAACTTAGTGAATGCTAGCCTAGACGCAAATCTAGACGCACCCTAGCGGCAGCAAATATAATTTGCAGCCAGGGCGTCTAGTAACTCTCTGTTGGCTTGCGAGCTGGAAAAGCCAAACTCTAGTCAGACCAATCACACCGTGTATAGAGTCGGTGGGCGGGCTTAACATAATGATGGCAGAGTTGTGGTGGTTCCGCGTGCTACTTGAAAACAAAGAAGTTTGCGAACAGCGGTCTTTTGAATCGGCTTTGGCCGGGACTCTGGAAGACTTGGAGTTAAGCTTTTCTTTGAGAAAAGAACAAAGAACGGCACTGAAGTCATTCTTAAAAAAGGAAGATGTGTTCAGAGTTTTGCCGACTGGATACAGCAAAAGTTTAATCTATCAACAAGCTCCGCTTCACCTTCTTCGTTGCTCTGGTTGGTTGTAGCGCTATCCTATTGCGTGCAGAGGGAATTTGAAAGACAACCGTTTATCCCGCCCCTCAGATTGAGCCCTGCCATCTTGATGTGGGTCTGGCTTGTCAGGCTAAGTGAATGCTATCAGGATGTGAATAGACTTTCAACCAGCATAACAAAAAATGTTTCTGGAACAAATCACCTACCCTGCCTTTAATCCATAAATGCATATCTCGGGTCTTTAGCGACCCAGGACGTCATTTACTACCCTCCTCCTCATTAATTTTTAAAGTTAGACATCAACCTTTTTAGTATTCCTTAATCAATTCATTATAAACAATATAACAAGAAAAATTTATTATAAAATAATGCCTGTTTTTCCATTCATTTTTTGTAAAAATTGTATTGGGTCGTTAACGACCCGAGGTGTGTAAGAGTGTACGTATATTTTGTATACAATAATTGAATCTTTAATGACAGAATAAGTGCAATTCACATTTATTGTGTCTGATACACAATGATGAAGGATAGTTTTGAGAATATGTTTGAAATGGCTAATATGAGTCAGATGCTGAAGGGACATACTGGGAAATGAGCTCTGATGAGGACAGTGATGATGGTATAAAACATCTGCTCAAACGGAACCCTTCCAAGCTCCAAAAGATAACGAAATATGCTTTATTTTATTCTTCTGTAATTGTTACTCTTACTTCATTAAAGTTTTATATTATCGCAACAGGTATAGATCCATCCGTGTTAGATATAGTTCCGGGTCGCTAAAGACCCGAATATGTAAGAATAAGTAAGGTGAAACAGCCATGCATTTAAGGGTTAAAGGTTGTTCACTCAAATGAAATGTCCTTCATTTCATCACCCTAATGTCCTTCCAAATCTGTATGACTTCTTCTGCTGAACTCAAAATAAGATATATTGATGAACGGTGTATCGAAACAACATTGGATCTCATTGACTTTTATTCTATGGACCAAAAATATTTTTCTTAAAATATACAGTTTCTGTTTGGTTTTTCACATTTAATGTGTTACTTTCTGTTTCTTTGTAATTATTTTGAATGAAAACAATACAAGTTAAAACCTACAAATTGAAAAAGTGCATACTGCACTTTTTTTTTTTTTACTGGACAGGTTTGGAACAGCCTGCCAATCATATTTTCTTCCAAAAATATAAAAATCAAGTTATTCTTTCCTCCTTTAGTTTTCTGAAAAACATTACAGTAGACTCTGGAGTGATGAGGCCAGTCTATTGCCTTTTGATTCAGCAAAGACAGAGGTGAAAACTGAGAGAATGCACTTTGTTTTTCTGTTGTTGTGCTCACTCAGCTTTGCTGGAAACTGTAAATGCACACAAACGGGAAGAGGGGGAGGTGGGTTGGTTCTGATGATGTATGCTTGAGTGTGTTTGGGGGTTGAGAGAAAGGAGAAAGGCAAGAACATACAGATAAATGTGCTTTACCGTGCAGTGCAGCACATGGTTCATCTTAAGCCGATTTACACTGCATTTATCTGTCAAGGTTCCGACATTCTCTTGAAATATTTTACTCCGCCGCCGTTTAAAAGTTTAATATCACACATGAAAGTCTGGCGTCTCATGTGAACATCTTCCTAGAGTAAAACACTCCACATTAAAGCTGTATTTTATGTCTCTGCTGCCCAGATGAGTCTACTGAGCTATAAAAAAGACAAAGATTGGTGCTGCATTACACCAAGTGTCCAGAAACGCAGCAGTAAATACAAGCGCTCTTTGGCCCAGCGCTGACAGGTCAAGTGCAGGTTCATGGTTCTGCTCTCTCATTCCCACACAACATCAGATAAAAACAGCCTCAGAGGACATATAAGGCCCTGTTTACACCTGGTATTAAGATGCGTTTTGGTCGATTGGATCACAAGTGGACGAGGGAGACATACCCGTTTACACCTGGTGTTTTAGTATCACGCCTGGCTATAGTGTTTATGCATTAAGTCAGTAGGAGGAGAGTAGACGTCTTTTGTGGCTGTTTAAACGCATTCGACAACATGAGCTTTTACACTACGAATGCGTTTTCGACTACCTCTGGAAGTGGTCAAAAGTGGACAAGCTCAAAACGTTTTAATCCCTGTTTACACCTGTATTTAGCGTTGTCCGCTAGTGATCGAATCAACCAAAACACATCTTAAAACCATGTGTAAACAGGGCCTAATTTAGAGGAGTGTTTGGCGCAACATGAACTAAAAATGGATCAGTATTATAAAGACGCCTGATTGGAAAGATTAGTGATTTTTCAAATTAAACTTTATTTTGGGCTGGGCGGTATGACAATATATATTGTGACAACGAAATTAAGTGTCTTTCAGGTTTGCTATTGTGTGTATATCACGGTATGCAAATATATCTGCACTGTAGAAAGAAACATGCATGAATAAAAACAAAAAACAAAGAAAAGAACGTGTTTGATGTTAAAATTAGTTATTAAATGTTTAGTTCACCCAAAAATGTAATTTATTAATTTATTAAGAGTCATTAATTACTCACCCTCATGTCGTTCCAAACCTGTAAGACCTTTGTTCATATTTGGAACACAAATTCAGGTATTTTTGATGAAATCCGAGAGCTTTCTGAACCATCCATAGACAGCAACGTCATTGCAACGTTCAAGGCCCAGAAAGTAAAGACTTTCTTAAAATAGTCCATGTGACCCCAGTAGTTAAAACGTAGTGAAAACAGTACAGCGCTTCCAGGTTCTACGTCAGAACGCCACCTCATTATTGGCCAGCTCCTGCGTCAGAGACTTGGGTCTCCAGCTGTTCCTTGGGACTTGTTCCTTGGGTTTCGGGAAACTTGGTTCTCCAAAAGTATCACGTCTGGCCATAGAACGCTTATAATGTTTACGCATTAATGGATTAGTTGACCCAAAATTGAAAATTCTGTCATTTACTCACCATCATGTTGTTCCAAACCCGTAAGACCTTTGTTCATCTTTGGAACACAAATTTCGATATTTTTGATGAAATCCGAGAGCTTTCAGAACCATCCATAGACAGCAACGTCATTGCACGTTCAAGGCCCAGAAAGTAAAGACTTTCTTAAAATAGTCCATGTGACTACAGTGGTTAAAACGCAGTAAAAACAGTACAGCGCTTCCAGGTTCTACGTCAGAACAGCGCCTCATTATTGGCCAGCTCCTGCGTCAGCATCACATGCATGCGTTGTGTTCTCACGTGAACAGCATCAGCCAATAGTGAGTCGTCGTTCTGACATAGAACCTGGAAGCGCTGTACTGTTTGTACTACATGAATAGCGTAGGAGAATGACGTTGAATAGAAGAGATTGTTGAATAAAGTCTAGGGATGCACGATATTGGATTTTTGCCGATATCCGATATGCCGGTATCGATACCGATATATGTTTATTTTTTCCCTTTGTTTGGAAACCACCATTTTGAGCAAAAACTTTTTTTTTTTCATTCTGGTTTCAGATTTCTAAGGTCTCCTTACTAAAAGGATAATTGTTAAAGATAAATACATGTTAATACAGTTCTTTTTATATTAAGAGTATATTAAAAGCGCTATAATAACAATAATAAAATCAGTAATTTTTCACCCCAGACAGATGCAGTTGTAACATAAATATTTTATTTTTGGATTTAATGTTTGTGCACATGAAGTGGGGGTGGCATGGCATCAGTTGATGCTGTCTTTAGCTTCAAATAAATAAAAAATTACAATTGTTTTAGTGCTCCTTGGATTATTTTTTTATTTCATAACATTTTATTACAGATTAATAAACTGTATATAAAAGTATTTAATTTACAAGTGTCATGCTTGTGCTTTGAAATCATTACTGCTTTATTTATTCATAAATAGAAGTAACTTCTATTTATTTGTGTATTCTATTTTTCATTTTATTACTATAACAGGCCCCCACAAAATAGGCTCTATATAACCTTCTACCGGGCGGGCACTAGGACCTGGAGAAGCTTCAGCTGCTGTGGAGGCGGCTGCACGCGTTGGAGAGTGGGGAGACGCGATTGTGCTTGTTTTGGGCTAGTTTTGTTGTGAAAACCTGGCAAACCTGCGTTGAGTCACAAATTCAAGGCAGCATTTAAAAACTGTCAATATAAATCACCATACATGCAATGTATTTGCTTGTTTTCATTTCAAGAATGACCACATGGCTGACATGATCTTGTCGCTATAGCATTCCTTGCACACTGCAGGCTCATATCAACATGTTATCATATCAGCAAGGCATTTTTCATATCGTCAAATCATTTATCGGCCGATTCCGATGTTGTTCCGATAATATCGTGCATCCCTAATAAAGTCACTGTTTTTGGGTTTTTTAACACGCAAAAAGTATTCTTGTCGCTTCATAACATTAAGGTTGAACTACTTTAGTTACAGGTAGTCACACTATTGGCTGACGCTGTTCACATGAGCTGATGCAGGAGCTGGCCAATAATGAGGCGCTGTTCTGATGAAGAACCTGGAAGAGCTGTAGTCTCATGGACTATTTTAGTCTTTACTTTCTGGGCCTTGAACCTTGCAATGACATTGCTGTCTATGGATGGTTCAGAAAGCTCTCTGATTGACAAAAGATGAACAAAGGTTTTACGGGTTTGGAACAGCATGAGGGTGAGTGATTAATGACAGAATTTTCATTTTTGGGTGAACTAACCCATTAAAGGTCCCGTTCTTCGTGTTTTTTTGAAGCTTTGATTGTGTTTACAGTGTGCAATATAACATGTGTTCATGTTTCGCGTGTAAAAAAACACAGTATTTTTCACACAATTTACTTATCTGTGTACCGCTGTTTCCACTGTCCTAAAAACGGCTGGTGAGTTCCTGTTCTATGAAGTCCCTCCTTCAGAAATACGTAACGAGTTCTGATTGTGCAAGCGGTTCCCGTGTTGTGATTCGACCACAGCTTAGCGCACGTGCCAGCGGTTCCTGTGTTGTGATTCGACAGCAGCTTAGCGCACGTTGGAAAGGTCACGCCTCTTAACGGAGAGATGTATGCGTTCAATAATCTCTACAGCGTCCCTGGGAAAGCCAAACAAAGGTGATTTGACTCCTGGATGAAAATAACAGCGTCTCGATGACATGGCGATAAACACACTCAACGCAACAGTTCCTTTTCTCCACGCGACCGTCCGCTTCTCCACGTGGGACAGCAACAAGACCGCGCCCCCTTTTTCGCGTATTCTTTGTGGGTGGAGGTTAGTCTGTTCTACTGTTCTACTGACGTAATTAATGAAGGAAGTACCAGGATGTAGTTCAAGCCGGCCGTTTGCTGTAGGCTTTGAAAGGGAACTTCTGTTAAATAAAATATCTCGCTTGGCATTGAACTTTGAGCTTTATAATTTTACAGGTATTATTTATGCTCTAACAGCAACATTACACACTAACTAAAGTTTGAACAATGGGATCATGCGGAATGGGACCTTTAATGCGTAAACATTATAAGCACACTATAGCCAGATGTGATACTTTTTCAGCTGGAGACCCAAGTTTGGTTTGAAGATGAAAAACGTACCAAGCACAATGTTCTCTCACCATTCCTGATTCGAACATGCACTCGCAGCGTTTGGTGTGGTTCATTTTGGGGTAAACTAACCCTTTAAGCGCAATAAGCCTCAAACAAGAACTCAATGCATGTGTACAGAAAGCCGCCACTCTCAAACAGCATTCGATTTCAAATTCAGTTCTCTTTCACGACTTTGAGATATTCATCTGACACGGTGCTCAGGGATCACCTCATAGACATTCAGCTCGGGAAAATATCAGATCTAAATCAGCTTATTTGTTGAGCTCATCTACCATATGAAATCACATCACCAATATTTCCCAAATAAATAGTCTGCATAAATGCTATTTTGCCTATTATCTGGCATGTGGGTGTGGTGTGAGGCGAGGAGCGTTTCCTTCCCATTATATCCCAAGCATTTTTTTTCTAGTGACTGTGGGCACCACTTTGAAGGCAGGAAGAATTTTCTAATCCCTTCCTGCTGCTGATAAGATTCCAGCTCGTGGCATCAACACCCGTGAACGCTATACCTGATGCCCGCTACACTGCCATCCAAACCACAGGGTGCTTGGTATACAAAAAGAAAAGAGGGCACAACAAAATATAAAATGCTTCTTGAGGCAGGGATTCGACTCCTCTCTGGTTTTCAGCTGGGCCTCTGGAGGCTGATGAGCATCTCATTTGAATTGGAGGTGTTCAAGCTCCATGACACTCATGTGAAAAAGCTCATTATCTCCAGCTGAACACCACACGCGTCAATCACTCTTGGTGACACGCTGCGAAAACAACGTGATCATTTGCCTGTTAGTGCATGCTGAACACAATGTGACAAGGAACATAAAGTACTGGGTTTTATAATCAAACTTTTGCTGTATGACCTACAGTAGGTTACCTGACACAGTAAAAGCTTCACGCACTCTCTTTTAATCCAAACTGATGTGGCTCTGCATCATTTCTGGGCTTTCCGTAGTCATAGAAACACTTTTAAAATATTAGCATAAAAATTGGTTCAACTCATTTTGGGCACTCACTTAGACACTAGCCAGTGATATTTAGAGGTGACTAAATCTACTTCATTTGCTCTTAACCAAATTAATGAATAATGAAAACATTTATTTTCACACAATGTCTGCATTGCACCTGATTCACTAAAATAATTATGCAAATTATGGAAATGTTTTGCAAATTATGCAAATAAATAAATATTATGGTAATGCCACAAATGCACCCTCTAAACAAGTCCTGATCACAATTTACATTGGGAAATACAAAATAGGCAGCGGCTATTTACACGAAGTGAAAATAGCATATTTTCTTAATGATAATTGCTATTTACACTAATTGAATATAACATTTTCTTAGTGATAGATGATATTTACACTAAGTGCAAATAGCTGTAGATGATATTTACTAAGTGGAATAGCATACTAAGTGAAAATAGTGATATTTTAGAGATTCAATTCAATGGAAGATTCCATTTACACCATATAAAAGTAGCAGTTCTTTCCGATGTGATTTGCGGCGGCAGTGGCTCAGTGGCTCATGTAGGTTGTCTACAAACCGGAAGGTTGGCGGTTCATTCCCCGGTTCCACCTGACCAAGTGTCGAGGTGTCCATGAGCAAGACACCTAACCCCAGCTGCTCCATCCCCCTATGTTCCATCAGCACCATGCCTTTAAGGTACTTAAAAGGTTTCAAAACAGCACCTCCATGTGGTCCATACTTATAATGAAAAGGCATCTTGAGGCTATATCTCTGCAATGACATATTGACACTATATTGACACCCTGCTTTGATATATTGACACCAATCTTTGCCATTGTGTCATTGTTCCCTTATTCTGACCACACCACATTAATTTTGTAACTGTGCCACCTATTGGTTGAAAGTGATAAATCAATAAATCATTATTATCGACTGTATTTGTCATTTTACAGCTATTTTGCCTAAAATCACCTTAATAGGTCTTTAATTGCTCATTGCTGCAGTTGATCTGACATTGCCAGCCATTTTGGCACGTCTTGTCTTCTTTGCGCTTGTTATTGACTGTATTTATCATTTTACAGCTATTTTACCTAAAATCACCTTAATAGGTCTTTAATTGCTCATTGCTGCAGTTGATCTGACATTGCCAGCCATTTTGGCATGTCTTGTCTTCTTCTAATACTTTTTATTTTATTTTATTTTTTTGTTAAGGCTGTCAGGGTGGAAGAGGTTGAGAGACAGGGGAGCGATAAATCGAAATCCCTCCGGCGCGAGGACGATTCGTTTAGATCTGTATAGCCTTGGTGGTGAGAGGAAGGACCGTGTAGATCCGCTCTGACGGTCAAACAAAGTCGAGATAGCCCTGGTGTTCCTGTCCAGGAAGATTTGTCTGTAAGGGTAATGTTTAAATGCACAGTTACCTGACAAATTTTTTTTTTGGAGTACTCCCTCCAATGCGAGGAAGACCCGTTTAGATCTGCTCTGACGGTTAAAACATCTAGAGAACGCCCTCAAGTTAGGCCAAGAAGATTTGTCTGCAAGGGCACTGTCTAAACGCACAGTTACCTGACAAATATTTTTAAAGTAAACCTGACTCTCCATTTTCTTCCACCCCAGATAAGGATTTCATCTTTATTTTTTATTTCTTTTAATTCCTATTATAACTGTTTACTATATATATTTTTATTTAATTCACTTACGAATATTTTAACTTAATTTCTGTGTAAAGCACTTTGAATTGCCCCTGTGTATGAAATGTGCTATACAAATAAACTTGCCTTGCCTTCCCTTCTTTGCGCTTGGCCCCGATAATGGCTGCTTGCAGCTATATTTATTATTATTATTATTTTGAGAAGTACATTCTGTTGTACAATAGTAATATATTTCTTATTAGTGCATAGCCTAATAGTACATAAGTTCTTCAAGTTAAACCAAACGTTTATTTTTACGAGTTGTAATGATATATCGTCATACCGGTATACCGTTACAACAATACCGTAAACAGGATGAATTTAAAGATGCAACTTCTCACAGAGGATTTTAAAACATGCACAAACTGGTAAAAGTCAAAGCACAGCACGATAAAAACCTCTTTAAGACGTTGCGTCTCTAATTTCACTTGCACTAAAAATATCTCAATCAAATCCAGCAAACTAGTCGGCACGACCATTCTGACGCATTCTTACCAGCATGAATCCTTCTTTATAGGCACTCACAGAAAAAAGCCTAGGAAACATTCAGAGTGAATCTGAGGTCAATTAGTGCATGTCCATCAGAGCCTCTACCAATTCTGGTCATCCAGAAGGAGGCTGCCGTGTCTCCTTGAATCTCACTGTTCATTATAGAGTTTCTACATCAAATGAACACACACAGCTGACAGCAGATAAAGACACATGTAGACACACACACACACACACACACACACACACACACACACACACACACACACACACACACACACACACACACACACACACACACACACACACACACACACACACACACACACACACACACACACACACACACACACACACTCTTCCATGAACACACAGTACTGTATGTGCTGTCCTGCTCTTCTTTAATGAGGAGATGTTGTAGAAAGCTACTGCACTGCAGAGCAGACCTCTCTGGATCAACCACAAAACCAGCACGAAACACTGCAATATTGATTCCACCATATGCAATATTTCACACATCTGGACTAAAAAATGTGGGCATATAGTAGCACCTCACCCCCTCAGCAAATCGAACAAACCCCTTAAGATTTCCTGTAGTTCTGATGATAAAAGCAAAGGAGTGAATGAAAAGGAAAGATTGATCACAAGAGAACTCTGATGGCTGGACTCAGCCGTCTCTCTCTCTCTCTCTCTCTCTCTCTCTCTCTCTCTCTCTCCACCTGGTCTGGATCAGCCACAGGATCAAAGCCCAGAGGGAAACCTGATTTCTGATGTGTCTGGCAACATTAAGTCTAGATTTCACTTGCTACATTTCAGCCCCATCCGGCTCTTTTCTTAAATTAAACAATTGAATCACGTTTCATTTCAGTGGAAAAGCGTTTTATTCACTACGAACCACAAGCAGACTTTTGAAGTGGAAATTGATTTTTAATGCAAATAAGCCTTGATTACTACATTGTAGGGGTGTGTGATATACTGTTTTTTGATTGTGGACAAATAAAATGTCGCCACAATCTGCTTTTGAAGAAATATCGTAGTATCGTGCTACAGCGCACATTCTATCAGTTGCAGTTCTGGCACCCTTTCCGGTAAAACATTTAATTCGTGTGCTGTTCTGACATGCGCCTTTTCTGAGCGAAGCAATCACACACTAAGGGTGTTTTCACACTTGGGTCCTCTTTAAAAGAACCAAACTCAGACTCCTTTAAGTGGACCAAGAGGTGAACCAAGTGAAAAAGGACCCAGTTCTCTTCACGTTCACACTGTCCCTGTACCTGAAAGAGGACTCAGATTCTTTTTTGGTCCACTTTAGTAGGAATGTGGTCTCAGACCCCTTTGTGTTCATACTGTTGCTTTTTGGATCTAGCCCAGTTCAGTGTTTGATGGCTGACTCTTATGGCTTTCAACATTTGATCCCATTCACTTACATTGTTTGTGCCTCAGTAATAGGGCTGAAATGATTAGTCGACATTGTCGACAAATATCTTTATTGTCGAGTAGTCGTTTGATCTCATGTGACCTAATGTAAGGGCCTGCAATATCTCAATTTGACTGCTACGGCGCTGTAGCGCTAGAGTGTAATGCAGCCCTTACAAATGTTGAGGTAGAAGAAAACAGTGCAAATGGCGGAGTGCAAACAAATCTGAACTAGCAAGGTGTGGGAAAGTTTCACAAAACTTCAAACTAAGGCTGCGTCTCAATCAGCTCCCTAGTTCAGTAGTCAGGGCACTGATCAGGGAGTTAGCCCATTGATTCTTGTCCTGATCAGTGCCCTGACTACTGAACCAGGAGCTGATTGAGACGTGCTAGGCGAAACGGGAGCACAACGTGCATGTTGCAGCACTTAAAGAGGAAACAACTAACTAGCTGTAAATCTCTTTATTAGAGAATGCAATACTACTAATAATTGTAATAATATTAACAATAATAATATAATTACAGTAATTATTTATTTAGCATAGAATAAAGTTTGATCGAGCTTGGAGTCAGGACTGTTTTTATTATTATAACACTATAAGGTATTATAGTCTCAGGTATATATATCTACCCATCATGTCACTTGTTATTTATTATTAAAAATAATAATATTTTATATAATATTAAAATGTTAGCTCTTTATGTTACAGTCCTGATCCACATGTACATACTATGTACTTATTATAGCAACTATAACTAGGTACTAACCATGAACCATTTTTCCTTGTCACTGTCAGCGAATCGTTGGCATTTTCTTCTAGCGAATGTGCCAGCAGTAATTCATGTGATCAAACGGGAGAAAAGCATAGTAATAATCATGTACATATCAAGACATATGGTGTAGTGCACCTTCAGCATTTTAAAGAGCCGATTCAGGTATCAGGATCACAGTGGTGGAGCAATGTTGTATAGTACAGCATACAAAGTGTGCTTTTTGGGGGGTTACATCATTATTTTTTTTGCACTAGCAAATAAACAGCGCTATCAGAAACCACAATTCATTCTTAGCAAATGTACCCCTCATTCTCTCTACCATAAACATCTTTCAAACGAAATCATAAATCTTTCTGACAGTGTTTTTCTTTTTTTGGGACGTTTTCCTCTAGACAAGTGTTACATGTATGCCCTGTCTTGTGTGTTTTGAGTATGATTCTGTTTCTCCCCAGTTTAGGTAATTAGTCATGTCAGTCACCTGTGTCTCGTCCATCACCTGCACCTCGTTATCCTCATTTGCTCTGTGTATTTAAACCCTCAGTTTGCCCTCAGTGTTTGTCGGTTCTCGTTTATGTTGTACGTGTCTGTCGTGATCCTGAGTTTAATATTAAAGTTCCTGTTTCCTGTTCTCCTGGCTACCCTCGTCTCTGTGAGCTCATTGCCTGCACGTAAACTGTAACAACAAGAGACAATACAATCACATCTTATTTAATAACTGTAGCAGTTTTCCCACAGAATTTCTTCAATCAATAGCTAAACATATCCATCAATACCAGACACAAACATTCACCCAGAATCAAAGTGCAAACAAAATAGGTGCAAAAAATCCACTCTCTGCTTGATACAGGGCTACAGTTCGCCATTGACCTGCTCCGATCGATACTTTAATACACTTTTTATCCTGCCACATCCATTTTGCTGCAATTTGCAACTTTCATGCCCATTAGGTAGAAAATCTAGCTGACTGTGGGGGACAGCGGAAGAGGGAAAATGCATCTTTGTCTTCCCGAATCCATTGCTGACTACTCAACACAAACGGCTCGGCCAGTACAGAAGTTAAATTACAGTATCCCTCGCGGTCAAGTTGAGTTTCCCTTTCAACTAATGCAATTTACTATGCTACAGGGCCATAACCACCATAGACATTGAGGGGGACAAGCACCCCCACATTTTGGAATTCTTGCACTGCACTTCTTGTAAAAAAAGGAAAATTTTTAGTCTGGTCTTCCTCAGCAGTCTAACGGCGCTTGTCAATGTCAAAATGATTGAGATCAAACCAATTTAGGCGGAGTTTACGTTCTCTTTTGGCTTGTGCAAGGTCTTCACTCAGACGAGCGCGTCAATCTACCGCGTAATGCGTTGCAGGGACTTTATTCTTTTCGGTTAATTCACAAAACAAAATGCACACAAACATCCCTGGAGAAAAAAAAAAACATATGAGGGCGAACCTTTGACACGGTTTACAAACATTAGATTGTTAATAGCGGATCTATGTATTTATTCACTAACGGGAAGAATCTCGAGGCTAACAATATATTTGATGCAAATTAATGCAAATATTTTTTGTCCCAAAATGATTATTTCCCAACTAGGATTAAACCTATCATTTCGTTCACGTTTCTGCTTCTTTATGTTTTATAAAATAAAATAAAAAGTGGTCCTCCCCAATGTTCAAGACATGGTTACGGCCTTGCTATGCTAGTGGTTAGACAACATGGCTGGGGTCGTTTCACCGCATGCATGTAAATGTGAATACATACCATGGACAATGGTGTGTAAAAGTTTACTACTGAAATGTAAACCCTGAAGTCTAAACTGTTTTTCTACAAATTTGCTGGTACACACATAAAAAAAACTGTGGTTTGGATCATCTGGTCAGACAGCACAGTTTGTAATGCAAAGAATGACAGATGCTCTTAAAAGCATGCGGTAGGGGCGGGTAACCACTTTATGACAAGAACAATTTGTTTGGTGCCTTTCACTAGCATGGCAGCAAGGTTAGCCAAGGCATTCTGTGTGTTCACAAAGAGCAATGTGGAAACAACTCAACTGTTGAACATTCCACGCTAATTAAAAACAGACTTTCAGAGCTCTTATTCGAACACCGCAGCACTCAAAAGCAGCACTTGCATTAAAACCAGGTTTAAGACCAAAGCATTAGGGGTAATTCGTGCTAAAGAGATAATTTTCTCACTCTCATATGCAGAAAACAAAAGTAGACATTTAGCAGAATGTCTGGTTGTTCCTACAAAAAACAAAGTCATACTGGTTTGGAATGACATAAGGGTGAGAGAATTGTTCCACCCAAGGGGTTAAAAGGCCCACTGAAGCGCCTTGAAATGAGTAGCATTTCCACTGAAATAGGAAGACAGTGCGGGACATATCGAACAGCTCCTAACCTTTTTAAAAGGTCCCATGACATGAAAATTTCACTTTATGGGTTTTTTTTAAACATTAATAGGAGTTCCCCTAGCCTGTTTATGGTTCCCCAGTGGCTAGAAATGGAGATAGGTGTAAACCAAGCCCTGGGTGTCCTGCTCTGCCTTTGAGAAAATTAAAGTTCAGATGGGTCAATCTGGAATCTTCCCTATATGTTGTCATACGAGGCAAGGTAACCTCCCCTTCCTCTGCTTTGCCCGCCCAGAGAATTTGGAGAAAATGGATTCAGTTATTTTAGTCGCAATTTCAACACAGACTTTACAAACAGATTTTTACGATATGGATTCGACAGCACCGCCACAAACAGTGAGTAACAGTGTTCATTAATGCCTGATCTGTGATCAGTCAGTCCCTCCAGAAAAACGCGATTATGTGATCGCATGATTTAATGCATAATCAGCCAAAGTCCGCATATTTATGCGGGGGCCGCATTTTTTCAAACATGCCGCATTTTCGCCGCGTAAATTGCCTATTTCCGCATGCAAAATATGCGGGGCTAGCATGATTTCATAATCCCCGCATTTTCGTTGTAAAAAAAGTCATATATATTAGCAGAAAGTTGAAAAACGTTTGTTTACTTCACACAAGAGCCGCCATTTCCCCCTATTGCCATGGGAACGTTTTGAAGTGACGTAATTACCCGACGTGAATGTCATCGAAAACCCCGTGGTGAAACCATAGATATCGGTGAAACCATGATGAACCACGCAAATTGCCAACAAAAATAACAGCAAAAGACAGCGCAAAGCAGTTTCCCGGTGTGTTGACCGATTTTAAAACACAGCATCATGAAGCTTCTAAGCGTTATGAATCAGTGAGTCGATTCAGCGGTTTGGATCGCCAAAGTCACGCATTTCAGCAGTTTGACACGCGATCCGAATCTTGAATCGACTCACTGATTTATAACGCTTTGAAGCTTCATGATGCTGTTTGTTTTTAAATCGGTCATCACTATATAATTCGTTATTTAGGTCTTGATTAAGGTCTTCAATAAACAAGATGCGAACTTAAATATTCCCAGCACTTTCTGTGATGTAGTGCTTTTTTTCTCTTTCCCATCAAACCGCAGTTTTTGCAAGTTCCCACAATTTTATCGCATAAAATTGCATAAATATCCCGCATTTTCCATCGCATTTTTTAAGAAAACGTGCAGCATAATCAAGGATTTTTGCCCGCAACAATCACAAAAAAAAGCAGCATTTTTCTGGAAGGACTGATCAGTGATTTCTGATGTGTAGCTATTTATTCAAGTTCACATAGACTTTCTTTCTATATCGTTTAATACTGTTTATGTATCGGTGAATCAAGCCAGTGACTAAACGATCAACTTCACATCGTTTCTGTTAGTAGCTTGAAACAAATCTATAATTTAAATTGTGATTAAACTACAGAAAGCGATCAAAGAACACTCTCTTTAAAATGTTCGAAGCTGTCAATTACACATCGCAAGTGTATCTGCAAGGGGTGTAACGGTACACGTATTCGTACCGAACCGTTTCGGTACAGGGCTCTCGGTTCGGTGCACGCATGAAATCTTTAACAGTTCACAGTCGGCTTGTTTTAAGCGCGGAACACACTTCAATCCGAGTTCCCACACGAACATATTAAGTATTCAGTCCATTTTATCACGAAATTCAAGGGATAAATGCCGTTTTGACGCTCTTTAATGTGACATGACTGATCACTGATCACAGTTCAAGCGGCCGCGCGACTCGCTCGCACATGAGCGCGATCGATCATCTCTTCATAAAGAATTAACATGAATAAACATCTGACGGTATGTTGAGGATACATTACAACTTACTGTCACGTATCATATGTGGTGTAATCGCTCAATCAGTGTTTCAACGGCGGAAAGACCTCAATATAACTGCTTGTAAACTAAACAATGTCATGTAGCATCACATTTACCTCAAGCAGTCATTCAGTGTCCACAGAATTGTATTCACTAAATATATGCTCTATATTAGCCTATATATTCATTATATTCTACTTAACCTGTTAGTGATGTTTGATTATTTCATGTATGTTTAAATAAACCTGTCATGAAAAGGACAGCCACTGTGTATATGATTACATTTCAACAACAAATTGGAGAAAACACTATTTTATAATTAGATTTAGAAGTTATTGCAAAAACTGCCTTAGCCTATGTGAAGTTTACATGTTTGCGTACTATGTTATTTGAGTGTTGATTATTATACCTAAAAATAAATAGCCACTGAATTTAGGCTAATAGTTTGGGCTCTGTTGTTAACCTTTAATATTAATGTGCAAGTAAGGGCTCCCTATATACTGTAGTTCCCTTTCAGTCGGTCACGTTCGACGTACGTCGGAACTGACCGGCGAATTGGGATCTCAATTCGTCGGTCAGTTCCGACGTACGTCTCCGTTCCCTCCTTCAGGGAACGAGGGTTACATACGTAACCGAGACGTTTACAGCAATATCTTCAATTAACTTTTAGTTATAATTTACACTATTTATACTACTTATAATTAGGGATGGGCATTTCAAGCAAAAATAATATTCGAAGATCGCTGGGAATTATTCGATTTTTATTCGAAAATCACAACTCCTCCCCCGCATGCACGCATGTAAAGGCTACACACATATAAACAGAGAGAGAGAGAGGGAGAGAGACCATTCACACTCTCAATCTGTATGATAACAAACTGTTTAATTCATTAGGGAATAGGCTATATCAACTCAAGCCATATAATTATTGTAACATCGCCCCAAGTTACCGCACCCGTTAAATGCCACAAGTCTACAGTGTGCGCGTGAGGCGATGTGTTCTTCTTCTGTTGTCTGAGGGCGTTTTTACTCTGGCAGTTTAGTTCGAAATGGAGCACGGTTCGCATGAACATTTTTTAATGTGAAAGCTTACATACAGAGCTTGGTGTGCACTGAGGTATCGAACCCGAGAACACACAACCGGAGTTCGGTTGCACTCGGAGCTGTGCCGCGATTCACGTGAATGTGCGAACAACACTCGGGTGTGTTTGTTCAGGAAGAAAAGTAACCAGCGCATGCGTTTTAGCCGATTGCAATGTCATTAGTTCAATAACACACATCTAGGTGATGATAGTGTTGATGATTTACCTGAGATACGATCGCGAGAGCGAGCCTGCAGTGTATTTCGCGCATAGAGTGCAATCAAGGCAGCAAATGAATGGCAATTCACGTCTCCTCAAAAGAGTCTGTTTGCAAGCAGCAAAGCCGCTTTCCAGTGACACACATACGGTAAACCCAAGTGTTGTTTACTCAGCTGCACATAATAGCACCAAATTAATTTTAAAAAGCCCAATATATTTGACCCGCGTTCTGTTTACTATCATGCCCGTGCATGTTTGTGATGACGTAAGATGAGCGCAAACGCACCAGGGTTCAAGTTGAGTGTGAAACCAGACCAACGCTGCGGAGACACAGGGAAGAATCGCTCGGACCGCAGCAAACGTGCCCAGTATAAAACACCCTGAGAGCTGACTGACAGCTTTAGGTGCGTTATTGGCAGCGCCTCCCTCTGGTTACATGAACGCGTCACCACCACACCAAAAACATGGGGATTTTTTTGAGGACGATAATCGCACAAACTATTCGATATTCTATAATTAAATCAACTATCGAATATTCGAAAATCGAGACCCATCCCTACTTAGAATTTATAAGTTACACCCCTAGTATCTGCACACTTGCCCAAGACGCTGTTCTGCTGAACAACAAAGCTCTTACTACACTCATATCAATGTCGTCTTTGCTGTTGGTTGTGGTGAAAACATTTTGTGAGAGAAATAGCGCTGCAATGACGAGATCACTGCATTCACGCGATCAACAGTCTGTCTACTCAATGTGCTCATCACTGCAGCCTCTCATGTGATGGGAAAAGATCTAAAAATAATGCTATAATCAACACTTTCACGATTCGTTAATCTCGATAGCTGTAATAGTAAAAAAACATAGTAAAAGTATTAAAGAGGGGTTCCACATGTAATAAGCATTTCAAATGCAAAGATGTCAAGCTAATCACAACAGTGGGCGTTTACACTGAAGTCTCACAGCAGACACGCCCCTCCAAACAGAGCATTCGAGCCAGAGGGATACAATCAGGATAGAAAAATGCCTTTTATTTCTAAATTATGACATTTTGTGATGTAAAAATCATACTAACAATATAAGCACATCTCAGGAAACATTATGAAAATCATTAAAAAATCCACGTCATGGGACCTTTAAAACAGCCAATAGCATTTAGTTTATATCACAGCTCGGCCAGAGCCGTTGAGCTCAGTAAAGCCACAGTTTCCTCCTAATCTTTAACCATTTCTCCTCCTGATCTCCTCCATATCGGTGTAAAATATAGTATTCTGTGCAGAATTCAAATGGGGTTATATGATATGTATTCAAATGATCCGCTCTGTGCTATTGTGTCTCTGATCCGGAGCAGACTGTGTGCAAGGTGAATGCAGAGTGATGTCATCAAAATCATGAGCCATACTGGCGGAAGTGAGAGACTTGCTTATATCTTCTATATGCATTTTTTCCCCCATTGTTTTGGAGCACACTAGCTTATAGATAACAGTAAGGCTAACATATTCATACTAAAAGCCAAAAAACTTCCATTTTGATTTCATGGGGACTAAGATTTTGATCATAATTCATCCGAATCCTGGCCATCTCAGGATAATAAACTTTGGTAGAGCTCCAAAAAAAGGAGCACATCAGCATAAATATCCAGCACCTCTCCTGTAATTAAAAGTTATTCTCATCTTTATGTATTTACAGCATCTCATCGGCAATGGTTGGATCACTCATCTCTCAATAATGGCCAAAAATTGCTTACTGTTGTAATAAAATAAAGTCAATGTAAAGCCAACTTTTGCAAAACTCATACATTCAGCCAACACACAATCAGATCTGAATAATGGGCCCATCACCACCACACTGTAAAAAGTAGTAACCTGCAATTATTACCTTAAAGTGCTTTTTGATGAAATCTGAGAATTCTCTGACCCCTCCATAGACAGCAATTTAATTAACACTTTCAAGGTCCAGAAAGGTACTCAAGCAATTTTGGCGTAAAACCCGAAAGCGCTGTACTTTATGAATAGCCCAACAAAGGGTAATAGCGTAAGAGTGTGACAGGGAAGAGAAGAGATTGTTGAATAAAGTTGTTATTTTTGTTTGTTTGTGCACATAAAAAGTATTCTTGTTGGTTCATAAAATGAAGGTGGAACCACTGTAGTCGCAAGACTATTTTAACAACTATTTTACTACCTTTCTGGGCCTTTAAAGCTACACTGTGTAACTTTTTTAGTTTATTCTTAGCTAAAAACACTTAGTTCTTTCAAAAATATATGTGCTCATTAATGTATATTTACTTCTTTCAAGTAATAAAGTATTCTCGTAAGTTTATAATATGCCATTGAAAATACATACGGGTAAGGGGTTCGAATGGGGGTCGCCATGTTGCCCCTCCATCTTGAAAGTACATTAGCCAAAGAGGGACATACCCGTAAATTCAAACTTCGCCTTTCGCGCTTTAACACTCGATGGCACCGTGTCGAATGTGAAGAGGGGGATTGCTGGATTGAACTGGAAGCCATGTTAATCTTGGACTAAATCGGCCACCGTAGGAGTTAAAACGAAATCGGAATTGTGAGGAAAAGAAACTAATATTTCCTGGATGGTCATATACCCTTTCACCGCTAGATGAGGGAAAATATCACACAGTGTAGCTTTAAAGTTGAAATTACGAGACAGTCCATGTGGGGTCAGAGAGTTCTCAGATTTCATCAAAAATATCTTAATTTGTGTTCTGAAGATGAATGAAGGTCTTATGGGTTTGGAACAACATGAGGGTGAGTAATTAATGACAAAATTGTCATTTTTCGGTGAAATAACCCTTTAAATAAAACTAGTTAATTTAGATGTTACCATGTTAGGTTACCTTTTTTTTTTTTGTATATGCTGCTCAACTGGGGTAAATACCGGGTCACTGCAACACCCTGTTTGCATCTGTGACAAATATAGCATATACATAGCAATGTTTCTTGTAGTGTTGCAACAAATGAATATGTTGCAATATTAACCAATTGATATATTAAAACACATTTTTTTCCTTCTGTATTATAATAAAACATTTTCTTACGCATCTTGCCCAAAGTTCTCCTCCAAAAATAATGTGCAACGATAATTTATTATTGTAATCATAAACACTGGTTATTAGTGCAAATAGTTCAACCGTTTACTGTACTACTGTACTTTTTTGCCCACCAGCCACAGTGGCTAGTGGTTATCCAAAGTTACTAGCCAGTGTATGCCAAAATGTTGTTATTGGGAAATTTGTTGTTGGCTATATGTAAATGACCCAATGTACACACCCAAATCAAGTCTACATGAAACATTTGCGTACACACAAAACCACTGAAACCGACTCAAAATGTTGTAGTATACATGCCAGACCAGTGTGTGGTGCTGTAATTCTGCCACAGAAATACACTAAAAATGGAGAAGAAGAGTTGTGGCTTGAAGGGGTACAGCAACGGAAGTGAGGCAAAATCTCACAATAAAATAACAATAAATAAATGTGTTAGCAGATTGTGTTTTATTAACGCCTACACCTACCCCGACCCTAAACCTACCCTTGCAAATACAGTAATTAAATGACGCAATATTGATGTGCGCATGCCCAGTGGCCGTAGCTGTATCCCTTCAAGTCTTACAGTGCGGGACATGGTGTGATGACATCACCGTTTCACAAAATATACGGATTGGCTGTACACACAAAAACGCAAGGGTGTCAGTTTCAGATTTGTTCACTCTGGGTACCGGTTTAAAAAAATACCGCTTTCAGGCTCCTAAAACGCCAGCTAAACGGGTCTCCGTGTGGACGGGGCCTAAAAGGTGTGCATCATACCTGACACCCAGGTGAACACTTTACAGGTGGTTTCATGACTGTAAGTCATTCTCCTCAAATGCTATTGACGTTAGAAACGTGTATACCAATGTCATATGTAACTTTAGAGACAGTCCCTAAATTCGCAATATCGACCAGTCACATCAGATGCGCTATGGTTCTGCTGTGATCTTTGTTTAAAACTATTTTTGCTGCTGAAACAGAAGAAAAACAGTCAATCACTGTACGATGAATGAATCTCCTACGTACATTGCACGTTTATCTCTGCTTTATTGTTTATGATGAGAGTGCAGATTTCAGTGAGTGAGAGTGCGCTCTGAACAAAACTCTGACGTCTAATAATCTGAGCGCCTCTGATTATTAGACATTGCATTCATCATAAGCTCAACAGAATCACGTGTGATTGGTTATAACTCGCATCACGATTATAACATATGCATTTTTAGAAGACTACAATACAATTCAACCCGCCAAAGTGGCTAGTGGGAGTGACTGTGTTACACGCCACAGCTGAAATCCACCCGGGTTGGTGGGTGTTAATGCCCTGACTGTACTTATTCTAATCAACTGAAAGTCTCGCACATTCACAGAAAATATCTTACTTTCATAATTGAAAAATGACATTTTATGGCTCTACTTTGCTGTCTACTGCCTATATAGGCCACGACCTTATCCTAACCTCCAGATTTGGAGCTGTAGGTAAAAACTCTATGGGCCAGATTTAATAATAATAATAATTTGTTACATTTATATAGCCCTTTTCTGAGTACTCAAATCGCTTTACATGTAGAAGGAGGGAATCTCCTCAACCACCACCAATGTGCAGCATCCACCTGGATGATGTGACGGCAGCCATATTGCATCAGAACGCCCACCACACACCACCTGATTGGTGGAGAGGAGACAATGAAGGAAACATGATGAAGCCAATCAGTATATGGGGATTTTTTAGGAGGCCATGATGAACAGAGGCCAACGGGCAAATTTTGGCCAGGATGCCGGGGTTACACCCCTACTCTTTTTCCGAAGGACATCCTGGGATTTTTTATGACCAGAGAGTCAGGACCTCAGTTTAACGTCTCATCTGAAGGACTGTGCTCTTTGACAGTATAGTGTCCCTATCACTATACTGGGGCGTTAGGACCAAGCGGCAACCTCCCGCAGTTTCTCTTAAAGCCAACACGGAAGTGACATATACTGCAATTCATCGACTGGCTCCAGAAGGGAGCAGAATCTCATTGAGCCTCGTGTTAAATTGCCCAACTTTAGCAGAATAAAACATGTTTACAGCCTGGTACAAATTGTGGTTTTGGTCTATACGGCTAATTTTGCCCTTCATGACAACTGTGAGGGGGGTGAATTTTTCTATAACTCATTCGTTTACATTATATAAAGCATTCAAGTTCTGCAAAATTAAGGGCGTGGCCACTTCGAGTGACAGGTGGATAGCCATTTATCTGCTGTCTGTTAGTCATCGTGTCACTTCAACTCCGCCCACGTTCCGCCTTTTTGCCCATTTTCTGTTATTCGGGAGTGACGCACGATGATGCGCTGCCAAGATGGCAACGGCCATCTCGTTCATCCTTTGCATTTCAAACTGCTCATCAGAATCCTATGGGTGACGTCATGGACACTACGTTCATATTTTTTTACAGTTTATGGTTAGGACCCACACAGACCACAGGGTCAGCATCCCCTGCTGGCCTCACTAACACCTCTTCCAGCAGCAACCTGGTTTAACCCTGGTTCAGCCTTGCTTAGCTTCAGTGGGAAACCAGTCTTGGGTAAGAGGGTGATATGGCTGCTGGCAACGTGTAAATGCGCACCAGATTTACTAACCAGGGCAAATTAGCATAAGACCACAATCACATAAAAGCACATTTGGGAGTGAAAAGTTCTGAATGTGGACAGTGTGCAAATGAAAGTACACTGATCCAGCAGCTCATTTCCATAATAACCAACGCAATCTGCCAAGAGCAGCGCAAATTAGTATAGGGTCGCAAACAAGCAGAGCCGATGATAATCATGTGCGGGTAATCTACAAACAACACAGGCGCAGCAAAATGAAAAATAACGTGGCTTGGCAAATGATATGTTCGCATGACGTCTTCCTCTGACATTAGAAAATAAATAAACACGAGTGAGAAAATTTGCTCCCTTCTATCATGCAAAATATGTTTCTCTCATAGCCAAAATATGTGGTGACTGACACCATAACCTGTCCATAAACAATCAGTGTACAGTTCTGAGAACATATTTTAACATAAGTATTTATATTCTGTATCTTGTTGAATAAAATCATCCAATTTTATGCAAAGAATCAGGCGTTTCCATCACGCGAAAAGGTGACTTGACACTCGTTTAGGTGACTCACATCATGCCCCTGTATGTTGCTTTGCATAAAATTAAACGGTATACAGCACAATAAATTTATAAATAAAATAAAATTTACAAAAACCTGTATTTTACCGAAGACATGCACCAATTCTGACGGAACTGCACTGCTCAAGAGGTCGCAAAAAGCCTGTAAACTACCCAAACACTGGGTTGTTACGTCTGACACAGGAGCTGGGTAAAATAAAAACTACCCAAATACTGAAAAAAAAGAGAAAATGACCCAAAAGGCTCAACCCAGGATTTGGGTAGAAAAAATAACCCAAGATTTTTTAAATTTTTTATATTGGGAGCCCTTAACTACTATGTACTAACATATACATTAATCATTTGTTACAATGTACTTATTGTGTAATTACATGTTTTTACATTGTACTTACATTTTAAAAATTAAAATGACAAAATTACTTGCATTTAGAAATTTGTAATTAATTTCTGTAGTTACATTTATAATTACACTGTTGACCCTTGCCTTACACCTAACCCTACCCTGAAACTTACCCATACCACCACACCTGTCCCTAACTTTACGCTTAAACTTACCCATACCATCACACCAAAAACATGTGGTGTTTTTATGTAAATAGTCCAGGGGGGAGGAGCGTTACGAACCATTTCTCCTTCACTTGTGAGCCGATCATCACTCTTCACAAACACGATGCTCCTCCCCCCTGGACTATTTACATTTTACCGGCTACAAATGAGTTCCCATGGGACTTCAGCGCGAGACTACAGCTTGCCGTCTAAAACACTATTTCGGTGAGTTTAAACATGTAAACATCTCGTTGTCATGTAAGGGCCCTATTCATGTTGGACAGACATTTTAATTGCATTTTGTGTCTGTTAAGAGGCACAAAGACACTCTTTATGTATATGCCCCCATAGCTGCCGTGTTAGCTGATGGGGAGCTCTGGGCATTAACTGCAACAGCTCCGTGTTGCAAGCACCAATCTGGTTTTTTTTTTTTTCTATAGACAGTACTCACAAAGGTATAACGATCAAGATTAACTTAAAAATTCACCAGAGTTCTCCTTTAAACTTACCCATACCACCACACCTGTCCCTAACTTTACCCTTAAACTTACCCATACCACCACATCTGTCCCTAACTTTACCCTTAAACTTACTCATACCACCACACCTGTCCCTAACTTTACCCTTAAATTTGCCCATACCACCACACCTGTCCCTAACTTTACCCTTAAACTTACCCATACCACCACACCTGTCCCTAACTTTACCCTTAAACTTACCCATACCACCACGTCTGTCCCTAACTTTACCCTTAAATTTGCCCATACCACCACACCTGTCCCTAACTTTACCCTTAAACTTACCCATACCACCACACCTGTCCCTAACTTTACCCTTAAACTTACCCATACCACCACATCTGTCCCTAACTTTACCCTTAACTTAACCATACCACCACGTCTGTCCCTAACTTTACCCTTAAACTTACTCATACCACCAGACCTGTCCCTAACTTTACCCTTAAATTTGCCCATACCACCACACCTGTCCCTAACTTTACCCTTAAACTTACCCATACCACCACATCTGTCCCTAACTTTACGCTTAAACTTACCCATACCACCACATCTGTCCCTAACTTTACCCTTAAACTTACCCATACCACCACACCTGTCCCTAACTTTACCCTTAAATTTGCCCATACCACCACACCTGTCCCTAACTTTACGCTTAAACTTACCCATACCACCACATCTGTCCCTAACTTTACCCTTAAACTTACCCATACCACCACATCTGTCCCTAACTTTACCCTTAAACTTACCCATACCACCACATCTGTCCCTAACTTTACGCTTAAACTTACCCATACCACCACATCTGTCCCTAACTTTACGCTTAAACTTACCCTGTTTGGACCAATCAAATTGTCAGGGCAGGCTTTATACGACGATGGACAGATGATCAACAGTAACGTAATCATACATGTCACCAAAGAGCGCTTGGGTTTAATTTGTTTACTAAACGGAGAACTTGTTCATATATGCATTCACCTTTACTACTTCTCTCAAAAATGATGATTGTATTGGTAAGTACTCCGTGTATCCTTAAAATCTTTTTACAGCACCGGCAAAGATCGTTTACACTCATCTTCTTCTTCTACTTCTTTCAGCATGCGTGCAGTTGAGTTCTGTTGACAACTATGCGTCGCTCAACACGTCACTTACTCCGTTGCTCTGATTGGTTGTAGGTCTATCCAACTGAATGCAGAGGCATTTTCTTTCCTGGTTCGGTTGAAACAAGCCCCATAATAACAGCCTAATGGAACAGTATCAGACTCATATTCTGACTAGAATCAAAGTATGAGGACGTCAGGCTAGTATCTCACCTCAATCACAGCAAAAGTGTTTTGTAATACAATATGAACACAATAAGTACATTGTACTTATTTTTTGATGGAAGTACACAGTAGCTAATGCCACCTAATATAAACAAACATTTTTACCCATTTATACTGCAAGCGCATTTATAAACATTTCTCTTGCATTATCTGTCATCTTGGATGGATTTTATTCCCACTGAGCTCATCGCTATACATTCTGAAATTGCCTTCTCCATGAAGGATACACGTGATTCATGTTTTAGCAGGAATTTGCCATGGTTTCTTAGAAGACAGCATAATTATGCTAAATATCTTTTGGAGTGCCTATGATGCCTACTCGTTTTGTAGTTATAGAACGGAGCCTATATGTCTTTTGTTATGATTGGCTAACATCTCTGCATATTAAATGAATCACAATAGCACTGAACATTGAAGCTTTGTGTTGTGAATGTTGGAATATCTCCATGTTCAAAATAACATGGGAATGCTTTTTGTCATGTGTCCCCTCTCTCTCTCTCTCTCTCTCTCTCTCTCTCTCTCTCTCTCTCTCTCTCTCTCTCTCTCTCTCTCTCTCTCTCTCTCTCTCTCTCTCTCTCTCTCTCTCTCTCTCTCTCTCTCAAAAAAAAAATTCAGCCTTAGAGTCGAGTTCAGGCCAAAACCCAACCCATTTTTAAACTCTATCTCACATCAGTGGGATCGTGACCTCTTTTGTCCCTCAGGTAAGCGGCTCGTGGCCCCGATCTGCACCATTCTCCATATGCGAGGGGTCCAAAAGCGTGGCGGGAGCTTGGAAGCAGATGAATGAAGCTCTCATGTTAAGCCCTCGCTGGGCTAGTGTTTCAGCCGCTGCACCTAGATTAAAACAATGTGTGGGGAAAGTGGGCCAGAGCCTCTTGTTCCTCAGGGCACTAGGAAAAAACCCTTTTACCTTCTCCACCCAGCAGTTACGATAAAGATGTGAAAAGCTTTGCCAATTTGTCCAATACCTTTTTCAGTAAATGCGAGTTCCTGCAAACAAGGCACACGTGAAGAGACTGTAATACAAGACATTTAAGATGTGCATTATGTGCAGGGAAAGAATCAGTCATGCCATTAGAGCTGTGATTGTTATCCATCCATCTCCGCCATCACCATGATGAAAACTAACGCCTCCATCTCCATTTATCATCAAATCAACAGCCGCAAAACGAAGGGAGAGTGCTTGAAACATCACAAGCCATCACATGAAATCAGTCAGGAGCCTCTTTCAGCTCTGAGATGCTCAAATGCAAAATATATTTCAGTTTGGACATGCTGAGCACTTTTGTTTCGCACTGTGAGAAAAATAACAAACAGTGCTTTTATTCACATATAAACATGAAATCCATTCTCGTGTTACGCATCACTTTTGAGCTTCCTCAAGAACCAATGTGGTTCATTCTCGTGTGTTACGCATCACATTTGAGCTTCCTAGAGAACCAATAAGGTTCATTCTCGTGTTACGCATTACGTTTGAGCTTCCTCAAGAACCAATGTGGTTCATTCTCATGTGTTACGCATCACATTTGAGCTTCCTAGAGAACCAATAAGGTTCATTCTCGTGTTACGCATTATGTTTGAGCTTCTGCAAGAACCAATGAGGTTCATTCTCATGTTACGCAGCATAATTTAGCTTCCGCAAGAACCAATGAAGTTCGTTCTCGTGTTACGCATCATGTTTGCGTTTCCTCGAAGGAACCAATGAGGTTGATTCTCGTATTATGCATCATGTTTGAGCTTCCTCAAGAACCAATGAGGAACATTCCTGTGTTACGCATCACGCTTGAGCTTCCGCAAGAACCAATGAGGTTTATTCTCATGTTACGCATCACGTTTGAAATTCTACAAGAACCAATTAGTTAATTCTCGTGTTACGCATCACGCTTGAGCTTCCACAAGAACCAATGAGGTTTATTCTCATGTTACGCATCACGTTTGAACTTCCACAAGAACCAATAAGTTAATTCTCGTGTTACGCATCACGCTTGAGCTTCCGCAAGAACCAATGAGGTTTATTCTCATGTTACGCATCACGCTTGAGCTTCCGCAAGAACCACTGAGGTTAATTATCGTGTTACCCATCTCGTTTGAGCTTCCGCAAGAACCAATGAGGTTTATTCTCGTGTTACGCATCACGTTTGAACTTCCACGAGAACCAATGAGTTAATTCTCGTATTACGTATCACACTTGAGCTTCCGCAAGAACCAATGAGTTAATTCTCGTGTTACGCATCACACTTGAACTTCCACAAGAACCAGTGAGGTTAATTCTCCACATCATGTTTGAGCTTCGGCAAGAACCAATGAGGTTCATTCTTGTGTTATGCATCACGTTTGAGCTCCCGCAAGAACCAATGAGGTTCATGCTCGTGTTACGCATCACGTTTGAACCATGCAGTAATAATGTGATTTCGTGCAGATTGCATGTAATGAACCTATCAGTTTCATGACTGAACTAGATATTTATCCTGGTGCAATGCATTACCCATAGAACTCTATTATAAGTGCATTATTGCTCATTTTTACAAAGTGACTGATGATTTGAAATTATTTTGTGGTTATACAGCTTAGCTTGTAATTGAACCTGGAACAATCCTTCAAGAGCCTCCCATTGCTTAAAACCGCTTGCAGATAAATAAAACACAATCCCTGTGGCAGAATCAGTACAAACCCCAGCCTCAATGTGCTGAAACAAACACTGGATATTCCCTACACTGCAAAAATGGTCTCAGACAGCAATTAATAAATTAATGAATACATGGAGTGCGGTTTATGCAAAGAACTAGACCAAAAATTTCCCAATGGAACAAAAGATATTCAAGATATTTTCTGGAAAGTCTTAATATCGTTTGCAATTTTGCTTCTCAGGAAGATTTGTTTAATGGTGTTTATATAGCCTATTTATTTATTTTTTACTGGAAAATAAGAAAAAAATACTGAATAAAAATGTTTTATTAATGTTGCTGTTTGCTTGCCTAATTGGTGTAGTTACAGAATCTACCAGCAGGGGCTATTCAGACAAATCCTGACCCCTGTCTTAAACAGTGCACTAAAACATCATCTTGTTCAGGACTAGACTTGCTTGGGTCTGGGAAACCAAACCACTAATTGTCAGATTCACCGAAGCAAACAGCATTAATTGTGTTGTCATCACTTAACTCATTAGCTCTAAATCAGCCTACTCTCGTTCATGACCATTGAACCGTGAGCAGATACATCAAGACGATGTGATCACTCATGGATAGGTGAGTTAGAGAACAGTTAGAGATGTGACAGCCACGGACACCGTCTGTCCACCTGGCTGCTCGACGCAGGAGCGAACAGGTTTGTTTTGAGAGGAGAGCTTTCTACATCACTGACCACATTTAAAATCCCCCATGGAGACTCCACAGAAACCCAAAAGAAACTGTTTGGAGGAAGATAAATGTTGTATTTCTCCATTAGGGAATAAATGCCACAGTTCCTGTACTTTAAGTTGGGATGTGGTGTAGCACAGAGCTGACAATCCCTGTCGTCCTCGATCAGGATTCTCGGGTTATGATGATGCAGCCGGCCGAATGCCAAAACCATGACAACATGTTTCCCCTGATTCAACAACAACAAATGATTAAATCATAGCTAGAGTAGCTGTGGACAATGAGAAAGAACTGCAGTACAGGCCAACATTTGACCATCAGCCATCTCAATATCTATGCTGTATGACACTTAAAGGGATAGTTCACAGAAAAATGAGAATTCTGTCATTAATTGCTCTCATGTCAATTCAAACCCGTACGACTTTTGTTCATCTTCAAACACAAATGAAGATTTTTTTGGTAACACTTTAGAATAATGGTAATCAGTTAACATTAGTTAACTACATTAGTTAACATTAACTAATAATGAACTGCACTTATAAAGCGTTTATAAAAAAAAAAACATGAAAAAAAAAAAGTGTGGCCAAGTATGGTGACCCATACTTGGAATTTGTGCTCTGCATTTAACCCATCCAAGTGCACACACACCTGGAGCAGTGGGCAGCCATATTGCTGCGGCGCCCGGGGAGCAGTTGGGGGTTCGGTGAAGGGTCAAGGGTCTCACCTCAGTCGTGGTATTGAAGGTGGAGGAGGGCACTGGTTATTCACTCCCCCCACCGACAATTCCTGCCGGACCTGAGACTCGAACCCGCAACCTTCCGGTTACAAGTCCGACTCTCTAACCATTAGGCCACGACTGCCCCTCAAATTGCCCCTTGAAATTAATCTTTGTTAATGTTAATTTCAACATTTACTAATGCTTTATTAAAATCTTGTAAACATTAGTTAATGCACTGTGAACTAACATGAACAAACCATAAACAGCTGTATTTATATTAACTAACATTAACAAAGATGAACAAATACAGTAACAAATGTACTGCTCATGGTTAGTTCATTTTAGTTAATACATTAACTAATGTTAATTTATAACCATTATTCTAAAGTGTTACCCATTTTTTTTTATGAAATCTGAGAGCTTCCTGTCCCTCCATTGACAGCCTACGCAACTACTAATTTGACAATTCAAGTTAATAAAGAGATCGTAAAACTAATCCATTTGAATTCCATATGTTTAGTAAAAAATGTTTTTGAAGAGACACGATCGCTTTATATGATGAACAGATTTAATTTAGGCTTTTATTCACATATAAATATTCATTAACTCACACATCAGTTGTGGTAAATGGAAGCTCAGGCATGTTCGCTTGATGTGTGAGAACCAATGAGGTTTATTCACGTGTGTTACACATCACGTTTAAGCTTCCGCAAGAACCAATAAGGTTCATTCAGTGAGGTTCATTCTTGTGTTACACATCACGCTTGAGCTTCCACAAGAACCAATGAGGTTCATTCTTATGTTATGCATCACATTTGAGCTTCCACAAGAACCAATGAGGTTCATTCTCATGTTACGCATCACGCTTGAGCTTCCAAAAGAACCAATGAGATTAATTCTTGTGTTACGCATCACGCTTGAGCTTCCACAAGAACCAATGAGGTTTATTCTCGTGTTACGCATCATATTTAAGCTTACACAAGAACCAATGAGGTTCATTCTTATGTTATGCATCACATTTGAGCTTCCACAAGAACCAATGAGGTTCATTCTCATGTTATGCATCACGCTTGAGCTTCCACAAGAACCAATGAGGTTCATTCTCGTGTTATGCATCACATTTGAGCTTCCACAAGAACCAATGAGGTTCATTCTCGTGTTACACATCTCGCTTGAGCTTCTACAAGAACCAATGAGGTTCATTCTCGTGTTATGCATCACATTTGAGCTTCCACAAGAACCAATGAGGTTCATTCTCGTGTTATGCATCACATTTGAGCTTCCACAAGAACCAATGAGGTTCATTCTCGTGTTATGCATCACATTTGAGCTTCCACAAGAAAAAATGAGGTTCATTCTCGTGTTATGCATCATGCTTGAGCTTCCACAAGAACCAATGAGGTTTATTCTCGTGTTACGCATCACATTTAAGCTTACACAAGAACCAATGAGGTTCATTCTCATGTTATGCATCACGCTTGAGCTTCCACAAGAACCAATGAGGTTCATTCTCATGTTACGCATCACGCTTGAGCTTCCAAAAGAACCAATGAGATTAATTCTTGTGTTACGCATCACGCTTGAGCTTCCACAAGAAACAATGAGGTTTTTTTATGTTTGACGATCAAAGTTTATATGTGAATAAAGCGATTGAATCTCTTCAGAAACTTTGGACTAAACTGCTCAATTCATATAGATTAGTTTTACAATGTAGTTACGTGGTTGCGTAGCTGTCAACAGAGGGAAAGAAATCTTTCAGATTTCATCAAAAAGTTCTTGAAAACAAATCTTCAAAAGATTTTTATCTTTGGGTGAACTAGCCCTAGATTTTTACATCCTCTTGAAGCAAAAAATTCTAGCCTACGTGATCCAGTTATCAAAAGTCTCGTGAACAAATATTCAGTATGGGTTTTATAGCCTTATAACAGCAACTTCATTTTTTTTTCTTTCCACAAAACATGCATAAACGTAATTTTCTCAAAACTACAAACTTTTACACACATGCTGCTCACATATTGTAGCAGAGTTTGTGCTGAATACAATGTACTCAGACTTTAGCCACAAAAATGTTACAAGTAACAGAAATAAGCTCAAATATCAGGGCATGTTAAAACACCTCCAGGGCCCAGAAAACAGCTTAGTGCTCAGAGGGTTAAAGCTGAGAATCAAATATATATTTGCAAAAATATGTATGCAGGTGCTGGTCATATAATTATAATATCATCAAAAAGTTTATTTATTTCCCTAATTCCATTCAAAAAGTGAAACTTGTATATTATATTCATTCATTACACACAGACTGATAAATTTCAAATGTTATTTATTTAAATGTTGATGATTATAACTGACAACTAAGGAAAATCCCAAATTCAGTATCTCAGAAAATTAGAATATTGTGAAAAGGTTAAATATTGAAGACACCTGGTGCCACATTCTAATCAGCTAATTAACTCAAAACACCTGCAAAAGCCTTTAATGGTCTCTCAGTCTAATTCTGTAGGCTACACAATCATGGGGAAGACTGCTGACTTGTGAGTTGTTTCAAAAGACGACAATTGACAACTTGCACAAGGAGGGCAAGACACAAAAGGTCATTGCAAAAAAGGCTGGCTGTTCACAGAGCTCTGTGTCCAAGCACATTAATAGAGAGGCGAAGGTAAGGAAAATATGTGGTAGAAAAAAGTGTACAAGCAATAGGGATAACCGCACCCTGGAGAGGATTGTGAAATAAAACCCTTTCAAAAATGTGGGGGAGATTCACAAAGAGTGGACTGCAGCTGGAGTCAGTGCTTCAAGAACCACTACGCACAGTCGTATGCAAGACATGGGTTTCAGCTGTCGCATTCCTTGTGTCAAGCCACTCTTGAACAGGGTCCCAGAGTCTGGAGGAAGAGAGGAGAGACACACAATCCACATTGCTTGAGGTCCAGTGTAAAGTTTCCACAGTCAGTGATGGTTTGGGGTGCCATGTCATCTGCTGGTGTTGGTCCACTGTGTTTTCTGAGGTCCAAGGTCAACGCAGCCGTATACCAGGAAGTTTTAGAGCACTTCATGCTTCCTACTGCTGACCAACTTTATGGAGATGCAGGCCAAGATTTCTAAAAATCCTTTCTTTGTATTGGTCTTAAGTAATATTCAAATTTTCTGAGATACTGAATTTGGGATTTTCCTTAGTTGTCAGTTATAATCATAAAAATTAAAAGAAATAAACATTTAAAATATATCAGTCTGTGTGTAATGAATGAAAATAATATACAAGTTACAATTTTTGAATGGAATTAGTGAAATAAATCAACTTTTTGATGATATTCTAATTATATGACCAGCACCTGTACATACACTACTGTTCAAAACTAAAAGTAGGCTCTTATGCTTACCAAGGATGCATTTATTTGATCAAAAATCAGAAACAACTGTTATATTGTGAAATAATATTACCACTTATAATAACTGTTTACTGTTTTAATATATTTTAAAATGTATTTTATGTGATGGCAACGCTGAATTTTCAGCATCATTACTCCAGTCTTCAGTGTCACATGATCCTTCAGAAATCATTCTAACATGCTGATTTGTTGCTCAAGAAACATTTCTTATCATTGTCAACGTTGAAAACAGTTGTGCTGCTTAATGTTTAAGTTAATAAAAACACGCATTTATTTGAAATGGAAATAATGTCTTTAATGTCACTTTTGATCAATTCAATTTAATGCGTAATGTGTAATATATTGTTATATTACACATCAGTTATATTGAATAGTGTCATAAATATGAGCACACAGCATCTCTGCACAGCAAAAGGAGGCAGTGTGGTAGACCTTACTGTCAGGGCGGAGAGAATTCCTGCTACGGTTTTTACAAGGACCATAAAGATCTTATGTAGAAGCAGGGTCTCTTAGGACAAGTTGCACTATACACACTTCACAGACTCGGTTTGTGCGGGGAAGGACCCCCATGACTGGTGCTGTTAACCAAACTCAGCGATGCAATATTGCAAGCCTGACCCCACCCAAAGCCAGTCTTGCCACACACTTGAGGCCGTTTATCATCCAGGCTTTTCTAATCCGTGCTGACTTGCGTCTCGTCCCTGGAGTCTGTCAACTGTCAGGCCAAGAGGAAGATGACTCTGACGAGGACGCCATTAAATTCTTGCATTTCTGCCCAGTCCTGCACCAAATGCCTGACACCAGGGGGCGCTTGACTTGTGAAACCTTTCTGTGACATTAGATTTTGACCCAGATGTTTTTCCGGTTCCTGTCAATTAGAAGCATCGTCTCATTACAAGATCTATTGTCATTATGACTAAATTAAGCATGAATGTCAATGACCATAATGAGATGAAGAGTAAATGGCAGCACCATTAGTGACTGACAGAAACCGCAATCTATACAAAGGAATATGGGTCTTATTCTGGCTATGTTGAAGGAACTTGTACAGCATAATAGGGATTTGCCTCTGGTGCCTCTGTAAAAGGAATAATTTTAGAACCAGCAATATAGTGCTTGACAGAAAGGAAACAACCAAGTCTCCAATCTCAAATAATGAAGCTGTTAAAGAACAACACCATACATTTAAAATAAAGTTTACAAGAGGATATCATTTGACACTTAATTTACTCAGACAGCCAAAAATAAAATAAGACCAAATTGTTGCTTTTTCTCTCTGCGTGTGTGACTACAAGAACTCAAACATCTGTGACTTTTGACAGCATAGGTTTCACGGCTGCTGTCATCCTGAGAGGACAAAATTGCACATTCCAGCTGTGTTTGGACTACTTGACCTCAGGAGATAGAGTAGAGTGGTACGAACCATCACTGCTCCTACACAACTTCAGGACGTTGCCCTTAAAATGCATTAAATAATATATACAATTTTTCAGAAGGCCTATGAATTAGTCCTGTCGATATTTTTTTCATATACAAAACATATGGGTATTTCCAAATATACATATGTTGTGTGCATTGTGTGTATGATAACATGTTTATGGGCAGATCATTTGTCAAATAATAAAGAAAAGAATGTCACAAAAACAATGCAGACATTTTAAATATGCTGTAAAGTAAAATTGAAAAAAGAAAAATGCTGTTCTTTTGAACTTTCTAGTAATCAAAAAGTCCTGAAAAAAATGTATCAGTTTCCACAACCTTTTTTTAAATATTGATAATAATAAGAAATGTTTATTCAGCATGATTTCTGAAGGATTTCTGGAGTAATGATGCTAAAAATTCAGCTTTCATTCACATGAATAAATTACATTTAAAAATGACTGAAATAAAACGCTGTAAATTTAAATGAGTAATATATATTAGAATATTTTACTGTATTTTTGATCAAATACAAAAATCTTAAAAACACTGAAAAAATCTCACGATCCCCAACTATTTGAACATGTTGACACGAAACTTTAAAACTGCATCTCAATGAATTACTCATCCTGTCATTATTCAAATTTTATATTCTTACATCCATTAAATAAAAATTTTAACTCATGAATCGAACAAATCTTAATCTTTTTCCCAACCCTGCAAACTACACAACTGTCACAGTCACGTTTAGTTTCAGTTTGGTTGGACTTTCAGTTTGTTTGTATCTGTCACATGTTCCTTTGTTCTGTTTCCCACCACTCGTCTGTCTCCCCGGTTACCATCATTATTCTGTCTCAGCTGTGTGTCATTATCCTCATTGTGTTCACTATATAAATTCTTCCCGTTCCTTCAGGCTCTGTCCGATCTCAGATGTGTTTTAGTCTGTTGTGCTGTTGCCTGTCTACCTGTCTTGCCTTGATCTAAGATTAAATCACATTTGGAATTGTATCTGCATGCCTTCGTCTTCCTGCCTGCACACACCCATGACTACAACAGTGTAGGAAACATAAGACTCTAAGGGACCGTTCACACAACATTTTTTTCAACTAGAAACAGAAAACGTTTTATGCGTTGTGGCCAGTGATGCCAGTAACGCGTTACTCTAATCTGACTACTTTTTTCCAGTAACGAGTAATCTAACGCGTTACCATTTCCAAACCAAAGTAGAGTAACTTATCCAAGTCACTGTGAATTACTATTTTAGTAATTTTCCTTAGTAAAAATATATAATTTTGCTTTCTTCTTGCGTCTCGGGAGAGTATTTATATGAAGTGAAGTTTATTAATTTTTTTTTTTTTTTTTTTCAGGAAATATTTTTTAATTTCAACTTAAAATGTCAAGAGATACATTGTTGACGTTATTGTTAAAAATGTACTTCCAATAAAGTGAGTGTTGGCAAAAATGGTTGTCATTTCTATGCTGAGGCGGCAGGGGTGATGTCGGCAACTGCTGAATGTAACTAATAAAGTCACTTATAATCTAACTAAATTACTTTTAAAATCAAGTAATCTGTAAAGCAACTAAATTACTTTTTAAAGGAGTAATCAGTAATCAGATTACTTTTTCAAAGTGACTGTTGCAACACTGGTTTTGGCCATTCATTTATACGACAACAGCTTTTTGTGGGCCTGAAAACGCAAGCTTTTTAAATCGGGTTTGAAATGGCAAGTTTTTGAAAACAATACTGTTATCATCTCCATGTATAGCCTGGATGCCAGCCGAACTTAGCCCCGCCCACAACATTTGAGGTCGGGAAGTTCGGTCTGGACTTGATCCGTTGTGGAGCAACTATGCTCGAACCAGAGCTGTTCGGACCAATCAAATTGTCAGGGCGGACTTTATACGATGATGGACAGATGATCAACAGTAACATAATCCTCCACGTAACCAAAGAGCGCTTGGGGTGAATTTGTTCTAATCTTAAACGGAGAACTTGCATTCACATTTACTATTTCTCTCAAAAATGATGATCATGTTGGTAAGTACTCCGTTTTCTTTCCTGGTTCGATTGAAACACGCCTCATAATCACAACCCAATGGAGCAGTATCAGACTCATATTCTGACTAGAATCTGAGTATGACGATGTCAGGCTACTCCATGTAAGCTACGAAAATGCGAATTTATGAAACCGGAATATGAAATCATGCACATGCGTATTATGTGTTCAGTCTACAAGCACGTAGAACCCTATTTTAACGGTCTAAGCGCATGGTCTAAAGCGCACAATGCAAGTGCACTTAGGGCGTGTCCGAATCCACTTTTGCTATTTTAAAGACGGGAAAAATGGTCGCCGCACCCGGTGCATGGTCGTTTTAACACAACAAATCATGACAGCACTCCACTAAAGCATATCACAGCAAGCCACAGAACTCCCACAGGACTGTTCCCTCCCATTCCTGCTGCCGCTCCACCCCGGGATCGACTGCATCTGCGGTTGCCTGGGCTGCCTTTCCTCCAGATGAATTATTGGGTAATGGATCTCCGGATTTTCCGGCCTCAGCACTTCTCCTCACCCTGCTGGCCTCCGTTTATTAGATGTGGCCCCTGTAAATTTCTTCAGTTGGATCTCTTGCTAATGTTTGATTCATATCACTAGCAAAGGTCAGGCTATCCACTCTCAATAATTCAATATCCACATACTCTCGAGTCTAGGTCATATTAAACGCGGGAAAGGGGCAGAGATGTTCAGCGAGCCGTAGACTGTCAAAGCTGAAAGTCTTTCCTTCATAAAGACATGACGGAACAAAATCCTTCACAGGAATGCTGCATTGCAGGAGAAACACTTAAGGAAATCTCTGCTGAAAATCTCATGCTGGTTTATTTAGCATAAACCAGGTTTGACATGCATGAGTTTTTTAGCCAAAATGTCTGGTGATGCTGACCGACCAAAGATAACACTATATAAAGCAAATTTCTAAAGCCTCTCAATGATCAAAACTTTGCTGAAAAACCAATCTACTACAAGCCTTCTGTCATCTGATTGATAGTTACCAAGTAAAAGGCCTTTTAAAATAATTGTAAAATTGTGGCTGTGGAAAACTTATATATGATTAATATAATAATTCATATAAAGTAAACATAAGAATACATTTTATGACTTGTTAGTAATAGTACATTTTAAGATCAATACTTACTGGGCTAAAGCAACTTAGGTTTACTTGATTATCCATACATCATTTTTAGAAATATCATGTTAAAATGTGAGTTTCAAATACATCAGGCTATTGAGGAATCTCTCAATCATAATTGCATTGCATTAAAGGTTTTGCTCCCCACAATAAAAAAACTACAGAGCTTTGATCATAAAACTAAGCATTTACAGTAGATATCATTTTACCAAGATACATTATTGCGAGGTATACAACTGATATTTCTATTAGTGCTGTCAAATCGATTATTCACGATTAATCGCATCCAAAAGTTTGTTTCCATAATATACATGTGTGTACTGTGTATAATTATTATGTATATTTATAACCACACACATACATGCATATTTAAGAAATATTTGCATGTATATACTGTATATATTTATATAATTTATATTATATATTAAAAAAAAATTTTCTTAGATATATACATGCATATATATATATATATATATATATATATATATATATATATATATATATATATATATATATATATATATATATATATATATATATATATATATATATATATATATATATATATATAAGCCGCGTTTCCACCGCGGAAACTTTCCCCAGGAACTAGGGACTTTGGGGTGGTACTCAGTGTATTTCAACCGCAGGAACCAGGGTCTAAATGAAGTTCCGGGTAAATATTTCCCCCTCAAAATGGCCCTGCTCATGAGGTAGTACTTTTTCAAAGTTCAGGAACTTTTGGGGGTGGGACTTTGGCACTGAACAGGCTGATTGGTTGAGCTCACGCAGCATTTTATTTCAACCTAAAAGTCTGTTGCGGTGCACGTAGTAAGAGTTGTTTGCTATTCAAATCAACAATGGAGTTTAAAAAATACAAACGATGGACCGACGACGAGTTTCAGGCTTTATTACGTTTATTTGCGGAGGATGAAATCCAGTGGGCTCTGGAAAGTCCCGCGCAGAAAGTCCCGCGCAGTCCTACGTCACCGGACTAATCTTCACGGTACTTTAGACCGCTATGGAAACGCAGACCGCAGCAGGTCTGGGGGGAAAAGAGTTCCAGGCAAAAAAGTTCCTGGGACAAATTGTTCCGGGTAATTTCGGTGGAAAAGGGGCATATATATATATATATATATATATATATATATATATATATATATATATATATATATATATATATATATATATATATATATATATATATATATATATATATATATATATATATATATATATATATATATATATATATATACACAGTACACTCACATTGGGCCTCATTCATGAAACTTTCTGAAAATGTATTAGCAAATTCATGAGTAATGAGTAATTTGCGCGTAAAATGGGCCTTTATGAAAACTCTCCTCCAGAATCACAAATACTTCATATACCACGGATTCAGTAGTTAAAGTGTGTATATTAATGAATTCCAAACATTCGTAAATAGGACACGTGTGTAGACTCATTCATAATCCCCGCCCATGAGTTACAACTGCAAATTACGTGTACAGGAACGCTGTGGAATCTTCTTGACTTCTTTCTCAGGTTTGGCTCCAGTATTTTGCATAAATGTTAAAAGACTAATTGGCTATATGCCTGGCAATAAATATTCAATTATCGTGTGTCCACCAAAGCATTTTTAGCCAACTAAAAAACACATGGTTCTCTTCTGAAAATAGCCAGCTGGTGGCGCTTGAAAGCACTTTGCAAGGGCAGCGTTTTTCCAGCTGAGATATGGCAGTAATGTGTTACTATTATCTCATTTTGAAGAATATTACTGTATATAAAAATGCAGTAAAAAGCAGTATTAACTTTTCCATTGTTGTTCAGTCGGTGTACAAGTGGGATGATTGGTCGGTGTAGTATTTGTCATGCTCCTCAAATATTATTATGGTACATAGTGCATCAAAATGCAATGTCATCAGTTTTCCTAAATTAGAACATAGAACATTCAAATGTTTTACGCACCATTTACACGTGGTAGGGAGCAGGTGTAAATTTATTTTGTACCAACTAACATTTTGAAATACGAACATTTTCCTGAATCCAGAAATTTACGTCAGAGCGGCTTTACGAACGACTTACACACAAATTTGTTAAAATTCGCACAAACTTTTATTTCGGAAGCGATTAATCGTGATTAATCGATTTGATAGCACTAATTTCTATGCAATTCATGCAAGTCTGCTATTCCTTTATAATGATCTAATTGATTTACATTCCAAGTTATCAGAATTTCATACTTTTTGATCATATACATTTCAGCAACTGCCCCTCAGTTTGGACCCCTGTTTAAAATGTAGGTGTTTTTTTTTTCTGTTGTTGAGCTCCATATTCTCCTATAATACTATATTAACCATAAAAACATGATGTTCAAATATGATAAAATCACAAAAAAGTGTCTTTGTTGAGTGTCTAAAGGTTCAATTATCTTTTCCATTTAAAAAAAAGGTAACACTTCAAATTCTCACTATTAACTAGTTGCTTATTAGCATGCATATTACTAGGATATTGGCTGCTTATTAGAACTTATAAAGCACAATGCCTTATTCTGCAAGAACTCATTCTACATCCATTAATCCTACCAAATACCTAAACTTAAACGCTACAAAAACTACCTTACTAACTATTAATAAGCAGTAAATTAAGAGTTTATTGAGACAAAAGTTGTAGTTATTAGTGAATATGTGTTCCCCATACTAAAGTGTTACCAAAAAAAAAATCTGACCGTTATTTCATATGTCAGGCTTTGGTTTACAGAGTTTAGATTCCATAAGAATCCCAAACACAACGATCAAGTACGGTGGTCATTTAAGAAATCAGATTGGAATTCTGGGTAAGGAAAGCAGGCTAGTCAAGTATTTAAGAGATAGTAATAGGGATATTTGGTGATCTGCGGCACTTTTACAACACCCAGTAAACTTTCCCATCATGCACTACGGTGGGGTTTCATATCTCGCCAGGTTTATGGCTCAGACCGCACTGAGATTTATGTTCTACCACCAAGCCGCTGAGACGCACTGTAACTCAAGCGCAGATGCACTAGTGGACCATTTTCGCTCTCAATTTTTTTCTCGATTCCGCTCTCTTTACCAAAGACAAATCACGACTTGCCACCAAAGATGTTTTCCACAACTATTCTTTCATAACGTGAGTCTGCGTTCACCGCAGAATGACAGCGCGCTCTCGAGAGATCTATGAGGAATGCGACAGAGCGGCGCTGACCTCAGCTTCACACCCACGTGTGAAACGAAGCGTCGCTCCCTATCAAAAGCACCCTTGGCCGGTAAATACGATTTGTCACGTAGTATTTTAATCAGGCCGGAGCGATTGATAGTCACAGCATGTCATGTTAACTGTGATCATCATTCAGAGCCCTGGGCATTCTTGCGTCTGTCAGGTGGGCGGAAAGACTCCAACGCCTGTGTGAGTTAGGAGTCTCAAACCTGAGCGTAATCTGCCTCTGCCCACCACCGAGGCACGAATAGATCAGTCCCGACGGCGGCGCTGGCAGCTAATCCGAGAGGGAACCGTTTTGATGGATATGGAAATTGATCCGGCTTCCGCACCGTTCAGAGGTGGTCTCCAGTCTGAGATGCGGTAAACTGCAATCACTTTACTCAAAGGAGACAATTGAAACCAATCAAAGCCGGATATTATGAGCCAAGATGGTAATGGGATATTGAGTTTGAACAAACATGAAACTTAATGTGGACAAACACTCTCTATCATGAACCTAAGATGAGGTTTTCCAGTATAAAGGGTTTCAGTTCACGACTACGAAGGAATCGATAAAGGAATGATGTGGGAGTCAAACTATGCATGAACGATGAAGAAACATATTTGAATCATAATAAGACACTGAGGGTGAGCTGGGGAAGGATCCCTCTCTGAAGCAGAAGGGTAGACCACAGAATAAACTAATGGCAGAAACATACACAAGTGTGCGGTGCCGCTGACATACCTAACATGCTTTCTTGCATTACTGGTGTGGTGGCAAACCTCAGTACTCAAGAGGGCAATAGAGTTTCCTTCTTGCTGTAAAAAATATTACATTTAGAGCCAAAAATAACACTATTCTAATTAAAGGTCCCGTTCTTAGTGATCCCACTGTTCAAACTTTAGTTAGTGTGTAATGTTGCTGTTGGAGCATAAATAATACCTGTAAAATTATAAAGCTCAAAGTTCAATGCCAAGCGAGATATTTTATTTAACAGAAGTTCCCTTTCAAAGCCTACAGCGAACGGCCGGCTTGGACTACATCCTGGTACTTCCTACATAAATGACGTCAGTAGAACAGTAGAACAGACTAACCTCCGCCCACAAGACCACGCGAAAAAAGGGGGCGTGGTCTTGTTGCTGTCCCATGTGGAGAAGAGGACGGTCCCGTGGAGAAAAGGAACTGTAGCTTGAGTGTGTTTGTCACCATGTCGTCGAGACACTGTTATTTTCATCCCGGAGTCAAATCACCTTTGTTTGGCTTTCACAGGGACGCTGTAGAGATCATTGAGAGCATACATCTCCCGTTAAGAGGCGTGACCTTTCCGTACAACTTGCGCTAAGCTGCTGTCGAATCACAACACGGGAACCGTTGGCACAATCAGAACTCATTACGTATTTCTGAAGGAGGGACTTCATAGAACAAGGAACTCATCAGCCGTTTTTAGGACAGTGAAAACAGCGGTATACAGATAAGTAAATTGTGTGAAAAATACTGTTTTTTTACACGCGAAACATGAACACATGTTATATTGCACACTGTAAACACAATCAAAGCTTCAAAAAAACACGAAGAACGGGACCTTTAATGGTGTAGACTTTACTATACATATACTTTTAAGGTATTCAAAAAATAAGCTGTAATGCCTGAAATGTCACTGTATTATTTACAATGTTGCATTTATTTGATGAAAAACACAGTAAAAAAGCAGCAATATTGTGAAATGTCATTACAATTTAAAATAACTGTTTTCTCTTTGAATATATGCTATATTTCCAAAAGTTTTGGAACGTCTGCCTTTACATGCACATGAACTTTAATGACATCCCATTCTTAATCCGTAGGGTTTAATATGGAGTTGGCCCACCTGTGCAGCTATAACAGCTTCAACTCTTCTGGGAAGGCTTTCCACAAGGTTTAGGAGTGTGTTTATGGGAATTTCTGACCATTCTTCTAGAAGCGCATTTGATGTTGGCACTGATGTTGGACGAGAAGGCCTGGCTTGCAGTCTCCGCTCTAATTCATCCCAAAGGTGTTCTATCGGCTTGAGGTCAGGCCAGTCAAGTTCCTCCACACAAAACTCGCTCATCCATGTCTTTATGAACCTTGCTTTGTGCACTGGTGCCACAGTCATGTTGGAACAGGAAGGGGCCATCCCCAAACTGTTCTCACAAAGTTGGGAGCATGAAATTGTCCAAAATGTCTTGGTATGTTGAAGCATTAAGAGTTCCTTTCACTGGAACTAAGGGGCCAAGACCAACTCCTGAAAAACAACCCCACACCATAATCCCCCCTCCACCAAACTTTACACTTGGCACAATGCAGTCAGGCAAGTCCCGTTCCCCTGGCAACCACCAAACCAGACTCGTCCATCGAATGGCCAGACAGAGAAGAGGGATTCGTCACTCACGAGAACACGTCTCCACTGCTCTAGAGTCCAGTGGCGGCGTGCTTTACACCACTACATCCGACGCTTTGCATTGTACTTGATGATGTAAGGCTTGGATGCAGCTGCTCGCCATGGAAACCCATTCCATGACTCCGCTCTATGATTTTACGTGGCCTACCACTTCGTGGCTGAGTTGCTGTTGTTCCCAATTGCTTCCACTTTGTTATAATTCCACTAAAAGCTGACCGTGGAATATTTGTAAGTGACTGGAACACCTGAATTCAATGATTGGTAGGTGTGTCCCAATACTTTTGGCAATACAGTGTTTTTTAAAATGTAATTTATTTCTGCGATGCAAAGCTGAATTTTCAGCATCATTACTCCAGTCTTCAGTGTCATGATCTTTCACAAATCATTCTGATATTCTGATTTGCTGCTCAAGAAATATTTCTTATTATTATCAATGTTAAAAAGAGATGCGCTGCTTAATATTTTTGTGGAAACTGTGAAACGTTTTCAGGATTTGACGAATATAAAGTTCAATCTTTTGTAATATTTTAAATGTCATTACTGTAACTTTTAATCAATTTAATGCATCATTGCTGAATAAATGTATCCAGTTCACTGTTCCCAAACTTTTGAATTGTAGTGTACGTAAATATAATCACATTTTTTATGTATATTATAACTTCACTGCTGTGTTTAAAAAAAAAAATCCTGTTGAAATGTTTAATGTATCTGGACTATCTGCTATTAAGACAGGTGTTATTATTCATGCCGTGACAATGGTTGGCCTGAAAAAGAAAACCGAGCACAGAATAAGACAGTTTATGCTAATGCCTGCTATAGCATGAAAAATGTCTTTGTGCTGATAAATGCAACACGTAGTTGTGGAGAGTTTTTACACTCTGAGATATTTTGCAATCAAACTTGTATAGCTAGAAGTGCCAGCACCCATGTATCAAGTAATCAAGTATGTTTCAAGCCTAGACAAAATACTGGATGAGAGAAAGCATCATATGTGAAAGAATATCTTGAAACATATGAGAGTTAGGAGAAAAGGCGGCAGTGATGGAAAACTGTAAATGTAATCAGTTCATCCATCTCTGTTACGGTGAATGTGGCAGATGGGAAACACCTCAAGCTGTGTGTAAAGAATTCTCTCTCTTTCTCTCTCTCTCTCTCTCTCTCTCTCTCTCTCTCTCTGGTGCAATAGTTGTTTCTAGCTCCCTATGGCGTCAGAGTGTGTCTCTCTTTTGTTATTAACAGCCTGTGCGGTGTGTTTAATAAACTTCTTGTCATCCAGTGCTCTTGCCGGCCAAACCCAGGAGGAGTTAACGCTTTGCAGTCGTTGCAATACTAAAACTCCATGTCGATACCAATACCAGTGATATTTCAATATCATTTTTTAAAAATGAGTTATTATTAGTACTGTCAAAACTTCACAAAGTCTAATGGACATATTTATTCCCAGAACATTTGCCTAATGAGCTTCATGTCTTGCCTTAGAAATTGAATATTTTCTAGCAAACGTTCCAATAGCGTCATTGTCCGTTCCAGCCGTCAAGCTTGATCAAATCAGCGTGTTCGTAATGAGAAACCTGTTTTTACAATCCAATTATTATTTTTTCCAGGACATCTGCGTTTCCAGCCAGTGCCCACAAGATACACGCAACATTGGTTTATCTGCTGTGGTTTTACGCCCAATGCATAGCCGACTCTGATGGTCCAGAAGCATGGCACCAAAACCTGGCACATGTGAGGGGTGCTGGCCGGTATGTCTGTGAACATATGTGACTTCTGAGGCTCAGGCTGTGGAACACGTTTCTACAATTGATAGAAACATGTTCTCCTGATCCCCCCCAGTCCCATTTGAGTTAGTGTGCCATGTCTGGGCTCACAGAGACCTTGAGAGCTTCCACCAGACTAGAGCTGACTATTTACTCTGCCAACACCACTGGCCACAGATCAGGGGCTTAACAAATTCATACTGAGACCCACTGAGGCCAACTCGACTACTTTCTCTGCTTGAGAGGACAGACTAATATCTGTTGGTGGAACTAAAAGTAACTATCAGAAGCGACAGTATTATTTCCTATCTACATACTCAGAAGAGTGGCAGTAGCTCAGTGCTACAGTTTATAATAGTATAGTGTAGTGTGTTATAGCTGGGAAGGGGATGGACAATATATTGGTACAATATTGATTATTGGCTGATATATTGGTTGGTATTAGATATTAAATTGTGCAAGCTCATTTCAAGGATTTTACAGATTCTAACGCTCATAATTAGTCACTATCATTTAAAAAAGGGGGTATGTGAGATTTTAAAATATAGCCTACATATATTTAAAAAGTAGCGTCCATGCAAAAATCCTTTAAAAATAATTATTTAATAAATATTTCAGGAAAATATAAGTTCATAAAATGAATTTTTTATTCAGAAGGCTATTCGATTTCATTATCCTAAAAACCCAGAGTCTCCCCACATACCAGGATGGTTTGACCCAACCTGTCATATGCCGCCTGGCATCACCTGTCAATCACTTGGATCAACGATAGGGTGACCAGACGTCCCCGTTTCCCGGGGACAGTCCCGGTTTTTAATGTTCTGTCCCCGACTGGAGCTGTCCGGAAATGTCCCTGTTTTACAGATCATTCCAAACAACCCGCAGATATATTGGAAAAAATCGCCCAACCAACATACAGCAGCTGCTGGTTATAGAGTGCAGAATTATTAGGCAAATGAGTATTTTGACCACATCATCCTCGTTATGCATGTTGTCTTACTCCAAGCTGTATAGGCTGGAAAGCCTACTACCAATTAAGCATATTAGGTGATGTGCATCTCTGTAATGAGAAGGGGTGTGGTCTAATGACATCAACATCCTATATCAGGTGTGCATAATTATTAGGCAACTTCCTTTCCTTTGGCAAAATGGGTCAAAAGAAGGACTTGACAGGCTCAGAAAAGTCAAAAATAGTGAGATATATTGCAGAGGGATGCAGCAGTCTTAAAATAGCCAAGCTTCTGAAGCGTGATCATCGAACAATCAAGCGTTTCATTCAAAATAGTCAACAGGGTCGCAAGAAGCATGTGGAAAAACCAAGGCGCAAAATAACTGCCCGTGAACTGAGAAAAGTCAAGCGTGCAGCTGCCAAGATGCCACTTGCCACCAGTTTGGCCATATTTCAGAGCTGCAACATCACTGGAGTGCTCAAAAGCACAAGGTGTGCAATACTCAGAGACATGGCCAAGGTAAGAAAGGCAGAAAGTCGACCACCACTGAACAAGACACACAAGCTGAAACGTCAAGACTGGGCCAAGAAATATCTCAAGACTGATTTTTCTAAGGTTTTATGGACTGATGAAATGAGAGTGAGTCTTGATGGGCCAGATGGATGGGCCCGTGGCTGGATTGGTAAAGGGCAGAGAGCTCCAGTACGACTCAGACGCCAGCAAGGTGGAGGTGGAGTACTGGTTTGGGCTGGTATCATCAAAGATGAGCTTGTGGGGCCTTTTCGGGTTGAGGATGGAGTCAAGCTCAACTCCCAGTCCTACTGCCAGTTTCTGGAAGACACCTTCTTCAAGCAGTGGTACAGGAAGAAGTCTGCATCCTTCAAGAAAAACATGATTTTCATGCAGGACAATGCTCCATCACACGCGTCCAAGTACTCCACAGCGTGGCTGGCAAGAAAGGGTATAAAAGAAGAAAATCTAATGATATGGCCTCCTTGTTCACCTGATCTGAACCCCATTGAGAACCTGTGGTCCATCATCAAATGTGCGATTTATAAGGAGGGAAAACAGTACACCTCTCTGAACAGTGTCTGGGAGGCTGTGGTTGCTGCTGCACGCAATGTTGATGGTGAACAGATCAAAACACTGACAGAATCCATGGATGGCAGGCTTTTGAGTGTCCTTGCAAAGAAAGGTGGCTATATTGGTCACTGATTTGTTTTTGTTTGGTTTTTGAATGTCAGAAATGTATATTTGTGAATGTTGAGATGTTATATTGGTTTCACTGGTAAAAATAAATAATTGAAATGGGTATAAATTTGTTTTTTGTTAAGTTGCCTAATAATTATGCACAGTAATAGTCACCTGCACACACAGATATCCCCCTAAAATAGCTAAAACTAAAAACCACTTCCAAAAATATTTAGCTTTGATATTAATGAGTTTTTTGTGTTCATTGACAACATGGTTGTTGTTTAATTATTAATGTTGTAAAATTAATCCTCAAAAATACAACTTGCCTAATAATTCTGCACTCCCTGTAGGAGCAATCATGTAGTGATTATTTTCACCAGCAGATGGCGCTGTGATCTACGCTGAATCTACTTGGTCACGTGCGCGCGCCGCTACTACTTCACGAAGAACTTACCGAGTCGAGAGCAGACAGAGCGCCATTATCGTCAAATATCAAAAGAAACCTCTTTATCACTTTCAAGGTAGTAACATACTAACTATTCGTTTTTAATTTAAAGTAATATTGTTTGCATGTGCTTTATAACAGAGCCTCAACAGGGTGCAGGATTGTTTTGTTTCCAAAAGTTACGCAGTGATTACCACACATCTGAACTACAACTTAAATATAAAAACCCTAACCCCAAACAATTACACTTGCAACCAATACAAGTGCAGAATACATATACTTTCTACTTAAAATACGCCTAAAATGCTAAATAACAAGACCAATTAAGGATAGTAAGAATTATTTTCAAGCATAAACGTAACAAAACTTTTGAAGTAAAAAAAGTAATTTATATAGTATAAACTTAAATACAATTCTAAAATGTTACAATATTTCTTGAATAGTTTTATTTATCATATTTATGTTTTATTTTTGTTAATTCATGTTACAATATTGTTTTGAATTGCTTATTTACAATGGTTAGCTCAAACTAAACCATAATAATTATTAATGTTAATAATAATATAGGGACTCCACAACAACAACATTAAACATAAAAACATTAAAACATTTATTGTCCCTGTTTTTTAATTAAAGTATAATAACAAATTAGATTTTTGTGATATTTTGACCACTCAAACAGGAAATGTTCCACTTTCCATTTCAGAAATATGGTCACTGTTTTCACTACATCAGTTTGAATCACTACATTTTAGTGATGAGAAATATTTGGAATACATTTAGTCATGGATTATTATAATTTAAAATAATAATATCATTTGAAATAGTTTCTTTTTTTCAAATGTTTGAATTTTGTATGTATTTATCTGTTCCAAAGTTTAATAAATCAGACACTGATGGCACAGTGCTCTGTTTTAAGTCTTCTTCTTTTTTCAACCAAAAATGCTTTGCGCTGGTTAGGGGGTAACCATAATATTTCACAGGGGGTACATCACTGAAAAAAGGTTGAGAACCACTGATTTAAAACACTAATTCATAAAAAACACCATTAAATATCCATTCATAATATTGTACCATTCAAAAGTTCCTGTGATGGAAAAGCTGAATTTGCAGCTTCATTCATTCATTCATTCATTACTGAGTTGATTCAACCCATGGTTGGGTCAAATATGCGCTGGTTTAAAGGGGTGGTTGATTATGATTTCACCTTTTTTAACTTTGGTTAGTGTGTAATGTTGCTGTTTGATCATAAGCAACATCTGCAAATTTATGATGCTCAAAGTTCATTGCAAAGGGAGATATTTTCTTTTACAGAAATCGCTTATTAAGGGCTACAAATGGCTTGTAGGGACTACAATGAGCTCATTCACGGGTTAGTGACATCACTACCATAACATTTACATAAACCCTGCCCCCAGGAACATGCAATAAAGGGGGTGAGGCCATTTGAGAAGAGGTGCTTTAGAGAAGAGGAAGAGTTATTGTAGTAGAGCACATTTAGGAGTCTGCTCACGCTGTTGCCGCATCCATCTTTTCACATTTATTGCAATACAGTATGTAACATGGATGCAATAGCATGTCATTAAAGCAAGATACTTAACTAAACTATACATGTTCTATCTCCATGCAGCATATATTCTCTGGCTCTGTAGGCATTTTACAATAGTTCCCACTCAAGTGATTTATAGATTATCCTGAGAGAATATGCTAATCAATGACTTGACTTGAACTCCACATCTGCAACATACATTCATCAACTAACCATTCAGAAACATCATGTTGCATTCTACATGTTGTCACTTCTCAGTGAGTCTCTCCTTCATTGTCTGTCTCGGTTTGAACATAAAAGGCTGAACAGTTTCAGACCTTTTCAGTGCGTGTCTGCATGAGGTAATAGGAGCTGCTAACATGAGCTCTTGAAGCTCTGCCCTCTTCTTGAAAGGGGGCCGGGAGCAGCAGCTCATTTGCATTTAAAGGGACACACAAACTGTGTTTTTGCTCACCCTCATAAAAAAAACTATTTTAACATGCTATAAAAAAAAATTCTGTGGGGTATTTTGAGCTAAAACTTCACATACACACTCTGGGGACATCAGATACATCTTGGAAAAAAGAGCATTATTGGACCCCTTTACATTTTTTTTATTACATTTTAAAACCCAATGGTTGGGTTTGTCCATATTTGACCCAAAAGTGGGTTGAAACAACCCAGCAGGTTTATTTTGAGTGCAGTCTTCAGTGTCAGATATCATTTTAATATACTGATTTGCTGCTCAAGAAACATTTCTAATTATTATCAATGCTTAATATTAAAATCACACCCATATCTTGATAGCTCCGCCCCCAAAAACACAAAAACACTGTTCAGCACAGACACCTCCCCCCTCATGAGTGGACACACCCTATACTGCTGATTGGCTACAAGTGTACAAGTCCACTTTCAACTGTGTTTCTCAGAAATCGCATACTGGGCCTTTAAATGGTAGCACACATTTATAATGCAGTAAATTATCTGTAGCTTTGTAATACGACTGATTTTAGTTTAGCAGTGTTTTATCTTTAATTTATTTAGACATGAAAATACAATAACCTAAATAATTATTAGGAACGCCTGTTCAATTTCTCATTAATGCAATTATCTAATCAACCAATCACATGGCAGTTGCTTCAATGCATTTAGGGGTGTGGTCCTGGTCAAGACAATCTCCTGAACTCCAAACTGAATGTCAGAATGGGAAAGAAAGGTGATTTAAGCAATTTTGAGCAGGGCATGGTTGTTGGTGCCAGACGGGCCGGTCTTTGTATTTCACAATCTGCTCAGTTACTGGGATTTTCACGCACAAACATTTCTAGGGTTTACAAAGAATGGTGTGAAAAGGGAAAAACATCCAGTATGCGGCAGTCCTGTGGTCGAAAATGCCTTGTTGATGCTAGAGGTCAGAGGAGAATGGGCCGACTGATTCAAGCTGATAGAAGAGCAACTTTGACTGAAATAACCACTCGTTACAACCGAGGTATGCAGCAAAGCATTTGTGAAGCCACAACACGCACAACCTTGAGGTGGATGGGCTACAACAGCAGAAGACCCCACCGGGTACCACTCATCTCCACTACAAATAGGAAAAAGAGGCTACAATTTGCACGAGCTCACCAAAATTGGACAGTTGAAGACTGAAAAAATGTTGCCTGGTCTGACGAGTCTCGATTTCTGTTGAGACATTCAGATGGTAGAGTCAGAATGTGGCGTAAACAGAATGAGAACATGGATCCATCATGCCTTGTTACCACTGTGCAGGCTGGTGGTGGTGGTGTAATGGTGTGGGGGATGTTTTTTGGCACACTTTAGGCCCCTTAGTGCCAATTGGACATTGTTTAAATGCCATGGCCTACCTGAGCATTGTTTCTGACCATGTCCATCCCTTTATGACCACCATGTACCCATCCTCTGATGGCTACTTCCAGCAGGATAATGCACCATGTCACAAAGCTCGAATTATTTCAAATTGGTTTCTTGAACATGACAATGAGTTCACTGTACTAAAATGGCCCCCACAGTCACCAGATCTCAACCCAATAGAGCATCTTTGGGATGTGGAGGAACGGGAGCTTCGTGCCCTGGATGTGCATCCCACAAATCTCCATCAACTGCAAGATGCTATCCTATCAATATGGGCCAACATTTCTAAAGAATGCTTTCAAAACCTTGTTGAATCAATGCCACGTAGAATTAAGGCAGTTCTGAAGGCGAAAGGGGGCCAAACACAGTATTAGTATGGTGTTCCTAATAATCCTTTAGGTGAGTGTAATAGTATCTGCACAAATTGTAATATCGGTGCATCCCCAAGTATAGCACAGCATTGCAGAGTATAGAGGTTAAGATACAATAAAGAGTAGCTGAGCTGTAACTTAACTTCTTTAAATTATCAGTAGTGTGTAGTACCTTAAATCCTGTGGAAGTATGTGAAGATCAGCACAGTTTCAGCCCATCAGGACGACTCATCTGATTCTAGACAGCCTGATCTTAGTGAAATTTATTGAGCTGAGTAACATTTTTGCAGTGCCCAGTGGAACGCAGAGTCCACAGAGAAGAATACAACACACACTGTTCTCGGTTATATCGTCAAGCAGAATTATGAAAGAAAGGCCCAGAATTACCGTAGCATAAAGGAGCAGTATTCTAATGAAGAGATTTTCACAGTGAAGAGCCTCAAAGATGTGATTCATTCTGTTGTAGCATCTCATTAATATCACTGAGAAAATGTGTGAGGAACATCCGAATGTGGAGAGTTACACAGATGGCCGTTTGCTTTCACACAGGCACAAAAAAGAAACAAAGACTGACACTGAATGAGCTAATTTCTACTGTTGGTCTTGGCTCTTGCTTTCATTACACAAGAGACAATATATGAAATCAAACAAAAACTGCAGCGACGATATTCCTATTCCACAAAGGAGTAAATGCCTATCTATCTTTCAGGCCACAAAGTGAGATGTTTTGAACAGCGTGAACTGAAATTAAAGCTAAATTAAAGTCATTCAGTGAAAAAAGCCATAGCTTCTAAATCGCATTTATGCATTTGCATATTCAAATCTGGTGTGTAAAAACATGTCGCACCAGTTTTGACGTCCAAGCAGCTTTGAGTGCCAATAAGATTTGAGAACTATGCTGAGGGGATGTTTTAAGTGCCTTGAATTTCAGTCTTTTAATTGTAAAATTTTATACACTGGAAATATGGTGCACAAATCATGTGGACTACATTTATGGTGATTTTATGGTATCTTTTTGGTCCTTTTTGAAGCTTGACATTCCATGGTAGCTTCATGCTTTCTAGGAAAAACAAGCATGAACAATCTTCAAAATAAGACTGTTTTGAAAGGAGAATAGTTAAAGGGGACATATTAGGGGTGTAACGGTACACAAAACTTACGGTTCGGTACGTACCTCGGTTTTGAAGATACAGTTCGGTACAGCAGTTTTACAAAAGGGCTTTTTATTTATTTTTTATTGATTTATTGAAGAAAAAAAAAGTATCTGTCCTTAAATTAATTAAATTATAACACAATTTATTGAAGATATTGCTGTAAACTATATAGGGAGCCCTTGCACATTAATATTAAAGGTTAACAACAGAGCCCAAACTATTAGCCTAAATTCAGTTGCCATTTATTTTGAGGTATAATAATCAACACTCAAATAACATAGTACGCAAACATGTAAACTTCACATAAGGCAGTATTTGCAATAACTTCTGAATCTAATTATAAAAGTTTTTCTCCAATTCGTTGTTGAAATAAAATCAGTTTTACACAGTGGCTGTCATTTTCATGACAGGTTTATTTAAACATACATGAAATAATCAAGACATCACTAACAGGTTAAGTAGAATATAATGAATATATAGGCTAATATAGAGCATATATTTAGTGAAAGAGTTGATTTCTCTAGTGAATACAATTCTGTGGACACTGAATGACTGCTTGAGGTAAATGTGATGCTACATGACATTGTTTAGTTTACAAGCAGTTATATTGAGGTCTTTCCGCCGTTGAAACACTGATTGAGCGATTACACCACATATGATACGTGACAGTAAGTTGTAATGTATCCTCAACATATCTTCAGATGTTCATTTATGTTTATTCTTCAGGAAGAGATGATCGATCGCGCTCACAGATGATCGCGTTCATACACGCGCGCGCCGCCGCTTGAACTGTGATGTGATCAGTCACGCCACATTAAAGAGCGTCAAAACGGCATTTAACGTTTGAATTTCGTGATAAATGTTGATCGATGTTGGTGTGGGAACTCAGATTGAAGTGTGTTCCACACTTAAAACATGCCCACTGTGAACTGTTAAAGACTGCATTCGGAAACCGTTCGGTACACGCGTGCACCGAATCGAAAGCCCGGTACCGAAATGGTTCGGTACGAATACGTGTACCGTTACACCCCTAGGACATATTATGCCCCCTTTCACAAGATTTAATATAAACCTTGGGTGTCCTCAGAATGTGTCAGTGAAGTTTCAGCTCAAAGTAACCCCAGATAATTTATTATAGCTTGTCAAATTTGCCCCTATTTGGGTGTCAGCAAAAACAAGCCGTTTTTGTGTCTCTTTAAATGCAAATGAGCTGCTGCTCCCCGCCGCCCTTCCAGAAGAGTACGGATCCTTTAGACAAGCTTTGGATACTCCGTCAATTTACGTAATCTCCGTAATCTCACTAGGCCAAAATGTCAGAAATAACCAGTTGTGGAGTGCAGCCTTGCAAGTTTGAAGTGGAGTCGGACTCAGATGAGAGACTCAGGAAGAGTTTGCAACTTTTAGACTGCACCTGGATGTTTCAGTATAGTTAGTGGATACATTTACGTTAGTTGTTGTGGAGTTACGTTGATTCAACTCATCAACTAGCATGTACCGTCATATTAATCTATTCGGTTGTTAATTCTGACGTCAAGCGGCAGCGCTTCCGGGTCCAAACGCTCTATCTCATACCACAAGAAAAACAACAAACGGTGCAAATATACACACACAATGTTAACCCTTATCATAACCTTTATCTCCATACCAAAATTCCAGATGGCCAGACAGTGATTCATCTTTTATATGTGAGATGGTGGTCCAGTGGGTTAAACCATGGACCTGATATGCAGAAGGTTGCTGGTTCGATCCCAGCGGTCACCCCCAGTGTGTCCTTGAGCAAGGCACTTTACTCCATGTTGCTCCAGGGGGATTGTCCCTGTAATAAGGGCACTGTAAGTCGCTTTGGATAAAAGCGTCTGCCAAATGCATAAATATAAATCGATAAAATATTAATGTCTGTGAGCATAGAGACTGTTGTGTAGACTTTAAGTATTTAAAATGTTTAACTTTGTTAAATGTTTTATGTTTAATATGAATAAATAGTGTTCATAAACGGCTGTCGATGGCATTCTCAAATGAAACGATTTGAAGCTTGGACCCAGAAACGCTGTTCCTTATGTCACACCTTAAAAAGCAATTAAAAGATAAATTATTGTATAGGTGCTCATGTGGGAACGTAAAAACGTCTGTCACCTGACTATACAATGCATAATAAATGCGCGTTTATGAATTACGCAGAAGGTGAGTCTCTATGAATACAGTCAAAGGCTATGGTAACTTTAGCCATATTAGCTGTACAGCATTCTAGAAAGCTCATTCCGAAAGGAAATTTGCAAACATTCACAAAATGCCATCCTTACTTTTCTGGATATGAAGTTATAGCAGTCATGCGTAAAATGATTTGTGCAAATATGTAGCATTTTTCCAGCATTCTTCGGCACATTTCCTTCAAAAATGAAATTCGTCCACGGTGTCTTCAGAGGGTCTGATGCCGGGAGTCTATGGAGATTTGTATGTTCCTTGGTACATACAACAACAGAACATGTGTAATGTTTTTTTTTGGTGCTGCAGACATTGTAATACTCTGTCTCTGTGCTTCTCACTTAGGGGTGTGTCTATGCTAAAAGGGCAGATCATCAACAGTCATGGGCAAAGTTTCCCTACTCTAACATAGGAGGGAATTGTGAAACAATGCGTTATGAAAGACTGATAATGATTGACGGAGATTACAAAAAAGGTATTGGGTGGATTTTTACCATTATAGGCTGGTTGATTACACACACTAAGGACACACATTCAAATACCTTATAAAAGTGAATTTTGCATTATAGGTCCCCTTTAAAGTAATTTGGGGTGAATTATTTATTTAAAGACAAAAATTCTCAGTGATCACCGGGTAAAAAATATTCTTAAATTCACTGGGGTGAAAACCTGTTTTTTGTTAAATATTCATTTGGAAGCCAAAAAACGCCCGAGGAACGTCTGCGATAAAACTAACAGAGCAGCTGCAGCATAAATCATTTTAAGGGACAAATAGGAGGATAATGGAAGCTCATTGAGAAATAATATGAAATACTTCTCAAACCACCACTTAATAAATACTGGGACTCTGGGAAAAAGAGCAGAGAACTTAAAAAGACTAACAAATCTGCTCTGCTGTGTTCACTTTCCATACCATTACCATAGGTGCCACTCGATCCTGTTTTTCTCCCCTAATGAGCTTCAGAGTTAATTGGATCTCCGGCGCCTCTCGTATTTGCATCGGTTCAAGAGTGAGGCAAAGACCCCCCAAAAAAACACAGAACCCAAAACTGGAACTAAATGAATCACGTGAGTGAACTCAGAACAGTGAGAGAGAACTTCAAAGGCTGTGCCGATATCCACCGGAGACATTTTTTGGGAGTTATTATGAGCAGGCACAATAGTGCGAGCTCATTACAGAGCCATCACAATGATTCTAAACCCACCAGAAGAAAAGAGAGAGAAAAACTGCTACTCCCCCCCCAAAAAAGAAATTGCACACAAAATAACTTCAAAATCCCAACAGGAAGGCTTCACAGCATGCAAACACCTGGGCAATGATATCATCTCACCTGCAGCATCTGTGTTTTGGTTATCCCTAGGCTGATGGGGAATTATGCTGCCCTCCACTATAGCTTTTAAAGGTGCTGTATGTAATTTGTTTGACTCTACTAAAGCATATAAATACCATATGTTTGTAGGGATTTAGAAAACATAATAAGTTCAAAACAATATGTATTGTATAAAGCGCTATATAAATAAAAGTGACGTTGCAACTACATGTCAAATTATTCCCTAACCCAAACAGTCCACTACGGTCTACTAATACTCTAATGAGAGTAAGTTGACATGTAGTTGCAAAGTTACTTATAGTTAGTACAATGTCTAAAGTGGACTATCAAAATCAAGTGCAACCCTAGAATATTTTGAATTTGGTCAGCAATACCCATTTCAACCACTAGCTGGCTATAGAGTGGCGCGGGTATGGCTTTGTAGGCCAACCGGCAGTTAGCATCTCACTGGTTCCCTCGATAAAAACCCAATAGGATTTTCCCATAGGCTTTTGGATTATCGCAAAAAACAAGCTCTGCGATCAACAAAAGTTTATGAGACTCGCACGTTTTGTCCATCAAGCTAATTTTCACAGATGAACACAACCTTAATGAATTTTGAAGCCTAAAAGCTAAAGGTAGGCTATGAACAGACTACACCGCAGTCTCTCGACTTTAAAGTTTAATGCTATTTCATGAATTCTTACTTATTTACACTGTTAAAGAGTTGGATTCCCATGCTAAACATGGTCAAAATTTAAATAAAAAAATGAGTTGGAGGTATGACAGAGTATTTCTGTGCCAAATACACTCCTTCAGGATTCGAACACATTTCGGAACGTTTTTTCCGAGTATGGCCAGTATGTACAGTGACCCAGTAGTGCACAACACAACGAAATTTAAAAAGCATACATAAGTGCACAACACAACGAAATAAAGCCACAAAACAACGAAATCAAGCCACATCATAACAAAAAAGCCTCAACACAACGGAATCAAGCCACAACATAATGGATCCAAGCCAACCAAGAATTTGGCGTAAACAGAATGAGAATATGGATCCATCATGCCTTGTTACCACTGTGCAGGCTGGTGGTGGTGGTGTAATGGTGTGGGGGATGTTTTCTTGGCACACTTTAGGCCCCTTAGTGCCAATTGGGCATTGTTTAAATGCCACGGCCTACCTGAGCATTGTTTCTGACCATGTCCATCCCTTTATGACCACCATGTACCCATCCTCTGATGGCTACTTCCAGCAGGATAATGCACCATGTCACAAAGCTCAAATCATTTCAAACTGGTTTCTTGAACATGACAATGAGTTCACTGTACTAAATGGCCCCCACAGTCACCAGATCTCAACCCAATAGAGCATCTTTGGGATGTGGTGGAACGGGAGCTTCGTGCCCTGGATGTGCATCCCACAAATCTCCATCAACTGCAAGATGCTATCCTATCAATATGGGCCAGCATTTCTAAAGAATGCTTTCAACACCTTGTTGAATCAATGCCACGTAGAATTAAGGCAGTTCTGAAGGCGAAAGGGGTTCAAACACAGTATTAGTATGGTGTTCATAATAATCCTTTAAGTGAGTGTATATTACAAACACCTTTAAATCCCATTTGTTTGACGACCAAAAAGCTTTGGGTACAAATGACTGAGGGGATGTTTTTAAGAGAATAACTTAAATTTCAGTCTGTTCCTCATAATAAGTTGTCACAGATGGTCACATGACCACATTACATTGCACGTGGGGTCCAGTTATCACATTTTTGTTATGTTAAATAAAAATGTGTTAACTTTTGGCAGTCAGATCAAATAATGAGTCACAATAGTAACAGTTTTGAATAAATCTAACAGAACAATTTTCCTCATGGACAAGTTTTTAGTTTTATAACGGAGTAGTATTAATGCAAACAGTGCTGACTTCAATAAACTGAGTCGATTTCTATTAAATTATTCTCTTTATTCATTTTGAATGGATTGCACCATGCTGGTAATTGATTCTATTCTGCACAATCGTCAAGTTAAATTAGTCAGAAGCTTCGGGGATGTACTTTTATCCTGCTCCTATGGACATGAGCTCAATAAGTGACCTTTAGCAATTAGAATTTATGTATTATTGATTATGTGACTCAAAACCAAATCTATACAAAAGCATGTGACTTTACTGTCCAAGCACAGGTCTGTTCTGCCACCGAACACAGAAATAAAGCATTTAACAGTGGTTGAGCAAAAATCCAATGATAAAGATGTTATTGCTAAAATAGACAAAAAGTCAGGGTCAGGCTGAGTGTGTCTTTTTTCTGGTTCACTTCCTAAGAGCTTCTCCCGTGTGTGAGACAGGAAATAATTAAATCAGCGCAGCAGTTTTGCATTGATTTGGTGAAGACCCTTGCAGCATTAATTGACTTGAGCAAGCACATCTCTCCCTGAGCAAGAGAGGTAAAACAAACAAACGAACATAAAAAAAGCCACATACATTAATTATGAAAGCTGCTGACTTCGGGTGCATTGATAAATGGACTTATGCTTGCTATAACTCCAATTGTGCCCTATATAAAGTGTATATACATTAGTGGCCAAAAGAGATGTTTGTTTTTAATGACCCTACAAGTTATAGGGGAGAAATCATATTTTTCAAATAGTTTAAATAAGAGTGAAGAACAAAACACTAAACTGGGTTAAGGCATTTATCTGACAAAATTATTTGGCAAAAAAGTGCAAACTACAGCTACTACACAATGCATAAAAAAAATACAAAAGGCTCACAGAAAAAAGCATACAATGACTACAACATAATGAGTAGGGCCGACTCGAGAGGATTAAATATTGGCATAACATTTTTGGTTTGTTTACATTGATGTTAAAATGATATTGTCAGATTTGTGACATACATTTTTGCTAAAACACTGCTGGTCACTTTCAGAAGTTGTAGCGATGCTTTCTTTTCCCAGAATATATCTAAATATCGCAAATGTACATATCGCGATTTGCATATCGCAACGGCACACAATATCTGAATGATTTTAATAGGCTACTTCAACATTGTGAAAAGTAGAGAGAGAATAGACATAGCAGAGAATAGACTGGGCACACGACTGTTACTTATGTGACTTGCTTGACGCTAAAAACAGTTATTAAATGCAATAACTTGCGAAAAAACAACTCATTACAGTCTCGCGCTGTCTGCTGTCTGACACACACCGAAACGTGTGCACAAGCCGCCTCTCTGAAAGCGTGTGATCCCTTCAGTTCGGTTTCGTGCCTTGTTCGTGCCATGCTGTCTTGATGAGTATTCATGTAAACACAGTCGGTCATGCTTTAAGAGAACGATATCAGTTGGGGAAAGAAACCAAATGCGTGTCAATAGGATCCGTGCATTAGGTTTTAAAGTGACAGCCTGCTAATACAGTAAACCCGCCGCTGTCTGTCAAACAACAAAAGAAAAAGAGAAAATCGATCAGTGCTCTTGGCTGAATAACCTTTGTAGCGTTATTATGTATCAGTGTATATTTAATTCATGTGAAGACTACTGTTTTAAATCTTATTTTTAATAATAAGGATCAATTTAAATAACAAAAATAATCATCCACCCCAAGTTCAGGTGTTTTTTTACCTGGATTTTCTTGATGTTAAGTTTTAGATTGATATGACTACTGTATATATAAGTCAAGCAAAGCGTTTTCGTATATTATAATGATGTATAACACTTGCCTGAATGATAAAATACGACAGAGTTATTTGAGTCTCTTTGGCACTGATAAGAAAAAAAGAGCCGATCGCGCCGGCGCAACCGCCGACTCGGGAGGGTTAAATATTGGCATAACATTTTTGGTTTGTTTACATTGATGTTAAAATGATATTGTCAGATTTGTGACATACATTTTTGCTAAAACACTGCTGGTCACTTTCAGAAGTTGTAGCGATGCTTTCTTTTCCCAGAAAGAATGTGAAACACATAAATGGTATCATTCTCGTTTTTTAAATATTTTGTTTTAATATAATTTAAACAGATTTTCCACACTTAAAGCAATATCGTTTCGCATATCGAATATCGCATTATTTAACAAGGTATTGCATATCGCATTTTCTTCAATATCGCACAGCCCTAATAACGAGTTATTAATATTTCTCTCTTGTTTTTGTATGTGATCATAATGTTTTGTAAGACAGCCTGACCAAAAATAATATCGCCACAATTTGGCATGTTTCATTGCATTATCACAAATAAAATGATTGACTCCAAGCACAACTATGTAATCTAATTACTAAATATTAAACCATTTTTTAATAATATTTGAATAAAGGGTAAAGGTGTCCAATTTCCTAGGCCGGACAACACTTTTGGCCACTAATGTATACATATAGAGAAAATACACCATCAGTGTATGTTCATGTTTTTCTTGTTATGTATGTATACGTATACATAGAGAAATACATCATCAGTGTGTGTGTATATAGATATACTGTATGTTCATGTTTATATATATATTTTTTAAATGTCTTGTTTTCTTGTTACACACATATACACACATACACTCTTTCGTGACAATTAACTTAATGTAATGCAAATTAATCTCATGCATATTACAGTAATTTGACAATAATTATAAATTATTTAAAATAAAAAATATTTAAATTATGTAAAAATGGGTTTAGGAAATGTATTACTGTAATTATACTCAATATTGGAACAAAAAAAAACACAAAAGTAAAACCTCCAGAAGATGCATAATGGAGAGTATTTGTGAGTAAATGTTTTCATGATTTTTTTTCATGAATATTTGCACAAAATGCATCCCATAATGCAAATACAAAAAAAAAAAAAAAAAAAAATCTTAAAGGTTTTATAAAGCTTAATTTCTTTATCCAAAACATTATGTCTAATTTTAGAATGAAATGTAACCTGGATTTATTTTTATTCACACAGGACAGTAAGACAGTGCGTGAGTCGTGAGTCGTGTGTGTGTCCTACGATTACAGTCTCGTTCTGCCTCTCATAAAAGTGTCACGGACAGAGGACATGATCATGCTGCAGTGATGGCATCTTTAGTCCAATTGACATTTAAATGGAGAACATGACATGCCGTAATATAACACAGTGGGGGGAGGGGTCAGATGTGATGTCCTTTGAGACAAACCTCTCCAACTGAGCCAGAGTACTGCAGAGAGGCAGGAAGCCAGCTCGGAAGACAAGAAGGTGAAAAGTGGAAGAAAAAGAGACGAGCCTGCCAGACACCTGGCTCTACTTAGACGTGAAGACACTGGCAATTTGGCAGATAATGAAAGGAAATCAAATATCCTCACTCCAAAAAGGCGACACACTTTTCTCTGCCTGTTCAGAATAGCATACTACCACACTACTCTTACTATTTCTGCAGTATGGAAATAGTATATGAATTTTCTGATACTTGGATGACATACTATATTGTGTTGAAAACATCCATCATTTAGTAGCTACAAAAATACATACTGCACAGTATTATATTATATGCCACAAAGCACTGCGCTCAAATTTGATCTTCCATTCGACGTGTGATGAATAAATCAGAAGTATTATGGGCCGTGAATTTTAATGCAACCTTTTTTTCACTCATTATAAGATCAGACTGCCAAAACGTGCAAAATAATATTTATTTCTGAGATTAATTAGATGCAACTCACTGAATTAAAGATGCGATGAGGTTGTGACAATAATGTAGCAAACTAGTGTTGGAAAAGTTGTTGCAGAATGCATAATCTGGGTGCAAAATTAAAGCTCAACAAACCGCAAATGTGAGATAAATTATCTTTGTAACATAACATGTATAAAATTAGTTAGTCACCAGGCGGCCAGTAGCTTTGTTAGGAATGGCAGCATAATTAACAGTTTCAATCTAAGTTTTGTATGTGTCCTAAATCTAAAGCCCTATTCGGACAGGATTAGTTTTACAAGGGTAGATGGAGTCATGTAATTTTCCCACAGGACATCTGTAATATTAATGGCCAATTCGCAAGGGATAAGAAATATCAGTAAAACTACCAGAAGTGGGAGACGTAACTCATCATGTGCATATTATGTTGCTTCCCAATATCATATGTGTGTGTGTATATATATATATATATATATATATATATATATATATATATAATCAGACATGACATTATGAACCCCCTTCTTAATATTGTGTTGGTCCCCCTTTTGCTGCCAAAACAGCCCTGACCCGTCGATACATGGACTCCACTAGACCCCTGAAGGTGTGTTGTAGTATCTGGCACCAAGGGGCCAGTTGTTCAAAGGTAAACTGATCGGATTTTGGTAATTGGATTGGATCAAATCTTGAAAATGGGTTGTTCAAAAGGGAAAGAAGGAATCGAAATTAGATTAGATCACAGAATCCAATCCTAGTTTTAATCTGGATCAAACCTTCAGTTTGTGTTGTTCAAAACTTGTCAGTAGGATTCGGATAACTTTGATCCAAAAAAACAGGATTATCCTGATCCCAACAGGGGGTAGGATTTCAAGGTGGATTCCAGGAAGAAAATGTAGTAAAACTGGTCAAAAAATACAACATTTGTATCATATAATACACAAACACATATTATTTTATTTTGCTCTTGATTAGTTAGGCTAATTGTTAAAGTAATAAATTAGAAGTAGACATTAGGCTACCTATTAAGCCTTTCGGTAGCCTTCAGTCAAAGTAAAAAAAGATTTAGCCGCCATAAAATAATCTCCAAACAACTGTAAATATCAAACAAAAATATTATATTAAATTTAAAGTGTTTTATCACTTATTATACTTTTTTTACTTCTTATCAATTATAAGAGATGAACCAGTCAAAAGTTCTTTGCAAGCGAACGCAAGGTTTCTCGGGTGAACGATACGCAAAACTTTTCTGAGAGAACGCAAAAGCATTTACATTTTTTTTTTTCCGTCACCTTGTCCCTAGAGCACTAGTAATCCAGATTTGATCATCTGAAAAGGCGTGTATCTGGATCAGGGTGATCCAATCCAATTTTGCTTTGAAAAAACGGCACAAGAGTAAGATGGATTACCTGATCCTGGATAGCACAACATGGTATTTCCAAATCCAGATCATTTTGATCCAGATTAAATGTTTTGAACAACTGGCCCTAGATATTAGCAGTAGATCCTTTAAGTCCTTTAAATTGTGAGGTGGTGCCTCCATGGATCGTACTTGTTTGTTCAGCACATCCCACAGATGCTCGATTGAATTGAGATCTGGGGAATGTGGAGGCCAAAAAAACACCTCAAACTTGTTGTTGTGCTCCTCAAACCATTCCTGAACTATTTTTGCTTTGTGGCAGGGCACATTATCCTGCTGAAAGAGGCCACAGCCACCAGGGAATACCGTTTCCATGAAAGGGTGTACATGGTCTGCAACAATGCTTAGGTAGGTGGTGCGTGTCAAAGTAACATCCACATGGATGGCAGGACCCAAGGTTTCCCAGCAGAACATTGCCCAAAGCACCACACTGCCTCTGCTGGCTTGCCTTCTCCCATAGTGCATCCTGGTGCCATGTGTTCCCCAGGTAAGCGAAGCACACGCACCCAGCCATCCACGTGATGTAAAAGAAAAAGTGATTCATCAGACCAGGCCACCTTCTTGCATTGCTCCGTGGTCCAGTTCTGATACTCACGTGCCCACTGTTGCCGCTTTCGGCGGTGGGCAGGGGTCTGCATGGACACCCTGACTGGTCTGCAGCTATGCAGCCCCATATGCAAAAAAAGTTGCACCGCGGGTAAGAAATATTAACTGCTGGTATTTTCCTAAATGAATTTGACATTGGCAGGTGTGCCAAAAAAAATCTTTTTGGACCCTGAGCATACTATTTAACATGCTACTTAAAAAAAAAAAATGCTACTTTAAAAAAAATTAATAAATAGGAGTATACAGTATTGTGCGCTATGCAGTATGCAGAAGCCTAGTGTATTCCATTCCATTCCACCACACATAGCTTCTTTCTTTCTGTTCTCTTCCGAAGATCACACGCTGACAGCAGAATGCACTGTGCCTTCACATCAGCTAACCTTGACATCTGTCTCTCACACATTCGCAGCATGGGATGAGCAGTCACACACAGCGTCGTTCCCTCCAGCTAGCTTTCCGCTCACATACTCCAGGATGCGCATAGAACGTATACAGTCATTCCTCTTATGAAGAGTGAGGTGTCACATGTTTGCATAACGCAAGGTCATCTCGGATCTTTCTAATGCTGATCCATGCCATCAAAGAATGCAGACTCATTATCAACAGACCCCCCATCCATCAGTCATGTCACATGAGTCAGACGGGATCGGACGACGCCGTCAAAGTTGGTCAAAATCTCCTGCGTCATGTAGATCCTCACACTTTAATGAGGAGAACACACTCACTTCCCCTGAAGACACATTTCAACTGTTGTTTTATTTTCAGAGTGACTCTTTAGGTCTTTCTGCAGATGCAGCACTGACACATTAGATTAAAACAATCATCATTAAATCATCTATGTAATAGACAATAGATAAATGCTGAAGTGTGCTAATGTAGTTCTTTCTGTGGTTCGATATCTCACACACAGCCGTGCAGTTTTGACAACTGGCATAAAGTCTGGTCCGCTTACACTACTGTTCAAAAGTCTGGAGTCATTACGTTTTTAAAGGCATGTCTTATGGCTGCATTTATATCATCAAAAATACAGTAAAAAGAGTAATATTGTGAAATATTATTACTATTTAAAATAACTGAATTTAAGAAAACTGAATTTTCAGTCCAGTCTTAAGTGTCGCATGATCCTTCAGAAATCATTCTGCTGATTTGCTGCTCAAGAAACATTTATTTTTATTATCAATGTTGTAAACAGTTGTGCACCTTAATATTTTTGAGGAAACAGATAAACAAATACATTTTCGGAATTTTTTCAGAAGACCAGCATTTGTTTAAAATATAAATAATTTGTAACAATGTAAAAGTCTTTACTGTCACTTTTGATCAATTTAAAGTCGGTATGAAACGGAAGTTGCGATGGCTCTTTTTCCCCATATTGTGATGTATATCCGAGTGAAACGGCTTCTGAAATTAGAAAAAAAAAAGTAGGGCGGGGCTTGATTTTGTCCTTAGGGAATCGATTTGATCGTTGGAAGTTGGGTGTTGCTAACAAAATGGAGGAAACGAGACAGACCACGATAGCCAGGAAGAGAAGCAAAGTCGTTTCGAGGGGGAGGGAAGGTGAAAAAAAAAAAAAAAAAAAAAATGAATTGCACAGATAAATAATTTATAATAAACATTGCATTACATAAAAAATAAGAATATTTCATAGTATTAATTTCCTTCAAAAAAGAAAAAAAATTTGATTACATGTACTTACTATCAGTATTGGGGAAAGTAACTTTGAAAAGTAATGCATTACAATATTGCGTTACTCACTTAAAAAGTAACTTAGCGTTACTTAGTTACTTTTTAAGAAAAGTAATGTGTTACGCTACTTTTGCGTTACTCTTTCTTACCTGGGCTGGGTTTGTTTGCTTTTTTTTTTTTTTTTTACAAAAAAAGTTATATTTTGTGGCAAATATAAAGACTCTTTCACACCAAAATTGAAATAATAAGCCTCAGGCTGAAGGAAATGCAAATTCACGTCTGTACAGTAGGGCTGTCAAAATTGCTCAAAAATGACGTTCGAATATTCCCTCTAAAAAAAACACGAATATTCGAACTATTCGAACATCTGGTTGCGCATTTTGTCAATGACGCGCATTACGTCAATAACTGGACAAATGAATACAAAGAGACAAAACTACTTGTATAGGTAGTCTATTTAAGTTTAAACATATTTGACAACGTATTACCTACACAAAAACAAATAAATCAACTAATGGCCAAGACCGCAGACCTCACACTCTCTCTCGCCCTCTCTGCGCATAACGAGTTAAATGAACGAACACATCTTGAGAGCTGATCAAGAGTTTTGTGCAAGCAATTTAAGGTCGCGACTCTTGTCCCAAATATAGCAGCTTCATTCAGTGATTGAAACAAATATTAATTGAAGTTTTACAGCATATTGAACACTCCGAGCGAGCTGTGCTGTGGTAAACATGGAACTTTTCCTTGACGTGAAACGGTAAATAATCAAACCAGTGGAAGCAGTGCATTTATCCTTTATTCATGCAACATCTCTTCAGTCAGTACAGTAGCCTACACTTTAGTAATGTTAGGGTTATGGTACCTCGGCTCCACTGCTCGACAGAACTCCCTGAAGCCTGCCCCATCCACCACACTGATCCCTCTCATGTCCTTACAAATTAACGAAATTAATTTCTCCGTTACGGCCTCTTGTCGTGTTGCAGACAAAGAGCTTGTGGCGGGCGATGCAGAGTAAGGGTGGTCCAGTTTGCACATACAAATTAGTTGCTTATATTTACAAAATGAGCCTACAAAAGCATAAACAAGCTCGTTTAATAAAGAAAAGTTCACGAAACAAAGTGAAAACTCACGAAAGTGTTTAGTGAAATTAGGAAACATTTAAGAGATCATAAATTTAGTTGTACAAGTTAACGTAACATTTCTACATACATTTTGTTCTCATGTCACAAGTAATATCAAGGTTTACTTTGATCTGTTTTACATGATTCTTCTGTAGTGTGGTTTTCGGTGAAGTGTACTAAAATAAATATCGTCACCTGTGTACATTAGCCCACTTCTTCTCTACGCTTTTTCCTGATGGTTTATAGAACAATTACTCCGAGTCGCCCTCTGTCGTTTCAAAGAATAGCACAATGGTCAAGTATAAACTAAACGCCTCGTCCGTTTGGGGAGGAGCGCGCACAGTCAGCGGGGGCTCGCGCCATAGACAGTAAAGGCTCGCGCTGCGGAGCCAGGCGAAAGTATAAAACAAGGCTTCAGGCCGCTAGCGCGCCCACTCGCAAAGCAGACAGCCACGCCTCTACTATCGCGGGCGTTTTTTTTTCACTTTTTTTTTTAATTCGAATATTCATTTTCCCCTTCGAAATTCGTTTTTTAAAAACTATTCGAATATATATTCGAATTTAGAATATTCGTTGACAGCCCTACTGTACAGTAGAGGACGCAGCTCTGCACTTACGATTTTTCTCAACATTGGGACAAGAGGGCGGTCAGTCAATAAATGGGAAAACAAAGAACTTGCGTTACTTATTTGAAAAATAATATATTTTGTTGTACATTTTAAAAGTGTTACTTTACAAGTTACTTGAAGTTACTTGTAATGTGTTACCCCAACATTGCTTACTATAGTAATAACAGTAAATTATGCATAATTACAAGTAACTAACCTTAAAGGGATAGTTCACCCTGAAATTAAAATAAATCTTTTACTCACCCTGCTGTTGTTCCAATGCCCTTTGTCCTTCTATCTTTTTCGGACCTCAAAAGCAGAAATTTAGCAAAATATCCTTGCACGCGCTCCTCCATATAATATCAGTGAATAGCAACCAGGCTAAAACATTGCAAAAATTATACAAAAGTATCACGCAATGATACAGTGAGACACGCACCATATATGGAAAGTGTTCAGGAGGCATACTATAAGGTTTTGCGAGAAAGAAACGTTATTATTGAGTCAAAATACTGAGCTCGGCCGTTACTCCTGTGTTCCTGTGAGTACGCGCAAGCCGTCAGCAGCTTTTGAACCTTAGTGTAAATACATATAATGCCACTGGCAACAATATATTAAAATTTTATAAGAATATGCGTCGGACAGTCAGCAAACAGTCCAAGGGCGTGCTATTGGAAACTGTCATAGCCTGAAAAATATCAAGCTCTAAGATCTGTGTTGTAATATATGTAATGCCCATGTAATGTCAGAGATGCTCTTCCATGCAAACCCAAAGTCTGTATGTTTGCTGAGATTTCCTCTAACTACCCAACAGCTATTAAAACTGCAAGCCACAGACTTAATTAGCTCATTAAGGGGAGGTAGTAGAAACTCTGCCCTGGTTTCAGCATTACTCAAAGTCACAGGAGCAGTACAGAGGAGAGGTCAATGGAGAGAGAGAAAAAGACATACGCTGTTGACATGAGTAATGTTTGTTTAATCAAGAGATGTTCGGCCGATGGAAGGCCCTTGTTATTCCCTACCGCTTCGCTTGCCTTGACGCATTTCTTGTTATTGTGACATCAAAAAAGACCTCAGATACAATGTTTCCTAATGATTAAAGGGATAGATTTGAAAAAAAAGTCATGTTTTTGCATTCCATTGAGCTATTTTTCCTATTGTTTTTATGTTTGGTGGACATGTTTGACTGTTGCATTCATGTCTCGCGACTTTAGCAGCGTCTCACCTATGAAACGACTGTAATGGAGTATGTTGATATGGGAAGAAGGAGGCGGGAACCGCCGAACGTTTAACGACTTTAATCTTAAATAAACACAAAATGAAAGTAAAAACGGCAGCCTCCTCACGGTCGACTATCACACACACATAATAAAACGTAAACAAAATAACAAAGTCCAGGCCTGGTCTTCTCTCGTCCTTCACTGTCCTCGCTTCTCCTTTTATGCTCCAAGCTCCTCCGTGAGAGGATTCGAGACCGGTGTGATGCGCAGCTGTCACTCATCTTCAATCACGCACCGGCCTCGCACCGCTCTTACGGCTCTCGCCTGCCCTGCTTGTCATAGCAGCATTATAAAAACGTGACACTCAAGTTAGAAGAAAGTTCAACTTGCGTCTAATATATTTGCTTTTTTCACATTCCATTGCCCGCGTCATCAGCGCAATGTGAACTATGTCAACTTACAGTGTAGTGTGTAAGTCTCCTCGCCTTCCAAAATTATTTGAGCGTTGAGGAGTAGGGGCAAATTATATTTTGAATTTGGACTGCAGTACCCATTTCAACCACTAGCTGTCATTCCTACATACAGCACCTTTAAAGGAACACGCCGACTTTTTGGGATTTTATCTTATTCCCCATATCCCCCAGAGTTAGATAAGTCCATACATACCATTCTCATCTCCGTGCGGGCCATAACTCTGTCTGACGCACCCACCACTAGCCTAGCTTAGCACAAAGACTGGAGGTAAATGGCTCCATCTAGCCTACTGCTCAATAATTGTCAAAATAACGCCAAAATGTTCCTATTTACATGTTGTGATGTGTATAGTTACATTGTGTACTAAGACCGACGGAAAATTAAAAGTTGTGATTTTCTAGACCGATATGACTAGGAACTATACTCTCATTACTGCGTAATAATCAAGGAATTTTACTGCCGTACCATGAGTGCAGCGGCGCAATGATATTATGTAGCAGCTGAAAATAGGCCAACTTCCATCAACATAACCAACGTGTAACAGACTTCATTGTGATTTATCTTATAATTAGTTTTTTGTGTACATTTTCGTAAGCGTGAAGAGCGTGGACGGGACATAACAAAGCCAGGGCTGGGTCTGCCTCCTTCGAAGGCAGCGCTTGCAGGTTCACTACCTTGTCCCGGAAGGGAGTGGTAGGAACCTTGGGCACGTATCGTATCCAGGCCGGGGTCTCAGGACAACGTGAGAGTTGTCCGGCCCGAATTCTAGGCACGATTTGTTGACCGAAAGTGCATGCAGGTCCTCTACCCTCTTGATGGAAGCCAATGCCGTCAGAAGCACTGTATTCATTGACAGGATTTTAAGCTCCACCGACTGCAAAGGCTCAAAGGGAGGGCTCTGAAGTGCTCTAAGTACTAGAGCCAAGTCCCAAGAGGGTAACGAGTTTGGACGAGGAGGATTTAGCCTCCTCGCACCTCTGAGGAACCTGACGATTAGGTCGTGCTTCCCCAAGGACTTACCTTCGACTGCATCGTGATGCGCCGCTATTGCTGCGACGTACACTTTGAGGGTGGAGGGAGACAGCCTTCGCCTTCCAGCCCATCTTGCAGGAAAGAAAGCACGACACTAACCGAACACCTTCGGGGGTCTTCCCGGTGGGAAGAGCACCATTCAACGAACAGGTTCCACTTCAAAGCGTAGAGGCGCCTCATAGAGGGGGCTCTAGCAGAAGAGATGGTGTCCACCACTGCCTGTAGTAGAACTCGGGAATCGACCAAGGAGGGGCTGTCGCGAGGAGAGTTAGTTCTGGGAACCAGGTCCGGTTGGGCCAGTAGGGCGCAACTAACAAGACCTGCTCCTCGTCCTCCCTGACCTTGCACAGGGTCTGTGCAAGAAGGCTCACGGGGGGAAACGCATATTTGCGCAGGTCCCGGGGCCAGCTGTGCGCCAGTGCATCTGTGCCGAGGGTGCCCCTGGTCAGGGAATAGTACCACTGGCAATGGGTCGAGTCCGGAGAGGCAAACAGGTCTACCTGTGCGGCTTCGAAGAGGTCCCATATCAGCTGGACCGTCTGGGGATGGAGTCGCCACTCCCCCAGAGGTGCAGGCTGCCGTAAGAGCTCGTCGGCTGTCTGGTTGAGCGCACCTGGGACATAAATGGCACGAAGTGACCTCAGATGCTTCTGACTCCAAAGGAGGAGGTGGCGGGCAAGTTGGAACATGCAACGGGAGCATAGACCACCCTGACGGTTGATGTACGCAACGGCTGCAGTGTTGTCCATACGGACCAGTACATGCTTGCCACGTAGCGGCCCCTTGAGGTGGCACAATGCCAAGTGTACTGCTAACAACTCGAGGCAATTGATATGCCAATGCAATTGAGGCCCCGTCCACAGACCTGAAACTGCATGCCCGTTGTACGTGGCCCCCCCAGCCCGTGGAGGAGGTATCCGTGAAGAGCACAGCATGCCTGGACACTTGTTCTAAGGGCACCCCGGCCCGGAGAAACGAAGCGTCGGACCATGGGCTGAAAGTTTGGCGGCAGTAAGGAGTCACTGGGACCCGGTACTGGCCGCTCTGCCACGCCCACCTCGGGACTCGGCCATGAAGCCAGTGGTCTCATATGAAGCAATCCGAGCGGCGTTACCGCGGCTGCAGATGCCATATGCCCCAGGAGCCTCTGAAAAAATTTCAGTGGAACCGCTGTCCTGCCCTTGAATGAATTCAAGCAGTTCAACACTGACCGGACCCGCTCTTCCGTGAGGCGCGCAGTCTGGCTGACCGAATCCAGCTCCATACCGAGATAAGAGATCCTCTGTGTGGGACAGAGTTTGCTTTTCTCTCGGTTGACCCGAAGGCACAACAGGCTGAGGGGACTGAGCGCCATGTCCCTGTGTTCGCACAACTGCTGCCGAGACTGGGCGAGTATGAGCCAGTCGTCGAGATAGTTGAGGATGCGAACGCCGCGTTCTCTGAGCGGAACAATGGCTGCCTCTGTGACTTTCAGGAAGCCGCGAGGCGACAGGGACAGCCCGAAGGGCAGGACTTTGTACTGATATGCCTTCCCCTCGAACGCAAAGTGCAGGAACGGTCTGTGTCGAGGAAGGATAGAGACATGAAAGTACGCATCCTTCAGGTCGATCGCTGCGAACCAATCCTGGGGACGGATGCATTCGAAAATGCGTTTCTGCGTTAACATCCGGAACCCCCTTTCTTGGGTACAATGAAGTAGGGGCTGTAGAGCCCTGCCTTCATATCGGCTGGAGGAACCGGCTCGATCACGTCCTTCGCCAGTAGGACCTCGATCTCTGACCGCAAGACCTGAGCATCGCTGCTTTGCACGGAGGTGAAGAGGATGCCCTTGTACTTGGGAGGTCGGTGAGCAAACTGAATCGCATAGCCGAGTCTGATGGTACGGATGAGCCAGCGAGACGGTCTGGGGAGCTGTAGCCAAGCCCCCAGAGACCGCACAAGCGGGACCAACGGCACCACAGACGTACCCGGGGTGGGGCAGCGAGGCGGAATAGACAGACCCGACTCGGGAGGCCCGGAGGCGGCCCGGAGTGTTGTCTGAGTATTCCAGGGTGGGGCAGAGTGTGGGTGAGAAGGCCCGGGGTCGTTCTCGGTGCCCACACTGCTGCCCCCTGGCGAGGGGAGGGGAGGGGAGGGGAGGAAAGAAGTGACAAGGCCCGGAGGCGTCGCACACTGCCAACCTGGCCCTCTTGGGGCCCAGGGAGAGAGGAAACTGCTCTTTTATTGAAAATGTGGGTACCGCTGGACTCCGGAGAGCCAGCGGCAGAGATGTTGTACCAGTCGGGGCCCGCCGGTCCTCCTCCGGGGGGTAGGGGAGGGGTGCCCGAACCTCTTCATCCTCAGAACCCATTAGCTCGTCCCCCGATGCTGCAACCAACAACATATCCTCAGCCGGAGCCCCGAAAGTAATGACTGGAACCACTCAAGAGGGGCCAGCGCGCTCTTCCGGCAGCTCCACCGGCGCAGCGGAGGGGGGAGGGGCCCAAGGAGCCGTTTGACCCGTCGGAGATGCCCTCACAGTAACCCTCAGGTCGCCACCAAAGTTATCAGGCAAAGTAGCAGCCCTCTGTTTTGCAGCAGAAGGGCCACTAGATTGGGGGATACGCAATGGCACTCCACCCCTTTCAAGGTATTGGAGTCTGGACCGTAGAACTGCGATGGTCATGTTCCTGCAGTGGGAACATGAGTCATTCACGAACGCTGCCTCAGCGTGCTGAACGCCCAAACACGTGAGACAACGAACGTGACCGTCAACTGGGGACAGAAATCGACCGCATCCAGAAACACAAGGTTTGAATGACATCTTGAAAAAGACGCAGAGTCAAATCGTGTTGCTCTTTTAGAAAGGAAAACTGCTCTTTTTTATGTGCTGAAGCACTCAGGGAGATGACCGCGGCACCACACAGTACAACGGTGCAAGCCTGTGTGTGCACTCAAAAACGGAAACGCCCAGCGAACCAACTCTTTGATCTCCGTTGAAGCGGCCACCCGCTGAGACGCGCCGTCACACCCGCACTGGAAGCAGCAGTCGTTCCTCTCACGAGACTCGACGTAAACACTCTTCGTAGAAACAGGAAACATTCACTGTTCGGCTCCGAAGTAGAAAGCAATGATCTAGCATTCCACTTCCTTATTTATACCCGTACCGCGGGGCGGAGCGTGGAATGCGTGGATCGCATGCCAATCTCCATTGGCTCGTTTTTAACACACTCGAAGTAGATTGGTCGCTGAGATCAGATCCCAATTCGTCGGTCAGTTCCGACGTACGTCGAACGTGACCGACTGAAATGGAACCGTGATTTCTCGATGTAAAAATAATAAAATAGCGGAAAAACAATCGCGTGGCAACACAATTTGAATTAACAAAAATAAAATAAAAATCACCCAGCCTTACTTTTGACATTTTACTATAAAATATACTGTGTTTTTTAAACTTGCTTGTTGAACCAAAAACAGTTTTTATCGAAAACCAAGCTGCCAAAAAGACTAGTTGTGGATTATGTCTCAGTATGACGTCCCAGTGCGACGAAAGACCTACTTACGCCTACTTCTACATCATTGCCTCTTCAACCCCACCCACCGATTTGCACATATCATGTAGTAGTAAATAGAGGGAGACACAAACACAGGATTACTCCAACAACAAAAATTATGAGGTGTAGGTTTGTCTTCTGATTGGGGATCAGACTTGAAAGTTTTCCAAAAAAATGAACACGTGATTTTTAGAGCTTGAATGGTACGCTGAAAAGAGCAGCGTCAACATGCTGCTAAACTTCTTATTTTTCCCCACAGAGGAATTAGCATCAAACAGGGAATGGCATGAAGGTGAATAAATAATGAGAGGATTGTGATTGAGTGATCTATCCCTTTTACACCGTATTCCTTAGAGCAAATAAAACTTAACAGTCTTTCTATTAGAAATTCAGCCTGGTCTATAAATAATAAAATCAAACAAAAATGACTTTATTAACCTAACCTTTATCCCATGGCAGATTTCTCCTAGGATCTTGTTTTTCCTCTGTTGCTGGACACAGTAAATGGCATGCCTCTTTTTAAATGCCAGATTTCGGCTCACGCAGAGGAAGACCAGGCATCTGAGCGAGACCTTCGCCTTTCGCCTGTTCCAGGAGGGACGAGCACTGCAGTTAAGCTGTCACACCGCATGAACGCCAAGGTAAAGCTGCTCAGAATAGACGCAGCAGGAAACAGCAGCCCGACACGCGGCCGCGGCAGCACCTGTATTGACTCGTCCTCCTCCGTACCGCAAATAACACCAGACAGTCCTTTTAAAATACAGCTTTTCACAGCACACACACAAGCCCTCAGTATTTAACTAACAATAGGAGGAAGGTGTCAGCTCCTGAAGGGCTGGGGAGGCTGAACCCAATTTTACCGACAAGAGACTCAGGTTATTTCAGGCAGGCCCTTCAGCGGTCCACTTACATGCTAATACTGCAGTTTAAAAGTGAAAACTGTCAATTCAACCTGTTATATTTTAGAACAGGGCTGCACAATATTGAAAAAAAAGACTATATATATATACAGGGAGTGCAGAATTATTAGGCAAGTTGTATTTTTGAGGATTAATATTACAACATTAATAATTAAACAACAACCATGTTGTCAATGAACACAAAAAACTCATTAATATCAAAGCTGAATATTTTTGGAAGTGGTTTTTAGTTTTAGCTATTTTAGGGGGATATCTGTGTGTGCAGGTGACTATTACTGTGCATAATTATTAGGCAACTTAACAAAAAACAAATTTATACCCATTGCAATTATTTATTTTTACCAGTGAAACCAATATAACATCTCAACATTCACAAATATACATTTCTGACATTCAAAAACCAAACAAAAACAAATCAGTGACCAATATAGCCACCTTTCTTTGCAAGGACACTCAAAAGCCTGCCATCCATGGATTCTGTCAGTGTTTTGATCTGTTCACCATCAACATTGCGTGCAGCAGCAACCACAGCCTCCCAGACACTGTTCAGAGAGGTGTACTGTTTTCCCTCCTTGTAAATCGCACATTTGATGATGGACCACAGGTTCTCAATGGGGTTCAGATCAGGTGAACAAGGAGGCCATATCATTAGATTTTCTTCTTTTATACCCTTTCTTGCCAGCCACGCTGTGGAGTACTTGGACGCGTGTGATGGAGCATTGTCCTGCATGAAAATCATGTTTTTCTTGAAGGATGCAGACTTCTTCCTGTACCACTGCTTGAAGAAGGTGTCTTCCAGAAACTGGCAGTAGGACTGGGAGTTGAGCTTGACTCCATCCTCAACCCGAAAAGGCCCCACAAGCTCATCTTTGATGATACCAGCCCAAACCAGTACTCCACCTCCACCTTGCTGGCGTCTGAGTCGGACTGGAGCTCTCTGCCCTTTACCAATCCAGCCACGGGCCCATCCATCTGGCCCATCAAGACTCACTCTCATTTCATCAGTCCATAAAACCTTAGAAAAATCAGTCTTGAGATATTTCTTGGCCCAGTCTTGACGTTTCAGCTTGTGTGTCTTGTTCAGTGGTGGTCGACTTTCTGCCTTTCTTACCTTGGCCATGTCTCTGAGTATTGCACACCTTGTGCTTTTGGGCACTCCAGTGATGTTGCAGCTCTGAAATATGGCCAAACTGGTGGCAAGTGGCATCTTGGCAGCTGCACGCTTGACTTTTCTCAGTTCACGGGCAGTTATTTTGCGCCTTGGTTTTTCCACACGCTTCTTGCGACCCTGTTGACTATTTTGAATGAAACGCTTGATTGTTCGATGATCACGCTTCAGAAGCTTGGCTATTTTAAGACTGCTGCATCCCTCTGCAATATATCTCACTATTTTTGACTTTTCTGAGCCTGTCAAGTCCTTCTTTTGACCCATTTTGCCAAAGGAAAGGAAGTTGCCTAATAATTATGCACACCTGATATAGGGTGTTGATGTCATTAGACCACACCCCTTCTCATTACAGAGATGCACATCACCTAATATGCTTAATTGGTAGTAGGCTTTCCAGCCTATACAGCTTGGAGTAAGACAACATGCATAACGAGGATGATGTGGTCAAAATACTCATTTGCCTAATAATTCTGCACTCCCTGTATATATATATATATATATATATATATATATATATATATATATATATATATATATATATATATATATATATATATATATATATATATATATATATATATATATATATATATATATATATATATATATATATATATATATATATATATATATATATATATATACACACATTACTGTTGTGCTGTAACATTTAAGTAATAAAATTATTTTACTATACAATACCAATATTTACATCTTAAATAATAGTTCACCCAAAAAGGAAAACATTGACATAATTTACTCTTGTCGTTCCAAACCCGTAAGACTTTTGTTCATCTTCAAAACACAGATGAAGATATTCTAAATTCAATTTCTGTCCCTCCATTGAGAGTATAGCCTACATAACTGACACTTTGATGCTTTAAAAAGTTCATAAAGAGATCGGAAAACGAATCCATAATTTAGTCCAAATTTGGACTGGTCTGGAACAGATTGAATTTAGGCTGTTATTCATAAACATTGATCAGCGAACATAAACAGAAGCTCAACCATAATTGTTTGACAAGAACAAACCTCATTGGTTATTGCGGAAACTAGAGATGTTCTGATACCCTTTTTCTCTTCCCGATACCGATTCCGATACCTGGGCTCAGGGTATCGGCCGATACCGAGTACTGATCCGATACCTGGGTGTGTATCTGTATATACAGCGGTATATACTACTAGCCCTGTATGAATTGCTAGAATTATTTTATGGTGTGTGTGGCGAGGAGGGCGTGGTTTCGCGAGGTCTGCACAGACGGAGAGAGTGAGGAGACGAGCGGTAAGAAAGTAGGTCAAGTGCATAACGATAAACACTTGTGTCTGATTGCAGTGATTGGCGCGGAGAGACCGGATAAAGCCGCTCCCCAAACAGGAAAGGGTTGAGAGAGACACAGACTGGGCACTCGTGGCTGGAGAGCGGAGCTGAGAGAGAGTACTGAGAACAAGTTATACGGATTGAGTTTGAGAGCGCTGTGTGCGCGACTTTATATGTTACCCGAAAAGAGTTTTGAATAAACCACGAGTCCCAGTCACGCCGACCCTGCCTTCTTCCTTTCACACCCAACGAACCTTGTCACAGTGTGCTTCAGACTTATCCCTTAATAAAACATGAACAAATACATGGTGAACTACTGTATTTATTACAGTATTTTTATTATCTGACATGCATTTGACAGTAATATTATTTATTTTTCTTAAGCGAAAAAGAACTTCAAATGCAGCCACAAATCTAACACTGCAAACTGAAAAAGGTATTTTAGTTGTACAATATAACTGTATAAAAAACAGTGCAACAAATAAATGTATTAATATAATTATATATATATATATATATATATATATATATATATATATATATATATATATATATATATATATATATATATATATATAAATCAGAAAATAATCTCTACAACAAAACAAGTGACAAATAAGCAACCATCTAGGCATTATTATTAGTAGAGATGTATTATTATTACATAGAGACGTAGCTAAATCTACTGTACAGCAGTAGCCTAATATATTCTGTCAAATTAAAATGTTTTAAACCAAACTTTTATTTTGACGGGTTGCCATGAAGATATTTCAGTGTCTCTGTTCCTTATATGACAGTTTTCCCAAATGAAACGGTAAATTCTCATGAAGTGACAGTTTATGCGTTCGTGTCCTCATATAGTGACCATAGACTGTGAATATGGACGTAGAGAAACTGGGGGAGGTTGCCGCTTGATAGTGACACACGGTAGAGATTACAAAGACAGCGAGCGAGTGCGGGCGCCCGCCATCCACACAGAGACGAAATACTGCTAAACAGCCAGTAAACAGCGGACATAGCCTACTGCTAACGCGTTTTCATTTCTTCTTCGCTGCTCTAAACAGTGGTTCCTTGTGGCAAAACAGCACAACTTCCTGTGTTTGCAATGCATTCGGAGCACCGAAGAAGAACCGCGCAGTGGTTAGGCAAAGCTTGCGGTCATAACGAGGTCTTGTTTAAGAAAATGGTATCGGATCGGTACATGGGTTCAAGTACTTGCAGATACCGATGGCAGAATTTTTTGTGGTATCGGTGATATTTCCGATACTAGTATCGGAATCGGAACAACTCTAGCGGAAACTCAAATGTGCTGCGTAACACACAAGAATGAACCTCACTGGTTCTTGAGGAAGCTCAAACGTGCTGTGTAACACAAGAATGAACCTCATTGGTTATGGCAGAAACTCAAATGTGCTGTGTAACACACACACATTGATGAATGTTTATATGTGAATAAAAGCCTAAATTAAATCTGTTCATCATATAAAGCGTGTCTCCTCAGACAATTTGGACTAAACCACTCGATCTATATGGATACCCTTGATTCATATGGTAGTTTCATGGACTGTTAATGGAGGGGTCAGAAAGCTCTCAAATTTCATCATAGACATCTTCCTTCGTGTTCCGAAGATGAATGAAAGTCTTATGGGTTTGGAACGACATGAGGGTGATTAATTGATGACAGAGTTCTCATATTTGGGTGAACTAACCCAATCATTTATTCCCTTTTAAATGGTAACCCATCAAGACAGGTTGCCGGCAAGTAAAAATATGCATTGCCAGTTTGAAGTGAGCCGAGCTGTTCTGAGACACTTAAACATCGTATTTTTAACTAGAAGTGTGTAAATGCCATGCCTCTGAAACCAGTAGAGCACATATTTGCCTTCATGTGCTATCGGAATTATCATGAATAAAAACTGGATATGAATGTCCTCTCAAGTTGTATTTATGACTGGGAAGCTCAGGGATAATTTTGATACCCAAGTTCCAGAGTTGGGCAGGCCATAAACTTTAAACATGGTGGAGGGGAGAACGATTGTGACTGTGACTGGTAATATTGATTAGCTACATCGCCTCGTCTTGATGTTAAAGTGGTGCATATTTACATATATGAATAATCATTTGAAGCGTGTTGTATAGCGTGAAAATAGCCTGTATTTGACTGAAATTCCAGAACTTGTATGGGACTCTAAATATAGTTTTGGCTTTAATAAGATTTTCCCAATAAATAGGCAAGAATAAACCTGGTGTCCTCCATGATTCCTGTTCATTCTGAGAACAAATCACTTGTAGGCGACAAGCTCGTAATCACAACTTCAGGAGTGTAAGAAATTTATGATAGCATGTGAAGGTGGAAAATGAAGACTAATTCTAATCTTGCATACTATTAGTATGGATAGCATGCAAAATGGGAGGCAGCGATGGTCTGTGCCGTATTCTAATCCCATACCATCTGTCTTTCCACAGCAATTTCTCTTCACTCTCACTTTATATATCATTAAAGCGCCCCTATTATGGTTTTTCGAATATTACCTTTCATGCAGTGTGTAACATACCTGTCTGTGAATGTAAACGGTAGCAAAGTAGTAAAGTCGAAAGTGCACGATAAATAAGGTTATTGTCTCCCAAAAGAAAGAATCGACTCTGAACTGCCTAAACGAATCGTCAGGAATTCGAATCCCAATCAGTTACGGCTACACGGCACTAGCTAACACGTTTACATAATGAAAATGAAAACATATGTTCTACAACTTCACCCACCCGTGACTTTCGTTCGGCTCACTCATTTCATTATTATGAATATCAAAATGACGTTGGGGGTGGTGTAATAGTGGGCAAGTGATAACCAATAGCCGTGGCTTTGGGAGTGGCCTCGTTGGGCAGTGAAGCAAGTGCATTCTGGGAGTTGTTGTCTTTCATCCACATTTTCATACATTATCTGTCTTTTCTCAGTCTAGAAGGCACCAAATTCAAAAATTATTTCACATTTCTACTACATAAATGACACAGTTTAAATACACATTCATCTTCCCAGCGCTGAAGTGCAGTTATGGTAATGGACATTTAGCTTCTGATAAGCACTGTAAAGCCGTGTTTCCACCCCAGGAACTACGGACCATAATTTACTCACCCTCAAGTCATCCTAGGTGTATATGACATTCTTCTTTCAGACTAATAAAATCTGAGTTATATTACAAAAGTCCAGGCTAATCCAAGCATTAGAATTGGATTCATAGTTGCTCTGTTTTTGAAGTCCATAAAAAGTGCATCTGCCCATCAAATAATGTGCTCCAAACGGCTCTGGGGTGTTAATAAAGGCCTTCTGAAGCGAATCGATGCGTTTGTGTAAGAAAAATATCCATATTTAAAACTTTATAAAGTAAACTTTCGGCCGACCGCCTTCCCTGTTCAATTTATGGAAAAATTGTTGAAAGTTCCCCTGCCGATCGAAAGACTAACGCGACCAGGTACGCTCGTCATGACGTCACGTACGCATCTTGAGTTTCACTTTCAACATTCAACACTTTTCCACAGAAGGCGGTGGGCCGAAAGTTTACTTATTAAAGTTTTAAATATGGACAGATGTACTTTTATGGACTTCAAAAACAGAGCAACTATTAATCCAATTCTAATGCTTGGATTAGCCTGGACTTTTGTAATACAACTCTGAAAGAAGAATGTCATATACACCAAGGATGACTTGAGGGTGAGTAAATTATGGGCTAATTTTCATTTTTGGGTGAACTATCCCTTTAAGACCGCAGGGACTATTAAGTTCTGGGTAAAAATTCCCCCCTCAGAAAGTCCCTGCTTGCGAGGTAGTAATTTTTCGAAGTTCAAAGTTCAGGAACTTTCGGGGGTTGAACTTGGGCGCTGAACATGCTGAGTTCACGCAGCATTTTGATTGGTTAATCCACCAGCATTTTATTTCAACCACCTTTTTGAAAATTGAATTTACCCGCAATGAAAACGTTCACTTACGTCACCGGACTAATTTGCCTAATCCTCCCGGTACTTTAGAATGCGATGGAAACGCAGACAGCAACAGTTTTGGGGGGAAAAAAGTTCCTTGGACAAATTGTTCTGGAAACGCGGCTTAAGCGATAGACCAATCGTAACAGACTGGGCCGTCTGGCCAATCAGAGCAGAGTAGGCTCGCAGAAAGGAGGGACTGAATCATCTGACGAGTCATTTGAGAATCATTGGCACCTATATAAGGGTGGGCTAGCAGATATCCTAACATTTTCACTTTTCTACTGCCCAGTGATAATTTGAAAAAAAAAAAACTGAATGGAAGCCTGTTACTATAGCAATAAATGCAACTTTAATTGCAATTAAATGCCACACAGAATGTTTTTCATTCCATTGTGCTACTTTTTCTATCATTTTTTAATGTAAACATCACCCTAGACGTGTTTGACTGTTCAAAACATAATTTCCATACTTTTAGTATTGTGCATGACATAGCTTTATAAATGCGGCACTCAAGTTAATTATGCTAACGCATGTTATTAGTACCTCAAACTCGCAGTGCTTTCAGACGAAGCAACATTTACTCCGGATCACAGAGCTGCTCTTCACTGACATGCTGGGCATATATTTATTTAATTAAAATTGCAGTCTTTAGGCTTTCATAATCGCACATAAGCCAAATCGCTACGATTTCGATTAATTGTGCACATATAATGTAAACCTGTTGTAGGAGACCACCAAAACTAAATTAGAAACCTTTTAAATAGCATAATAGAGGCACTTTAAAGAGTGACAAAAGCCCAAAAACGAAATATAAAATTAACTAGCCTTTTTCCACAGCTTTCTGTGCTGTATTACGTTCAAGAGGCACCTAATTTTAAATACATCTTGAATCCTGCACCATAATCAGAAAGTTGCCAAATGCAGCCTGCGGGTGTTCCTTCTGGGTGTATTAGCCGTGAACTGATGAGCGATGTGAGATGGCAAAAACTGCTGCTGCTTTTGTTTTTGTAGGTGAACAGAACGCACTGATTCAACAGGAGCAATTAGAGCAACAAAAAAAAAATCACACATGTGCAGTGCAGTGGAACGGCTCAATTTCTTTAAGAAGTTATGTCTAACGACTCGTAAAAAAACAGAAGAGCTGGTGCCATATGTTCTGTAAAAAAAAAAAAAACGTAAGGGAGAGAAAGCTAGAAAGAACTAGAGAGGAGAAAACCTCATTAGCTTCTTCCAGCATGTGTGCCAACTACAACTTTATCTGTCAGAAATGCATAACCAGAAGTTCGTCCACCAAAACATTATTCAGACAGCTCAAAAACAATTCATGCAAGTGCTTTGGAAAGAAAAAACTAATAATTGAGCTTCATATTTCTGCTTTTCTACCCTCCAGTCGCTTGCCAGGTTTCCACTATAAGTGCATTCCACAGCAAATGCTTTTTTATATATATTCTGTTATATATATTCTGTGTTAATTGACAACAGATGCTGTTCATAGACATTAAGTTTAATGCACAAGATTAATTAATATATTTAAACACATCCATCACTCTTTGTTTGTCTAGCATCTCATATTAAAAGGTTTTGCTCATTTATCAAATGGGCAGTGGACAGTGGAGTTAATAAATGTTTATATTGAATTGTTTGTAGTTCTGGAGGAGGGGTGCGATTTAAGTTTTATTCTTGGCAAAAGCTTAGAAAAAATAATATTCTATACTAATCCTTGTTTTCCCTCCCCTGTTTTTCAAGAAATGCGACTCTTATCCAAATGAACAAATTCATCTTCAGGGTGGTCAAAAGCAAAAGCAAAAATTAAATAAAACCTTTTAGATACATTTTTATTTAAAAAAAAAAGCATCAGTAATGCAAATCCTGCAAATCCCCTCAGGTAACATCATCCTGTCGGGCTGCCTATAAATCAAGAGGTAACGCTGAAACGCCAAGCTCCCCCAAATATTTTTGAAAGAAATATTTTGTTTTTTCCACAATGAAAGCATGAGGTGAGAGCATGTGGTTTGGATTACAGTAAATCTAAACCGTTTCACGGTGTCTCAGGAAAAGCAGGAGTAAAGGAGATCATTCCAGCTCTGGGCCTCAAATGCTCCTCCACAATCTGTTTGCCGTTTTCCTCATTTGTGTCTCTGAGTGCCATGAGATTTGTAGGTCAGAGTGGCCTGTGCCATGAGACACTTCAAAGCAATGATGACCAATATACACTAAAAGCACAAGGGACGGGCAGAGGGAAGGTAAAACATGATGGACGGACATATGTACTTATGGATGGATGGATGGATGGATGGACGGACAGATGGACAGACAGAGGGAAGGTAAAACATGATGGACGGATGGACGGACATATGTAGGTATGGATGGATGGATGGATGGATGGATGGATGGATGGATGGATGGATGGATGGACGATGGATGGACGGACAGATGGACAGACAGAGGGAAGGTAAAACATGATGGACGGATGGATGGACGTATGTACGTATGGATAGATGGATGGATGGATGGATGGATGGATGGATGGATGGATGGATGGATGGATGGATGGATGGACGGACGGACAGAGATAGATAGATAGATAAATGTTCATTCATACTTAACTTTATCCGACAAACACCTAACGTTACAAACTTTTTAAAATCTCAACAGCGAACTTGGCATTAGTGTAAATTATTCTTTGATTAGAGCTTTTATGTATTGTTTATCTACAGGCATGCTAAACATGGTTCTGTGTTTGATTTGGCTACTATAGTAAAGCCAATGTTTAGTGTTCGGTCTTGCGACAGATATTTGGCAAATCGTTCTAAAAATAGAAAAGTAACAGTGCCATTCAGTAGCGATCACTATAGATCCGAGTCTTTACTCTTGAGGACTGAACAGGTTCTGCTCGATCATCTTCACTAAAATTGTCTGGGTCTGATTCGGGCTCAAATTGGTATGGTTTTATTGACGCCATTGTACCACTCAAAGCACAGGCTACCGGTAAAGGTAAGGGGCGTGACGTTTCCGACAAACGTGCACTAGGCGGTTAGCGAATCACAACACACTGGGGCAGCTAACCAATCTGAGCCCATTGCGTATTTTTGAGGGACCGTCTTCATACAACCCGGAAACCATTAGACCGTTTTTACAAGGAGGGACAGAGCAGTGTAGAATAAAGGTAAAATATATGAAAAATAATGCAATTTTTTAAAAACGAAGCATGCACACGTTACAGTGCACCCCACAAACACAATCAAGCCTTCGAAAGAATGTGTTTTACCACCCCTTTAAGGGAATTTGGCCTTTGTGTTTCCTCATATTTATACTCCTGTGGAACAAGAAGTCATGGCGTGACAATTTCATGCTCCTAGTCACCCTGGTGTGCTAAACCATTGGAATATTGATGGGAATAAACTTCAGAGATATTTTACTTTAATACAATTTCTAGGGGTGCCAATAATTGTGGCCAATGTGTTTTGTAGAAAAGCATTTATTTCATAATGAAATTAGTCCAATTGTTCTATTAATCACTTGTTGTTAAGGGGCAAGGTGTCATACGGTCAATAAGACAGGGTACAATATAACTTTCATGACACCCATCATAACAGACCATCACACACTAACACATACAGCAACACCGCTGGACTGTTCTCTCACAACTGTGTGATTGATACCAGAGTGTGTGTGCATGTGTGTGAGTCTGTGCATGTTAAACTCTGTGTGTGTGTGTGTGTGTGTGTGTGTGTGTGTGTGTGTGTGTGTGTGTGTGTGTGTGTGTGTGTGCGTGTGTGCGTGTGTGTGTGTGTGTGTGTGTGTGTGTGTGTGCGTGTGTGTGCATGTACACAGGAGGTAAGTGGCTGGTGCTGTGTGTCTGGTGGGGGAAAGGATGTCACTGTGATTTCTCTGAACGGAATGACACGACTCTCAGTGAGGGCCGGCCCTGCTGTGATGTGCTCTACTAATTAAAGACAGCGCTGGGTCCCCATGGGGACGTTCACACACACACACACACACACACACACACACACACACACACACACACACACACACACACACACACACACACACACACACACACACACACACAGCTGACATGGTCCATGTGAAGCCAGCTCATCAGGAGCTGAATTAGATCTAGGCGCTGAAAAAAAAAAAAAAAAACTACAGTTCCTGACTTAAGTTACTAAATTACCACAGCCGTCCGAAAACACACACATGGGCTAGTTACTCCCAGATTTTTGTGTGTACTTTAATATGGCTCATAATCCAGTGGGAAGTGTAGAGGGTTTCTTTGTACAAATGGTTTCATTACTGAAGCCATTATACAGTATTTATGGTGTCTAAGAAAGTAACGCAGGGACATCCATTTAGCAAGCATAAATTAATAAATTATAAACAAACTATTAAATATGAATGTAATTTTGTCATGGAATATCAGGAAGAAAACATTTACTATGACATAGAGAAACATTTTTTTATGGCACACAAATTATCCTATTATCTCATTGCATTTGTCCAAGTAAAGGCAGATGCTCGCAGTGAATGGGCCTCTGGCATAGAAAGGCCGTGGCCTCATCAGGGTTAGGGTTAGAGACACTGAGGTCAAGTAAGGAGATACTCCATATTTCCAAACGCTACACTCAGCTTTTGTTATTAAAGTCTGTTTGACAGCAACATTCACAAGGCAGGGAGAGCAAGAGAGAGAGACTGAGAGGGGGGAAGGCAGCACACAGCAGGATGTCACTTCCTGACCTCTGGTACTGGATGCCCATGTCATCTTTATACTTGACAGATACTTTGCTGCCCCTGGAGATCCATCTAAAAATAGACTGATCTTAGATCTGCATCTTAACACACTCTTTATTTGAGTATGCTGCAACAAATGTGCACTTTACGCAATGGAAAAACCTTTGGTTTATATTAAGGGATGCACCGATATTAAATTCTTGCTGATACTGATAAGATGCTAATTATTTTATGTTATGGTCAACAATAAAAACAAGCAGATATTAAAATTCTATATTATTCAGTTGAAATAAAATAAAACAACACTAAAACCAATAGTTTTAGATACTACAAATGAATTTAGACATCACAACACGTCACAATCCGTTTTGAAACTTCCTGAAAATGACATTTAAGTGTTATTAAATTCGTTTTTTTTAAAAGAATAAATTTAAATGAACATTAAATTATGGCAAATGTCATATATATTAAAACAGTGGAGATATTTTTATTTTTATATCAGATGTTACATTTTTAAAAAGAAAATAATTAGTGAATATTAAAATAATAATTGACATGGTATATCATGCATGCCTAATTTTTATATATCAAGTCTTAAAACTGGATAATATATAACAAAAAATTATGTGAAAATCTTAAAACTGAATAATAATAATAATTAATAATAATAATAATAATAATAATAATAATAATAATAATAATAATAATAATAATACACATCTAAAAATCTAATAATTAAAAAAAAATCTTAGAAAAATTATAAAAATCTAAGAAAAATTATTATATAATAAAATGTATAATAATATAATATATCGGGTGATAATATAGAAATAAAAAAGGCGCATTTTTATATATCTAACATTTTGTTTAGCAAATCTTAAAACTGAATAATTATATATAAAAAGGTTGAAAAATATAATATAATATATAATTAGTGCTGTCAAATCGATTAGTCACGATTAATTGCATCCAAAATAAAACTTTGTATTTACATAATATATGTACTCCACTAGATTCCTCCTTTGAATATGTCCAAAAATGTATTGCAATGCAAAATGAATGAATCATATTGCTGTTTTAATTCATTTGTTGATTTATGATGAATGTTTTAGCTTCTGTTTAGAATTTATCATGCGTGTTATATGTTTATGTGAAATTGTACTACGGCCATCTTGGCCAGGACTCCCTGGAAGAAGAGATTTTTTTTCATCTCAATGGGACCTTCCTGGAAAAATAAAGGATAAATAAAAATGTTTAAAAAATGTGTGTGTACTGTGTATAATTATTATGTAATAGACACTCCATATATATATATATATATATATATATATATATATATATATATATATATATATATATATATATATATATATATATATATATATATATATATATATAAGAAATATTTGCATGTGTATACTGTATATATATTTATATTATTTATATTATATATAAATATAACACATTTTTTGTAAATATAATATACATGCATATGTGTGCATTTATATATACACAATAATTATACACAGTACACACACATATATTATGTAAACACAAACTTTTATTTTGGATGTGATTAATCGCGATTAATCGATTTGACAGCACTACATAATATAATATAATATAATATAATATAATATAATATAATATAATATAATATAATATAATATAATATAATATAATATAATATAATATAATATAATATAATATAATATAGGAAATGAATATGCACTATACCAGGTGATATAATGTTTAAAAAATACTCAAGTGCAGATAATTGACATGATATATTGTACATCCCAAATGTTTATGCGTCTAACATTTTGTTACACAAATCTTAAAAATCCATGTCAAATAACAGCATTTAATGTGAAAGGTCTTAATGAATCTCTCCGGCCCTTAGTAAACCTGAATAGTAACACATTTTGGTTTGGCATGCTAACTCATCATGAGCGTATTTCTGAGGGAAAAAACATTACAGCAACAAGGAGAGAGAATAATCAAACAAACACAAGAGTTTGTGCTGCTCAGAAAACATCTATTTCGAACTGCAGGAGAGATAATTGCAGCTATAGGGAAGATGATGTCCTTTACTATTAGGCAATGATCAATTATTTACAGTAGAAAAGCCAAAACCAATTAAATTTCAATGGCATTAGATAGATAGTCAGACAGCTATACAGCTACTCTTGGGTTGTGTCGGCGTGTCTGCGGGGTGTGAATGACGGTGTTGTGATATCTTGTGTTGTTTGCACGGCTTGTCTAGCACAGTTGTTTTAATGCAACTAATGAAAGTGCTCATCATGATAATTGCTGTGGCGTTTGCTGCTGTATGTGTGCGAGACTGAGGACTCAAGCGCCTCGCGTCTCTCTGTGCCACTTACTGTCTAGTCACAACACTTCAGTAAATGGCAGTAAAAGAAAGCACCCAGGTTGCGGTAATTTACAGAGCATCCAGAGCTGAACTTAAGTCAACATTAAATCATCACTTGTTTCTAGTCTTATTGTGAATGGTTTATCGGAGCAAGTTATTCCAAATGAAAAAGTGCTTGTTACAACAACTTAACATCCTTTTTTTGTTCTGACGTCATTGTGGCGAGGTGGACGAGCGAGAGACATGGGAGGAGCGAGCGAGATCGGTGTGCGTGATTGAGGATGAACGTCAGCTGCGAGGCACAGCGGTCTCGAGTCCTCTCATGAGGGAGCACGGAGGCATATAAGGACGAGCGACTCCAGTGAAGGACGAGAGAGGACCAGGCCTGGGGTTTTGTGTTGTGTTTTATTTACGTTTTGTTATGTGTGTGCACGGCAGTCGTCCGCGAGGGGCTGCCGCTTTTACTTTCATTTTGTGTTCATTTGTTTTATTAAAATTGTTAAATGTTCGCCGGTTCCCGCCTCCTTCTTCCCATACGAACAAACTCTGTTACATTGGTGCCGAAACCCGGGAGGAAGGAGAGACATGCTGTCGAAGAGCCCTCGCTGCTGAGGGGGATCGCGGTGCTGAGGATTTCGGGCAGCGCGGATGAGAGAAGACCGCGAGGGGCTGCCCGAGGCAGTGGTGCTAGAGCGGATGAAGATCGGTGGGACGGAGAGCTCGCTGCCGTGCCCCTGGGTCAAGGTGGGGTGGCTGCCGTCCTAGAGGGAGCGGAGGAGTCGCCGGTGTTCGCCGTGGGCCGGAGCCTGCGTCCAGCTGCCATGTAGGGGAGGAGCAGGGAGCGCACGGGACTCTCTGCCAGCTGCCCTCGACAGGAGGAGCCACTGCTGGCCGCCAGGGGGCGGAGGAGGATTGAGCCGTCCACCGAGCGTCCAGTGCCATCGCATGGCACCGCGAGGAAGAGCCTCTCGGCTGGCTGAGGACCGAGCGGCAGTGTGTCAGCCGGACTAATGTCAGGGAGCCGGACAAAACATTTTTTTCTCCTCTCTTCACTCTCTTGTCTGGTCACTCTGGGGGTCTCCGTCTCCCGTTCTCTTGTCTCGCCGGCCCATATCCCGGACGCAGAGAGATTGGGCTCCCCGGGGGGGGGGAGTAGGCGTAGACTCGGGGTATGTGGCGAGGTGGACGAGCGAGAGACATGGGAGGAGCGAGCGAGATCGGTGTGCGTGATTGAGGATGAACGTCACCTGCGAGGCACACCGGTCTCGAGTCCTCTCATGAGGGAGCACGGAGGCATATAAGGACGAGCGACTCCAGTGAAGAACGAGAGAGGACCAGGCCTGGGGTTTTGCGTTGTGTTTTATTTACGTTTTGTTATGTGTGTGCGCGGCAGTCGTCCGCGAGGGGTGTTCATTTGTTTTATTAAACTTGTTGAATGTTCGCCGGTTCCCGCCTCCTTCTTCCCATACGAACAAACTACGTTACAGTTATCAAGCCGTCTTATTTTTGCAATCACACTCCATCTCAGCACCTGTCATACAGAGACTTCTTTTCATGATACAATCAATTCCCATAGGATAAAGTGAAGTCTCGCCCCCCTTTTTTTCCTCAATAAATATCCAGATCCACTCTGAGATATATCGCATTACAAGTAAATGGCTTACACACGAGTTACATTTACATTTATGCATTTTGTCAGTTCCTGCTTTCCCTGGAAATCGAACCCATGACCTTGGTGTTGCTAGCACCATGCTCTACTGTTTGAGCTACAGGAAAGGACTTCAAACTCATGTATTGATTCTCTGGAAATAAGACACACGCTGAACGTCACGACAGCAGCAAAGTTTAGAGCTGATGCAACATTTAATTTACACACAACCAAAGCCTATACTCCCTACATTTCCTAAAACTTTACTACTATTTTTTTGGCTGACAACTAAGAACTGACATTTCTGTAAGGACATGCAAATCTAGTTATATGTAGGATAATATCTGGATCAGGTAAAATGTGCCAGATTGACAATAATACTTGAAATGCATGAAATGGTTTGATTGGTCTGAGTTGGTTACGGTGTGCACTCAGGACAGCTCATTTAAGGGGAAATATAAGTGCAGCTTTTCACATTGCATTGCATTCATTTATTTGTTCACAATGATGGTTTTGAAACACTGGCCCATTTTACCCTAACTGAAGGAGACTTCTGACATTTAAATAGCTCTTGGGTTTAAACAGTTGTTGTTTTTGGTTACATATTTTTAACATAAAGTGATAGAAGAGACCTGACTTGACACAAAAATGCGCAGTCTGGTAAATGCGCAGAGACATTTTAATGCTGCTTCAGACCAAAAAGTGGACCATGTCAGATTTAAACACAAAATATCTGCATTCTCAATTTCAGAAACATGGAGAAATAAAGAATGTAAAAGTAACTCAACGTTAAATTAAATTTCTTTTAGTTCTGTATCATTTAAAATATTGCAAAAGGCTGTGAAACATGCATCTAAGATCACTTGTGGACAACACATGAAAGCACAACTTAATTCATGGACAGGAAGGCATTAATAAATTAATGCATAAAATATCCGGATGCTGAATAATACAGCACACAAGGAAGGTTGAAGTATACCTGGTTATGGCAAGCCACTTTAATATTTAATTCCTTTTTAATATACTAATACGATTTAACTATAAAATAGTTATTCTAACTAGTCCATTACATTTAACAAGTAAACAATAAAATGTGCCTAGTAAAACAACTGGAATAGAATTGTCAGTGAATAGTTGACATCTGAACCACAGACAAAAATGTGAAATTTGTTACTAGGCAAAATTAAAAAACAGTTACAAGTAGCCTACTGTAGCAAAACAAATATATAGGCTAGCAGTAGTCTATACTACACAACAGGAATAGGCTACTACTAATGTCTAATTACTAGTTTAACTAAAAAGATACTAGTCACTATTGGAATAGCCTTCTTAAAATAAGTAGAGGAAAGAGATCGTAGACTTATTTAAAATAAGTAGGCTAGTTGTAACCAGGGGCGTAAATAAAAACCATGCTGAGTATTGTAAATAATATAACAATATATACTTAAAATAAATGTGTAAGTAGTGAAACAATACAATCGCAAACGGAAAAAAAAAAATGCGTTTTAAGTTTAGAAACATTTTGAGTCCCCCCTCCCCCCTTGCCTCACAGTGGTTTGATCCACCGTGCACCTCAACTTACATAGAACGTAGAAAAACCACCACACAAGTTTGGGGAGAGAACAAGGCTCTTCAGACAGCAGTTGTGAAACACCAGTAAGTAGCTGTCAAGGCTATTTTATTCACTTTAAACGTCAGATGAAGTGATTCTTTTCTCTTTAATACAGATTAGGCAAAACACTGTTAACATCACTTGCCCACCGCCGCCCCGCTCCGCTGTACAGTAATAAAATCATTTAGTTCAGTTAGAGAACTGACAAAACAATTAAAAACTGAACGTGTCTGCTCAATACAGCACGAGCCGAACGAGCAAACAGCTGACAGACAAGATTATCGAAGATTTGGTTTCAAAGCGTAAAAGCGCCTATTTAAGGGGGAGTGTGTCATTGTACTGTTTTGTTGTTGTGTTTTTCATTACGAATAATAGGCTAATGAACCCAAAATTCAAGCAACCCGCCCCCAAATTCTAAAAATTGGCTAATTCTAAACCGAAAGTTCAGTCAGATCTGTGTTGGGTTTTGCTCAATATGATAATAAGTGGCAGATCAGAGGGCTTGCTGCAGTTGAATATCTAAATATCTGAATATCATAGTATAAAATACTATGTGGAGGACGCAAGATAATTTAATAATTATAATATGACTGCGTGGTGAACCTTAATCGTATTTAAACTACTATCGCTTTGTGTTGTTGGTCAGATAAAATGACAGAGAAAAGAAAAACGGACATTAATAATTTTTCAGTGCACCAAAACACCCCAATTTTTTTTTTTTTTTTTTTTTTTTTTGTGGTACACATATCCTTACAAGTACGATTATGGCTGCTTTATTTGTGTCCCCTTCAAAAATTGCTCTTGAGAAATTTCATGTTTATTGTCCCCCCCAACTTTTAGATGAAATTTACGCCCCTGGTTGTAACATAAATACTAGATAATAGTATGCTTAAAGAAAATGTTAAAACAGCTTGCCATAATCTTAACGCTTATTGTGTGTCGTGTAAAAGTAACATTAGTAGAAACTACTGACATCACCAGCCAAGTAAACTGCTACAAAGTCTGCCAATCTACTAAATCTCTACAGCTGATCACATTTGACACGCGCTGCAGAAACATCACTCACACAAGCACGAGGAGGAAACTTACCGAAGAGCAGGGCACGAACGCTGGCAGACATCACGTCTCCGGACTGAAAATCCTACAGAAACGTCTCCTTTGCTCCTCAAAACGAGCACATTGAGTCATTGAAATGGTCTCTCAGTTTTGTTCTGAACATGAACGGAGCGATATCGCCGGCTGAGACCATCAAAAGCATCTCTGAGATCTCCAAACGTCCTGAAGCTCCTTCACAAACGCCCGTTTCCTCCGAAGAGAAGTTCTCATTGACTTCAACTAGGATGCGTATCTACGATCTCTTTCCTCTCCTCCGCCTCTTGCTCACTATAGGAAGGAACCACAGGCTGGTAAAGGTGTGTGAGGGGATGTGGAGACCTCTGCAGTTAAAGGAGAACACTTTCCTTTGCAGATTTCCTTACGGGACACATGCAGATAGATGGCGACTGGGATGCGAGTCTCTCTACTGTTGCAATGAAATGATTAGCCTACTTTATAATAATAACCCAACTTTAATTAAAAGCCTTTAATAAACACTAGGCTACGCAACATATCAGTAGTCCATGCATATTTAAATGAATATATACATTAAATGTAATTACATTTTGAATTGACAAATGATAAGCATGAGCTATACTGCTAGGATGGAGTAAGTTATTGTTGATGGTAATGATATTAAGTGTTATATCATATGATAAGTGTTATGGTAATTCTATTAAAGGTGCCCTAGAATGATTTGAAACAACATTTTAAATTGTTCTCTGGTATCTACATAGAGGGTATATGGCTTATTTAAGGTCAATAATTGTCCAGATACGGTTTTACAGGTCCATTTACACCTCTAGAAATCTTCCCCAGGATGAAATGGTCTGTTTTTGCCTTCTTTGGAAGGGTCATGAATATTAATGCAGAGTTCTGCTCTGATTGGCTGTTTCACTGCGGCTCAATGATAACGGGCACAACTTTACTGACTGTCTTGACGATGGAGAGATTAGGCATTCAACCTTATATGTTTGAGCCTGTTTCTGATGAAGATGCAGATTTTGAAGAACAACAACATGTTTTGAGATTGGAAATGGACGTCTTTATTTTATTTAGGAATCTGCAAAATCATTACGTCCGTACCAGAACTTCAGCCTAAACGATAACTAGCACGTAGCATTAAATATACACATCAGCAGTCAAAACTTTTTTAGCATTGTAAAAACATTTTAATTATTGTAATGTGTCCCTGTATGATTTTACAATGATAGCGTCTTCACTTTGAATCACAAACTGAACTGGGTAGCGCTTAAATGTGTTGTTTGTACAGTAACGTTTGAGTTTGACAGTAGAGTACTGATCTAAAATACTTCAGTTGTCAAAAATATAAATAAATAAATAAATATCAAATTACTATCGTTTCAACTTAAATGGTGGAGGTGTTGACGTTAGCTAGAAGGATCGAGTGAGCTATGTGTAAGCAACTAAACTAACATAGTATGTTACGTATCTATGGTTGCATTTACTAATTTATGACAACACTGGCATGAAATAATATTAACCTTTGTCATTAGACATACTATTTAGTTATGTAAGCTACTTGGATTCTTACTGTATAGCATCTTGCGTTGGATATAGACAACAACAGGAATATTATCGTTAATGTTGTCTCTCTAAGAAACTTTCAATTTAATCAGAAATGGTTTAGACAGACAGAAGTGGATAAAATCACTTACTGCTTGCAGGTATATGATTGGAATTGCCCCTTTCTTCAGTGTCGGACGCTGAGCAAAGCCTGCTTGATATTGTCCCAGGTTTGAAAAACTGTCCGTGGTGTAAGGGGCAGAGCAAACTAACAACTTTGAAATAAATTGTTGCGGTATCCGATTATAAATAAACATCAACCATGCCTGTTGACATGTTTTATCTCTGGGAAGAGTATGAAACATCTTCATATCCCCTGCACAGCCTGGAACACAACATTGGTGTCCATGATCTGCCTTGTTCGCTATCCTCGCGTGACGCTTGTTTACCTGCAGAGATGATACGGCAGCGCAGTTTCGCCAGATAGTGAACATGTGCTTGCTTATGCAAATGTTGGGGAGCGTACATATTAATGATCCCGACGATTGCATCACTGTTGGTGTTATGTTCAGATTCGCCTATTTTTCCGTGGTGTTTTTCACACACGAGATTTACATATGAAGGAGGAGGCAATGGTGTTTGAGACTCACTGTATGTGATTTACATGTACTGAACTCCTGTTATTTAACTATGGCAAGGTTAATTCAATTTTTCATTCTAGGGCACCTTTAAGTCTAAGTGTTACCAATTAAAAATAGAGACAAATAGATTTTTAAGGGAAAGAGGTTTCAGGAAAGTCAGTGAGTGACAATTAGAAAAATAGTCTACTTCACCCGAAAATATAAATTCTGTCATTATTTATACTCATCCATATGTCATGCCATTCTGTATCTTTTATTTTTCGTGGAAAAAAGATAATGAAGAATCTTAACATAGCTTTTTTTATCATACATGTAGGCTACATAAACACCATAAACATAGTCTATATTTCTTTATATTCTACATTTAAAGCCATATGATAGGAACAGAATAAAAATGAAGATGTTATTTACTGATAATCTTGTTTGACATAGCTGTGTTCATGTCATGTCGTAATTACAAGATGATAATACGTGATGAACTACTCTGAGCTGTTCACTTTCATGGACTGGGAATTGCATTTCTATGGCAACACTCAACATCTAAATTAATCTGTAGCGGTCAATAGTTGACATATATAACATGGGTATTATAACAAAAGGGAAGCAATTGGGAACAACAGCAACTCAGCCATGAATTGGTAGGCCACGTAAAATCACAGAGCGCGGTCAGCGCATGCTGAGGCGCACAGTGGCCAGAAGTCGCCAACTTTCTGCAGAGTCAATAGCTACAGACCTCCAAACTTCGTGTGGCCTTCAGATTAGAACAGTGTTTAGAGAGCTTCATGGAATGGATTTCCATGGCCGAGCAGCTGCATCCAAGCCTTACATCACCAAGTGCAATGCAAAGCGGTGGTGTAAAGAATGCCGCCACTGGATTCTAGAGCAGTGGAGACGTGTGCTCTGGAGTGACGAATCACGCTTCTCTGTCTGGCAATTCGATGGACGAGACTGGGTTTGGAGGTTGCCAGGAGAATGGTACTTGCCTGACTGCATTGTGCCAAGTTGATGGTTTGGTGGAGGGGGGATTATGGTGTGGGGCGGTTTTTCAGGGGTTGGGCTTGGCCCCTTAGTTCCAGTGAAAGGAACTCTTAATGCTTCAGCATACCAAGACATTTAGGACAATTTCATGTTCCCAACTTTGTGGGCACAGTTTGTGGATGGCTCCTTCCTGTTCCAACATGACTGTGCACCAGTGCCAAGGTCCATAAAGACATGGATGAGCGAGTTTGGTGTGGAGGAACTTGACTGGCCTGCATAGAGTCCTGACCTCAACCCGATAGAACACCTTTGGGATTAATTAGAGCGGAGACTGCAAGCCAGGCCTTCTCGTCCAACATCAGTGCCTGACCTCACAAATGCACTTCTAGAAGAATGGTCAAATGTTCCCATAAACACACCCCTGAACCTTGAGGAAAGTCTTCCCAGAAGAGTTGAAGCTGTTATAGCTGCAAAGGGTAGGTCAACTCCATATTAAACCCTACAGCTTAAGAATGAGATGTCATTAAAGTTCATGTGCACGTAAAGGCAGACGTTCCAAAACTTTGGGCAATATAGTGTATCTCAGAGAGCTACAAAATGAGCTCTAAGCAAAACACATTATTTATCCAGTAAAATCATACATTTATTTTTCATTTAACAAAGACTTTCAAAGTTGATTGGATAAGAAAATCAACAGATTATCATAAGGCCTCCTACTTGCTTTTGTCATATATGTACGTTGGTCTTCCCCAACTATAAAATGTCCATCTGACATATGTAAATATTTTTTGTTTGGAAACATTTTATCGGACTCCCTAGACTCTTCCCAGGACTACTGGCCTTGACCACAGAAAGTTTCTCACAGCATTTGCAGATTAAAACTTGAAACCTGAGAGAGAGACAAAAAAAAAGAAATAAAAGGGGCAATATATCTGAGGCCTTGCATTTTAACATCTTTCAACATCTCCATACTTAACATTCAAAATCTAACTCTAAAGGCCCTTTCACACCAGACGCGTAACGAAAAAGCGAAGCGGAAAAGCATTCACATCAGCCGCGACACGAATTTGTGACGTCTGTGATGTTTCAGAGCTCCAACATTCCAAAACATTCGTGGCGACAGCTGAGAAAAACATGGACACTTTCATTTTATTTAAAAGACCGAAAAGAAGGTTTTGGGTGCACCCAGTCTTAAAAGAACAGAGAGTCTGAAGGGGAGTATGCTAATCTTGTACAGGAGCTAAAACTTTGTCATGGCCGTTTCCACACTTACTTTTGAATGTCCATGGGACAATTTGAGGAGCTCCTCCAGAGACAGTGGCAGCGCATCTGACGAGACAAACCACAAACTTCAGGAACCAATCGATCTGGAGCAGCTGTGTTTCCATTTGAGTCACAATGTAAACATTTAAGTGCCACAGTCGTACTGACGGAAACACATTCACTTTCTATAGTCGCGGACACAATTAGTGTTTTAACTCAAAAGGTTATGTTATCGTTGTCTGTAGCCTACAGTGGGCAAACACAGCTACAGCTGTAACTACATCTACAGCTGTAATCTCATGAGAAATGTGATACCTGGCAAAGGTTAATGGTGATTGAATAGCTAATGACATCAACTGGACATTTCGTCACCTTTGTTTCTTTGTATGTGATTGGTTGAAGCCTTTTCTGTCACTGCAAGAGTTTTAAAAAACACATCGAAACAGAAAAAAATTAAGTTTTTTCGCCACAGCACATTCGCGTTCGGTGTGGAAGAACTCATTACACAAACAGCTGATCAAAAAAATAAAACCATCGCGCAAATTATTTTTGCGTCAAAATCGCATCCAGTGTGAAAGGACCTTTACATATATGCCATGACCTCCATTGGGCAGAGACCTGCTTGAAACCTTTGGTTTGTTCCCTTACGTTCTTAACGGTTAACATTCTCTAGAAGCAACTTCTCTTATCGTTCTGTCAAAAGCATCATATATTGAGTAACAAGAAAGGTAGAGTGTTTGTTTTCAGAACACAATAAAAATATTGATTTGCACACATATGTATACACTGTATGTCAAAAACAAATGATATATTTTCATGATTTAAAAGATATGCAAGGAAACTTATGTAACTCATGAAAGAATTTGTCATTTGATCATGTTTGATTAAATTGATCATGTATAAGCAGTGACATTGATTGAATTCACATAAGAACAAAAATTATCTTCCGCTGGTCATGATTAATTGTCTTTGTTGACACAGATGGCTAAGTATTAAATAAAAGTGGGAAAAGAGAACAAAGACAACAGGAAATAATGAAAAGCAAACTAAAAGTCCATGAAAATGATACTAAACAAACAAATGACTAAGTATGTGACGTTAAACCCCACAAGAGGGAGGGGAGAGAGTCAGGAGAGATCAGGAGGTGGTAGTAACCAGGTGTGAATCGATGGTTTGTGTGGATGAAACCAGATGATGCTCAGATGTTGAAAGTGGTAGTGCCCCTTGGTGGTGTTGCCAGAGGGAGGAGCCATGGGCGAGAGAGTCCAGATGCAGCCATGGGGATACATGGAGGTGACGGCGATGCTGGAGGTGGAGCCCACGGTGCAGACAGAGAGCCAATGGAGAGGAGTGACACAGAAAGACCTAGGCAGCCGCATCGGAGCTGCAGTGACAAACACCCCGAGATGGTAGCAGGGATTCAGAGGGTTGAGGTGGAGCTGGAGCTGGAGCTGGAGCTGGAGCGACCGAGGGTGGAGGTGAAGCCTGAGGGAGGGCGTGGCTAGTCGTAGCCATAGGGGTGGAGGGCCGGAGAGCAACAGACGGCCCGCAGGTCTGTAGCGGAGGCAAGGCAATGTCCGACCCAGGTGGAGCCGACGGTCTGAGGGAGCTCAGCGAGGCCGAATGGCGATGGTCACTGCTGACGTCGAGGGGAGGGAAGAGCACAGGTGGAGATATCAGGGTGACAGGTCGAGGTGGAACGGTGCAATCCGAGGCAGGAGGCAGAGTCACAGGATCCCCATGCCCTGGAGGAGGTGGCTCACAGTAGGACCACAGTGTGGTCCATAAAACGGAGCCAACGGAGGCACAGCGATGATTGATGGGATTGATGGGAGACAACTCGAGTGCGGCAGAAGACGTGGTTGGGGTCTGGGAAGAAGACTATTCACAGGAACATTTAGAAGAGGAGGTTGGAGAGGGAAGCTGGGTAGGACCAGTGGGTCCAACACAGAATAATCAGGCTGATAAAGGGTTACATTTATATGATAGTCTAAGAAATCACTGTCAGTGACGGGCAGGTGGGTGGATCTCCTATTCAAAGCCTCGACTTCCACACATACTTCCTCTGTGATGGATGGGAGAGCCATCTCACACACCTGGCCAGATGGTTTCCACTCAGGCTCCGGTGTGACATCAGGCTGTGACATCGCAGGCTTTAACACCGTGGCTGAGTCATTCTCTCCATCTCAGGTTGAGTCGGAGGGTTTCTGGCTGGATACAGGTAGTATGGATCTCCAGACATCGAACAATGGCCTCCCTCCAGTCAAGTCCTTTCATGTCTGGGTACTTGATGGTAATAGTTCGCCCCAAACCAATACAATGATTTGAGCGTCTCGTTATCTAAACGAGAATGCTCAACAAGCAGGTGGAATTGTAGCATGTACGGGATGGTCTCACCCAGCCAAAGCAGTAAACTCAGCTGCTAATTACATTTTTGGTTGGCTATTCTGTCACATTTTTAAGGAGTCCAAAGAAGAAGATGAGTCAAAAGTTAAAATCCAAAGGTATTTATTAAAACAATAGCCGATAATGAACTGAGGAAACAGGAGTAGCTATACAATACAAACACTTGAGTAGCTATACAATGAAAATGAACTAAAAGACTAACAAGTGTGATGATCAAATGAAATGCCATGGTAACTGATTAGAGCGGGAAAAGAGAAAAAAGACAACAGGAAAAAATGAAAAGCAAACTAAAAGTCCTTGAAAATGGAACTAAAAAAAGAAAAAAACATGGCATGTCCTAAAATCAATTATTTTACAAAACTTTATATGGTATATATCTTTCACTCATATGTGATCATCTGATGGCTAACCCTGACCCATGTCAATCAAACTGTACCTCGTTCCCTTTCAAGTAGGTACACATGTCCTCAGTTTCTCTGCAAGGCGGTTGGATTTTGTTTTGTGTTTACCGCTGAAGCTTTCTGACTACATCTGCAGTGATGAAATCAACAAATGGTTTTTCATTATAATGCATTATGGGATTATTTTTAGTAGCATGGAAAACTTCAAAGACCAACAGTGGCCTGTTTTTTCTCTGATTATTCATGAAGGTCTCCTGAAAAGGAGCAGTGAAGGAGGACAGGACTTATTGCCATGACCTGATTACAGTTTGCTGCAGATGCCGATTTTACAGAATTTCCATATTTTGGCACAGGCGGTCGCTGTATCTTAAAGCATTGGATGGCTTGGAAAAACAAGGCTTGTTTGGTTAACTTGCGGTGTAGCCAACCACAAAAAGTACAATGTATTTTATTCCGCTATCAATTGGCTATTTTGAGTTCTAAAGATTGAGGACAAAGTTCTTTGCCATGATTATTAATTCATCACAGCCTCAGTTACAAGGCACTCAAGTTTAGCAACTAAATATAGGTCAGACAGAAAGGAAATGTCTAAAAACAAAATGTTCACGTGTCCCTACAAGAAATCTGTAGCTTCTTTAGAACATACCGAGGTCATTGCATTATTCACGAAGGCCTTAAAACTTTAAAACAATCCATTAATCCATTCATTCATTCATTTCCAAGATTAAAAAAATGTCAGAGGCAAAATGGTGATGCTGCATTGAACGGCCAATGAGACTTCAGCTGCAGATTTAGATGCAAATTAGCATTCTTTGTGAATTGTTACCCAGCAGTCTTCTGACAGACCCATTAAAGGGAGGATAGACAACAACTCTCTACCCAAACCTCCTCTGATTTTAGCCTTTCAGACTGAGAAGTTAAAACCCCTCATCGCCAGGTAGAACGCCGTAAATCTGTGAGCGCTACTGCTGCAGAATACCCATAATTCAGAGGCAAGTGTTCATTAATCAAACCGCTCAATTAATAACCTTCCCTGAGAGCATAGCAGGGATTAATCAAGATCCTTCTCTGGTACGACACTGGAGGAATTTGAAAGATATCCTAACTTGAAAGTGGGAATATGATTCTTTTTCTGCAGATTTTCCCATGTACTCAATCTTTCTGGCATGTAGTCTTGCAAGAATCTGTGGTGATGAAAAACTGGAGGTCTACACCACAGTCTCAAGCTCTGATGGTACTGGGTCATCTTTGTATTTTCTCTTGATTCAATCTGAAAGCACAATCAGGACACAGCCATGAACTGGCTGCACGGATGATCAGAGTGATTTAAACCTTTTATGGACCACTTCTGAAACGGAATGATCCTCAGAAGTCTGCTTGGGGACAATGCAACCTTAATATCAAGTAAATGAAAGGAAAGCCAAAAAAATCCAAGGCCCTGCGATTCAATTCCCTTCAAAGATGAGGTCTATTTTCTCAAAGGCTATTTTCAAGGCCTCAGATAAAGAACAAGAAAAATGAGTGTCTTGTTCCAAAATCCTTGTGAGCTTATTTGCTGTCTCCTTCCAAGAGAGGCCTAATAATAAAAATAGGGTAACACTTTATTTTACAGTGTCCTTGTTACATGTTACATGTACTTACATAGTAATAACAGTAAATTATGCATAATTGCATGCAACTAACCCTCAAACCAAACACTAACCCTATATTAAGTAAATTCATTTTATTAATATTACTCAGTACCTAAATATATAATTGCACTGTAACAATGACACCTTAAAATAATGGCGTAACCAAAAACAGAAACAGATAAATGTCAGTTTTCCATGTGCAAGACAAGAAACAGCATCGGAAAGTGAACAGAACCCATTCCAAACCTATCAGTACATTATTGCACACACACAGACACACACACACACACACACACACACACACACACTGTTGTGGTCTGAGCTTTAATTAAAGTGATTGCTTTCAGGGATATCTGGAGGGGTTTTTTTCTGTACCTGACGGTGCATTAAATCAGAAAAAATTTACTGTTTGTGCCAAACCTGAGTTCATCAAACTGAGTGGAAACAGACGCTCAACATAAGCGTATAAAGAAAGTCAATCATTTCATTTAGAAAATAGGGAAGTCCAAATACAATAGAATGGAAACTAAGCATAAAAACGATTCAAACACAAGACATAAACAATATATGAGAGAGTATTGCAACTCGCTAATCCTCAAGAAATATGGCATGAGTTGCATTTTAGAGAATGTATTTTTATGAATACTTAAAATCTGAAAAGACAGGGGAAAATACAAGCATGCATTTTAATAGTATTTCTCAACACAATATGAAAATAATACTAATACTCATTGTAAAATTCAGAAGTACGTCGACATGTCTACACTGTAAAAAATTGCCATTAGGCTACACCAATATTTAATGGTCAGGGGTGCGTTTCCCGTACAATGACGTAACTCACTGCTTTAGGCTGCGTTCCAGGCAGGTTTTTGAGACTGTAAGTTACGACTATGCTCATTTACAATCATTTCTATCACCAAAGGTGCTTACTCCTTGCTTATTTGAGGGAAACGGAGGAGAAAAAATGGCGCATAAGGCAAGAGAAGCTGTTATACCTTTTATGTTACGTTATTTGTATATTTGGAAATGTAAAAACCTCATCCGTAGAGGCTGCCATTGTTGTTTCGCGGGTTATGTGACGTCAGAGCTTGTAACTGGGAGTACATCGATCTAGTACGAGTTCACGGGTGGGAAGTCACGGGTTTGACTGCCTTTCCAGTGCACTTTCACGGGTAGAAGGTTGGAAAAACACGGGTTACGGGTTGCCTGGAATGCGGCATAACTACCATAGTATGATGCATCGTTGAAGATATCAGCTACTGACGACTGTTTCCCGAAAACCGTATTGTCGTAAATTTGTCGTTCAACCACGTTGGTTAATGATGTCACGCAGGTGGTTGAGTAATAACTTATTTTAATGAATCGGTTTAAGTTTGAATTAATGCTAGAATTTTTTGCTATAAACTATGAACACGGCATCTGAGGACTAATTCTAAATTTTCTCAGTTATTTTGTTTTATTTCCAGATTCAATCATTGGCTCGTCCTTACGTACAAGAGCACGTATATGTGCTTACTCTTAAAAACAATGCTTTAAATCTCTTGACAAACTAAAAGACGTAGATGACATTTGTATGTATTCTAAATAAAATATATAGATTGTACTGTATGTCAGCTTGCTTACTTTGCTCAAGATAAGGATTTATTAAGTTCACATATTATGCAAACAGGAAACTGTGCTTCTAACCACAGGTCGAGAGCTGTCTTTCCAACCATGCAACTTTGCGACGCTGTTTGCGAACGTTCGTTGGAACTATGGTTTCAGGAAACACCGACTCGTTGAACTATGCTGATAACAACGGAACTTGCGACCATAGTTGTCTAATGACGCTTTTGGGAAACGACCACTGATCAGGTATAACTAGTAGTAAATGTTTTGCTAAAAGTATTTATTAATTTTGGTTAACAATGATTTCTATATGAATAAAAAGTTAAAGAATGTCGACTCATGTCTACAGTAATGAAGGTCATTCTGGATTTACTGAAGTAAAAAAATATTATTTAATACCACTCTGACTGCATTATACTGTAAGATACAGCGATTAACCTCATTTTTAGTAGTCAGATAACACTGTACTGTATTGATGAAAGTATTCATTTTGGTTAAGAATTAGCAGTAAGTATATTTATAAAATGAACATTAACCTAGTATTAATAAATTCTGTAAAATGTTCTTGATACCTAACGTGTTAAAGGGATAGTTCACCCAAAATGTGTATGACATTCTTATTTCAGACAAATACAATCAGAGTTATATTAAAATGTCCTGGCTAATCCAAGCTTTATAACGACAGTGAATGGTAGCCCAAAATTTGAAGCCCAAAAAAGTGCATCCATCCATTATAAAAGTAATCCACACGGCTCCCTGAGGGGGGTTAATAAAGGCCTTCTAAAGTGAATCAATGGGTCTGAAGTGAATCTTTTGGTGGACCGCCTTCCGTATTCAACTTACGAAGAAAGTGTAGCGCCTCTTGCGGTTCAAAACGCTTACGTTATATCCGACGTCATCATCGCGTCAGTTACGTATTTTTCGTAAGTTGAATATGGAAGGCGGTCGGCCAGAAGCTAAATATTTTACTTTATAAAGTTTTAAATATGGATATTTTTCTTACACAAATGCATTGATTCGCTTCATAAAGCCTTTATTAACCCCCCGGAGCCGTGTGGATTACTTTTATACTGGAAGGATGCACTTTTTTGGGCTTCAAATTTTGGGCTCTGTCACAGTCCCATAGGTGGGACACCTGGTGCTCTTTTTTTGATTGCCTTTTTTTCGTATCATATAAGTAATTACCATAAATTAGGTATCATTTGAAAGCTTACAAACTCAAAATTCATCCTGTGAAAACCGTTTTGAAATTGGACATTGCGTTACCATGGAAACCTTACTCTAAATTATTCTAGCAGGCTCCTCCTCTAGTGGGCGGTGTCATGTTTCATATTACAACATTTATTTTAACTACTTTATATTCAAAATCTTTTCCAATCTTGACAAAACACATATTGTTGGAAAGGTCTGTGTCTCAAGGGTCCATATTTGGTGACTGTTTTGTGATGGAAGTGATATTTGGACAGAAATTTACAGGAAAATGCATAAAAAAAACAATCAATGGAATTTGAATGACACCCGGTGGCTATTTTTGGTACAGCACCTAAACAAAATCTCATGGGAACTTCAATTTTTGTGATATCAACTTCAAATTTGGAACACAAATTGGTTCGACATATGGCTTTGATTTTATAGTAATTTTAGAGTAAATTCTTTTTTGTAAAATATATATTTTATATGAAATAAAAAATATTTAGTACAGTATTTTTCATTTACAGTAAATTTAAACTTCCATTACTCTTTCATACTTTCATATTTTGAATTGCTTTTACTTCAGCAATAATCTGCAGAGTGTCGTCTTTAAAACAAGACCAAACTTTGGTCTATATTCCAAAGCATTCTTGAATTACAGCCCTTTAAGTTTGGATAGTGCATGTTCATGTGTATTCTCAAAAATGGGGGTGACAGTTAAAGGGTTAAAGATTGGAAAAGCCAGAACATTTTTTAATATAACTCTGATTGTATTTGTCTGAAAGAAGAATGTCATTTACACCTAGGATAGCTTGAGGGTGAGTACATCATGGGGTAATTTCCATTTTGGGGTGAACTATCCCTTTAACTAATGTTAATGAATTAAAGAGTGCTACTGAAATAGCTCCTTAAAGTCAACATGAATAACTTGTGGCAATGAATCATTCACAATAAGACCAGGAACATGCCTTAAGAAAGTAAATAGGGTCAATTTGGATTTCATATTAACGTTAAAATTAAAGGTTACAACCACAAACATTAATCATTCCTTCTTTCAGACATTAACCATTTTTTTTCTCAGAATGAACAAGTGTAGAATGAATAAAACGAGCAAAACTCAGAAACCAAACAATCAAGAGATCTGTCAGGATTATTTCCAAATGGCAGGTTTTGCACTAATTAACCCGGAGAGATTATCTTAGCAATTTTCTTCATCAGTAGGTGTAAGGTGGAAAATAATCAAAGATATTTGATATCATCTGTTCTGCTATTAACTGCCATCGTCGTGATCAAGCTATTGAAATTGACTCAACCCCCTCCCCATCAGAAGGGCCAGGTTGAGTTAGAAAGACAAAAGAATGACTGGCCGGCTGGCCAAATGGTTAACACCTTTGATACAATGGGGGAAGTTTTGTCTGATTGGTTACTTTCAAATGTCTCACGGTTTAGTCTGATTGGTCTGTTTTACAAGAGTCCGATTTGAATTTGGTGACTTCAGGAGAGAGGATAAAAGAGAATTGATTCTGTAGCTCGCGCTCTTTTGGATTCTCTGGCTTTCTCTGGAGAGCTGTTCTTTAGCTCTCTCTCTCTCTCTCTCTCTCTCTCTCTCTTTCTCTCTCTATCTCACAGGTAACATTCTAGGCAGAGGCCTACAGAGCATAATTAATGGTTTATGTTTACATCTATTTGAAACTATTTGAAACTATTTAGAGTGTAACCATAACTAGAATTTGTGTTTCCTTTTAGAAGAGATTTATGTCTATGATGTAATTGACATTTTACGTTTACTTGATTGTTAATAAATTGTTACATTTTGATCCTTTCTGAATTAATCTGTAATTATTAACTATCTCCAATGTGGAACGGTATAATTGCAACAAAGGGTTAAAACGGAATGATTAAATGTATGATTAACTATCAAATATAGATGACCAAACAATCGGTTGGGATTCTCTTCTAAATGCGATAACTATGATAAATGGAGTCAGATAAAGAATATTATAATCAAATCCATTCTTCCAGCTGAGACACTGAACGCGTGCGGCCTTCACCGCGGTTCGCTACCGATCCTTGGAGCGAATTCATTGGTCGTGATCAAGCTATTGAAATTGACTCAACCCCCTCCCCATCAGAAGGGCCAGGTTGAGTTAGAAAGACAAAAGAATGACTGGCCGGCTGGCCAAATGGTTAACACCTTTGATACAATGGGGGAAGTTTTGTCTGATTGGTTACTTTCAAATGTCTCACGGTTTAGTCTGATTGGTCTGTTTTACAAGAGTCCGATTTGAATTTGGTGACTTCAGGAGAGAGGATAAAAGAGAATTGATTCTGTAGCTCGCGCTCTTTTGGATTCTCTGGCTTTCTCTGGAGAGCTGTTCTTTAGCTCTCTCTCTCTCTCTCTCTCTCTCTCTCTCTCTCTCTCTCTCTCTCTCTCTCTCTCTCTCTCTCTCTCTCTCTCTCTCTCTCTTTCTCTCTCTATCTCACAGGTAACATTCTAGGCAGAGGCCTACAGAGCATAATTAATGGTTTATGTTTACATCTATTTGAAACTATTTGAAACTATTTAGAGTGTAACCATAACTAGAATTTGTGTTTCCTTTTAGAAGAGATTTATGTCTATGATGTAATTGACATTTTACGTTTACTTGATTGTTAATAAATTGTTACATTTTGATCCTTTCTGAATTAATCTGTAATTATTAACTATCTCCAATGTGGAACGGTATAATTGCAACAAAGGGTTAAAACGGAATGATTAAATGTATGATTAACTATCAAATATAGATGACCAAACAATCGGTTGGGATTCTCTTCTAAATGTGGAAACTATGATACATGGAGTCAGATAAAGAATATTATAATCAAATCCATTCTTCCCGCTGAGACACTGAACGCGTGCGGCCTTCACCGCGGTTCGCTACCGATCCTTGGAGCGAATTCATTGCGGGCTCTACAGTTGGTGACCCCGACGTGATGTTGCGACTCAGACGAGCAACGTGTTTTTCAGCGAAGTATTGGATTTAAAATCAACAAGAGATTTGAGCTTCTCTTTTTCAGCTGTTCTGTTGATCTTGTGAATGGATTAAAGCTGACCCTCAGACCAGAAAATGAGTAAGTAAACCTTCTTTGCCTTTTAGAATTGTTGAGGGAAAGTTTTATTTGCAACTCACACATATAGACACATTTCTAGAACGGGTCGGTACACCCACTATAGATCGGAACCGTAGAAATCCGATATTGTGTAAGAATTAGACGTGAAACATGACTTTTCAGGGAAATAACAGCAGCAGTGCAGATGAGGAAATTATGGCAATTTTAGGCGTACAATTACAAGATCTCTTCGTTCGATTAAGCGATAAAGGATTGAACCTGACATGGAGTAACAACGAAATTATATCCTGGTATTCTGCTAAGGGCGCACAACTAAAATCTGAATCAAAATACAAGAAAATCCCCGCTGCAATTGTTTATTTGCTTCGTCATAACGATCTCAAGACAATGGTCGAAAACGAACGAACGATAGCAAATATCAAAGAAATTGAAAGATTGCGATCTGACGAATTACAAAAGTTAAGATCAAAAGTCGAATCAGTCTCATATGAGCAACTTGAGTGGGCTAGGCAGCGTGAAGAAATGGCAACACAAATCGATCAGTTACAAAGAAAACTTCAAACCGGCAGTAATTACATATCTGCTCTCGAAGGCTGTTGTGATAATGTAGGATTTCCAATGGCCGCAGTCAAACAAGCAGCACTGGATGAAACTTTTGAGCTAGCAAAGCCAAATGATAGTGATGACGCTGCGTTAGGATACAGGCCACAGACTCGTAACCGAGCCCCTGTCCCTCATGTCATCGAGACATGAATACCCTCAAACTCCAGGAGAACATAGCAGACAACCCAATGGCAAAGAGAACAGGTTTTGCAGTTTCTGTCAGAAAATAGGCCATTCAGAGGAAAAATGCTGGTCACTGGGAAGGGGTCGAGCTCCACCTTATTTTCAGAAAAATAGGAAATTACTTTCTAAGGGCAAAGATCAGCGCTCATTTGCAGGTAAAACTCTCAGTGAGCTAACTGCATTGTTCATGCAAGGCCTTCAGCTATTAACTTCACTTGCGAGCGGGCTAGCAGCCTCTTAGCAATGAGTTTAATAGTAAAACATCCAGATTGCAAGAATCCTGTTTGTATTTTCACATTTGTAATTGTATAAAACATTGTGCGCATTGAACACACATTATAGTTGTTTGTGCTACTAGATGCACATAGACTACTCAAGTTTATTCTTAAAAACACATGATTGCGTTACTGTAAGTGAGGAAACACTTAAGATAACGGCTGTAGATGCTGCGCATTCTAGGCCATGTAGCTTGTGAAAATCGGAATAACTTTAATACTGGAATTGTACAGCAATTTCAAGTTGCATGTGTCGATGTTGAATTTGTTTGTCTCCTATAATGCAAGCTCTGCTATTTCCCATATAGCTGCAGTAAACCATAAACAGGAGCATAGAATTGCCATCTGGCTACAGTGTGAATTACAATTGCATTAACCATGAAAATGTCTTCATCGCAACAGGACTCAATAACTCTGACCTTTGCTATTTCTAATTTGAGCAAGTTATAATACTTTTCATTGGTTCAATTCCCAGTGCCAAAAAGGAGGGGAACTGTGCTGTTAAATGTGGCTTGTGCAGTTAAATGTGGCACAGATAATAGAAAACCAATTCATAACCAATTCATCCTTCACTCAAAATGACTGTAATGAAGTCTCAGATTGTGAAGGCTCGACTGCCAGAACAGTCTTAAGCGTTAATACACAGAAACAACAGCAGCAATTAACTGTGTTTCTCTCTAAATTTGTTTCTCTTTAAATTTGTAATTTGTTCCTATCTCAGGAGGACAATTGCAATTCCTTGGAGGACGGACGGCCAAAAGGCCCCCCTCCCCCTGCATCTCAAAACTTGAGATGTGAGAGATGGGTGCGAATATCTTTATATATATTTGATGGGGTCAATCACACCTCACAATATGTCTACATGACCTCCCAGTGAAAAAAACTGGAATTAAATTATGCAACACAGATTGATATTGATTAGATTCCACCCATCTCCAAAACATTAATACAGAACACACCCTACACTCAAGACAACATCACCTGGAATAGACCAAATCTATTCAGGCTGAACACTACACATCATAAACGACAAAGATGACATAGAGTCTAAAAGTGTTACTTCACTAAAGATCTATTGTTCATCTTTTCACACTAACAGATCCAGATAGCCACACACACACACACACACACACACACACACACACACACACACACACACACTGTTACCAGGAATACCCATTATTGTATGCCTACACATATTTAGATCTACATTAATTACATTGGAAGACTCCTGAACAAATACAGTGGTTATTATATATATGCCTTCATAAATGTGATTGATTTGTTGTTTTTCTTTTATGGTTTATTGATGCGTACCATCTTTTTTAATGTATCAATTGCACTGACTTTTGCTACATTTCCTTTGAGAAATTCAGACCAAAATGCTTAAATTCCACTACCACCAAAATAGTGGAAAGTTAGATGAACTTTGAGTTTTGATTTCCGAGTCTTGGTTACACTGAAAATTTTGCTAATAGTCCTCATGAAAAGGGGGACTTAAAATCAACAATGATTTTGTTTTGTTATAATGCATTTTATTTCAATGTTCCCAGAAACAATGTACGAGCTTGCAGAATCTTCTTTTATTCTCAAACCCTGACCACTTTATTAAGTATATTGATTTAAGGGCTTATTGCCAGAGACTATTTTGATATGACCACATCAGACTTCTGACCAATGAAAAATGCCATGTATGTTTTTGTTCTTTGTTGTGCTTAATCACAGAATACCTGCAGCAAAAGTTCGCTCCTGTGTCCTGCCTCAAAAAGAATGACTGTTCTTGAGGTGTGAAGTATTCAATGGACGTTTTGCATATCAATGATGAAGTTCTCATGCAGGGCTACAAGAACAACAAAGGCTGAAAACTGATCAGCTGCTTTTGCAACAAGTCTGGACGAGAAGTCTGAAGAATAACATCTACACACAACAGAAAGCATATCTTTGTGGACAATGCCACCTTTGGACTCAATGGTTGTGGCCAATGGTGCCAAACGGGGAACTGTAAGGTGGAAAATAATCAAAGATATTTGATATCATCTGTTCTGCTATTAACTGCCATCGTCGTGATCAAGCTATTGAAATTGACTCAACCCCCTCCCCATCAGAAGGGCCAGGTTGAGTTAGAAAGACAAAAGAATGACTGGCCGGCTGGCCAAATGGTTAACACCTTTGATACAATGGGGGAAGTTTTGTCTGATTGGTTACTTTCAAATGTCTCACGGTTTAGTCTGATTGGTCTGTTTTACAAGAGTCCGATTTGAATTTGGTGACTTCAGGAGAGAGGATAAAAGAGAATTGATTCTGTAGCTCGCGCTCTTTTGGATTCTCTGGCTTTCTCTGGAGAGCTGTTCTTTAGCTCTCTCTCTCTCTCTCTCTCTCTCTCTCTCTCTCTCTCTCTCTTTCTCTCTCTATCTCACAGGTAACATTCTAGGCAGAGGCCTACAGAGCATAATTAATGGTTTATGTTTACATCTATTTGAAACTATTTGAAACTATTTAGAGTGTAACCATAACTAGAATTTGTGTTTCCTTTTAGAAGAGATTTATGTCTATGATGTAATTGATATTTTACGTTTACTTGATTGTTAATAAATTGTTACATTTTGATCCTTTCTGAATTAATCTGTAATTATTAACTATCTCCAATGTGGAACGGTATAATTGCAACAAAGGGTTAAAACGGAATGATTAAATGTATGATTAACTATCAAATATAGATGACCAAACAATCGGTTGGGATTCTCTTCTAAATGTGGAAACTATGATACATGGAGTCAGATAAAGAATATTATAATCAAATCCATTCTTCCCGCTGAGACACTGAACGCGTGCGGCCTTCACCGCGGTTCGCTACCGATCCTTGGAGCGAATTCATTGCGGGCTCTACAGTAGGTGTGCATTATATGTGCGAGCTTCAGCATTTATGGCATTTTTATGTGAGATGAGTAACGGCCAAACCTCTTTTAACAGCCCCCCACCCCCCACATTTCCAGCAGTGCATTATGGGAACTACACAAAGATGGGATCCCACATCATCAGACAAACCTGTCTTAACTGGCAGGCACATCAATCTTCCAGCGTACGCATGTCATTGTTTAAATTGGGTTATTTAAATTCATTAAATACTGCAACGGCATGAACTGCCAACATCATTAGACTTTCAAATGATGTTGCTGCAGTGGTCTGGTCCTAATGGCCATGGATTTCACGTCTTTTAAAGCAGTGTGGGAATATTCTGCTCACACTGCTCGGCTGAATGAGTGATGAGTACTTGTGAAGGATATGAGAATAATATTTAAGGAGAATTAGTTTCGCATGAGCCCATTGGTCGGCTGCTGCTGACATGTCTTTCCAAACAAACTGGCCCTTAATTAGGTCCAAGCAAACAGTTGCCTACAGTAAATGTGGATCAGAAGTGTGTGCTCTGAACACATTAGACAAAGTTGGAATGTTTAACTTTGGCTAATGTGAAATGAAAAATGTTCACTTCAAAATCTTAGAACAGCAATCAATTTTAAACCCAGCAATTAATTTTTGTCCTGCATAGAGAAAAAAAAAAGGTTTATCTCTGAAATCATACATGCATATAGCTACTGTAATACACCATAATATATAATCAAATAATTATAAGTTACTTATTTTACATGTCCTCTGTAACATCAGGTCTTCTGCAGGGGTTCTCAATCTGTAGGTGCTGAAAAAACAATGCTAAATGCAAATAGTACAATGCAACTAATCATATATTTATGCATAAAAAAATGCAATATTTTCAATATTTTGTTGTTGATATCAAAGACTCTAATCAAATTCAGCTGAAAATCTTCAGCTCAGTGCTTTTACCTGTTGGGAAGACATTCCACATGAAGGTGAAGAAAGTAAATATATATCAATATTTCTATGACATATCAGATGAAAAAAAAAAAGCACTATGGCAGTGTTTCCGCCGCAGGAACTAGGGACTTTGGGGTTGTACCATAGACTGTAAAAAAATATGGACGTAGTGTCCGTGACGTCACCCATAGGATTCTGAAGAGCAGTTTTGAAGCGTAAAATAGGGACGAGCTGGCCGTTGCCATCTTGTCAGCGCATCATCGCACGTCACTCCCGGATAACAGAAAATGGGCAAAGATGCGGGACGTGGGCGGAGCTGAGGTGACGCGATGACTAACAGACAGCAGATAAATGGCTATCCACCTGTCACTCAAAGGGACCATGCCCTTAATTATGCAGGACTTTAAAGCTTTATATAATGTAAACGAATGAGCAAAATACACCCCCCTCACAGTTGTCATGAAGGGCAAAATTAACCGTACAGACCAAAACCACAATTTGTACCAGGTTGTAAACATGTGTTTTTCTGCTGTAATGTTGGGCATTTAAACATGGAGCTCAATTACCCCTTTTCCACCAAGGCAGTGCTAGAGCTAGATCGGAGCCAGAGCTAGTCCCAGTTCATAGTTGGTTCAACTGAGGAGCCTGCTAAGAACCGTTTGCGTTTCCACAGGCTAGAGAGCCACAACAGAGCCAGGTCTTACGTCACTGTATACGTCTCATCTTTCTCAGCAACGCTAGCGAGAAACACACACACACCAGGCTTGTTCAAGATGCATCGGCGCTGCACAGACCGATCCACGTATAATATTAAAAAACGCATGAGTGAATCAAAAGCATAAGGAGTCATATGCTCTCGCTGGACTCGTTGTCATACGGCGATCGGTCTCTGCACAGCACCGCTGCCAACAAGCCTTCCATCAACAATGCAAACGTTTCGTTACTATTGATTCACATGGCTTTACGATCCTACATTGGCATCAAAACACAATGAAAACACAGCGAATCCAACGCATTTATGTAGTTCGCCGTAATTTCTATAGACGGAGATTACAAACGAGCAGCAGCTGTTAGCTCCATTAGCTGCTATTTCAACAATGGCGGATCTCAAGTCTGTGTTCGTCTTGTTGACCCCGCCCCAGTGCCTGACGTAATCGGTTCTTACTTCTAGCCCTGTTCTAGCCCAGCAATGTTTTGGTGCTACTTAAGAACCACTTTTCCTGGCTCGGAGCTGGGGCTTTGGGTGTGGAAACACAAAGAACCGATTTGAAACTAGGCTCTGGCTCCGATCTAGCTCTAGCACTGCTTTGGTGGAAAAGGGGTAAATGAGATTCTCCCTTCTGGAGCCTGTCCCTAGTTGCCAGTCGATGAATTGCAGTTTAAGTCACTTCCATATTGGCTTCAAGAGAAACTGCAGGAGGTTGCCGTTTGGGTTGTACCCGTGTATTTGGACCACAGGGAAGAGGGTCTACATGAAGTTCCGGGTAAAAAATTCCCCCTCAGAAAGGCCCTGCTCGCGAGGTAGTACTTTTCCATGAACTTTTGGGGGTGGGACTTGGGTGCTGAAGATGCTGATTGGTTGACTCCACGCAGCATTTTATTTCAAACACCATTTTTAAAAGGTTGTTGCGGTGAGTGCAGTAAGAGTTGTTTGCAAAAAATACGACGATGGACAGACGATGACGCTCAGGCTTTATTAAGCTTATATGCGGAGGGCGAAATCCAGTTTGAACTGGAAAGTCACACGTAGTCCTGCGTCACTCGACTAATCTTCACAGTACTTTAGACCGCGATGGAAATGCAGACAGCAACAGGTCTGGGAGAAAAAGTTCCTGGGACAAATTGTACCGGGTAATTTCAGGGCTTATGTAGGTTAAAGGGTTAGTTAATCCAAAAATGAAAATTCTGTCATTAAAGGGTTACTTCAGTGATTTAGCATTAAGGCGAGACACTACAGGTGAATAGGGAATTTTTTTTAATTACAAGATATCACTGTGAAACTGCTCCAGTTTATTACTGGCATAAACATAAGAAAAAAATGAATTACAAGTTTTGTGTAAATTAATGTTTTAATATGCAAATGAGGCCTTATATACTTAAATATACTCTCATTTGCATACTTTTCCAAAAACAAAATCTGGAAATTGGAAAGGACCATGTTTAAAATTCTTGGTTCTATTTGTTGACATGTTAGATGAGAGGGCTTTTACAGAGGGGATTCTGGATATCTTATTTTGTGCTTTAGTAAATTAGAGAATACTGACAATAGCCTTAAAAAATCAATTTTCGCCATGTTTTTTGGAGTTAAAGGACCTATAACTCAGGATAGGAATGATATATCAACAAATCCCTCTGTAAAAGCCTTCAGAATATAGTTCAGTATAGTTATAGTATAGTTATAATATAGTTCAGTAGACTGCTAAAGATGGTGCTTGTAGGTGCTCCTGAAGTGGATATATCTGACTCTGAGTGTGAGAAAAAACTAATTCTGAGAAAACGGCCTTTAAAGTTTTATACTGTATAACTGCATACATTTCTATAAAACCCCCAACCTACAAACAAAATATATATTCAGTTAATTAATATCAGTAGTGTATAATATTTAAAACACGTGGAAATTGATAAATGAATAAATTATTAATAGCAATAGCTATTAGAGAACTACCTTAAGAGAACTACCTTAACAAACACCAGTCACAAAAACTGCAGATGAACTGTCCCTGTTTGTTGCATATGTCCATCTATAACTATTTGAATCTAATTCTGACGGGGTTTCGTCGTCTAATCTGTTGTTGTTTACTTTCTTTTTACTTGCTCTTGCTACTTGGTCTTTTCTGTGAGCGTTTATGAGCCAATTTCAGCGTTGTCTGCACTTTCTCTCAAGCAGAGAATACACAAGCAAGCGGCAGCGCGTGAGAAATTCACATGGAATCAGATGTGGTGTTCGGCTGCAAACTTTCGCGGTTGGTTAGTTCTACAAAGGAAATATCCATATGTGGATTAGACAGTGCTGTGTGTGAGACTGTGAGCTTTATAATGAGACCAAGCATGACATGTTTCTGTGAATGGAGACAGCACGAGAGATCGCGCTAGAATAACTTTTGATGATTTCGGGTAGAAATCTAAAGGCGCACGGTGACAAAATATAATGAAATAACCAACTTAATGTGTAATGTTGACATTTTTTTTATTTTGACATGAAAGCTTACATGTTAAGGGAGCAAACTGGCCCAAAATCTCAAAATTGACCACTGCATGAAAAAACGATGTTTTCACCTGCCGTGTCTCGCCTTAAATAGCCAGAATTTGGCTGCAGTTTTCGCTTATGGCCATACCACTATGAGCACGCCCGATCTCGTCTGATCTCGGAAGCTAAGCATAGTCGGGCCTGGTTAGTACTTGGATGGGAGACCGCCTGGGAATACCAGGTGCTATAAGCAGTTTTGTTTTAGAAAGGAAGAGTGCTTGAACCTGTTAAATAGCCAGAATTTGGCTGCAGTTTTCGCTTATGGCCATACCACTATGAGCACGCCCGATCTCGTCTGATCTCGGAAGCTAAGCATAGTCGGGCCTGGTTAGTACTTGGATGGGAGACCGCCTGGGAATACCAGGTGCTTTAAGCAGTTTTGTTTTAGAAAGGAAGAGTGCTTGAACCTGTTAAATAGCCAGAATTTGGCTGCAGTTTTCGCTTATGGCCATACCACTATGAGCACGCCCGATCTCGTCTGATCTCGGAAGCTAGGCATAGTCGGGCCTGGTTAGTACTTGGATGGGAGACCGCCTGGGAATACCAGGTGCTATAAGCATTTTTGTTTTAGAAAGAAGAAGAATTAAAAAAAAAAAAAAAAAAAAAAAAAAAAGAGTGCTTGAACCTGTTAAATAGCCAGAATTTGGCTGCAGTTTTCGCTTATGGCCATACCACTATGAGCACGCCCGATCTCGTCTGATCTCGGAAGCTAAGCATAGTCGGGCCTGGTTAGTACTTGGATGGGAGACCGCCTGGGAATACCAGGTGCTATAAGCAGTTTTGTTTTAGAAAGGAAGAGTGCTTGAACCTGTTAAATAGCCAGAATTTGGCTGCAGTTTTCGCTTATGGCCATACCACTATGAGCACGCCCGATCTCGTCTGATCTCGGAAGCTAAGCATAGTCGGGCCTGGTTAGTACTTGGATGGGAGACCGCCTGGGAATACCAGGTGCTATAAGCATTTTTGTTTTAGAAAGAAGAAGAATAAAAAAAAAAAAAAAAAAAAAGAGTGCTTGAACCTGTTAAATAGCCAGAATTTGGCTGCAGTTTTCGCTTATGGCCATACCACTATGAGCACGCCCGATCTCGTCTGATCTCGGAAGCTAAGCATAGTCGGGCCTGGTTAGTACTTGGATGGGAGACCGCCTGGGAATACCAGGTGCTATAAGCATTTTTGTTTTAGAAAGAAGAAGAATTAAAAAAAAAAAAAAAAAAAAAATGTGAGTGCTTGAACCTGTTAAGCTTTGTATCAGTAGAAACCCCGTAGTATATTTGAATTATGGTACTTTCCCCCCTCATATCCCCCTGAGACGAGAGCATTATGTATTTTATTTCTGGAAAAAATCCTCCAATGACACAAATATCGTCATTTTGCATCATCTGAGGATTTTTTGGACAGAGGCAAGAGACTACAGTAAGTAGAAGGAGCTGTTCCGCGTGTTTTCAACCCACCCACAGGGGAGAGATCTCACGCACAGAATGTAAATGCGCTCGGCCTCGGGCATTCATAACGGAGCGATACAGAGCATGAATTCATATGCAAGTTTAGCTTCCATATGCGATCAGAACTGGACATGTGTCGTGAATGACAGCCGCGCTTACCTCAGCTCTTACTTCTCTCTCGTGATGAATGAAATCTGACTCCTGCTGCGTTTGTCCCGTGACTTTCGTTCGGCTCACTCACACTTTATTGAAAAGACACGTTAAGTTTTTAATTGTAGTGTTTATTCTCTAACTGAACAAAATTATTGAATTATTATGAAAATCAAAACGCCGCTGGAGGCGGTGTTGGGAGTGGCCTCGTAGGGCAGCAAAGCAAGTGCATTCTGGGAGTTGTTGTCTTTCATCCACATGAGACAGAAATAAATTTTCTGTCTTTTCTCAGTCTAGAAGGCACCAAATTCAAAAATAATTTCACATTTCTACTACATAAATGACACAGTTTAAATACACATTCATCTTCCCAGCGCTGAAGTGCCCCTTTAATTACTCACCCTCACTCATTTCCAAACCCGTAAGACTTTTGTTCATCTTCAGAACACAAATGAAGATATTTTTAATGAAATCTGAGAGCTTTCTGTCCCTCCATTGACAGCCTACGCAACTACCACATTCAAGCCCCAGAAATGTAGTAAAGTAATGTGACTCCAGTGGTTTAATCTAACTTTTATGAAGCAACAGGAGTTTGCGCAAAACAACATAATTTACCACTATACCAAACATGAATCTCCACGCAACAACATCTGCTCTCGTATCAACACAACGTGCATGTCTTTGTGTTCTTTTGAACATTTGTGTTGTGTTGTCGCGTGAGAATGCTCAGAAATGGGCTGCATCCGAAATTGCATACTTCCCTAAAAACAGTATGTGACAAAGGAAGTCTGTCCGAATTCACAGTACTCATAAAAGAGTAGGCAAAAAGTAACCGAATGACCCACTATTTCCGGCGAGATTCTGAAGTGTGCATACGATGGACACTTTACTATCCCATGAGGTGATGGGAGAGGATTTATGAATGGCAGTGAAGCAATACAACTGGCGTTGGTAGGTCACATGATAATGACCAGATTACATTTATACTACACACACTCTTATTATATAGAACATACTTTTTTAGAAGTTGTGAAGTAATAACTTATTCAAAATAAGTACCTACTCAAGAGAGTATATGCGATTTTGGATGCAGCCATGGTCTTATTATTGAGAGATAAATGGGTCCGTGGCTCTACCATTGGAGAAAGCATAACAGCTAACTTGGATCACGTGTGCCTTGATAACCAATCACATTTCAGCCTTGAATTTCATTCAGAGTTGTGCGACAGTCAATCATTGTTTGCGGATACCATAGAAATTAATGAGAAGTGCTACACAATTGTCTGTGACTTCTCTTATAAAACAGTATAAGAGTATTTTCGCCGTTAACTCTAAAAATAGATCAATCCAAAACAAGTTTTCTTCTTTTTTTTTTGCTGGATTATTTATGAAAAAAAATAAAAAATAGTCTGTGTATTTTATTCAAGTAGTATAAAATAACTTTAAATGATCTATTCCTCTTGCCTTTTTGAATGTGCACAACAATAAAATTATATTTCTTTGGCATGTCAACGTCAGTCCATCAGGAGAGAACATGTCTGCTGGTGTTCTGTACAAAAAATCCAATAATTTCCTGACCTCTCTTGCTGTTCAAAGAACTTCTGTTGTACGTTTCAGTGGATGTAAGATGCTGGTTAAAGAGGACAATAAACCGCTGACCCAAATTTTCTGCAAAAATAGCTCTGAATCTCCTGTGAAGCCACGCATGGGACCCTTGGATTGCAGAAGAGTCTGAGACATGTTGCAGTTATCGAATGACTCAATACAATAGAGAGCAACACTGCCAGTCTTTGTGCAGTTAAACGTGCTGTTCATTTCCAATACCCTGCTGTTTAAGTGAATAAAAGAGTTCCAAAGAACAACATTTTTTACTAAACTGTCATGTGAAAGCAGAAATGTGCTTTGAAACAGGGTTATTATACTAAAACACACACACACACACACACACACACACACACACACACACACACACACACACACACACACACACACACACACACACACACACACACACACACACACACACACACACACACACACACACACACACATATATAGTATACAGTCAAATAAAACATTATTCAGACACTAGATATATTTTTTGGGTGCAGGACATTATAGTCAATTTATTTAAGTGAGGATAGCAAAATAAAGTAAAATGTGACATATTATACCCAAAAATCCTTCATACTGTGGATTACCAGTAAAACTGACCAAAATTTAGTGTTGTAGTACTCGAGACCGGTCTTGGTCTTGAGACTGGTCTTAAGACCATTTTTTGAAGGTCTTGGTCTTGCCTCGGTCTCGACCACATTTGTACTCGGTCTCAAACTTAAGAGGACTCTGAATTTTGTTTCAAGAATCGTCAAGACCACAACTGTTGGGATATTACTAAATTGCCGGTGCATTGTCTGATTTAATTATTAACATCATTAATGTGATTGGATGTAAAACTTACTTCTTCAGATTCAATCAATAACTTATTGACACTTTGATTTATTTATTGTGACCCCTATTCAGAAATGAGGGGTCATGTCAAAAATGTCACCAAAATGAATGCAAATGCTCACAAAATTCAAGATATTGTTGCAAAAAAGTATTTGTATGAGATCTGGATTTTTATATTATAACGTGATATAATTAATAGGGATGGGTATTGACACAAATTTCACAATTCGATTCGATTTCGATTCACAAGCTTGCAATTTGATTGGATTTTGATTCAATTCAATATCGATTAATTTGGATATGTATCAGGTATAATACATGGCAAATTTTTGGAAAACAAATCTCTGAACTAATGCTGTAAACTATGGGAGTCAGTTGGTACTAGATTAGCCTACTAAAATTTAAGGTAAAAATTAACTTACACTCACCTAAAGGATTATTAGGAACACCTGTTCAATTTCTCATTAATGCAATTATCTAATCAACCAATCACATGGCAGTTGCTTCAATGCATTTAGGGGTGTGGTCCTGGTCAAGACAATCTCCTGAACTCCAAACTGAATGTCAGAATGGGAAAGAAAGCTGATTTAAGCAATTTTGAGCGTGGCATGGTTGTTGGTGCCAGACGGGCCGGTCTGAGTATTTCTCAATCTGCTCAGTTACTGGGATTTTCACGCACAACCATTTCTAGGGTTTACAAAGAATGGTGTGAAAAGGGAAAAACATCCAGTATGCGGCAGTCCTGTGGGCGAAAATGCCTTGTTGATGCTAGAGGTAAGAGGAGAATGGGCCGACTGATTCAAGCTGATAGAAGAGCAACTTTGACTGAAATAACCACTCATTACAACCGAGGTATGCAGCAAAGCATTTGTGAAGCCACAACACGCACAACCTTGAGGCGGATGGGCTACAACAGCAGAAGACCCGTCTACAGCAGACGTCTTTCTGCGGTTGAGACACCAATTCCATGTTAGGCTACATGATACAGATTTTGGTAAGTTGTACTCTATCTCTTAACACACTTTCAGATGCTCATTCATGTTTATATTGCTGTAACTGGTATTAAAGGGAATTCACCCAAAAATGAAAATTCTGTCATCGTTTATTCACCCTCAAGTTGTTCCAAACCTGTATGAGTTTCTTTGTTCTGCTGAACACAAAAGAAAATATTTTGAAGAATGTTTGTAACCAAGCAGATAGAGCAACCATTGACTACCATAGTAGGGAAAAAATACTATGGTAGTCAATGGTTGCTCTATCTGTTTTTTAACAAACATTCTTCAAAATATCTTCTTTTGTGTTCAGCAGAACAAAGAAACAAATACAGATTTGGAACAACTTGAGGGTGAATAAATGATGACAGAATTTTCATTTTTGGGTGAACTATCCCTTTAAGGCGGAAGAGAAGATCTGTTCATGTGCTGCCGCTTCTCTTGAGCTGAGCTTTGCCAGAGCGATCTCACGCACAGCGCCAAAACGTTATTTATGTTTTTGAATTTCGTAATAAAATGGACGTAATTTGAAATCTAAGACTTTGTTTCATATCAAAAGTGACAAAGCACAAAGATTATTGTGATTTATTGGATGGGAGGTGCACTACAATGCTCATTCATTCATCAACTGAAAACAGGATGACTAATCGATTCTTGGGATTTAAGAATCGATATTATTTCGTAAAAATGAGAATCAATTAAAATCGAGAAATCAATATTTTTTCCCAGCCCTAATAATTAAGCAATATCACGAGAGCTGTTTTCACAGATTTGAGCATGACTGCAAACATTATATTGCTTTTATTCAAACATTAAATAAATAAAATAAAAATTCTCAACATTATTTGTGCATTTGTAATTTGCCAATTCAGATGCATCTTCTGTACCACCACCAGTGCAAAGATGATTTTTTTTTTGTTAATGAATTCATTTGATTGGTATAATAGCTCTATAGTGTCTTATAATAATTATGTGTATTGATTTAAAAATAAGTAACTTCTCAGGCAATAATGTGAATCTTTATGAATTTAAGGAGTGCTGGTCTGGTATTGGTCTTGACTCGGTCTCAGCCCCTCAAAGTCTTGGTCTTGTCTTGGACTCAACACACATTGGTCTTGGTCTCGACTCGGTCTCGGATTAGGTGGTCTTGACTACAACACTACCAAAATTATTCAGACACTTTGACCTGACCATGTTTTGCTTAAGTGTTTTTCCTTTAATTGCTAATGCGGCCTTTTACTTGTCTGGCTATCACCAGACCAAGCTCAATTTAAGATTGAACATTGGTCTGGGTAGTCTGCTCTGTATTTTCTACTGCACAAGATGCGTGATCAACGGGCATAATTCAAATGACTGTACACAATTGGATAGTCCTTCAACCAATCAGACCACAAGAGGCGTGATCAACGGGCAATGACCCATCACTTCCCTATCCGCCATTGTGTTAAACAAACTTTTATTTTGGAAATAATCGATTGCCCAGGGCTGCTTTCAGCCCCGACAAAACTTTGCAAAACATTTTTTAAAGTGAAACGGTGCTGCGTTGAACACCCTGTTCTGATGACGCAAGAGTTGCAACTATGGCAGCTAAGAAGGCCATTCTTTGTGTTCTTTTTGAAGATTTTTCTGAGCCTGATGAAATCGGTATAAATACGTGTTTAATACTGCAAAATACGCTCAATGTTACAGTCACTGCCCTTGCCATCCAGAATAAAAGAGAACATCCCAATCGAGTCAAGGGATTCGTGGAAATGTGCGCTCCCTAATCATTGTGAGCCAACATTTGCCTTGCATTTCAGGATGAAAAGACATACATTTCAGCTGAAGGATAATCCACTTCTTACCTCCAAGACTGTGTTATGATCTATGTAACCTTATTATGATATTGTAATATTTGCCATTATATAATCAGAGGATAAAAGTGTCACTCCACAATATAATAGCAAAATATATAAATATGTATAGTATTTTATTATGTTACATTAATCAGTGTCTCTTTAATACCGCATGGTTTATATACATGTTGCTACTGATTGGGCTGACATATTTGACACACCCACCAAACAAGAGAAAACATATCTCAAACACACCGTTTCCAGGAAACATGTCGTTCAACCCGGAAACCATAGCAAAGCGTTGAAAAATTCAAGAGATTTAAGGACCATATTTAAAAGAACCCTGAACACTTTAAAATGATTCCTGTCACTAAAGTTCACCATTATATTCAGTTTGGGGAAGAATTCACAGTTTAAGTTTCAGCATGAACTTTTCACCCCTCCATGAAAGTGCACAGCTGCCAGAGACAATTCACTCCAAATAAAAATTCAGTTTGCTTCAGTACTCTAGTACCAGCTCTCACATCCACTCCACTGACACCAGCGGCTCTTCCACACAAATGAGATCCAAGATTACAGCTCTGCTCTGACCTTACAGACAGACCAAAGACATGCTACACAAGTCTGGTTTTTCTCCTCCTGCTCTGAGTAAACACAATTGATTTTTCCAAGAACCATTTAAGATACTAATGGACGCCTCTGATCTGACATGTGTAACAAAGTGCACATGTTCGATCTAGTTTTGACTTTAATTTGTTACACAATGCATTTGTGCTTGATATAGCTACTGTATATATACTACTGTTCAAAAGTTTGAGGTTGGTAAGACTTCTTAAAGGCATACTATTTATTTTTTCGCCGCTAGGCCGCCTGTTCAAAACAAAGGTGTAGCTTGATGACGGCGAGATTGAGTGTGGAATCTTGGGAGATGTTGTCTTCACCTCACAGCCGATGAAAAGAATCGGGATGGGACACGGGCAGAAATCATATTCATGGATGAGATTATTAACGTTACTGTAGTATGAAGCAGAGCAGGGCTGAGGGCTGTGGAGCTGAATGAGGTCGCTGAAGCGATTGGTAATGAGAGACGAGCGCGATTCATGGCTCAAGAGCAGCTGAACTTTTATTATGCCACAGTCGCTGCTTACATTTCTTGCGGTCATGCGTATATGGGGTAACGGAGCACTGTTGATCATATTAGATACATTTGAGTGTGTTGAAAATTATTTTATAACGTTACTGTGTTTCCTCCGTGGCTGCTATGAGACACTTGTTGCACACTGCAGTAAGCTATATTTAGTTTTTTATATTTTATTGCACACTGCAGTAAGCTATAGAATGTCATATTAATAAATGTTGGATGACTTGTGTTGCTAAATGGCATGCAATTCATTTTAAAGGTCCCATGACATGAAGATTTCACTTTATGAGTTTTTATTTTTACATTAATATGAGTACCCCTAGCCTGTCTATGGTCCCCCAGTGGCTAGAAATTGAGATAGGTGTACACCAAACCCTGGATCTCCTGCTCTGCCTTTGAGAAAATGAAAGTTCAATGGAATCTTCCCTATATGTCGTCATACAGGGAAGGTTACCTCCCCTTTTTCAGCTTTGCCTGCCCAGAGAATTTAGAGAATTTAGGCCCGGTTCTACGGAGGTGCTAGAGTGCTAAGCACCATCAAACGCAAGCAAAAGCACCCTCAGTTGATACTTTAATAATATTGGCGAGACCGATTTGGCAGATTTGCTAATTTGTGTCCGAGTGTCACATGAATCTATTTACAGCATGTTTTTGCAGCGGTGAGTAATGTAGCCAATCACAGATATAGCTGTTGATCTCTCGAACGCGATCAGAATCTCGACCGCTCAAAGCGCCAGTTTCTGAGTTAAAGCTACGCTGTGTAACTTTTTTAGTTTATTCTTAGCTAAAAACACTTAGTTCTTTCAAAAATGTATGTCCTCATTAATGTATATTTACTTATTTCAAGTAATAAAGTATTCTCGTAAGTTTATAATATGCCATTGAAAATACATACGGGTAAGGGGTTCGAATGGGGGTCGCCATGTTGCCCCTCCATCTTGAAAGTACATTAGCCAAAGAGGGACATACCCGTAAATTCAAGCTTCGCCTTTCGCGTTTTAACACTCGATGGCGAATGTGAAGAGGGGGATTGCTGGATTGAACTGGAAGCCATGTTAATCTTGGACTAAATCGGCCACCGTAGGAGTTAAAACGAAATCGGAACTGGGAGGAACAGAAACTAATATTTACTGGATGGTCATATACCTTTTCCCGCTAGATGGGGGAAAATATCACACAGTGTAGCTTTAATGCAGGCTGGCGAAACCTCTCATTAAGAGATTTATTGTTGACAACTTAATTTTTATAACGCAAGTTTGTGAGATCGCGATGAACTGATAAAGCAACAGCATTTTAGTGATTGTAGCGATCTTGGCTCGCTTTCGAGGCTACAGTCTATAACATCCATTGAATAAAACTATTGTTGCTAAGAGGACCGACGGCCAATTGCATGCAGCAAAGTTTAATCATCTAAATATAAATGCCACTTATGAAATATGAGACATTCTTATGAATATAATATTACCCATTAATAAAGTATTATAACCCAAAAATCCCATTGTTTGTCTGTTCATGTCTTTTAATTTTCTCAATAAATGGGTTCTGGTGTCCTCTACAGAGCAGAGGATATAGCATATTACATAGGAGTTAAATAAAAAATATAAATTAGTGTTTTTATGCTCCAAACAATGTAGCATATGACCGGGAGAAAAAAAATCTAATTTCACAAGACCTTTTTTTCTGGTTCTCAGGAAGATGACGTGTTAAAATACCAGTAACGCTTCTAAGGCAGACTAATAGATTAATAGACAATTTGTAGCAAAATATTTTTGAAATTCCAGTTTTGGTAAAAGTGATGACTAATAAGTGAATAATCAGTGTTGCCACAGTTACTTTGAAAAAGTAATCTGATTACTGATTATTCCTTTAAAAAGTAACTTAGTTACTTTTAAAATCAAGTAATCTGTAAAGTAACTAAGTTAGATTACAAGTTACTTTATTAGTTACATTCAGCAGTTGCCGACAACACCCCTGCCGCCTCAACATATAAATGACAACCGTTTTTGCCAACACTCACTTTATTGGAAGTACATTTTTAACAGTAACGTCAACAATGTATCTCCTGACATTTTAAATTGAATTTAAAAAATATTTCCTGAAAAAAACAAAACGTTATAATAAAACATTTTATAAAGTCTTTCTTGACTTCAAGATAAAGATATAAATACTCTCCCCGAGACGCAAAAAGAAAGCAAAAATATATATTTTTACTAAGGAAAACGACTAAAATAGTAACTCACAGTGACTTGGATAAGTTACTTTAATCTGATTACTGGTTAGGAAAAGTAACGCGTTAGATTACTCATTACTCGAAAAAAGTAGTCAGATTAGAGTAACGCGTTACTAAGTACTAAGTTACTGATCTGTGACCAGTGATTTCTGATGTGTAGCTAGTTATTCAAGTTCACACAGACTTTCTTTTTATGCATCAGTGAATCAAGCCAGTGACTAAACAATCAACTTCACATTGTTTCTATTAGTAGCATGAATTTTCGAAGCTGTCAATCACACGTTGCGAGTATCTGCACACTTGCCCAAACTCCCATTATAATGAATGACGCTGTTATGCTGCACAACAAAGTTCTTACTGTATTCATACCGATATTGTGTTTGCTGTTAGTTGTGGTGAAATCATTTTGTGAGAGAAATACGGTTGCAATGAGATCACTGCATTCACGCGATCAACAGACTGTCTGTGTACTCAATGCTCATCACTGCAGCCTTTCATGTGATGGGAAACGATCTAAAAATATTACTATAATCAACACTTTCACGATTCGTTAATCTCGATAGCTGTAATAGTAAAAAAAACGTAGTAAAAGTATTCGAGAGGGGTTCCACATGTAATACGTATTTCAAATGCAAAGATGTCAGCCAATCACAACAGTGGGCGTTTACAGTGAAGTCTCACAGGAGACACGCCCCTCCAAACAGAGCATTCAAGCCAGAGGGCTAAAATCAAGATAGAAAAATGCCTTTTATTTCTAAATTATGACATTTTATGATGTAAAAATCATACTAACAATATAAGTACACCTCAGGAAACATTATAAAATAATAAAAAAAATCTACATCATGGGCCTTTAAAGCATATTGTATGATGGATAAAATGCTGTATTACTATATTAGTTTTTTGCCTATAAATGTCTCCAAACAGTTGTTCCCTTGTCTAATAAAATGGAAATCAAGGGTAATGCAGGTATGATGTCATTGATAGGCGACGCACTGACACGGTCTGTGTCCTGATAAAAAAAAAAAAAAGCTTATTTCTCTGGATTTAAACATTCTTGGAAACATTTGGGATAATGTAAGTAAAAAAATATATATATAATACTGTTCTAGTGGTTTTTGGATATTTTAATCCAAAAATCTTACATATTGTGCCTTTAATGTTTTAAAGGAAGTATACGGGCTGTTAACATAACACCATTTTAAACTAAATATGTAAAATCTTTTATGTATTTTGGCCATTCATTTACATGACAACAGCGTCTTGAGGGCCTGAGAATGCGTTGTCTGTGCGCGAGAAAAAAAAACTCACTAAAAATGTTTGTAGTACATCGTTGACGTGTAAAGGCTGCATTAATTTGACCAAATATACAGTAGAGTTTTGAAATGTTATTACAATTTAAAAAATAACTGTTTTCTATTTGAATATATCTTAAAATGTAATTTATTCCTCAAACTCTTTTGAATGGTATATATTGTTTTGTCTTTGGGATGTTGACTTTATTCATCAAACTCTTTTGTTGTCTGATTCTGCATGCATCAGTTATGTTACACCACATAAATATTACACAAGAGGTTGACATGAGCATCACGACATGAGCAATGATTTGTGGTCAACGTAATGGGAAAGAGAGCGAGTGAGCGACAACGAGAGGTTCAGACTAGTTGTGATTCAGTGCTGAATTTGTCACCCTGTAACTGATCCTTCTCAGACACATTCTGTGGGTCTGGCTCCAGCGCAGCAACAGAAGTCACCTTGAAGCTTGGTTTCCTGCACAGCTGCACTGTAGAGAACTACACATGAAAACAAGACTGAGGCAATTTACCTGCACTATGACAGTCATGATTATCTATAACACGAGAGAATAAAGATGTTAGGACCAGTCAAGAACAGTTTTGTTGTATCATTCAATACGAATCCTGATCAATTGGTGCAATAGGTGATATCCTGGATGTCTGTGTATCTCAGAGAGCCCTGCATTTTTAAAGAGTGTTGTAGGTGTAGTGTGAGGGTAGATATTGACTCGTGTAGGGTGTGTTGAATTGACTCTGACTTAGAGGAGCTGTCCCTGAAGGACACACCATAAAGCAGATGATCAGCAAAACTGCAGCGATTCGGTGTCATACACACATACACACACACACACACACACACACACACACACACACACAGCTGGTATGCTACAAAAACACCAGCAGAAGCACACCAATCACAACGAGATGAAGATAAATTATTTTGGAGAGATAATGAGAGTCCTACTGGGAAGTTCCTACTTATATGTTCAGAAGTCTTAACTAATAAAATGATGGTCCGACA